>OX122884.1:19941395-20536575 GCA_944738645.1 Eristalinus sepulchralis
TTTTTGGAATTCTAGGCTTTTCGGGCACTTAGCAAGAAATATCTTAAATGTCTTCGAAAATTTTGGGCACCTCATGATTCTGGTTTTTCGGTTTCTTAGAATTTCTCAGTACTTTTGGTTCCCTCCGTCTTGAGTTGGTTGGGTGGTTGAAGGGTAGTCGCTCGCTCTCTTCAGATTCTCGAGATCTTAGGTGTTGTTAAGATTTACAGGAATTCTGGCTTTTCAGAAATTTGGAAATCATGAGTTTTTTGGTTTTCATTAGTTTTGGGTGTTTCGGAATTTTTGACTTTTCCGTATTCATGTCTTCTCGGTTCAATAATTTAGGTCTTTACGGATTTTTTGGTTTTTGGGTATTTTGTGGCATTTTCGAAATTTCGGGCTTCTCAGTATTTGGATTTTTCAAGATTATTATTATGCCTTCTGGGGAGCTAAGACTTCTCGCTCTTTATAGGTATTCGCGAATTGAAGCCTTACCGCATGTTACGGTGATCAGAATTTTGTGCTTATTGAGATTTTGAACTTTCAAGTAGGTTGGTCCTCGTGTGATTAAGGGCTTGTCGGGGACTTGTACTTCTCAAAACGTCGGTATTCTTCCAATTTTGGCTTACGAGAATATTTTGAACTTATCGCTCGGGCTGGGCTTATCGGAATCGGAGTCTTCTCAAATTTCCGGCTGTTTATGCGTTTGGGCTTCTTGAGACTTGAATGTGTTTGGGATTTTGGACTTCTCGAGATTTTCAAAATCTTATCCATTCGCAGCTCCTCGTGATTTTGATTTTGTCAGGATTTTAAGTTTCTCCAGGTTTTGGGCTTGAGATTTGGGTCCTTTTGCTTTTCTGAAATTCGGGACATCTCTGATTCTTGCATTTTTTTTAGAACACATAGACTGCGAGATGTGCATAAATAACGTCTTTATTACAGCTCGAAACACCGCTTAATAACCACCACGTCTCTAACATACAAAACAATCGAAAACCTCAATACAAATCGCGACCATTTTGACGATTCCCAACCATCATTTTAATGTCACATGTCCTCCACAAGATCGCTTCGATCAAACCCTTCAGTCCATGGGACTGTATGTAGATAGCGGACTATTTTAGAGAAAAAAACTCAAAACCGTCTCAAATTTCGCTACCATTTTAACGCGAGCTCACAAAGAGACCTCTACGCCGCTCACACAATTCACGCTTTGTCGCTCTAATGTCACATCTCGCCGTAAACGACATTTCTTTTCCATAAGCCTTCACATAGAACCACGGCGCACAATGCACCCCCATAGTTCATTGGTCGTCACTCAGCTCGGTCCCGACCAATAGACGTCACCGAAACCAGTCAAACCACAAATCCCACTCTATTGTCATCAAATGTCCCCGACTGTCATCGTGTGTGTCACCAACGACCAGTCAGACGACATATTTCTGGTTTCATCCGTCCATCGCCTGCCAAACGCGTTTCAAAAGAGCCTCGTCCCCTCCACTGCCAAAGCAGTGCGGCACAAAGCCCGAAAGACGATCGCAAACAATGAACAGGAACAACCCATCATCGAACGAGAGGTATCCGATCCGAATCCCACAAACGGCGGATAGCCAAGGTATCTTTTGTTGTCACACCAAGTTCCCATCCCGTCCCTTGCCAAATGCTCTTGTGTGTGCCTCTCTCCCGCTCACACTCTCTCTCTCTGTCTGTCTGCTTTGCGATTGCGCAAGGGATAAGCGCACATTTGAAAGGAGAAATGGGTCGGGAGTGTACTTAACGTAAACAAAGCCCAAGGGACACAATCCCGAACAATAATGACGTGCTACCCTGCCCGCCGCAGCTACTCCTGCTGCTTGTGATTATCGTGAGGTTTTGTGCAATTCCCAGTGCAGCCTATTGGATGTCGCTCGAACATGGCGCAGACAGATGTCCAACGCTGTCATAGAGAAACGGATGACACAAGGGATCACCCCCGGAGCGATCCTGCCATGTACTGCTGCGTGCACTATGAGCGAGTGCATTTCAGCGCGGCAAATGGGATTGGTCCTCTCCGCCACCGTCCTGAGTAAATAGACAGCCCGGTCGAATGATACTCGATTTCACGGTGCACATGGTGGGACAGCGACAGTTGGCTGGAAGTTTTTCACTCGGAAAACCATTCCGTTTTGAAGAGGTTTTCCCCCGGCGCATCGCGTGTGGTTGCCAAAAACGAACAGAAGACGACAGAAATTGCGTGAAATGGGATCAAGGAGGGCTGCGAATGTGTAGACACTGCCGAAACCGGGCTCGTTTTGTCGTTGTCAGCAGTCCCGTCGCTGTAACCTGAGTCGATGAGAATTTTCGAAGCGACCTTCTGTCAGAAAATGACATGATCTTGTTTTTGTCATAATTTCTGCCTCTATGAATCGCCCCTTCCCCCCGGAGGATGCCAGAGGGATGCTGCAAGCAATTAGGAGTCGATGTGAATGCGAATTGTGTAATTCAATAGATCACGGCTTAATCGATCGAATTATTGGATGGTGCACGCTTCAATGGACTCTTCCAATGTACCCACAGAAGTTTGGGCCTTTCTTCAATCTGCTCCGCGATGAGTGAGTAATTGGGACTTTTGTAACAACTGGCGATGAGTTACCCAATAGGGACATATGTACTCCTCCTAGGAGAGACAATGACTGCTCCTGATGGCTGTTGGTTCATTGTACTATTCATTCAGTTCTATGTTCGTTTCCAGTTCTCGAATGGTAACGAAGATCACAACAAAACAACTTGAAATCAACCAGACCTTCACATTTCCAGATAACTGCAGTGCTCTCCAAGCAACCGCCTCAAATGGTCCATCAGCTTAGTCCAATTTTGGCATACTCTTTCTAAAATTTCGGTCGGTATCTCACGAAAAAATGCTTGAATGTTGTCTTTCAATGCATCAATTGAAGCCGGCTTGTCTGTATAGACATAAGCCTTAACATAGCTCCACAAAAAAACAGTCTAAAGGCGTTAAATCGCACGATCTAGGCGGCCAATTGACCGGTCCGGAACGTGAAAAAAAATGTTCACCGAACTCGCCTCTCAATAAGTCCATTGTTGCGTGTGCTGTGTGGCATGTGGCACCGTCTTGTTGAAACCACATGTCATGCAAGTCAAGCTCTTGCATTTTGGGCAAAAAAAAAGTTGGATAACATCTCACGGTAGCGCTCACCATTCACAGTTACGTAACGATTCGCATAATTTTTGAAGAAGTACGGTCCAATGATGCCACCAGCCCATAAACCGCACCAAACTGTGACTTTGTCTGGATGTATTGGTAGCTTTTGCAATGCTTCTGGCCGATATTCACTCCAAAATCAACAATTCTGCTTATTTACGTACTCATTGAGCCAAAAATGAAGTGACCATAAAATGGAAGAAGCGCGCGATGAACATTCTTCACAGAGCACGCATTTTGATAATAAAATTCAATAATTTTCAAGCGTGGCTCGTTTGTAAGACGATCCATGGCTAAATTATAGACCAAACTGAAGAAGTTTGACAGTGAAACAAAACGCGAAACGTGCGACAGCTGTTTAAACCAGTGTTGCCAAAAAGATAATAGCTAAAAAATCACCCTTTATAAAACCTATAAGCATAAAAATAATAATTGAATATCACTACAACCCACTCACGAGTAGAGAAAAAGACAGCTTTCGATCAAACATAGCTGCCATAAATAAGGATGAACATAGATGTCACGTACACATGCCCCTACCCAGAGTGTTGACTATCTTCCAAGTAGAACATTGCATAAACCAATTCAAAACTAATCCATACTCTCAGACGGTCAAGGAGTACTTAATGCTCTAAGCAGCTTCACATTCCAGTCCAGGGCTGTCTGGGGATGTCATAAGGTATTCAATACGCTGGCAGTGAAAAACAGGTTAAAAGTAATATGGGTGCCGGGAACCACGAAGGGAATGAAATCGCAGATTTATATATATACTGGCCCTTTCTCCTAGGATACTACATATGTGCTGAAATTGCTGACCACTACCAAACACAACAGATCGAAAACTGCAGGTTTTCCACAGTGCCAAGTAGACCTTAGAACATCTACTAGTTGAGTGTCCAAATCTGCTGAAGTCTTATACAATAGGGCGAAAATGATCAGAGTGGATAATTTCATCCTGAAGCTGATTCGGAGACACACTGCAAGAGCAATGGACTCCAAAAACAATCTTATTTCTGGAGCTTACTATCCTAATATACAATACCATGAAAGGGTGCGCTATAATGGTTTCGTTCCCCCAGAAGCATTTGTCTATTTTGACAAGCTAGGTCTGTTACAAGACAAGAAAGCGGTACCGCTCATCTTTCATTTCGCCCGTTCTGCTGTGGATGGGCGACTCAACTACGACCGTTCCGTTGCACGACGAGCTGAGGACAATTTCCTCCGCTTCAGTACAGCGGTATCGAGATGGGATGTACTGGATGTTGTGAAACAGCATAAAGTGTTCTGGTGGCTACAAACCGAATAAAACTCCCTCGTCGAACCCTCTAAACACCGGGTAGGGAAACCAACGGGGGGAAGTCGGCTACTGTTTTGCAACGGACCCAATACCAGCTGCAATCTTTGGCCGGCTTATATATTCTTAGCATAAGGTTTTAGGTTAGGGTTAGGTTTTAAGGTAAAAAAAAAAAAACAAAAAAAAAACAAAAAAAAAAATAAAAATAAAAATAAAAAAAAATACACAAAATACCAAAAAAAATTAAAAAATACAAAAAACACAAAAAAAAAGAGTAATATATGTGTAGTGTATATTGGATTATACACACATATATAGTTGTATATAGACGCACATGTGCATGTATGCAGGAACATATATTGATGAATTATATGATGGTATACATGCACATGTGCGTACGTAGCTTAAGTTAGTAGTAGTATAGCGTAAGTTTGTTTTAGTTCTAGTTTTTAGTTTAGTTTAGTTTACTTTTTAGCTGTAGTTTTAGATATAAGTTACTTTTAGTAAAAATGTTAAGTTATTAAGTTTTTTTATTATGTTTTCTTAATAATGTAGTCGCTAAGCAAGAAATTAATTTTCATATATGTATAATAAATAATGACGCTGAAAAGCAATTTTAAATTAAGTTTATCTTAGAGAGCCTGCAAAGGGCCAGTAGGATTATTTTATATCAAGCAAATGAAGTCCTGAAAACTAGTTTTAAGCATATTTTGTCTAGAATTTAAGTGTTATGTAATACATGAATAAAATGCATAAAAAAAAAAAAAAAAAAGTGTCCAAATCTGAGAGCAAGCAAATACAAGAAAACCAATAGAAGCACAATAGATGCGCTAGGTGTACACAGTCACTCCTCAGTATCTGCAATTCAATTCAAGGATGCGTCTGACGAGGGCGGTGTGTGCTTGGAGGCCCCCCCCAAAATTTAATAAGCTTATTTAAGGTTTTGTTTCTTTTACTGTTACGATGTGTTTGACATTCCGTCTAGTTATAAGGTTGTCAAATATCTCCATTCCGTGGTTTTGCTCTTCATTCAATGCTTTATAAAAAGTGTTACAGTGATCAGATTTAGTTCAAATATGCGCCGTTCTGTTCGATAATCTTCTTCCATCTAGACGGCGACTTCATAATACCCCCCTCATAGAAGACCCCCTCCTTATTTGCGAAGAACTAGGACAGCCACTTTTTACAAGCCTCTTTTGAGTTCAAATTTACACCACCAAGGGCGTTCGCCATTAGATTAGCTTAGAGTACCCGCATAGGGTCAGTAAGTTAGGCTAAGAACATTGTTCACTTAGTTAAGCTAGCTTTAAGTAATTTTGTCTAGCACGTAAATAAAACCTCCCATCCAAGCTCCCGCAGCTTCTGACGAGTGATCAACGATGGTTTGGTGTTGTCCTGGTCTAACACTACACCCTTGATGTTGGCCAATTCTGGACGCTTCCGGTCGATTGCCTGCTTCAAGCGGTCCAGTTGTTCGCAGTAGATGGTAGAATTAAGCGTCTGAACATAAGGGAGCAGTTCATAGTGGAAACACACAGGAAAATCTTCTTGGCCGTCAATCCCGGCTTGGTCACTGCTTGGGACGATTCACCGTCCTTCAACCACGACCGTTTTCACTTGATATTGTCCTATGTAATCCATTTTTCGTCCCCAGTCACCATTCGCTTCAAAAATGGGTCGAGTTCGTTCCGTTTCAGCAGCATATCGTAGGCGTTGATTCGGTCCAGAAGGTGTTTTTGCGTCAAATCATGCGGCACCCAAACATAAAGCTTTTTTTGCATGCAGCCTTCTGCAGATGGTTTAAGATGATTTGGTGACTAACTCCCACCTCCTGGGCGATGTCACGAGATGCCACAAGCCGGTCTAACTCGATGATTTCTATGATTCGATCGGTATTCGTCGTCCCTGGTCTTCCGCCGGCTGGCTTATCCATGGTGTCGTTTTCACCGGCTCTGAATCGTCGAAACCAACGAAGGAAAACCTTAAAATAGCGAAAATTTCGGCGGTAGTGAACTCCATGTTTACATGTCTAGACTAGCTACTTAACATATTCCCACAGAAAAAAAAGACAAGCTGCTTTAAATCACACGATTTTAGAGGCCAATTCACTGGTCTGTAACGTGAATCTATGTGGTTACCAAAAGTTTCAATTGTCGCACAAGCTGTGTGACATGCTGTGTAGTCTTGTTTTGAAGCCATTGCTCCTTCACATCATGGTCGTTCAATTGATAAGCGAAGAAGTCAGCAAACATGGCTCTGAAGTGGCCATCATTGTAACGTGTAACGTTCTGACGAGCATCATTAAACACACAAAGCAGTCAGTTTTTTGTGGTCTCAACGGTGTCTTCATTTTTTCATTTCATTTTGAGTGGAAAAGCTGCCCCCTTCTACGGACTTCTACTGTCACTTCCAATCGAAAATTTTGAGAAGCTTGCAATGCAAGCTCTGCCAATATCAAACAACCCGGTATTGGCCAGCTTCTCAAATTTGTTTCGTATGCACATGCATAGACTTGTAGGAGGAATGAACAGAGGAAGAGATAATTGGTTCCGCTTAAATGCCAATGAATTGGAGGCATGATGGTTAAGGAGTCGCAAGCCCCAGTACATACCTCACTCATACCTGTATGGCTTAAGACCCCAATCAAGCTGCCCATCAACTGCTTAACAGAGTGTTCCCCATTAGCATACAAACACCCACTGAAAGACATAATCCCATTTTGGAACCGACTCAATAAAAGTCACTGCAACAAAGTGCCCGACAACCAAAAGCGAACTCCAATCAAGTCAACAATGTCTCCCGAATCCGCTTTGTCGGTCTGTCTACAGCGCTTCTTTCTGCACCCTTAATTCCCCAGCTTAGTCCACCTTTTAACAGTCCATGATAAATGTCCTGTGATCGGGTGATGCAAGCAATTTTAATCATTCCCCAAGTCATTAGCCACTTTGTGCAACATTCTCGGCCACAAAATGTAAACACAAAGTCAACGCCGGCCGAGACAGATCTGCACATCTCATAACCGCTTCGCGAGAAATCCATTCGCAGCGCAGAGCGGTTCCGCGAAACGCACCGACGCGGCGCAAAAGGATTAATTATTCGAATCCCGCTCCGAATCCATTTGTCATTCGCCGGCCAATACCGGCTGTCCCATAAAATTCGTAACGAAATTATACTGCGGCCCCCTTAAATCGTTTCTCAATACTCACCACGCGCTCCGTTCCCACAGTAAATCCTTGTCTTGCTCTGTGGGGCGGTGGCGACGTGGCCCAAAAACAAAAAAAAAAAAAACGAACGCCGAATGACCCAGGGTCTGGCTAATTTTCATCATAAAGCATTTGGCGTTCGGAGGATTCGTGGATCTTACGATGATCAGCGAGCGAGTGCAACAGAAGCAGCCGAGGAATTATCCTGCTTGGCGTGCGGACGTGGAATGTGCTTGGCCGTACGGATTTCTGGGTGGACACGACTTTCAACGTCATTTCGCTGCGTTTTCCGATCGTTATGGGAGTTTTGAGTAGGAGGGCACAAGCTCAGGCACAGTCGGACAAAGGACAAGAGGCGAAGCCTTTAATGACCACGCTGCTGATGATGATGGAAAATTGTAGGAGCATCACGAGATCACGTGGATTAGTGCGGCATTAGCTTCCAATCTTCCCGGCTGAGACTTCAAAAAACAAACCAAAAGAAAAAAAAAATCCCAAAACACGTCGAGAAGGAGCCGCTCTCGTCATTACCACCATTGCGATCGTCAGACAGATGGGTGGACCTCAATTCATTTGGCCCCTGCGCTGCTCAAAGGATAAAACGATTGACTTTACTCCTCGAGGCCTATAATTAAGACGGTCGATGGTCATCTTGATCGTGCAAAGGTGAAGTATTGTAAAACGAGAGCACGGCACAGCACAGAACAGAGGACTAGTCAGTCAGACGTCGAAGGGGGCGGCGGCTAGCGGGGTTCCTTGGATTTTTGTGTCGCAGCATGGAGACCCGAACGCGATATCCTGTCTGTCTCCTGGGTCTCCGTGTGGTGCGTGAAATGGTTGGAGGCTATATGCACGCCACGATGATAATGATTATGACGGCCAAGACGACGACGACGACGAGGCAGCGGACAACGATGACGACGGGAAATTAAAAAGGGTCCACATCCACACCGCTGGCTGCCGCGGCAGAGGACATGAAATGGTGGTTCCATTCGAACTGTATGACACATGGGAGGGACTAATTTTAATGGAATTTCTGATTTTTTTCCCCTCTGCTCGTCGTCGTGTAGTATTCCTCGCTCTGCTCATTTATTATCGCAGCAACACCGGCGGAGGAGGACGAGGTCGATGATGACCAGAGAGAAGAAGATCCATTTTTCGGGATGCATTAGGTCGCGTCGCGTCGCTCGCTTAGAGTGGTATTGGACAGGAAGGGCGGGTGGACATCTCCGGCACAGCAGACACACCAGACGCTGACACTGGGAACAGAAAAGGAAAATAAAGCCGAGGGCAGGATGAATAATAGGATGCGCTATTCCCCATGAGTGTGTCAGTCGACGTACAGGTGTGTGCGTGTGTGTGTGTGAGAGAGAGAGGCGAGTTATTAAGGACCGTTGTGGCTTCCTCTGCACCGAAGAGGGCAGAGCGCCGCCGCGCCGCCGTCGCAGACAAAACGGTTACAGAATTTTGATTTAGTGGTTTGGCGTCGGATTTTTGTGTGTCGGCCTCTGACCAATTACCGGTGTGAGACAATCGGAAATGGCTTAAATTGGTTTTCTGTCCGAAAGTGAATGAAGTGGGTTTCGCTGGCGGAATTCAGACTTTGGTCGGAGGATATTTTTCTTCTCTTTGCTGAGTTGAGGTGTGATGGGATGACATTTTTGGTTAATCTTTGTGGAAGGTGGAGGTGGTGATAGCAAGTGAATCTTAGATCGCATAGTTGTTATCAGCAACAGCAACAGCAACAGCAACAGCAACAGCAACAGCAACAGCAACAGCAACAGCAACAGCAACAGCAACAGCAACAGCAACAGCAACAGCAACAGCAACAGCAACAGCAACAGCAACAGCAACAGCAACAGCAACAGCAACAGCAACAGCAACAGCAACAGCAACAGCAACAGCAACAGCAACAGCAACAGCAACAGCAACAGCAACAGCAACAGCAACAGCAACAGCAACAGCAACAGCAACAGCAACAGCAACAGCAACAGCAACAGCAACAGCAACAGCAACAGCAACAGCAACAGCATGGCCAAATTGTCCAAGTTACAGATCTCAAGTCTTAGTTGCTCCGTACAGGATCTTTGAGAGCAAAGACGAGCTGTTCGAATTGTCTTTAACTGCAGTGTCTCCAGCTTCTAGATCTATCTGAATCAGATCTACAATCGAATTTGGTCTTAGTTACGAAGCTCTTGGCAATGCTAATTTGGTGCGGGGACAATCTGCCAGGACCTACAAATGCAGACAAGATTGAAATCTTCTCACGAAGACCCCTTTTAACCCCTACAATCCCCGGATAAGAGTGGAGTCTCTGCAAGGAGGAATAAACAAAAATCCGTCGCTTATAAGGATGATGTCAAGAAGTATTTCCGCACTGGGTTACATTCTGCACCAGCGAATGCGTGCTGCAAGGGATGTGTTTAAAGCCAAGATGGGGAAGAAAGACCCTAGCCGACCCCAATTGTAGAGATCTCTTAGTCTTACCTCTTCCTAACACTGTTCTTCCGTAAGACGATGAAAGAGGCTGAATAAAATTTTGGAAATATGCACTACTCCCTGGCAGCGTGCATAAGGCACAAGCAGATCAGCTGGAAGCACATTGGGTCAGCTGGCGGAAAGAAATAAAAACCGCCCTAAAGGCGACAGAAACACTGTCATGTGCCCTTTTGGCTAGCATTTGCTATGATTTTAGTTTGTGAACGCAGTTCTTCACTAGTCATCAAACTGTCACTGTCACTTTACTCAGTGAACTCAACATTTTCATCATGGTAAAGAGCACGAACAAGCAAGGTCTACAACCGCAACCTTATGAGCGCTAACTTCAATTTTCGTCCGTAGTTCTCGCCCTAGTAGACAGGCAACAACAAGTTTAGTACAAAAATTTGTGCCTACAAGAACTTGTTGGGGTGTCAGTGAGACAATGGGTTGGACGAAGGGTTTCAAATATCGCCTCCATTAAGGTGTCGGTAGTAAACGGTCAAAATCAGTCAATTCCAAGGTGTTCTCAAGAATTGGGCACCACTCAGACCACTTTATGGCATATTTTGTGCAAGGATCTTGGTTTTGCACCCATACAAGATCAAGCTGACCCGAGAATTGAAACCGATGGGCCATATGAAGCGTCGTACGATCTCCCATTGGGTTCTGGAGAAGATGCGCCAAGTTGATGAATTTCAACGCAAAATCATCTTCAGTGATGAAGATAATTTCTGGCTCACTGGGTTCGTCAATAAGCAAAGTTGGTCGGGTGAAAATCCACATCTGCTTCATGAACCACTTGATCCGCACAAATAATTGTTTGGCGCGGTTTGGAAGCCGGCGGCGTTTGTGGGCCATCGATCGTTTCGACGATAACGATAGTCGAGTTACTGTGAAAAGTCAGCGTTGACGCGCCTTGAATAATAATAATAATTGAGTGGCACTACAGCCCACAAGGGACCAGTGACTGTCTTCTACAACAACTATTAGAAGGGACCTACACTTTTATACCCACTCCGAACGGGGAGATTTAAGAAGCTTTTCTAGACAATTAGTACTATTTGGGTGTTGTCAACAACTCGAAAGAGGTGGTTCCGTGAAAAATTCGAGGTGTCCCGTTCGGAAATTGAACCTAGACCTTCTGCGTGTGAGTTGACGCACTTGCCCATTACACCACGGCGCCTACGTCAATCTCGTCTGAAGGAATCAAAGTTGCAAGAGAGTGGTAATGTCCTCAATCTTTGGGCCTGATCTATACACAATCAAGTCATCTGCGTACGCAATTGCATTATGAAGAGAACTTAAAAGATCGCTCAGTAAATGTTAAACAAGATTGGCTCATTTACGGCACCCTGTTGGAGACCATTTTTAGCGTGGAAGATACTCGCAGAGGTTACGTTACCATATTTGACTACGAACCGTCTGCCAGTAAGCATACAGAAGGTACAATAGCGATTTATGCATGCCGAGGTGACTGAGCTTGTAAAGAAGTCCTTCCAACCAAACGTTGTCGAAAGCCTTCTCCATATCAATCAGCACCGCACCAGTGCACTGTTTCTTGCACTTATTCCATTGGATGCCAGATACGAGTTTCGGCGCGGCATGTATGTTGTCATCCCCCGCCTTGAAACTGAACTGGTTATCCGGTATGATGTTTCTGTCCTCTACCCAGTCAAGTGCCAGAATATAAGTTTCAGGTGGCTCTGTTAACCACCTTTTCAGAAATCTTGCTAATATTCGGAAGGAGACTAAACGACCGAAGGTTGACGAATCCTTTTCTCTTTTCCTATGCTTCGGCCGGCACAATTTCCCGATTTGAACCTCGAAAATTTGTGGGCGTTCGTGAAAAAAAGATCGTCGCAGCATGAGGAAGCATCGTGTCGTCTCAATCAACGGTGGTGCAGACTAAATGGCAACGTATTCTTCACTCTACGATTGAAAAATTGATAGAAAGCATGCCAAAAAGAGGGAAAAGAGTTATTCAAGACAAAGGCGAAATACTGAAGAATAGCAGCAATACTTAGAGTTAACCAAAACGTGTAGACTTTTTTGATATTTCGGTTTTTTCTGCTTTTTACATGAAGTATTGTTCTGAAAACATCAACGAATAAAATAAATCAAAAGAAATCCTACTAGGACTATACATACATTTTTTATGAAAGATATCCTGAATTTGTTCGTTTTTTGACCGGTTTTGCTCGCCACTGTAAGCCTCATATGAAAAGTCTAAGAAATTGAATACTGTTCGAGCATAAGGGGGCACTCCAACTTAGTAGGAAGCCATCGCTTTCTGTCGTTGTAGGGATCATGTAACCCTGTCGCACTCTGTCCCGCCTAGCATCAGTCACTACACTAACCTCGGCTCTGCTCACGACTTTGTATGTTGAACCAAAGGCAACACGATACTCAGCCAAGGGGGCCAAATACACATTCAGGCTAAAAGTAAGTTTCAGGGGCCCTCGGCCTCCCCTGGTGCCAGAACATAAGTTTCGGTTGTGCTATACTCGTGGTCGCCGTGGCGTAGTGGTAAGTGCATCGACCGCGGCGTAGAATGGGCTCGATTCCCGGACGGGACACCTAGCATTTTTTCACGGTACCACCCCTTTCGAGTTGCTGACAACACTCAAAGAGTATTAATTGTCTATGGCAAGCTTATCAAATCTCGCCATTCGGAGTCGGCAAAAAACTGTACTCGTGAAGAACAGTAGCATGCACGACACGAGTATTTTTTGTAGAAGCTAGGCCCTGGTCCGCTGTGGGCTGTAGTGCCACTCAATTATTATTATTATTGTGCTATACTCCCAGTTGGGTTCCTTAACATACACGGCCTAGTGGCCTTACGATTCTGTATAAATTCGCGCTGCCGCTGGAGGTGGAATCATCTGACTCAAGGTCCAAAAAGCACCTTAAGATGTCTTTATTTCTCTCAGTCTGTTATACCCCACCCGAGTCCCATCATTGCAATTCATGTCGATGGCTCCGAGGTCACGAATGTCATTGCACCAGCTAGAAACTATATGCGCTCGAGAACGTCTCTGATAGGCTAGGGAACTACTTGAATAGAAAGGAGTTCTGGAAACTATATCCTGTAAGCGAGTAGTGGATCCATGCTGACATTCACTTGTTACACAACTCAAAGGAAACTCAACGATACTCTACCAATTACGCAAGTTTCCATCTATCCTGCCATCCAATTCGTTAAGAACCCAGTCCTTTCAAGCTATTATCGCCTATCCCCCAAACACTTGATAATGAATGGAGACTGTTTTTTTTAATGATTATAGTAGGATCAAGAGACAGTCCACTCGTGAGGACTTGAAGTGCCTTCGCAGACACAGTATGGCAGACTAGCAGTCATACAGGATGGACAGCCTTCTGGTATGACTATATTTGAATCACAACCCAAGCAGTATTCACAACGTAGCACCATATATGGGCTCCATATATTGTACTACTGGCTGGAGAGGCATGTTGGTTGAGGCCCAGGTCCACCTTGGACTGAAGCGCCACAAAAAGAAGAAGATATATTGCACATACATAGGCCGGAGTATACAGTTCACTCTGCTCTCCCGCTCAGGCCACAGTCTCCTTTGAGAACGCATCAAATCTGCTGTAGACCCCTTACTATCCGATCGAAATTGTTTAAAAATCACTTCCGAGTTATTGAACCAGTGAAAGGCCGAGAACGCGTGCGGATGGGTCATGGCTCTCAGTCATCATGCAATTCTTCTTGTCTGATTCTCCACGAAATTCTCGGCCAGTCAGTCTTATTCAGAGCGACACCGACAGACAATTAAGATGAGCAGGTCATCAGCAAAGGCACAAAGTCTACCTAGGTCGTCGGGGAGAGGGTGAAGGCACATGCATGGATCCTTCTGGGCAACCCCAGACCATGGTCCTGTGATTCACTCACGCCCAGTCGACACCTATGCTCCTCTAACTCAAGTAATCAAAGGCGTTCTTGCGGTTCACAAAAATGGCAAGTACGAACTTAGCTTGCGACCTCATGCCGCACTTTTCGTTTGTACCCATGCGTCCCCCAAAATGATTCCCTGTAGGGTCTGTAGGTGGGGAACGAGTCTTTTCTAAAACCAGCATCCGGTTGGGAATTCCACTCCACACAGAGCCGGGAAAGTCCTCTAACCGTCCGGTCCTACCTCTACACTAACCTCGGCTCTGCCCGCGATACTGGGTTTGAAACCACAGCCTGACCACGGAATGGTCAGGTTTGAACCGAAGTTCCAGGGGCTCTTGATCTTCCGTGGTCCCAAATTTTGTCCTCTCTAGTTCCCTCAGTGCCGTCATCTCGCCAAATGGCCTTCGATTGCATCAGTGAGTGGAAAGTAACAGCAGAACCTTTCCCTGGCACTGACTGCGCTCTAAGAGACCACATCCTCTTGGGAGAATTCAGGAAAGTCTAATGAACTAGCCGTGCAGAAGCTTGGAATAAAGATCGTGCCATTAGACAGGCCAGAAGCCTCCTTGGTCAACAATTACCCGGATAGTGCGTTCTAATGTTTTTTTTTGCGTGTGGAAGGGGACTGTAGTCCATTGCCGACTGTGAACGGCGGGATTTTAGAAGATGATTTGATAGAAAATGTTTACTCCTTGGAGGAATTCGGCGGAGGTGGTGTCGTGAAAAAAGCGTCAGTCGGTGCGTGTCCAGTCAGTCACTCTGCGCCCGTTCTAAGCCCAACGTCGATATGTTTCAATTAGCAAGGGGTTGAGATGGAATACATGGACCGTCCTAAACTATCGTTCAATGTCAAAATCATCGATTAGCCAAATTTGCTCAGCGTCTTCACCGCGAAATGGACGGTGTAACGCACTTTGATCTGAACCAATCATGCCCTTTGGTTGGTGATTTGACGGCAAAAACAAAAATTACAAGCAACAGCACCGATTCACCCTCGCACCAGGAACACTCTCTTCACTTTGTTTAGCCAAGAGCTTTCCGCCAAGAGTCTCATTTAACCACAAAGCATCCATCAAGCAATTTTTGTTTTCTTCAAAATTCCTTCCCGAACCTCATCTCTCTCGAAAGTAACCGCAAGCAACACCACCGCACGATAAATTTGAGAATTTATTGAAATCGCTCGAATGGTATTTCGAAATAGCCCCATAAACACACACACACACACACACACTTTGAATCCCGAATTCTTAACACACTCTCGAGACGATCCAATAAAATTCACTCAATAAATAAATGACCCAAACATAGCGGGCAAGGGGTGCTACCGGCAGTCTCCGACAGAAGACACAGCCAAGGAGCCGTGCATCAACACCTGAGCAGGCCCCAAAAAGCCGGCCCGTGTTTTGACATTCGGCTGCATATACAAAGAGTCAAGTGAACGCTTTTTCAACGTCCCGCCCCAATTGGCGGGTAATTAGTTTTCTAAACTCTCAACGTGATCGATGGCAGCTTCTGTTTAGCTGTTGGCTGCCAGCGACGGTGGCGGCGGCGGCGGCGACGACGACGGACGGGAGGCCGGCCACTTTGGAATTGCAGTGTAAAGTACTTAATTTCATTTCCCAAAAATAGACGTTGCCGTAATTTTGAAAAATCCTACCTGGACGCGGCGGAATAAAATCGCCAAAAGGCGAGAGTGAGAAATTTTTTCCAATCACAGCCGCGATCGGCCAATCGGCCGAAGCAACAACGACACAACAGCGGGCGCACAAACAACACCCGGAGATGGATAGAGTTGGCTCGTAAAACTTTTCGTAATGGACTGACGTCGCATTAACACAATTTCACACGCAGTTTTGTGTTTAGTTTATCTGGGGATACGGCCCGAGTCCCAGCAGTCCCATTCGAATCTCTGCTCTCCTGCGGGCACCGACAGCGGCAGCGGCGGCTGAGGAAAATTTATGAAGCAATACGTTGAGAAATTGAGATTCTGCAGGGGAGTAAACAAAGAGTCACCTTAACAGGAGCGCGCACCGCACGTAGGAGTTGCTTCATACATACGTTTGCCGATGGGTGGGGGCGGCAGGAGGACAAGTGTAAACAGATTTGGCCCACATACCGATGTGGTGAAATCGCTGATGGGTGGCACTTTAAGTCAAAACCACTCGACAGGGTGGTTAGCGGGCGGAATGGACCATAATTTGTCGTTTTAAGTGGCCTCTGCACGGCTTAGCCGGGCTCCAGGTGAGGAAAGATGGAATTCCGGAGAGGATTCTTGGAACGATGAGGTTGTGTGGAAGGTGTTTGCGAGGCTCAACTCAACTTTAGTGGAAATTGGTGTTTGAATGGGGACTGAGAGGGCAGTGGAGGAAATTTTGGCACGCTACTACTGCAACTTTCAGAGGGAAGGAAGATAAGAAAGTTTCCCTTGGATCCTAGGTGGACCATATAGCTTCACTAGAGAGGCTTCAGTTTCATAATTTTTCCTGTCTGTCATCATGAACGTCCTGTTTGTGGCGTTTCTTCCGTGTGTTTGATGGTCTACCTCGTCTGCTACGTTCATGTTTATTTCTATCTAGAACTCAGATTGGGGTGTCGTCTTGGAGTTAAGGGAATGTATGTGTAATGAATTCTTCAGCTTACGAACTCTATGAACACTACGTGTGGAGCACTCAGACAATTTGAGTTTAGTCCGGTCTATCTTCCTATCTGAGGATGATCCTCTGCAGATCAGTAAAAAGTAATTTAATAAATACTAAGGCCAGTATTTGGACAAACTCATCCGTCTGTCTTTTTTTCCAAGAACGTCGGTTAACCCATTACTGGTTGTATGCCTGTGTTCAAGAAGACAGTACAGAGTTTCGGTAAGCTGTGAGCCAGAAAACTTCGGACACTTTTACAAGATCTTCTCTGTGTGAACGTCTGAAACCATACGTCAACAACCTGATAGGTCTTTAAGAGTTTTAGGCCCGGGAAGCCTAGAATAGATCAGATCTTCAGTCTACGGCGGATAATGGAAAAGACCCAAGAACACTCACCACTAAATTAGGAGGAGTTATTGCATACACTCACCACCTGTTCGTCGATTTTAAGGCCGCATATGGAAGCATGCATGGAGGCAAGCTTAACGGTGTAATGTCTGGTTTTGGCATTCCTTCCAAACTCTTCAGATTGTGTAAGCGATGATGATGAACAACTCTGGCTGTACCGTCAAGGTCGATAGCGAATTCTCCAAGACCTGCAAATTCAAAAAAATCAAGGCGACGTTCTGTCATGTGACTTTGTCAACAGCATTCTTGAGAAGAACTTACAAATCAACACCAAAGGCACGATCATCCAAAAGTCCGTTCAACTGCTAGTTTACGTAGACGACATTGACGTGATTGGGCGAACACAGCGAGCCATTAATGAAGCATTTGCTGACATTGAAGCGGAAGCGGCTTAAATGGGTCTGCCCGTAAATGAAACAAACCGAAGAAATGCTGTCATTACGGAAGGACGCACAATATCGCCGTATGAGACGGAGTATCACACTAGGCCGCAGAACTTTCAACCTAGTCAAGAATTTCGTCTTGATCGGCTTCGCGGTGATTAGGGTCAATGTCTGAGACTGATATGAGAGGGCAAATCCGGATTAATGTGAGCAACGTTCGTGGGCTTTGAGCAAATCTCTTCGCTGTGTACGTTCACCTCTTACGCTAAGCTCTCTTGGCGCTAAATGGGCTCCAGCAGGGTGCAGTGAATTGACCAATTCTTTTTACTATTTTCACCAGCGAATTGATTGGTACCATGCAGCACATGGTCGCGTTCGCTGACGCCTTGTGCCTGTACAGAACAGCGCCAGAAATTGACGTCTTTCATTTGCTTCTGCAGCATGACTTCGAAAAAATCCACCGATTTCGCGACGACTGAAAGTTAAAAATTAACTTCCAGAAATGTGTGCAGAGCCTCTAGGGATACGAAGAAAAACTGGCGTAGTTTTTGGCAGCTTGGACCCACAGGGCCGGCCATTAACTGTGAAGAGTGTAGTGCAATATCTTGGCATCATGTTGGACCAGTTTCTGTATGGTAATATCCATTTAGTTACAGCTCTGACGAAAGCCAGGAAAGCCTTCGCTATGGCAAGTTGGTTTTACAGCAGCCAACTTGACTCCAAAGTTAAGGTTATCTGCTACACGGCCCTAGTCCTGCCAGTTATGGTGTATGGCTGTCCAATGTGGTTCAACGTGAGTCCTTCCCAGATGGAAAAGATAAGGATGTTCGAGAGGCAATGCCTTCGTGCTTGTCTCAAAAAATACAGAACACCCGAATCTGGGTACAAGAAATTCTATCGTATTTTCAATTCTAACGCCGAAGTGGATTCATTCCACCCGAAGCATTCATATATCTTGATCGGATGGGTTTGATCCAAGATAAGGAGGGATGTCCATTTATTTATCACGTCGTAAGGAGGATAGGGGACACGCGGCTGCTCTACGAGAACTTTGTGAGCAGAATAAGTTCGGGTGACCTCCGGTTCAGTACATCCATCCCTGTTCACGATAGAACGGAAAGTATTATATATCGAAGGTTTTATTGGTGGCTACAATCCTATCAAGCTCCAGTTGTCGTCAGCTTTTCAGGCTAACGTTGTTGGTCCCCTATGGCCAACTAAAATGTAGGATAATTTAGAAGAGGCGAGTTTGTGACAATAAAATAAAACAAAAATAAAAAAAATAGTATTTAGTTAGTGTTGGTGGTAAGGTCGATTAGTTGGAATAGTCGTAGATAAAGATATATATAAATTAATTTATATTATTATAAATTTTTTTATGTAACAATTTTCTCAGTTTTAATAACATCTATAAATAGTGCATAAAATAATGCATAAATAAAATACAAAAGACAATGCCGAAAGGCACTAGCAATGAATATTTTGATTAACTTAGAGCCCTCCATTGGCCCAGTAAGGTAGTTTTAACAATAATTTAAAAATGTTGTAATTGGTTTTAGTATTTTTTTACTAGATTTAAGGAATTAGAAAAAATTCAAAAAAAAGTACATGTGGAAATGAAAAAAAAAAACTCTCTTGGCGTTAAGGTTTGTGAGAATACCGATTTGTCGGATTTGATCCTGCCTGGATATAGCTTAGTGTCTTTGTTTGCATGCACAATACGGCCACTGTTCCACTGTTAATTTCGTGTCGTTAAAACTCTTCGTCCGTAAGCATTTAATCCACTACTGCTTTATTTATAGACGCCCAAACCTGGATAGCAATTCAACTTACAATGAGTTTGAAGCGCTGTTCGATTCCATTACCAGAATTGTATCCGTGTATCCACGCACTGAAATTGTTATTGCGAGCGTACGCAATTCCATTTGGCCTTGACATTCAGGCCGAACAACACCCGAAGGAAGATATGTTGAAATCTTTACTGAGGTTAATCATTTGACGCAGCTTGTAAATGAGCCAACACGGATACCTGGCAGATCATACCGCCAACACCTTGGACCTGTTTCCCACGTCTCACCCTGGGAAATATTCGGTTGACATCATGCCGCCTTTAGGCTTGTTAGACCACTGTGTCGCATGAGCCAATTTTCCGCACTCGCCACTATCAGTTAAAGAATAAATCCCGAAACGAACAGTATGGCTGTATGAAAAAGTCAACTGGAGCGGCCTAAATAAATTTTTTAGGCATTTTAACTGGTCGATTGCAATCATTTTTTGATATGATGCTGATACGATTACAATCATTTTTTTGTTGGATATGAAATCCTTCGTTCCTCACAGAGTGAAGAGTATCAATTCCGAGACAAACGCGTGGTATGACTCGAGCTGCAAAGAGGCTATCAGGTTAAGAGAAACAAGCTTCCGGGCTTTTAAAGCCAATCCTTTTGAGGAGAACCGGATGAAGTTCAAACGGGCCCGAAATGACTGCAATGCATTAAAAAGACGTGTCAAATACTCCTACGATCAAAAGTTAGGGCAAAAATTGCTGCATTGTCACAAAGGTAGCAAAAACTTTTGGTTATTCGTAAAAAATTTAAAAAATACCACCAAGTCTTCAATTCTAACGCTCATTTACACTGACATTCCAGCTCCTTAAAAAAAAGCAAATCTGCTAGCTGCATATTTTGCAGACAGCTCAACGCAATCAGTTTGTGCTCTGTCCACCGCCTGTACTTGACAACGTACATTTTTCCATGGAACAAAGCTATTTCCACATTCGTACAGTTGTAAGGGTCCTTAAAGATCTCCACGTGCACAAATCCACTGGCCCGGGAGGTATACCCCCTGTTCTTCTGAAGAGGTGTTCTTCTACGCTGGAAAACCACTGCGTAAGCTTTTCCGTCTGTCCCAGTCTTTAGGGTTCTACCCGAGTAAGTGAAAAACAGCATTTGTCCAGCCCGTCCATCTTCCCCACTTTCTAGCGACCCATAGCACTTATGTCCCGACTTTCTAAAGTCATGGACACGTTGACAAACCGTCAGCTTATGGAATATCTTGAAATCCGGTAGTTTTCTACTGACCGGCAGTACGACTTCCGCAGCAATAGGTCCACTTGTGATCTGATGGCATATCTCTCAAATGGAACCAATCTTTGGACAATGTAGAAGAAAACAAGATGGTTGGGCTTGAATTTCAAAGGCATTTAACAGAGTTTGGCATCAGGCTAGCTTGTCGAAATTTTGTGCTGTTGGTGTCGATGAATCTCTTCTTCAATGGATTTGAAATTACCTTTCGAACCGTTCAATACAAGTCGTGTTGGATGGATTCAAGTCTGATATTCACCATTTTTTTAGTTTAGTTTAAAATGCTGATATTCACCATATTAAGGCTGGTATTCCCCAGGGCTCCGTTTTGTCTCCGACACTCTTCCTCATTTGTATAAATGATCTCCTGTCTGTCACTTTTAAGACAATCCACTTCTTCGCTGACGACAGTGCCCTCAGCTTTTCATATTCGTTACTTGGCTCTCGACCCTCCTCTTCGGCCATAGACTTGAAACGGCAGCGTATGTTAAGCTCATTTAATTCCGATGGTGACGGCATAATTGATTGGAGTAAGAAGAATAGAGTGGAATTTAATGCTTTCCGGACCCAGGGCTGTCTACTGTCACTCAAGCGTTCCCAGTCATCATCCATGATTGCCTCTAGCGTTGCTGAAACCGAACGACTTTCCATCCTCAGTATGTGTATCAACTCGTTGGAACGATCACATATTCGAGATCGCCAAAAAGGTAGCGAAATGGTTAAATATGTTCGCCTTTTGATCTGGCAACAAGATGTAAGCCGTACATCCGCCCAAAACTTGAGTATAACGCTCCTATCTGGTCTGGAGCTCTTAAGACCTCCCTACACCTATGTACTAGAAAGAATGCAACGAGCGAGCGATAAAACTTAATGCTGCGAAGTCAATTGACTCGCTAGAACATCGACGAAATGTTTCGTCTTTATCACTATCGCCAGAGTCAGCCAGTTGCATTCCTCCCCTTCAAGAATTTACCAACAATACTCGCCTAGCTTTGAATGGCCACCGTTCACCCTTAGGCCCACTTTCGAACGTACAGCTATGTTTAGAGACTCGATCTTCAGCCGCACCACACGAATATGGAATGCCCAACTTTTCCCCCTCATTACAATCCACAGGCATTTAAAATCAATGTGCTCCGGTACCTCCTTTCCCTCTCTTCCCCTATACCTTCGGATCGTGCTGTGACTTAATTCCGGTCACTTAAGGGTACAAAAAAGTCCCTTTAGCGCATATCACTGCTTCTTTGGGCTCAAGAGACAATTGAGTAACAGAGCACTCTCTCGAAGGACTGAGCTGGCTTTGTACGACAGCCTGATTATCCCTGTCCTCCTTGACGGCGTGAAAACTTGGATGTTATTAAAAGCGCATGAGGAAGGCCTTTCGAGAGAAAAAGACTGCGGCCCTGTTTACGTTGGTGGCGTTTGGAGTAGAAGATTCAACGACGAACTTTAAAGGCTGTAAGGCGGCATGCGCCTGGCATTCGTCATGCAGATCATATGGACACCACTGCTCCGGAGCGAAAAGACCTTAAAACCGACCAAGAGGGACACTGCAACAGAAGAAAGCGTAGGTTGAGATAGCGCACATAAGTTGAGGAGGACCTTTACCAACTTCGAGCGTCCAACTGAAGGCAGCCGACAAGGGAGAAGCATGTTAGTTAAGTCCCAGGCCCATGTCGGGGACTACAGCGCCTCTATAAAAAGAAAAGGAAAAAGAGAAGAATTTTAAACTTGTTCCTAAGTCTCATAAAATGTCTAAGGAGTTGTTCATCATGACAGATACAGGTCACTAACGAGGGACAAGTGTCAACGGAGCATATATAGGATCCAATATTCAGGTTCTTCCACAGTTCTGAATGAACAGCTTGTGCCAGGGACTCTCTGTGACCACATTCAAAGGGGGCATTTCCTGAAACCATAAAATTACTTCATACCTCACCGCAACATGTTTCAACTGCAACCCCGACTACTACTAGCAGTGAGTGCCTTCAATTAAATTGCCAAACGAACGTCGAACAAAGAACGCGTCCCTGTGTCATGTCTGAAATCGGATATCACTGCTCTAGCTCCACACCTACTCGCGATCGGTTTAATGTCGCCAATTAAAGACCCTTGCTGTGCTGTTGCTGCTGGTGGCTTACGAAACTTGCCCCGATTTCGTGCCCCCCCCCCCTCCCCCTCATGGTGGTCCAGACGCTTTAATTACCCAATAACTTGTCATCCATTAGTCTTCCCTAGCCCGCGGCCCACGGCTGACTCGGTGACTCGGCCTGAGGGTAATTCGATACCGAACACCACTGCTCCGCGTGCAGACCAGTAGCAATCGCAATCGCGCCGGCATTTCATTTCAATGCCTTCGTCTCATTAATTGCCCTCGATAGAGACGTTTCAATTGAAATCCTACCCACGACTCGTCAGGCTCCGAGGCGCCCCCAAACACCAACGACGACGTTGGTCGTCTTTGCGGTAACAGCCTCCTGATCGAGCGCTGCTGCTGGTGCGGGTGAGCCAGCAGCGACATCGTCCGCAACGGTAACGGCAGCGTTTTGATTTAATTCAATTTTGATTCCGATTTAATCACGAACTACAGCTCTGTGCCATGTGTACTTGAGCGGTGATTTAATGAATCCCATAAATTACCCAACGAAGAAATTCTGGCCGCGGCAGTCGCTGGGTTTATGGGCGCAACGCACCGCGGCCCGCCGTGCGGTGGTTGGAGGCGATTTCGTCGACGTTGGCGGCGACGACGATTGTCCACAACGGCGACTGCCAGTGGTTGCTCCACTTGGCTGCGCTCTTGCGAGTACCGTGCGCCCATAAACGAGGCCCAACTGACCGTGGCGCTGATCCCCGAGCTGGTTATGAGCTATGGCAGCTTGAAAAAGGGGGGGGGGGGGTTAGCGACCGTCAGGTGTATACACTGGTCTGTCAATTCACGATCTATGAGAAATGTCTTGGCGGACAAGTGTGCTGCCGCGACGGCTGCTTAAGGGAGCTCGTGCGACTGATCCTCAGCAGCGGAGTCGTGCAGGCACTTCCGGATGTCAGGGTGCCCGTCTGCCGATGACCGTGTTCCACAATTCGAGGCGTTTTCGAGTTCATGACAGCCTCGTGCGAATTACAGTGCAGTTGCAAAGCGCGGCGGAGTGGCGTTGTTGCGGTTAAAGAGGAGCTAGGCGCTCGAGCGGGCCTAGCTAACGAGTTCCGTGGGACAATAAAACGCGCAGCAAAGCGAGTGTAAAACCTAATTGGCCGCTTCTGCTCGGTTGAGTGGTAATGGCCAATGCCGGGCGAGTGGTGGTGTTTGGCCAGTTTGCGGTGGTTTTATGGTGGCAGCGATGTCGTTGGGGCCTTAATTAATAGGACGCGGCGAGCGTTGTAAGCATCGAAGCGGCACGCATGAGTGGAGCGGATTTAGCCAGCGGCACACGGTGGGGAGGAGCTAAATCGGTTTGCGATTTCGCTGAACTTATGTGGGGACGGATGTGGATGATGGCTAGGGGGTCAGCAGCTTGTTATTGTGCGATGAGATGGGATTTGCTGGAGATCCTGTCGGGATATCTTACCCATCTGCCGGTGAAGTGAAGGAGAAGAAGCAGAGTGCGAAAGTACTTTTGTGTGATTTGCCTTTATGAGGGGTCGAGATGACGTTGCAGAAGATAAGTAGCATGTGAGCAGATAATAACTGCCTTTATGGTTGAACTTGTAAATATTAACTTGAGGATTAAGACAACGCCTCCGCCAGGAGGAACAGATGCAATGTTCGAGATTGCTTCCTCGAAACGCACGATCTGTGTAATGTGCGTAATGATTGAAGCAGCAGCTAGGGCGCGATTGCAAATGCCAAATGCGTGATGAGGGAACAAGGTACGCAAGTGTTGGAATTCGACGTTTACTGCCAGGTGCAAGCCACTTTGAGTGAGGCTTTGTTGCTAGTTCCTTCTCGATAACGTGGTCGATAACGAACTCTCCGAGGCCTTCAATTTCCAGAAAGCTTTTAGACAAGGCGACACGTTGTCATTTGACTTTTTGAACATCATTCTTCAGAATATCGCGTCAAAATCAAAAGACAACACCAGGTGCACGATCTTCCAAGAGTCCTTTCAGTCGCTGGCTTACGTGGACGACATTGACGTGATTGGATGAAAGCAGCGAGGCGTCAATAAGGCGATTACTGGCAGAGAAACAGATTCCGCCAAAATAGCTCCAGCGAGGTCACTCTGAAGAATAGGCTGCCCCACCAAAAGACGCACAACATCGACGTCTAAGACAGAACTTAAGAATAGGCGGCAAAAATCAATCAATCTTCCCAACCACGGTTTCTTTAGGCTCCAAGGACAATTGAGTAACCAAGCTCAATCTCGGAAGACGAAGCTGGCTTTATACAACGCCCTGGTCAGCCATGTCATGCTCTCTGACGCAAGAATCTTGAACCAGGGATCTCTTTGTCATGTCTAAGTTTTATTTTCAGTCCTGTTTGCGTTGATGGCGTCTGGAGAGAAGGTTCAACGATGGACTCTAGAGGTTGTATGCTGGCATGCGTCCAGCCCATTGTCTACGGATAGAACCCTAAAGATGACTAGGATCTTGCAGGTATAGCACTGCTCCTGTTTTTGAATGTGAGAGATTTATGACAGGGCAACGTGTGGAGAAAGATTTCAATCAACTTTGTGAGGGGCAAAAGAACGTGCCAACTGTTTTGGCATGTTGGTTAAGACTCTGGTCAACCTAAGATAATTCTGTTTTGAGCTCGTTTGAGTCTGGGAGACGAAACTCGTGTCCAGATTGAATAAACACCCGCATTTCAAAGTTTTCCTTAATTTCTGTGCACCACAAACCAAAAACAATTCGAATCATTTATCCCCTAGCATTATTCTAAAATCTGCTAGGGTGGTGATTGGTGCTCTGTTTGCCTTGTAAGGCAGCTGTCTGTTGCCACAATTTCCACAGTGGACGTTTTTTACCTTCTTCAAACTGCTTTCCAGCTCTTATTTTAATCAAGGTAGCTCTCGTTATCCATGCCCTCAAAGTTTTACCTTTATATCGGTCATACTATCACCTCTCTGCAGCATCACTCTTCCCACTCCGCGACGAAAACGCAAAAAATTCGACTGGCTGCGCAATCCCTCTGTACACTGGTCGAGCGCCAATGTATTCTGCTCAACGAGGTGCATCAGCTCTGTTTCAACCTCACTTCCCCTCCCCACCAACGACCAGTGGATTCGATAGATTATTCCCCACCCTCGTTTTGAGCCTTGCTGTCAACTCTTCGGTGGTTAAACTCTTACAATACTGATTGAATTGGGCATTGGGCATGGGCCTGTCGTTGATCGCACTCTATATAGCGAACTGCCAACACTATTCTCGTTTGTGCACAGATCAAGTTGACATACAGCCTTGGCGCCCCCTAGATAGCCGTCACAACACCCTTTGTGTCGTGAACCAATGTATGCAGCGCGCATCTCTGCCCGAAGCCTTAATAATGTGCTTGGCCCACCAGCCTGTGGTTTCTGCGTGAGGCTTCTTCTTTTAATGGTTCTACTTATGTCGCTTATAGTCCGGAGTGGGCCTCGGTTTTATCCACCATGCCTCTCGACTTAGTACGATCTCTAGTCAGCTGTCGCCACTTGCGCACTCCAAGTTGGTTCAGGTCGTTCTGCGCAATCTCAAGCGAGGCCGTCCTATTGAGAATAGCTCAGATTCGAAGATTTTTCGGGCCGAAACAGGTGTCCATACGCTTTACTTGCCCTAGGCAACCGGGGTAGCTACAGGTACCTTCCAATCCTGGTTGTCCCGGGCGCGGTGTTTGTAATCTTCTAACATAGCACCCACTATCTACGTGATAGCCTGTTAGCTCTTTACTGCTTTTCAAACCCGGGCGCTTGGATCCGAAGGTCGGAAGAGTTGTAGTGACTATTCTGCTCTCGAAATGACGAAATCACTTACTTACCCTACCATTGTCGCCATTACTTCATTGATATCGTGGCTTACTGGGTTTAGTTGGCGGCTGGGTCTGCTCCTACGCCTTTCTCCCAGACATGACCATTGAAAGCCTTAAAAATGATTTAATATACATGACTAGATTTCTAATATGAACTTCTATCAGACTGACATTTCCAAATACAAGTGCCAAGCCAACGAAACACGAGACCTTGATTTAAAAGACTTTAGTGACGGTGATCGCTGTCTGTCTAACAATTTCTGACTCTCTGCACAGTCACTGGCGCAGGTGTTCATGCGCTGCAATTGTAGCGTTACAGCTCGACCTACCTACCAGCGATCTCCTGGTCGCTGCGACTGTGAAGCGGGTCGAAAATTGTTAGACAGACAGCGATCACCGTCACTAAAGTCTTTGAACTCAAGTTCAATCACTGACCACAGCGATCCCCTTTTTTGTCGTCATCAGCAAAACCTTTTCTGGTTCTCAGTTTCCGTTGGTTGCGTTGCATATGCCTGATATCCTCTATCAGCTTCCTGTCGTTCGGCAACGCCCTTGGTAACCGGTCACTGCAGGCTCGGTCTCTATGAGTACAAGGTCTCCTCCACTGTGAACGACATCGGTCGTTATCCCTCCAGGTCTTACCTCGAGGTTTGCTACCGCTGAGTCCCCGCAAAGTTGGTTAAGGCAACATGTCGTCGCTTTGGTAGATTTTTCGCCTCAGCCCGATTCTGTCCTTCCAGCTCCAGCAGCAGCTTAGCCCCGGAGAAGCTTCTTGGCGTAGGAGCTCGTTCGGGGTGACCTTTGTCGTGGAATTTCGGACGTTACTCATTTATTTCTGCCTAAACAAAAAAACACTTAAGTCTGCCTTAAGCTAAGACATATAAGTCGGCTATAAATTGCAGCTGATCACAAGGTAGTTTACTCGCTCTGTAGCCAGTTTATCCTGCTTCGAGACATCCTGTACATCCCAACTCAAATTGTCAACGTTGTGGTCATAGTTGAGTCGCCCATCCATAGCAGAACGGGCGAAATGAAAGATACGTAGTACCGCATTCTTGTCCTAGCTTCTCAAAACAAAGAAATGCTTTTAGAGGAACCAAGTATTGGGATAGTAAGCCCCCGGAATAAGGTTGTTAGAGGAGTAAATAGCTCTTGCAGTGTTTCTCCTAATCTGCTTCAGAATGAAATTATTCACTCTGATAATTTTCGCTCTATCGTACAAGACCTCATTAGAGCAGAACTTTTTGTACTCGGACCAGGACCAAGTTCGGTAAATTTCATGGAAGACCTGAAAAACCGCATCCTTCCCATAAGATTTGCTCCTACATTGAACCACACGGGACAGCCATAGGCAAGCGTTGGCCTGATTAGGGTCATGTAGCAGAATACCTTAACCCTGGCATCGAGTTGGCTGTTTTAAATCAGTCTCTTTGCGAGGACAAAAGCGCCTCAATTCATGTCGGGGGCCGCAACTACTGTATATGTTTACTACGAGTAAAATACAACTAATGATCTGTCCAGATCGCAAGGAATCTGTTTTTTTGGCATGCGCCCAAGGATGTGGTAACCTTTCTAAGATACTAGCAGCCCAAGTTGCCAGTATGCACGATTCGTAACCCAAGATAATCGATTACGGGGAAACGCCTACGTATTTATTTATATATTTAGCGACTCACGCTCTCCTCTGGAGGAAAGCCCTTTCTGCTTCAGCCTGTCTTGAATAAACCTTCTCAATGAATGAGCATACCTCATTCCAGTGCTCTACAGATCTCATTATTAGATTTAGATTTAAATGCATTTTTATTACTTCATTCCAAATTACTTACATGCTAGACAAATATACTTAATACTAGCTTACACATACAATCTGTTGATCTTAATTCTAACTTACTGACTCTTTACGAGTACTCTAAGCTAATCTAGGATTTTTCTTTTAATTATGCCTTTCGGCCTCTTTAATATTGTTAACTTAAAATTTACAGATCTCATTATGTGAGGGATCATATTATCGGCGCTTGGAAGGTCTACCAACTGCCTCTCCTGGGCATAGCAGCTGCAGTGAAAAACTGCGTGCTCTGCGTCATCCTCGGAGTTTGAGCATTGTGCGACTAATGGATAGTTCTCGTTCCCAAGCCTGTGCAGATATTTTCGGAAGCCACCGTGTCCAGGAAGGAACTGTGAGGGTTGGTAATTGCACTCCCCGGCGGATCTTGATACTCAGGTCTCAATGACGGGGATGAGAACATGCGTCCACCTACTTTTTGTGGAGGCGTCCCATCTGGCTTGCCAAATTGCTATGGATGCTGCTCGTTCTATTAATTTTATAGTTTGGTACATTCTCATAAGCTCGTCTGCCAGAATGCCTATGGGTAGCATTCCTGCTATGCCGATCCTATGCCTCATCAAAAATGGTCCTGAAACCACTAATAGTTCGTATCACGTTATCATCCGTTTCAGTCGCCCTGAGGTGAGTGCTCTAGGCCAAATCGGAGTTGCATACAGAAAAACTGAACTGACTACCCGTGAGAGTAGGATTCTGCGCGCATTCCCGGGTTCACCAATATTTGAAAGGATTCAGGAGGGTGCTCCCAGTACAAGAGATAGCTTCTTACTTGCATACTCTACGTGTTCCCTGAAGGAAAGCCTGTTGTCCAACATAACTCCTAGGTACTTCACGCACTCCTTGGACCTAATTGTCTAGTCTCCAACTATAAGGTTGGCATATTCCAACTTTTTGCGACTGGTGGTTAGCACCGCCTCCGTCTTGTGTACCGCAAGTTTCAGACCGGCATTTGAGAGCCACTCTTGTACATTTGAGATCGCCTCCATGTCCTCTATATGCTTTGCCACAATGACAATTGCGATATCGTCAACAAAGTCAATTATTTTCACTCCATCTGGAAGCGCTAGTAGTACGACGCCATCATACATTATATTCCACAGTAGCGGTCCGAGGACTGATCCCTGCGGAACTCCTGCTGTTATTTTGTAGGATCTGGCGCCATCGTCGGTGTTAAACATGAGTCTTCTGTTCGTAAAATAGTTCATGACTATCTTCATCAGATGAGATAAGAGACACACGTATGTACAACCCACTCGCTGAGTTGAAAACATTTTAACATCTATTGTAACTAATGCACAGTTTTTTTTTTTAAGTTTAAAAGGCATTTTTTATTATTTGTCTAATGGTATCTAATGCACAGTACCTCTTTGTCCATTCTCTCCATCGCTTCCCTTGGATTGCGCTCGCTGCCAGGCTTACCACAAATGCTATTGCATTCACCGTTGATCGACCTTTCCTGAAACCAAGGTATCTGTCAACCGGCCTCTGCACCAGTGGTTCCCCGTGTTGTCCAATTCTTTCTTGTATTCACTGAAGCCTTATGCAACTGCATTTTGAACAGGATAGTTTCCGACTTTTTGAAATTGACTTTTAATTTCTACCTGAAGGAGACAAAGTCGTCCTCTATCCTTGGACCTGATACGAAGTCATCTGCGTACGCAATTACATTATGAAGAGAACTTAAAAGATCGATCAAGTAAATGCTGAATGGGATTGGCGAATTTACGGCACCCCGTTGGAGACCATTTTTGACAAGGAAAAACCGACAAAAGTTACCATATTTAACTACGAACCGTCTCCCGGCAGGCATGTTACATAGTAGGCATGGCAGCGATCTATGCATGCCGAGCCAAATGCTGTCGAAGGCCTTTTCTAGATCAATCCGCATCGCACCTGGCACTTTTTCTTGCACTTGTTCCATTGAATGTCAGATACGACGCGCCTTGTACGAAAATCTAAGAAGAAGACTGGTTGAAAACCTGCCCAGTGAAGCCTGAAGTTAGATACAAGTCGATCTTGACTTCTGGATCCTCTGTTGCAGGCAATTGCAAGGACAACAGATGGAAGTAGAAAAAGCGTCTCCATTTGGAGGCTTTAAATCGACGTCTTGCTACAGAAAAACACGAAGTTCCACAAAGTTTCGTTGTTCTCCTATTGTCCTTTCACCTCTTCCCGAACCAGGCTCATTTGTTTGCAACATTTAAGATGAATCCTTCAGTTTCTTATGGCTTCAAAAAAATTGTTTGTGACACATGAAACTTGACAAAGTTCTGCCTGAAGGATCGCTGCTACATTCATCCAACAAAGTAGGCGCACGTTCCATCGGTAATTGTGTCATAAAACGAAATGAAACCTCCTCACGATTGATTTCTACGAGTCCTACATGTGTTAGCAGACTTTTCGCGTTCGCCACTTTAAAACTTTCAATGCAAGTCCGCCTTTCATACAAGGCTCTTACCCCTGAAGACAACGTCAAAGTTGAGTCCTTGCTAAGTGAGAGCAACATTCAAGTTATTCTCCATTCAATCTCACCTCGTGCCGATTACATCTGCCATCTGCTCCATTGCAGTCACTCAGAGCACGCTTGATGACTTCCAGATGCCATTCGATTTCTCGATCAGTGAAGTGATCTGAAAAAACGATCACCACGGCGGACGACAGATTGAATGGCGACAATGATATACACACGCCGACATACACACCCGTACACCTTGGTTAATCCAAAGCTGGTGACGGCAGCACAGTCACACCGACCAATCCCACAGCGGCCGCACCGCGATCCTGTCCTCGATTCGACAACAAAATCGATCGCCATCCAACGTGGATGACATTTATTATTGCAGCGAAATGTTGCCATTCGCCACATCATAAATTTCCCCCTTCAAGGCGTAAATTTCATCCCAACCCTGGATCCATTTAATATTTATAGATCGCTGGCGATCGCCTTCGGCGGACCGGTCGTCGCCGCCTGCACTGCCGCCAATGCGGCACTTTGGTGCGATATAGTCTCTGGCTGGCTGGCTGGCGTGAAATGACGCCTGCGACGCAGATCGCTGCGTCAATGGAAGGTAAGTGCAGTCCTAGGCGATCGCACTGAACGGCGCGGCGCGCTGCGGAGTGATCTTCTCGCACCCAAGGTGGGAGAGCAGACAAGACAAAGTGAAATGAATCGCGGACCCCGCACACGGGACAAAGTGAACATTAATTTCTTTCAAAATCACCGATCGACATTTCTGTGCCAACATCTGAGAGACAACCTGCTGGGCTGGGTGCTGGCTGCGCAGACTGTCTGGACATGATCGTGTGGCGATCGTCGTTTTGTTGCAGGAATGTGTGCATCTGTGGGACAGTTCGAATGACCTGGTTAAGCCATTGAAACGCGGAAGTGCACTGTTTGATGTGGACTGATGGGGTGTGTTTGGAATGTGTGCCAAAAAGCGTATGCCTGCACTCAATCCGAAGTGTCTTCGCGACGATGAATGAAAAAGTCACCTTTCCCAGTCCACCAATCACCGACCACTTAACCTAAACGCATGGCGAGGAGCGCACAACAGCACTGTCCAAAATTTATGTTACGCCATCTAATTAAGATCTGCAAGGCTGCGATGAATCTCAAGCGGTTATCGGGAGAGGGATCGTAAATTTCCGGCTTACTAGCTAGACGCAGCGAATGCAAGCCAAACTGCAGAGATTTACAGCGATCCGTCTAATCTAATCTAATCAGCGCACATCTGTGCATCCACTAGAGGGTAAGTTGCTCTCAAGGCTGTATAAACGACCGCATCCTCGTGCATCGTCGTGGCCAAGCGCACACTGTAGCGACGTCGTTGCACTTCGATTGATTTGTGACCAGCACTGTCATCCAGCGGCTGGAGCAAGTTGTATATGACTTTGGCCGGGGCAGTAAATTAATTTCCACGAGGATCAGGCCTCATAAAGTCTGCGAATTACCGGAGGTTAGAGGTTATATGTGAAGATTGGCCGTGCTTGTAGCGGCGCGTTGGCACGGTAATGAGATGCTGCCGTACTTCCGCGAAAGAAATGTTCGTTGAGGGGGTTTGCCGGTGATTGGGTGGTCTGTCAATGGAATAAACATCTGTATCTCGTAAGAATTAGGACAGGTAACAGTAGTTCTGTATGTGGGGAAAGTTGTGATGGTTGTTTTATAGTTTGAACTTTTTTTGGGGCGCATCGGGTGGGTGGGCTTTTACTGGCAAACGATCTTATTATAATGAAAATGTAAACGATTGACGGGGACATTACACACAAGACTAGAGTATCCCCAAGGACAGTAAGTTCACATTAGCGTCCAAATGAATGGCGGCGACAAGGAAACGAAACAAGGAGATTCGCCATGAATTGAATAAGACCTTAAAACCACACCGTCTAGAAACCTCTGCATGGCTCAGTCTTCTTCAACCAGGGCCTCAACAAACATGCCTCTGAAGCCATTACAAGCTGCCTCCAGTTCCGAACTTTAAGTTGACTGAGATCCTTTTCCACTTATGTGCGCCATCTCAACCTAGGTCGTCCTCTGTTGCATTGTCTCATTTGCTCGTTAAGCCGGAGCAGTGGTATCCATACGCATGGCTACATGGTCTAGCCATGTTCAGCTCAGTATCTAAAGGGGTTTGACCAGGCGCATGCCGCCGTACAGACCATAAAAATCGTCGTTGAATCTTCTGCTCCCGACGCCATCAACGCAATTAGGGCAAAAAATCACACGCAAGACTTTTCTTTCGAAAAGACTAAAGGTTTCCTCATCCGCTTTGAGAAGCGTCCAAGGCTCTGCGCCGTAAAGGAGGACTGGGATGATCAAGCTGGTGTACAAAACCAGCTAAGAGAGGGATCTATTACTCAATTACCTCTTGAGCCTAAAGAATCAGCGACTGACAAGAGGGATTCTGCGTTCATTTCGGTACTGATGTTGTTGCTCCTATTTACCGCGGAGCCGAGGTAGACGAAGTCCTCGACAACTTCGAAATTTCTGCTGCCTAGTGTGAAGCTCTGTCCGAGACGTACATATTGTGTGTCTTTCCTTGATGACAGCATATACGTCGCCTTGGTCTCATTTACCGGCAGAACCATCTTAGCCGATTCCGCTTCAATGCCAGCAAACACCTCATTGACGGCTTGCTGTGTTCGTCCAATCACGTCAATGTCATCCGCACAACCGAGCAATTGAATTGACTTTTGGAAGATCGTGACTCTGGTGTTGACTTTTGAGTTCCGCACGATCTTCCCAAGAATGCTGAATGAATGAAGTCCCATGCCAGTGCGTCGGCTTGTCTTAAACCTTTTTTGACTTTGAAGGTCTCAGTGAGCTCGTTCCCGACCTTGACGGATCAGCGAGAGTTCTCCATCATCATCCTACACAATCTGACGAGTTTGGTAGGAATGCCTAAACTACACATGACACTGTGTAGCTCTTCTATATGCACACTGTCATATGAGGCCTTAAAATCGACGAATATGTGGTGACTGTCGATTTGCACTTCTTGGGTCTTTTCCTGAATCTGCCTTAAGGTGAAGGTCTGGTCTAATGTGAACTTCTATGGCCTCAAGCCCCACTCATAAGGACCTATACGGTTGTTGACGAATGGTTTCAGGCTTTCACACAACACGGCAGAGAGGAGACTCGAAGGGGTCTCCTTTCTTGTGGACCGGACAGACGACGCTGAGTTTCCACTCATCGGGCATGCTTTCCTCCAACCATATCTTACAGATGAGCTGGTGCATGTGCATAACCATGTCATCTCCAGCCGCTGTAAATAGTTCTGCGGACAGTCCATCTGCTCGATATCGCTACATTGACCTTATCTAAGTCGGAGGGACGTAAATTTTGTCTATCATCGTCCAAATTGAGTGGAACATTCTGCCTTACAGCGTGGATTGGGTACCATCACCACTTTAATAGAAGGTTTTGAAATATTTCAAGCGTCAAAAAATATAACCCTTCCATACTGAAAGCGCCACCACCGAATCAGTTGCTTTCGACTTCACAGTTCGGCTTTTACGTCCCCCCAGTGGACAATCATCAGCCGTCTCATCATCTGTCCACACAACCAATATTCGTCCTAGTCAATATTTGCGGTTGCCTGTTCTCAGCTCTCAGATCCTAGCCCTCCAACTACGTCGTCCTTCATTCTCACACTGTTAAACAGTGACTCCAAACTGTCAACTGTCAACTAACAAATGTGAGACCAGCTCAAGGCATCCTCCGCTCTCCTTCCCTCACACACCGAAAAACCATCGCTTCCACCAAAATCATTGTCACCCCTTATCGCCTTCATGCCCATCAACCTTGTCATTCCCAGACGCACTCACCTTGCTGGCCCTCCCGTTCCAGCACTGTGCACCAGTGAGTGGCGATCACGAACACGCATAATTCCTCAATTAAAAGCAAAACTGTCACACCGGCCAGACGGACCATCAAATACCTCATAACGAAGCAGAAAATATCCGTCCACTTGACGGGGCGCGGATCAACCGTCGCTCGCTCGTGACAGATATCAAGTGCGGAGCGGCCCAACAGACGAACAAAAAACGTATCTTTTCCGCTCATTACTCTTCATTTGGCCCGGACGCAGTCCAGTAGAACTAATTGCCACTTTGTGGCCCATGATGGACGGACCATTGTTCGTGGACGAAGTGTCGCAAGACACCGTCGCATGGTTTCCCAATGTCCAGCGCTGCAGCCGATATCAGCGGCCGGGGATCTTGCGATCGCCCCAATAGATGGAGACATGATGCCACCGCCACTACCGCGCACACGTTAGATGGGACACAGTTCCGTTCGAATGCAAATGGCTTGCGCTTGGAACCACTAAGCGTGGAACGTATTCTGCCGCAATCATCCTCAGTTTGGTGGCCCAATCGCTCAAGCTCTCGCTGCGGCTCCGGCATGGTGAAATCTTGGACACGTCCTCTACAGATTCGGTCAAATAATTCATGTCGAGCGCGGCGATCACTGCGGACCGACGGACGGACGGTGCTGAGCGAGCTGGCGACTGGGGACGATGTGTGTACTTCGCGCGCGAGTAACCAGCCAGCCGGTGCCGGTGTCGACGCTCTGGTGTCGGTGGCGTACTTGGAGGAGAAGCCAAAGTCTCGCTTTCTTGCCCTGCTTGACAAAGTGGAAAATCCGAAATAGAAATTTGGGACACATCCGAGCAAGTACACGCAGCTTGCGGTGAGTAGATGGTGACCAGGCAGCGGACAGAGATGCAGAGGTGTAACTCATGCGCTAGATTAGCGTTGTTGGCGTTGGTGGTGGTGGTGGCGGCTCATGCAATGCACTTAATTGAAATGCTAATGTGGTCGACGGACCGGCACTCGGTGTCACAGTCAGGCGCGGAGCGCAGCACTGTGCTGCGATTTCACAAGCGGCTTGTCTGGCTTGAGATTGGAGGGAGATGTTCGCCGAGAGTGTCCTCTGAGGGCTTAATCCTTGTCCACCCCGTCTCAGTTGTGTTTGCCATCAGCAACTGATGCGGACGTGTATGCAAATGTGGGAACTGTTCGAGTGTACAACTCAATCAAGAGACGCCTCGAGGCGGGTTAAGCAGGGGTTAAGCAGCGGCTTGAATGCGGTTTAATTGTCGCTAAAGGCGAGCATTTTCCGACCGTTTCACTTAACGACTACGTGGGATGTGCATAATTACACCGTTCGTGCTACGACATCATTTGTAACTCCTCTTGGGAGGGAACGTATGCGCCTGGCCAGAAGGGAAGTGCTTCTTGCAAAAGTGCGTCTCATGCATAAATATAACTGAATCGCGGCGAAATTCTAAGAAACTTATCTAATCTGCATCATTTTCCTGGTGTGCGAGAATGACGTTAGTCACCGCTCCACCGAGACCACCTGCAAAGGGACAATGTTCGACTGGCAGACGCCGGTAAGCTGGTGAGTAATTGTCGCGGCTGTTAAGTGTCTCGTGAGGATCTACCCCTTGGACAAAATGTTTAGCACTTCCAATGCACGAGTTAGGGGTATTGAGTGAAACATGAAGAGGCCTTTCGTCTGTGGTTGGTTGGGGCAGGGTGTCTTCATCGCGCAGCAAGACACGTGACGTTTGTCTTTACCACCTATTATGTTGACAGGCCACAAATAAGATGCCCACACATGCAAGCAGATCAGGTCTTTCCCTCAAAGACTCTTGGCTCAGTTGCAGTGACAATTGCTGCCATCCCATGTAGTCCCCTTAAGGCATTTTGTTAACTTTTCGAATGAACTGGACAAAAGTTGTCATTGATCAGGTAGGTTTTAGGTTATAGGAAGAGGTATTCCCGATCTTGTGTCTGCGGGACAGAGTGTGTAAGTGCGTCGATCCACAAGCCGAAAGTTCAATTCCCGGAACTTTTTCACAGTACCACACTTATCGTGACAGCACGTCATAAGTATCACAAGGCTCCCTCACAAAAAATCCACATAGCAACCTGGTGATCCCCCGATAGTTGAACCTCAAAAAAACGTCGACACTACCTCGTAGCAGCAGGATTCGGAGTTCGACTGTTCAGTGTCAGAACCAGCCAACAACGACGAGGTTCGACATTGCAAGCCTGAGAACACCTCAGATTTCCAGAGGCTCCAGCAGACTAGATGTGGTTGCATTGCCGCTGAAACTTCCTTAGGCTTCTTACCGCCCCTGACATGAGATCCGTGGTATGATGGCAATTATGTGCAACCGACGTGGCAAAAGACGCTGTACAGCAAGAGCACCGCAAGACGAGTACATCGGACTAGAAGACGAAGAAGGAGAAGGAGAGAAGAAGAAGCGTTATGCCTAAAGAACAATATCCCAGCTCATAGACATCAAAGAACCTAGAGACGGACCGGTCGTTAGGAAAGGTACTCAGGCTCTCCTGCTCAGTGTGACTGACCAGGAGAGAGTGAGAGAGAATCAAGAAATCCCAGCTCCAATCCATGATCTAGTCTTCTCATCTAGCTGCGAAGATGTCATGGGCGCAGCTATTTAAAAACCAGAGGACAACAAAGGCATAGGCCCTAATGACTTGTCATCGGACCTCACCAAAGCTGATGGCAAGCATGCACCAGATCACCCTATAGAGTATAAACGGACGAAAACATGCCCCACGACTAGAATTCCGGTTTCAGATGCCACCTGTTCATCGATTTCAGTGCTGCATACGATGGTATTCAACGTGATGAGCTATTCAATCTCAGATTTTGGTAATGAGACACCATGACATCTGATTCCTTAAATGGAACTCGAGAGGATCCATGATGGACCAGCGACCAGCTATAGGTCATCTACCGTTGTCAAGGCCAAAGCTCTCTAGCGTCCGTGATCACTTCGTCTCTACACCAGATGCTGGGTCTTTCCCTCTTTCGTGAACCCAAAGGCTGGGACTCGGAGACCCTCTAAGCTGGAGCGTTGTTGCCCATTCGCGCGATGTGGTCGAGCTATTGTGTTCGTCGGTTTTTTGCCTTTCGAACTACATCCGCATCTTAGTACAAGGTAGAGTTCGCACTTGTGTCTTCTCCTCCATTCACCTTTATCGCAGACAGGACCATATACTCAGTCACTCACCACCTGGGTCAAAACTTCACTAATGACCTGTTTACTCTAAATCCGAGGTAGACGAAACCTGCTGTCCCATTATGACGCTCTGTCTCAGACGTCAATGTTGTTCGTTCCGTGATGAGATCGGACTTCTCGGTGCGCAAGAAGTTTGGGTAGTGTGAAGGTCCAAAGCCTGGCTTACGTGATGGCAGCAAGAAAACAAATAGCCTCGGGTGCCGCCATCCTGATGTGCCAGGCATCCGTTTGGAGCCACTCGGAAATGCTGGCAGTATGCGACCGTCTGGTGGATGGCCTGTACTGCCAGTCTGTACAGCCGGTCTATACTGCCGGTCTGTACAGCCGGTCTATACTGCCGGTCTGTACTGCCCGTCTGTACAGCCGGTCTGTACTGCCCGTCTGTACAGCCGGTCTGTACTGCCCGTCTATACTGCCGGTCTGTACTGCCCGTCTGTACAGCCGGTCTGTACTGCCCGTCTGTACAGCCGGTCTGTACTGCCCGTCTGTACAGCCGGTCTGTACTGCCCGTCTGTACAGCCGGCCTGTACAGCCGGTCTATACTGCCGGTCTGTACTGCCCGTCTGTACAGCCGGTCTGTACTGCCCGTCTGTACAGCCGGTCTGTACTGCCCGTCTGTACAGCCGGTCTGTACTGCCCGTCTGTACAGCCGGTCTGTACTGCCCGTCTGTACAGCCGGCCTGTACAGCCGGTCTATACTGCCGGTCTGTACTGCCCGTCTGTACAGCCGGTCTGTACTGCCCGTCTGTACAGCCGGTCTGTACTGCCCGTCTGTACAGCCGGTCTGTACTGGGGGCCGGGCTTAGCCCGAGGAAACTACTAACAATCCGGTGGTGGCTTCGTAATGTGAAGGAGTGGACTGGAAATCACGTGATGCTTTAACCAGAGCGCGCAGAGACTAAATGACAAAGGCCAGCGACATCGACTCAGGATTGGCATGTGGAATGTCTCACCGCCTTCCGGAATGGATCTCGCGCTAGTCGAAGTAACTTCCAATTAACGGTTGGATACCGTAGGTGTCTCCTCGACGAAGCAGAGAGGTCTAGAAATGTGGACCATTCGTGTCGGGAGTTGCACTCCAAAAGTCTGCCCAAGCGCGAGTGGGAATATTTACAAGTCCTCGGCTGTTAGACAGAGTGATGGAGGGCACATGGTAAAGAGGGACTTTAAGATTTAGGCTTAAAAGATCAACCTAGGGTCTGGTGCAGGTTTACGCACCGAATCTAGAGTCGGTGTGTATGGCTTTCCTGGATGAAGTCGAAAAGCAGGTTAAGATGGATTCGTGTAACCTGATGGGTGACTTCAATGCGGGTGTGAATGTGATTGGAAGCAGTGCTGCCTTGTGTATCCTCTTTTCAGATGACACAGTCTATCAAGTTAATTGTCATGATCCGCTCACAGACTCGTCGTCCTCATAAAAATTGTGAAACGCCACAGGGTTCCTCCATGACCCCCTAAAAAGACATCACCTTAACCAGAAAGTCAAGCAGAGATTTAATAATCGTCCAATCAGTTGACCGGGCCTTCTCTTCGCTTAGCTTAATGAAGCAGCGTTGAGCGACGTTTCATTTGCGTTTTACAAGAGAAGAACCGCTTCGATTCCATTAGTGTGCCCATCTGCATTTGGGGACTTGCTTTGATCTCCTCCAGATCATCATAATCACCATCCTGTGGTATTGATGGATTGACAACACAAGACGACCGCGCCGCCGCCGTCGTGTCCGCCCTCCTTTCGTAACCCCAGCCAAACAAACAGTTTTCCAAATTAACATTGAACTCTTTCTGAATTAGTTTTGGGTGAAATCTTCTCTGTGCTGCCTCCTCTCTGACTCTCTGGCGGCTGTACGCAGCTCTAATGACTGCAGCCAGCCCTATACCCCCCCCCCCCCCCCCACCCACTTAAGTCCAATCAGTCATTCAGCAGGGACGGTGAGGCGGGATGAGGGAGTGAAAAGAAAATCACTGGGTACGCAATGCGCTCGAAAATTAATCGAAAAAATCATCTCGACGATGCCCAAAATAATATTGGCCATTGTCGATTACAATTATCTCACCCCTTCGCGCACACTCGTGACCGGAGCTGGTGCTGGTGCCGTACGTCGCTGCCGCCCCTTCTCCGCCCGCCACCGCACCGGCCATGACAAATGCCCATCTCGGCCGTGCTCGTCTATTTCTGTATCGGATTTGATTGATTTTTTTCAGATCCCCGAGTGATGGAATCATTATGAAAAATTGCTGATCATTAGGTTCGCAGTTAGATACTCCTATTCGGCACCCAATCGCGTCGGCCGGTGCGTGTGTGCGTGCCGCCGCGAGTGTGTGCGCATCCTTCAGGTAGTGAACGCGCGTGTGATTGACGAATGACAGATGTGCCCATCAATTATGCGGCTCCTCTATCACCTCCTCTCGGCGGCAGTGGTTTCCCTCCGCTGACTGCGGCGATACAAATGACAATGGGAATGAATGCTCGTCGGGTCCCGCATGCACGTAAGGACGGTAATGCTAATGTCCTCCTGCGAGGATTGATCATATTTTCAGCGTTTAATTGGAGTTGATGGTCTGACGATGTCGACGATGTTGACGCACCAACGACAACGACGACGAGGCGATCATCAACGAGAATGTTTTGGTTGTCGCTGTGTCTAGTTTTTGTTCCTGGCCGCCAGGTACCGTCCGCCACAAATGATCCCAAGATTAATCGAGTGACATTTGGAGTTAACATTTTGGGTTTTCTTTTTGTGCCGTTCATCCATCAATCTACGCACACGGTCTATCCTTGTGTTCCCAAGGGGTCCGAGTCCGTTTCGGGCGCGCGTAATCGTCGGTTAATGGCTGTTTAGTCGAGTGTGAGAGCGGAGGAGCGGAGTAGATACGCTTATCTACGTGTAATTGGTAGTCAGTGGACATGTGTTTTACGAAGAGGCTATCACTTTGTCGGTGATTATGTTTACATTCGTCCTCTCACACAGGCCGATGGGGACGAGAAGAAAGATGCGGAGGTAGAGGCATGCATGTGAGGACTGGGATGGGGAATGAGTGCAACTTGATGGACATGTTGTCACTTCTTTTGTTTTTTTTGGGGGGGTTTATATCTTGATGAAGGGGGATCGACGATTGAGGATAAGAGGTTTCGTTTTTGTGTTAATTTTCGCAGAACGAATTCAATAGCCTTTGCAGTGGAGTTTAATTGAGTGTTGGGCCGGTCTCACCAGCAAATGGCTTCCTTCGACCTCCTTATCTTGACATCTACACGTGGATAAATTTCATACAAGATGCGAGCAGAATGTTGAATGCAGGATGCGTCTCTGTCAGCCAAAGAAGTGCAGAGTGCATTTGAAAATACCCGCCTATGTATACCTGAAGAAGGAAAAGCGACAAGTTAGTTGGACATAATTAGAAAGAGGCCTACGCCATTTTGAAACGAGTACCAGGCTTAGTCTAAGGCACTGAAATTCACTCTTTTCTTCTTTTTAATGCATTTTAGTTTTGCAAATATCAGAGAATTATAATCTTAAAACTAGATAAAATGCTTAACCTAGTGATGTATTTACATATTTTATATCTGACTTACTGGCTCTGGGCGAGCACTCTAAGCTAAACTTAATCTTAATCTATGTCCTTCGACCTAATCTAACGAGTTTAGCAAAACTGTATTTATAAAAATGAATTATTAAGAAAATTTACGAAACTTAATGGCAGAACAGATTTTTTTTTAAAAAAGCTTACATACTCACTTAAATCTACTCTAAATAACCTTAACTAAACTTAACCTAACTTACAATCTAGTCAACAATCAGGTGCATACACACTGGTAGGAGTACATACCTGAGTGTTAATATGTACAATGCATATGTGCGTACATACAGTATTGGAGAAAACTAAAGCACCCCTCATACAAAAACATATTTCTGCCAAACCAAAGTTTCTCCCAAACTGATTTCCTAAATAAATTTAAAAATTCTCTGTTTTACCGTTGTCCACAGTATAAATATTATGCAAAAATTTCAAGAAAGCACAGTTGAAGTGAGTAAATTGAAACAGAGTTGTTGATGCTATTAAGAAATCATTAAAATGGCAAGAAATTGTTATAGTGATGTGTTCAAACAAAAAATTATAAATGATTTTAAAAATGGCTTATCAAGGTATGAGATAAGCAGGAAATACAAAATAAATAGATCCGTCATATCGCGTATGATACGAAAGTTTAAAACAAATGGTGAGACAACAACCACACATTCTGGAGGGAGACCTCGGAAAACGAGTTCAAGGGATGATTCTCTAATAAAAAGAGCAATACAAAAGAATCCAACAATTTCTTCCAACCAAATTGTGAAAGATTTGAAATTGCCAGTGAGTGCAAGAACAATTCGTAGAAGGGCTATACAATTCGAGTTATTTAGCCGTCGTCCTTCACGAAAGCCCTTTTTAAAGAAAAGATTGGAGTTTGCACACAAATATCTGAAGTGGACAATTTCAAAATGGAAAACAGTCCTTTTTTCAGATGAATCTAAATTTAATAAATCAAATTCAGATGGCATCACTCGAATAAGGAGACCGCGAGGAAATAGATTGGATCCGATATATTGCATCCCAACAGTCAAATTCGGTGGAGGGAATATGATCGTCTGGGGATGCTTTTCTGGTTGGGGGATCGGGCCAATCCATAGAATAAATGGTATTATGGATCGCTTCAAATATTTGGAAATACTAAGAACAGTGATGTTACCATAGGCAGAAGAAGAAATGCCGTTGAAGTGGATATACCAACAAGACAACGATCCAAAACATACTAGCAAAGTTGTGGAAAGTTTGTTTAATGACAACAAAAGAAGTACTGGATTGACCGGCACAGATCTTAACCCTATAGAGAATTTGTGGGAAATAGGTAACAGGCGAATAAACCGGGACCAGTGCAATAATTTGGATCAACTGTACATGGCGGTAGAGGATGCATGGCAAAGTGTTCCTATGAGTGTAATAGACAGCCTAATTAACTCAATGCCAAAAAGATGTATTGCTGTCATAGAGGCAAAAGGGTTCGCAACGAAATATTAATATGTTTTATGTTCTTGTTATATTTATTTTTTCATATTTTGTATCGTTTTATTAGGGGGTGCTTTAGTTTTGTCCAACTGAAATTCGGACATTTTATTTCAAATAAAGTTTACTTTAGTTTTTTGTTGTTACAAATAGATGTTATGTTCACTTTTTTGGCTTGCTAAATAAAGTTAAAAGAGTAGAAAATCAGGAAAAAAAACTTCATTCTTATAGCTTAACCCTGTTATTTGTTATAAGTCAAAAAATTTTGGTATATGCTATTTCCTCAAGGGGGGTGCTTTAGTTTTGTCCAATACTGTATATACATAATAATATATATGTGTTTTCTTTTTTATTTGTTGTTTTTTTTTTTTATTTTTATTTTTTATTTTTTTATTTATAAACTTATAACTACTTACAACTAACTTAATCTAGCCTACACTAAGATATGTAAATCGGCCATAAGTTACAACTGACTGGTTGATATTTAATCAGTCGCAAGACAGCCAATTTTCTCCCCTTTCGGGAACAGCACTTCCCCCTACCCTGGGTCTAACGGATTCGACGAGGAACTTTTTGTGTTGTTTTGCAACGTCCTTTTTATCCCTACTCGACACCGCCGTACTGAAGCGAAAGAGACGCTCTTCAGCTCGTTGTGTGACGGGCTGTCGTAGTTGAGTCGCCCGTCCACACTTGATCGGGCGATATGAAAGATAGGCGGTACCCCATTATGATCTTGTATCAGACCGTGCTTATCAAGATGGAGAAAAGCTTCTGGGGGGACGAAGCCGTTGTGCCGTACCATTTCATGGTAGAGTTCATTGGGGTAGTAAGCCCCCTGGATCAGGTTGTTGACCGAGTTTATCGCTCTCGCAGTGTGAGCCCGAGTCAGTTTTATCAGGATATTGTCCACTCTTATCAGGTTCGCCCTGTTGTATAAAATCTCATTGGATTAGCATTTTTTGTACTCAGACTGTGGTGTTCGATAAAGGCGAAGGCAAGCCCTCTCAAACACCCTCATCTTTTCCATTAAGCTTGCTCCCATGTTGAACCACACGGGACATCCATAGGTGAGCATTGGCCTGACAAGGGCCGTGTAGCAAATAACCTTCACCCTCGCATCGAGTTGGCTGTTATAAAACAGTCTCTTTGAGAGAGCAAAAGCACCTCTGGCTCTGGCCAGAGCAGCAACCATATGTTTGTTAAAATACAGGTACTGATCTAGCCAAATCCCTAGGTATTTGACGACACTTCTTTCCGCCAATGGTTGCCCGTGCTGTCCCACGATTTGGAACTTCCGCCAATTCCTTTTGGTGTCCGCCGAAGCCTTATACAAGTTCGTCCTGAATAGAATTGTTTCCGACTTCTGTGAGTTGATTTTGAACTTCCAGTCGTCGCACACTCTGAAACGAATCGAAGTCACCCTGCAAGGAGGTGACGATGTCCACGATTTTTGGGCCTGATCTGTACACTATCAGGTCATCTGCGTACGCAATTGCATGATGAAGGGAATTTATAAGATCACTTGTGTAAATATTAAACAGGATCGGCGAATTAACGGCACCCTGTTGGAGACCATTCTTTATTTCGAATATGCCTGAAGACGTCACGTTGCCATTTTTGACAACGAACCGTCTACTGGTCAGCATGTCACAGAGTAGGTATAGTAGTGATTTGCTAATGCCGAGCTGACTGAGCTTATAGAAAAGTCCTTCTAACCACACGGTGTCAAAGGCCTTTTCCAGATCAATCAGGCAGGCACCCGTGCATTGTTTCTTGCTCTTGTTCCAATGGATATCCGATACCAGTTTTGCAGCAGCATGAATAGTGTCATGCCCCCTGAAACTGAAAGGGCCAGTTCCCGCTTCATATCTTCAACCCAGAAGAAATAATGAATGCAGGAAAATATTGTGAGGAGAGCGGCATAATTTATATTAAAGAACCTGCGTTGGTAAACTGGCCCCATAACTACGATCTAACATTGCAAAAGTGGCTTCAGTTGGGATTCCAAATTCTCCCGCACGTACTCTCCTCCGCAGTCTATCGGTGTTCTTCCGCAGCTGTGAAATTAATTTCCTATAAATGTCCTTGCAGGAAATGAGCAGGTTAATATGTACATAGGACGTCCTCCTGCTCATCCTCGTACTGGCAGCAGCGGTCACATTGTAGCCTTCTTACATGGTTACCCATCTGACAGTTTTAAGTAAGTGACGTCTCTCTGAATCTGAAGTTCGTCATTTTGCCTGGCTTAACGAATAATTGACAAAAAAATCTGCCCGGAGCCCTCTCTAATTTGGACGTAATCATAGCAAATGTGGGGACTATGGATGAGCAGAGCGGGTAGCGTTGGCAGTAGCATGTTTGAATATACGACTTGGCGGGTCAGCGATTTAAATCAAACTTCGTTGTTCTCCTCGATCGCTAAGTGTTCAGAGAGTTCTAAGGAGAAAAACCAAATGGAACGCGAATACTATAGATAAGGACCTTTTAGAAGAAGGTATGGATGAAGCTACAGTTGAAGGGAGAACAGCGAAGGACAACGTACAACGTAGGTATATCAATGGCTCTTATGGGAACACAGAACTGGTACAACGACATATGGGAACTCCGATCAGCCAGCCATAAGGCTAAAAGAAGACCAACGGTCTAGATGCCATACTGCTGGGTTATTGAGGAGGCCCCATGCTCAAGTCCGCCGTTAGGTACACAATTGAACGAAGAGGTGTGGGGTTAGGCGTATAAAATTCTAACCGCGAGGCTAAACATGCCTCCACGACGGATGACAACTTGTGTAGAGTCATAGAAACTCTGTTCCGGTTTGACGTCGGAAAGCTACAATCGAAACACATCGCTGCGATCTTTGCCGACCAAGTTTTCCTGAAACTCTCCCAAAGTTCGACGCTGCCTGTACTGACAATAGAAGAAGACTGGGAACGTCTTGAAGAAGCCCTAATAGAAGCTGACGCTGATATGCTGGGTTTCACGCCACCACCCAGAAGGAACCCATGGTTTGACGACGAGTGCGGGCAGGCACATGCAGCTAAACAGTAGGCCTAGAAGGCAACGCTGCATCGGACAACGAGAGCTGTTCGTGAGCTCTACTAACAGAAAAGAAGGGAAGAGAACCGGCTTCTCAGAAAGGAAAAGAGAGAGCATGAGAAGCGCGCGGTCGAAGAGATGGAGAGATGTTATGGCAGGAATGACGTCCGAAATTTTTACCGCAAGATAAAACAGTTATCTGGCGGTTACAAGCCTCGGACTGAAGCCTGCCGGGACCTAAACGGAAACCTCTTGTAGAGTTGCAATCGATGCTGAGAATCTGGAAAGATCATTTCTGCAGACTTTTAAGCGGCGATGACGGCCCAAATCCCGCTGTTAGGCAGAATGTTCCTCTCAATTTGGACAATGATAGGCTAGAATTCCGTCCCCGTTCCGTTCCGACTTAGACGAGGCCAAGATTGCAATATCGAGACTGAAGTCGAACAAAGGTGCTGGTGCGGATGGATTATCCGCAGAGCTGTTCAAAGCGGCTGGGGATGAGCTGGTTGGGTGCATGCACCAGCTCATCTGTGAGATATGGTCGAAGGAAAAGCATGCCCGATGAGTGGAATCACAGCGTCGTCTGTCCGGTCCACAAGAAAGGAGACCCCTTCGACTGCGCCAAATATCGAGGGATTGCAGATTGGTCCTCTTCAGCACTTCATCAATAAGTAAACCACACTCCCCTCCTCACCAGACATCGTCCCAACGTCATTCATCCTCACTACGGCGACATCATCACCTCCTGACAGACGGCGCAGAGGACTCTTGTCCAATGAAAAACCACTTTCGAACACAGACCGCGCCGTTCCATCAGTGAGCACACCAACTAGCCACCATCGCCCCGTCAACCGAGTGCACAGACAGAGAGTGAGAGAGAAGGAGATAGAGAGTCCTCTGAATCACTTACGGTATTTATGCGGTGGACGGCCATAAGTGCCGTCCCGCTTTTGACGTTTATCGCTAGATAATTGCCGTTGAAATTACAGAGGAGTGAAATTTATTGTTCTAGTAATGAGGGGGTTCAACAATCGTCGTCCGCTTGTGTGTGGGACGAGGACAAGTCGATGTGTCTGCGTCTAAGGCCGAACAACTGGTCGACACACACTGCAGATGATATCGTGTCGTCTGTCCATTTCGAAAATTAGAGGTTAGCTGCCCTGCATCGCTCTGGAGACGATATATGACCGAAAAATGCGGTCTGTCCAGTGGTCGTCGCGTCGCTGCGAGGTGGAGTCCAGCGAGCAGGCGAGTCCACAGCGCGGCCAATTTAAATGAAATATTCGCTATGAATTGTGTGTGTGTGTACGTGTGTTTTGTGGTGGCTGCGCGACGTATTGCAGAGGGTGTGTGCGCGTAAACTGCTGCGGTTCCGAGGGCTGGAGCCAGCTGGAAGCGGGCACAAAATGCTGCCTCGCCTGTCCACCTATGGATGGGGGATGGTCCCGGTTTGACTATTTGACAAGATTTGTAACTTCATTTCGCTGCGGTTTGGGGGAGGGGGATGCAAGCGAGAGGGTTAAGTGTTTAATTGGTCCCGGCCGGCCGGCCGTTCGGCATCTGCATATGGTGGATGTGGGATGGACTCGCTTTGCGGGAGGGTTCTTTGATGAAGGCGACGCACGACTGGAATGTGGCCTAATTACACAATCGATGGTGATAAACATTCAGTTCAAAGTGGCGGCGTTACAATTAGGTGTGCGCTAATGGATCTGGTGGGGGGAATGGAGTCATTATTACGGTGATTGGTGAACTGTGAAGATGTCTGAGGTTGCTAGAAGAGGAACGTGATATAGGAGCAGATTTAACAAGATGTGCATGCATACGAGCGGACGGATCAAGGAGGCTCTGACAAAAAAAAACCTTGTAAGGCCACAGCTCTGCCAAGGAGGAGGCTTGACAAACCATTCACCAATTCCGAACAGGATACTGAAAGTGACAGATCTGTAGTATTGAGTGATTTAGAGAATTGCCAATGGGTGTAGGAAGTTATTTTGGCAACAGGATCCGCTGGTGTGTCAAAGGGGCAATGGCTCGAAATGCTGTGCAACCCTTGGGGACTGGCACACAGGGGTTATTCCTTTTGTCGAAAAGCTCTTAAAAGCGACTCCACCTTAGCGTTCAACCTCGCCGGGGGCACTTCTTTGCCCCCGGTACGGTCGACGCTAAGATGGAGTCACAATTTGGAGCTAGGGTCGCATTTCGTCCCGGCAGAAGTACAACCGACTAGAATGTTATTCCAGAAGACTGGGGAATATGGCAAAACAAGTCTAGTTTGCTGATAGGCACATGACACATGGTTTCTCGAGGTGATCTCAGGAGTATGCCACAGGAGTGGAGGAGCAGGAGGATCATTCCTTTTTCTCTTCTTTTCATGGAGCTACAGTCCGTAGTGAACGGGGGCCTCAACCAACATGCCTCTCCAGCTAGCACAACCTCCTGGCAGCTGCCTCCAATTGCGCACTCCAAGTTGGTTGACGTCCTTCTCCACTTGCACGCGCCATCTCAACCTTCCGCCTCTATTGCGTTGTCCCAATAACTCGGATTCAAAGACTTTTCTAGCCGAAACGGTGGTGTCATCATGACCTAGCCATCTTAAGCGTTGTATTCGAAGACACTTGACCAGGCGCCTTCGCTTGCCGCCCTACAGAGGATCATTCAAATAAGCTGTGGTAAGTGTGGGTAATAAACAAAATCCTTCAATTGTGGCATTGGACTTCGCCAAGGGTGCCTCTTGTCACTCCTACTTTTCATAATTTATTTGAACTGAATATTGTGGCGCATCTAAGCCACCAAATGATTCTGATTGAGAGAGTAGGCTGTAAGATGCCTTGGTAAGCCTCCCAGACGAAAGTCTGTTGCATGATTGACAGGTTCGTAGGCGTATGTTGTGATGCCGGGATGAAGTTTGGAACAAAAAGGAGGTTATGGTTATTTTTGGAATGCCCGTGGCGTCTCATTCAAACAGGGAAAGAGAAGAAAACACTGAGGGATCTTTTCCTCTTCCCACCATTTAGTTGCAGGTGGGCTGCTACGGGGGTAGCTATGATGAGGAGGAAGAGGACGGCGGCACGCTTGCGGTTGCTCGGCTCAGCTCGTCGGACGGGGTGGTTCTTGTCCCCCTCACACGCACATCACCCATTGCACACAAAAAAAACCGTGCCTAAACTAGCTAAGGGGAGATAGAAGGGAAGAGGAAGAAAAGGTTGTGACGAGTGAGAAAGCCTAATACCCTAACCTGACAGCCGACGGACATCGAACGTAGGAAAGGAAAAGGGGGGACGGATAGAAAAGAAGGGTATTCTAGCCTTTGTCCCTACCACTAAACAAGGCCGGAAGGTCGTTCGCGGAGCTAAGCTGACTATCCTAACTTAAACCTAAACTAATCTACTTTTCTTAAAACTAAGCCTACTCTAGACCTATACTAACTTAAAGCTACCTGGCTTCACCATACTACGAGACGGACCTTCCAGAGTCATTTCGTGATAAGGGTTCATTCAGAACCCACGAGTGCCTGATGTTATTGGCACAAGTCGCCATCCCACCCCTCATGTCAGAGTTGATATGACCTTTGCTATCTCTCTTGGCGATTCTACGAGAGATAGCCCCTTGGCAGAGACGTTAGCCACGGCTCAACGCTCCACCCCGTCTGCTACTCCAAGAAGGACGGCCTTCCCTTCATCCCACACACACGCCAGGCAAGCACGAAACTACTCCATTATAGATAAAAATACACCTCAATTCAACTTTATTTCACAAAGGAATTCATTTATTTACAAAAGCTCAAAAAAAAGTAATACAGAGCTATCCTGCAAGATAGGCTAAGCTGGATAAATGCTGAAGCACCTTGGAAGATCTGTAGTCAGCTGATCTTAGTGTCAGTGCAAAGTAAGCTGCTTTAAGCTCAGTATTTGTTCCAAGTCTCACCTATGGTCATGAAATTTAAGCAACGACCGATCATCGCGAGTTCGGATTGGATCGCGAGATTAGATTTTTCTGTGCTCTTGTGAAAGTGTATCGCTGGGGGAGGGTGGGAGACTCAACGTTGTGCCCCAGTATCTTCGAACCATGGTTTGCCTAAGTTGCCATCATCACGGCATCCGGGGGGTGCTTCATATGCGATTCCACCAGATAGGTGACCACCAGGAAGATCCACGGAGGTTTTACAAAGTCCAAAAACTCACTGGGTTACCGCTTAACATAACTCCTGAAGATTTGATGTCGATGGCGGATGTTTGAGTGATCTGGAAAGCTGGAGTGCAAACACCCCTCAAGTGCAACATGAGTGTCACTGAAAATGATGGTGATGATGACATTGTAGAGGCGCAGCAAAATGTTGGCGAGGACCAAAGATAAGGACTCGTCCCAAGTTTCAGGCTTAGTCGAGCCTGTGTGATTTGTTAAGGTTCCTTCCCTCCAATAATGGACTCAATTGGCCAGCTAATATCTTCTTCAGTCATCTCGTAAATTACATCGATGCTTCATGTTAAGAAAAGAGGAGTTGAAATACAAATTTCTCCTGAAAGTTCCCATTCCAGCCACGTTTGTGATTGAAACCGACAAACGACCAGCTTGACAGTGACCAATTAACACTCCATCCGCACCAAGAGAACTGAAAAGCACGCAACGGCCGTGCAGAACTCTCCTCACAAATGAGTCTGTCATCTTTCTAAATACAACGACACCAGCTGTGAGACCTTTCCCATCCCATTGCGACTCTTGCAGTTGACTCAACGCCAATCCATGTCAAGCTACGACATGTGTTCGTACCAGTGTCACGCTTGTCTTTCGAATCAGCGGCGGCGGCGGTGGGAACCACAGCGCCGCACCTCTGTCTCCGAAACGATTTGCATCAAAGTGACGCAATTTCTAATTGACTACCACACACAAACACACACAGCCGCACCAATTGCAATGATTGCCACCTTGCATGCACACCACCAGTAGGAACGTCGCATCGTATCGTTGTCGCATACTTTCGGACCGGATCGCCCGGCAGAGGTGAACTTCAAAGCGCGTGATCCCAGCGCAGTCGAAGTTGGATGCGAATGCAGTCGCATCCAGTGAGCCAACCGGTGGCAGTCAGCGTGCACAAATGTAGCGTGCCTGACGATGTCATTTGCATAACAATGGGGTACGCTTCCTCGGTGCCGTTCTGCACGTTCCCCCAGCTGGAGGTAGTGGAACGGCGACGGGTCCATGACAATTATTGTCGGGGAAGGACAACAGTCGTCGTAATTAACGAGGAAATGTGCGCATTTAACCGCGACTCCGCGGAATGTGTTCCCAATGAGCGGCGAAATTGCTGTCAATGGCTTTGTTGTTGACGACCCTGATGAGTGCGGTGAGCTCAGGTGCAGTCGTTGATTGACTTGCTTTGCGGCACGTTGTGTCAGTTGGAGATCTGTAACGAAATGTTGAAAGATGGAGACATCTCTTGATGGCCGGAGACTGCTTTTCAAAGGAGCGCAACAGAAGTGGAGGTCTTCTGGGCACTTGGAGTGAGATTGGGGCTCCGGAGTGGCAGTCTGGAATGAAGACTTTGCACTTGAAATCTGTGGCTGGTGTATTTATGGGGAAGATGAGTTTTTGTGCAAGGATGTACTGCCTTCGGCAGGAAGACGTACGTGTTGGGCGCCAAAAAGGACTTAACGATGAAAACTTTTGTCGCTGTGATCTTTTGACAGAAACCTCCAGAGCTAAGACTGGGCCAAGACACTGCCCCTATGAGGCTTCACAATGGTGTCAACGTTGAACCAATTATTCTGTACTGCCTGCGACCGCAAACCGTGCCAATTAAGGTCTCCTTCAATGCAAACTTATGCTACGATGCGCAGAGGGACTACAAGACTTGAGGCCATAGGACTCAGCTTTTAAAAGATATCGACGGCCCGCTCCAAGAGACCTGAAACGCCAAGAGAATTAAAATTTGCGTTCGAAAACCATATCTCGGGAGTTCCATACATCTCAGGAACCATAAAAGGTAACCATCGAGCTTGTTGCTGTCTCCTGTTCCAAAACCGATTTTAAGACCTTTCGTTCATTCCTCCTCCCTCATTGGCATTTAGGAGACTTGAAACGTCAAGATGAGCAAAAATTCGGCCAGCATTTAGAACGTTGGCAGCTTTCAAAGAACCCTCAAAAAATCAACTTTAGGCAGCAGCCAAACGCTTGCATCCTTTGAGAAAGCTTCCTGACACACAATCCCGAAAAAAAGGCCTTCACAGTCCCAGAATTTTCACTCAATTTCAATTAGCATCGACTGCCGCCGTTGTTCTCGACCGCTGAACCGCCACCCGTGGTTGTCCTAATTTTTAATCAACAACAACAAGCCCACCTCTGCCTCCGTAACTTTCGGCATCATTGGACTCCTTCTGACCTGCTGCCCATTCACTTTGCCTCGGAAAACATAAACAAACCCACCATCTCCATCACCACCACCACCATCGCCGTTATAAAGCGCCCCAATCAAAATTGTAAAACAATTTCTTGCGCACACACACACACGCGCGCACACCGACCCGAAACAATAATCCTTCCTGACCCCTTTCACAATTAACCGGCAAAGTCCGCCTTTGTGTGGCGTGCAAGTTTTTTTTTTCCCACAGCCTCCCTCGACTCGGCTCCATTGTCCTGGCTAAAGTGACTTGTAAAGCGAAAATAAAACGCAGACTCACTTCGCCCAATGGTGGGGAGAATTTTCAAAAGAAATCGCAAACAATGGACCTCCACCCGGTCGTCCTTGGCTGATTTGGTGCGCGGTAAAAGTTTTCATCAAGCACTCAGCGAAAGAGCGCTCCACTGGCCGGGCAATGAGAGAGCGGAAAGGACAACGCCGCGCGTCGATGTGTGCGGAGATCTGGTGACCGGATTGGATGCAACACACGCCTGGTGGCGGTTCCGTTGGGCGCTTTTGTTCCGAGTGTTTGCCATTCTTGGCGGGCGGACGGTGATTGTTTTCTGAACGATTGTTGCATGTGCAAACAGAGGACTCGCGGTGTCAAGAGACAAAGTCCACAGGGATTGTAGTCACTCTTACTGAACTCCAGATGCAATTCACGTCAAATGCTCTATTATGCATCGAGCAGTGTAGCTCAAGCTTTGGGGCTGTGAATTAGTTGAGATGTACATCAAGTCGTGTGTGTCGGGCTACACTTGTTGTCTGTGACAGAAGAGGATCTCTCCTGCTGAAAACTCATCTAATGAGGCTAAATTTAAGTTCGCCACTTACTACACCCGAAGGGCATCTCTACAGCAGCTACAAGTGATCGGAAACAAGTTGCAACCATGAGCAAGGACGATAGAAAGGAGAGAGAGAGAGAAAGAGGGAGAACAGGTACTCATGCACTTTCGTGTTAAATTCCAGTGGGCTGAGATGGGAGGGTGGGCGATATTTTTTGTCTAAGGGTCAGTGTCGCCCGTCCCTTTCATGATCTGAAGTCACAAGCTGGCAAACTTTCTGCCAGCACCTGGGGCCATTGTAGTCTAAATGAGTTTTTAATGTTATTTCAAGTGTTTTCAGTTGTACTTGATCACATCCTGAAACTCCTTGCCGAGTACCAAAATTCAACGTTTTTCAACAAGTTTCCAAGTCACCGTTCAGACGATGGGTAGGAGTCTTCTTTTTCTTCTTCTTGTGGCGCTACAGTCCGGGGTGGAAGAGGGCCTCAACCAACATGCCTCTCCAGCCAGCACGATCTTTCGCCAGCTGCCGCCAGTTGCGCACTCCAAGTTGATTGAGGCCCTTCTGCAATTGTGTGCGCCACGCTATCCTGGGCCGTCCACTGTTGCGTTATCCCAATGGCTCAGATTCGAAGACTTTTCGGGCCGGAGCAGTGGTGTCCATACGCTCTACATGGCCTAGCCATCTTAAGCGTTGGGGAGAAGTCACAAGTTGAAATAATTCCGTGACCACTGGCTTTGTGTGAAGGGCGGCAGCATTGAGTTAATTTTTACTTTTCTGTTTTCACCCTTTGATGTTGCCAATGTTGGAGAAGCCGTTTCAAGTCTCCTCCTGAAGAGGAGGGATGTGAGCCAACGAACTACTATGGAGTGAGGAACTAAGGAGTGAATTGGAATCGAAATAGGAAGAGATCACTTCAAAAATTAAAAGTGTCGGAGATGAAAAACAGCCCTGGGGAACACCAGCGTTAGTATTTTCAAATAACGGATTGAAAGGCTTAAAAGGAAACTTTCCACCTTCTCAATGCCATAAGTATTTATTTTTGACAAGAATTCCTGATTCCAGACTCCGTCAAATGCCTTTGAAATATCAACCGCAACAATTTTGGTTTCTACTTCAGTGTGCAAGGATTTCACGGAGGTTTTCGTAGAGATAAGCTGTCAGACCACCAGTGGACCTTTGCTGCCATGCAGCTGTCCATTAAGAAGCTTCAGTGATTTTTTTTCGTTCGAAGGTGGGCTTGAGAGTGAACGGGGGCCATTCATAGCTAGGCGAGTATTGCTGGTAAATTCTTGAAGGGGAGGAAAGCAACTGGCTAACTCTGGCGATAGTGATAAAGAAGACACATTTTGTCGATGTTCTAGCGAGTCAATTGACTTCGCAGCATTAAGTTTTATCGCTCGCTGTTAAATTCTGTCTAGTACTTAGGTGCAGGGAGGTCTTACAAGCTCCAGACCAGATAGGAGCGTTTTACTCAAGTTTTGGGAGGATGTACGGCTTACATCTTGTTGCCAGATCAAAAGGGGAAAGTATTTAGACATTTCGCTATTTTCGGCGATCTCGAATATGTGATCGTCCCAACTAAGTGTTGAGTTGATACACATACCGAGGGGGGAAAGTCGTTCGGTTTCAGCAACGCTAGAGCCAATCATGAATGATGACTGAGAACGCTTGAGTGACAGTAGACAGCGTTGGGTCTGAGAAGCATTAAATTCCGCTTTCGTCGTCTTAACCCAATCAATTCTGCAGTCAAGATCGGAATTTAATGAGCTCAACATACCCTGCCGTTCAAGGTCTATGGCCGAAGACGAGGATCGAGTACCAAGGAACGAATATGAAAAGCTGACGGTACTGCCATCAGCGAAGGAGTGGATTGGACAGACAGGAGATCATTTAAAAATATGAGAAAGAGAGTCGGACACAAAACGGAGCCCTGGGGAACACCAGCACTAATATGATGGATATCGAACTTCAACCCACCCAACACAACTTGTATTGAACGGTTCGAAAGGTAATTTCTAATCCATTGAAGAAGAGATTCATCGACACCAAACGCACAAACAAACTCTGACAAATGCCTTTGAAATTCAAGCCCAACCATCTTGCTTTCTTCTACATTGTCCAAAGATTGGTTTCATTTGAGAGATATGCCATCAAATCACCGGTGGATCTGTTGCTGCGGAAGTCGTACTGCCGGTTGGCAAAACCTTAGAAAGTCGGGACGTAAGGGCTATGGGTCGGTAGAAGGTGGGGAAGATAGACGGGCTGGACAAATGCTATTTTCCACTTACTCGGGAAGAGCCCTAAAGAGTTAGACAGATGAAATAGCTTACACAGTGGTTTTACCAGCGCAAAAGAACAACTCTTCAGATTAATAGGGGGTATACCACCTGAGCCAGCGGATTTGTGCACGTGGAGATCTTTTAGCACCTTTACAACTGTACGAGAGCGGGAATAGCTTTGTTCCATGGAAGAATTGACGCCCTCAAGTACAAGCGGTGGATAGAGCCCAAACTTATTGCGTTGAGCTGTCTGCAAAATGTGCAGCTAGTGATTTGCTTTGTCTAAAGAGCTGAGAGCTGGAATGTCATTGTAAATTAGTGTTGGAATTGAAGACGAGGTGGTATTCTTTACGTTTTTTACGAATGACAAAAAGTTTTTGCTACCTTTGTGACAATGTAGCACTTTTTGCCTCAACTTTTGATCGTAGGAGTATTTAACACGTCTTTTTCATGCATTGCAGTCATTTCGGGCACGTTTGAACTTCATCCGGTTCTCCTCAAAAGGATTGGCTTTGAAAGTCCGGAAACTTATTTCTCTTAACCTGATAGCCTCTTTGCAGCTCGAGTCATACCACTCGTTTGTCTTCGGCTTGATACTCTTCACCCTGCGAAGAATGAAGGATTTCATACCCAACAAAATAATGTCTGTAATCGTACCAGCAGCGGCATTCACGTCAATATCGAGGAAGCATAGCGACCAGTTAAGATCCCTACAGAAATTGTTAGGGACAAGTGCGGAAAATTGGCTGATACGACACAATGGTCTGACGAGCCTAGAGGCGACAGTATGTCAACCGAATATTTCACAGGTTGAGACGTGGAAAACAGGTCTAAGGTGTTGGCAGTATGATCTGCAATGTCAAGTATCCGTGTTGGCTCCTTTACAAGCTGGGTCAAATGATTAACCTCAGCAAAGATTTCAACATATCTTCCTTCGGGTGTTGTCTGGCCTGAATGTTGAAGCCAAGTGGAATTGTGTACGCCCGCATAAAGATTTCAGTGCAAGGATACAGGGATACATTTCTTGTAACGGATTCAAGCTGACGGTCTATCAGTGTTTTCATGACCTTAGGAAGAATCGGCGGAAGTTCGATGGACCGCTTTTAGGGATGGGTTGAGCAAATGCTGTCTTGCACTTACTCGGGAACAGCATGAAAGAATCCGACTGGATTCTGCAAAATGTTTGGTATAACATCGGGCCATCACGATTCGCCACAAAAAGTATGTCTAACTGATTGAAACTGCAGCTCCTAGGAGGTCATTTGACACTTCCACCTTCTCCTCCACCTGGCTAATAGCATGATTTGGGAATTTGGTGCGCAAGAGATTGATTGTGACATGGGTTGTGTGACATGGCGCGCCAACCTACACAAAGTAGAGAACGTTCAAATGTATGTCTTCATTTCAAGAAGAAACAATTCAGCAAATATGGCTCTGTAACGGCCTCAGTTTTCTGAAACATTGTCCGAAGCCTCATTTTCAAAGAAAATTGGCCCGAAGATTCCACCTCTTCACAATATGTCACTTTGCATGAATGCATTGGCTCCTCGACATTAACAGGCGAGCGTTTCAATCCGTCAATCAATTGTGTGCCTCTGCATGAAATTGTCAAACATCGATACAAGGACATTGTCAAATTCAGTTGAACAAAAAATTGACGTTAAGGTGTGACTCGGTGTGGTGGTTTAGATTTGTCTTAAATGAACAGCATTTGCGGGAAATTTTGATTTTCATTTTTAATCGGAAGCGAAGTGCAGCTGAAGTCCATCGAATGCTTGTAGAAGTTCATGGTGAATCTGCTCCGACCGATAAATAATACAGAGAGTGGTTTTGACGCTTCAAAAATTGGGATTTAAGAGTCGAAGACAAAGACGTCGTGGCCAGCCCAAAAAGTTTGAAGATCAGGAATGGGAGGCTTTGATGGATCAAAGTCCGTCCTAAACGCAGAGAGAACTCGCAGAATTGGAGCGAGTCAGCAAACAATATACGTTCAGGTAGAGAGGTTTGAATTTTTTCAAGAGCAAGGAAATCGGGTGGAGTATGAGTTGAAAGCGAAATATGTCGCAAGGCGATTTTTCACTGCTGAACCGCTTCTTGAAAGACATCAAAGGAAGGGATTTTTCCAACGGATCGTGACTGGAGATGAAAGGTGAATATACCACGATAACTCGAAGAAGAAAAAATTCTATGCAAAGCCTGGTGAATCCGTTCCATTATCGTCTACATGGACTTCACGGTTCTAAGGTCATGCTCTGCATATAGTGGGACCAGACAGGTGTGGTGTACTATGAGCTGCTAAAACCAGGCGGAACCACTGATTGGAAACGTTATCGACTACAACTTATGCCTTTGAGCCTTGTATTGCGTGAAACACAGTCAGAAACGATCGAAAGGTATGACAAGGCGATCATGCAACATGACAATATCCGGCTCCACGTGGCTGTAGAGGTCAAAAACTACCTGAAAACGCTGAAATGGCTGAAATGAGAGGTCCTACCCCAACCGCCGTATTCTCCAGACCTTTCTTGTTCCGACTACTGGCTTTTTCGATTTGGGGGGTCCCTGGTTTGCGTCTTTTGAAGAAATTGAAGAATGGCTCAACGATTGGATAAATGTCCGAGAGGACTCATTTTTTAAACATGATATTCGAAAATTACCGGATAGATGGGAAAAAGTAGTCGCTTCCGACGGACAATACTTTGTGTGGTTCATTTTTCACGTTTTTTGAATAAAAAATAAATTTTGAACACAAATAAACGAACTTCCAATATTCTATTCACTAAGACTGTCTTATGGAAACTCAATCTAGTGTTTCGTGACAACTCAAATGTTTGTCTATGCCTAGCGCAGCTGGACTTGACCTCATCATTAGAACGTTCCTTGTGTTGGGCTCAAGACTCCCAGAACCAACACCACTGTCCATATTTGATCCGTCTGCATATAAGCCTCAACCTAGAGTGGGAGGGAACACCACGAGACCAAATGGCTTTCCGAAGCAGTGTTGCCTAACCCTACTGTCCCCGTATGTCCCTTTTGGAAAGTGAGTTCGAGGTGACCCGTCAAGTCACTGATAGGCATGACGACGAGTCTCACGCCATTGTGCAGTTTCTTTGTCTGTAAATCATATGACAACTCAAGTGATACCAGCGAACCCTCGCGGCACCGTAAAACAGGCATCACTCTCGCATTATCACACACATCTCTTATCGTCCAATCCACCCCCGCCCTAAAAAATATTTCCCGCTCAAAGGACACTTCGCATATTCATTCAGCCATAGCGTCCATGGCATGGCCGCGAGAGCATTCCGCATGGTGCGCACAACTCAAATCGACGGGAAAATTACACTGCCCTTTGGCCATTAGATGGAATCATTTAAAAGAGCTCTCGGGTCCTGCCGAAGATGCGGACACAATGCACACTGCCCTCCCCGGCACCCACGTAACGATACAGGCCGCAAAATTAAAACTTCCCCCGCGCGAGCGCAGAAAACACACAGAAACCACGGCAAAAGATCATGTAAACAAGGAAACACATCAGATAAAGCACAGGAGGCTGTGCGGCCCGTCAGATGGGATGGAGGGCGACTGGCGGATGGCGGGGTAGTCAAATTGAGGATCCATGAAATGCATTTTAACGCTTCGCCGCAGAAGGACCCGAACACACGGCCGCCGTCGATTATTACGATGATGACGAAGATGATGGAGCGCAGAATGGAAGAGAACTGGAATCCTCCTCCATAAAGTCGGACGCACAAAAAGACACCCGAAACGAAGGCGACTCACTCACAAGGATGTCCCGCGAAGCACATAATAACCTCCGATCGCAGGCGGACGCGCCGCCGCTCCAGTGCGCAGCCCCGTGGTGCGCCGCGTGTTCTCCTTTTTGTTTTCAAACGACATCGCGGCCATTAATCACATTCCGATGAAAATATTAATACCGCTCTGCGGCCGGGGCAGATATGGTCCGGTGTCCAGTTCTGGCTGCGCGGCGTCGGCCACCGCGACCGCAAACCCCGCACCAGACGCAGAAGGCAACCAGACTCGCAGTTACACTTCCAAAATGATTAGCTGCCCAAATGTCGTTACCATGTTGCGCGTCGTCGTCGTCCGTCGACCAGCGTCGCAGTCTGCCGCAACCGCGCCTGGAAATTGATTTGTCCGATTGGATTTCTGTTGTTTGATGTGTGCATGCGGTTTGTTGGTCAACACGGCGGATTATGCGGCCGAGCGCCCCGTCCGACGTAATGACGAGTGGAGTCGCAGTGGCCGCCCCAGAGGTCGTGCAACCCGGGAGCTAGACGACGCACCGCTCACGGGGACTGTCTCTCATTTGACGAAGATCATAGGTTACGTGCGTGGCCGGTGGCTGCATATGGCTGGGCGCACGGTGCCACTGGATTTGCGGAAATTCGCCGTGGATTCGGTTAAATGTGGCGAGGTGAGGTGTTGACTGGGAGCGGCCAAGGTGCCACGATCCCTAGGCGCGGAGTGTCCCGGAACAGATGGCTATGCGCTAATAGATGCTGACCACCGTGGGTTTCATAGAAATTTATTGATGACGCCAGCTGCCAGATTGGAAGAGGAGATGTGTGGTCAGCGCTGGGCCGTGCATCACCCCAGATGGACGATCAAATTGTGAAAACAATAGGTACGAGGTGGATCAGGTATGTGCTACGGTGTGTCTTTGAATTCTGAGATCATCCCCTGCAGATGGGGTTCTCCGCGTAGGACAGGGTGTGTGATGAGGTTTCGAAAATGTGCTGAAGCAGTGTGATGAAAAAGAGGAGTGTCTTCGGAGGGAAGTGATGTGTCATGGCGATCGTCACAGAATAATCGCTTCGACTGCAGAAGCAAAGGAGATCAGAGACATTTTTCCACTTCGGCCTGATCTCTGAAACTTCGGCTAAAAAATGACTAAGCCAGGCAACAGCAACAGTCAAGAACGCATCTTCTGGAGCAGTGTACTCGTATTGGTACAAGAATGTGATTGGATGAAATACTGCAACTTGCTGAACCAAGTGGAAAGGACCCCCTTCAAGACAATAGACGCATCCCTGTCCCTTCCACCACTTGATCGTTTGGGAAACGAAATCGCAGCCCGTACGGCAATCAGACCCTCTACCACAAGTTTGGAGGCCGTGAGAGGCGGAGAGACATGTTCATTCAAGCCTAGGACTGTAATGTTGCTCAAATAGGAAGAAAAAAATCGGCGACTAAAAAGTGCGTCAGATAGATGTGGCACTAGGCATCTCAAAAAACCGTATGGGTCATACTTTGAAGCTGTCTGCGAGATCTGTGCCACGTTTGCTCACTCCAGACAGCGCGCTAAAGACTTCTTCAGAGCTGTGATTGACGCTAGTTAAGGCTGACGAAGTTGAACGACCGACGAAACGACGTCTATCCATCCACTACCATACACCTTCTTCTTCTTCTTCTTCTTGTGGCGCTTCAGTTCGGGGTGGACCTGGGCCTCAACCAACATGCGTCTCCAGTCAGCTCGGTCTTTCGCCAGCTGCCCCCACTTCAAGTTGGTTGAGGTCCTGGTGTGCGCCACCATAGCCTGGGTTGTCCTCTGTTGCGTTGTTCCAATGGCTCAGATTCGAAGACTTTTCGGGCCGAAGCAGTGGTCTCCATACGCTCTACATGACCTTGACGCTTGACTAGGCGCATGTCGCTGTACAGTCCATAGAGTTCGTCATCAGCGTTTAGTAACGTCCAGGTTTTCGCGCCATAGAGTAGGACTGGGATGACCAAGCGGTTGTACAAAGCCACCTTAGTCCTTCCAGAAAGGGCTTTATTACTCAATTACCTCTTGAGCCCAAAGAAACAGCGATTGGCAAGAGTGATTCTGCGTTTGATTTCGGTACTGGTGTTATTGTCCCTGTTTACTGCGGAGCCGAGGTAGACGAAGTCCTTGACTACCTCGAAGTTTCTGCTGCCTAGTGTGACGCACTGTCCGAGAAGCCGATGTTATGTGTCTCTCCTTGATGACAGTATGTACTTCGTTTTGCCCTCATTTACTACCAGTCCCACTTTAGCCGCTTCCGCTTCGATGCTAGCAAACGCGTCATTGACGGCTCACTGTGTTCGTCCAATCACGTCAATGTTGTCGGCGTAAGCTAGCAATTGAATTGACTTTTGGAAGATCGTGCCTCTGGTGTTGACTTGTGAGTTACGCACGATCTTCTCGAGGTAGCTGTTGAAGAAGTTACAAGACAGTGTGTTGCTTTGTCTAAAACATTTTTTGACATTGAAGGTCTCGGTGAGTTCGTTCCCGACGAAGCGAGAATTCTCCATCGTCATCCTACGCAATCTGACGAGTTTGGTAGAAATATCAAAACTGGACATGGCACTATATAGCTCGTCTCTAGGCACGCTGTCATACGCGGCCTTGATATCGACGAATAGATGGTGGGTGTCGATTTGTACTTCTTCGGACTTCTCCAGGATTTGCCGCAGTGTGAAGATCTGGTCGATTGTGAACTTCCCTGGCCTGAAACCACACTGATAAGGACCTATCAGGTTGTTGATGAACGGTTTCAGGCGTTCACACAGTACGGCAGAAACGATTTTGTATGCGATGTTAAGGAGACTTAACCCTCGATAGGTGGCGCAGTCGAAGGGGTCTCCTTTCTTGTGGACCGCACAGACGACGCTGAGATTCCACTCATCGGGCATGTTTTCCTCCGACCATATCTTACAGATAAGCTGGTGCATGCGCCCAACCAGGTCATCTCCAGCTTTAAACAGTTCTGCGGACAGTCCATCCGCTCCAGCAGCTTTATTTGACTTCAGTCTCGATATTGCTATCTTGACCTCGTCTAAATCGGGGAGACGGAATTCTTGTCTATCATCGTCCAAATTGAGTGGAACATTCTGCCTAACGGCGGGATTTTGGCCGTCATCACCGTTTAAAACTCTGCAGAAATAATCTTTCCAGATTGTCAGTTTCCATTCTTCTTCTGTTGACATTACAGGCAGCGTCGAACTGTGGGAGAGTTTCAGGGAGACTCGGTTGGCAAAGATCCCGGCGACCTGTTGCGATTGTAGCTTTCCGACGTCAAACCGTTTCGACCTATCTCGACTCCGTTGTTCTCTCGATATCCGGGTTCTTACCTTGGCTACAACAAGGTGATGATCCGAGTCGATGTTAGCGCCTCGGAATGTTCGGACATCGAGAATGTTTGAGGAGTGTCTGACGTCGATCGCAACGTGATCAATCTGGTTGACGGTTGGTTGATCAGGGGATCGCCAGGTTCCTTTACGGATGTTGAGATGTAGGAACCGCGTACACAGAGAGGTTCCGCCCCGCTGCGAAGTCCAACAGCCTGCGTCCGTTTCCGTAGGTCGTGTCGTGTTTCCCGATGACGCCAACAAAGATGTCCTCTTTCCCCAGCTGAGCATTGAAACCATACACCGCAGACCAAGAAATAGTCAAAAGAAAGTAGACTGCAAATGGCAATCGTGCTCCGCTAAGGCAATAGCTCACATATCGACCGAAAAGATGATCGCCACCCGTTTTCAGGGATTCTCAGGGTTTGATTTGGATTTGTCCTTCTCCGATGAAAACACTAAATTTTTTTTTGGGCCGATTCGTTGCCGAATTTCAGGAGAAATGGCGCCATTTGGGGAAGAAAAAATTGCTTCCATCACGAAAACCCGCCAGCTCACGTTTCGCCATCGTGATCTACAAACCGGTCTCATGGTCATCCACCAATGCCTCCAGATTTGGCCCCGTGCTCTTTTTGTTTGCAAACTTGTCAAAGTCTGTCCCTGGGCAGAAGTTTGTGTCAAATGAGGGGCGCATCACCGCCATAGAGACCCTCTTTGTAGACCTCTTGGTGTCAAGTCTATCGAGCTTAGCCAAGACCGCCACTGTTCCAAATTTTTTTTCGTTTTCCTTTTGAAGCCTAAAAAGGGGTACTTATCGAACAGATAATCCACAGGACATGTCACTTCCTATCCCCAGTAAGCTTCATGTTTTCCTTTCTCTATCCTTGTCTCAGAACTATGAATTCGATCCAGTGATGCATTCCTCGAAGTCCCTCCGTCCTTTCCATCTCTTGGTGTAGATTTTCACACAAAACCTCTCTCACTCTCAGGCACAATTCCCGCACCCTCAAAGCGAGACCATCGTCCATATGCCCAGCATCGGGGGTGTCAATGATCCCGCATGCTGGTTGTAGCCCCACTCTTCTCAGAAGTGTGCCCCCATCAGTGCGTTAAGCACATTCCAAGGCTCAGCCGCTTCGCAATCGTTCGTCGAGCTGCACTAGCGAGCACATGCCCCGTCGTCGCGGCAGCTGTGTACAAGGCGCTCTAATGCCATGCTCGCCAACTCAAGCGAGGATGTTCAGTGGCTTCGTTCGTCGTCAGCGTGCGTCGTCGTCGTCGTAGCCGCCGCCGTTGTCTTCGTCGGTATGTATCCAGAGCGCAATTAAAACCGGAGCAAGTGTGCGAACAACCGGCCAGCCTCCTGGTGAAAGAGTTCCTCGGGTCTGGGTGTGATGGACTGACGGCAGACCCTCCGGTTGGGGTGCTGGGCGCCAACTCTCGCGCGCTGCTCTCTCCCTAATTAAATCTCAATATTATGCGCGTATTCACTGGGATGGATACAAAGATACATTTTTTTACTTCACTTCGTGTCGTTTCTTCAGCTGCTTTGGAAAATGTTAATTGCCAGGTACGTGCTCTGACGGGGGCGTGGAGGGGACGATTGTGGCAGCGGTGGCGGTGGTGCCAGTGGATCTGACACTGGACATGCGTAAGCATTTGCTTGCGAGCCGCACATCACCACCATCGCCCATCACATCGTCTGCATCGTCGTCGTCGCGGCGTCGTGATTAGTTTGTGTTCCTTTGAATCACGTGATTGTGTGTAATTTTCTAAAGAATAGCGGAACACATTAGACGATGCATACGGTAACGTACGCGGGGCGGTGGTTGGGAGGGCGGCTGCCTCATAATTCAAGCCTCATAAATTCAATGAAAAATTATATCTAACCGATGTGATGGATACGTACGCCTGCTTGAGGCGGTTGGCTCTCTTCTGGGCTCGTAAAAATCAATGCGACCACGCATCGGGGAGACGCGAAGCAGGGGCACAGCGACGTGAATTATTTCAAAAAATAAAAAATAATTAAACGCCTTAACTGTACTCGGCCGGCGAGAGAAATTTATTTGTGCTTGGAAATTGCTGTTTTCACGTGCGGCGCGCGACAGCCGACGCGGAGACTTTCTCGCGCACGAAAGTGTACATTTGTGACCTGTGTCAGGCGGCATAAATGATGATTTTTGATGCACGGTCGAGTTGTGGCGTGGCGATTGTGATGGTGCACCGATGCATGGCGTGCTGGAGGAGGACTGGGATGGATTGGCATCGAAGAAGTGGTGAAATGAGATAGTATGGAATGAATTAGAGACATTCGTTTGGTTTTAAGTGGGCCCATGGGGTAGAGGATGTGAGACATTCACTGAATGGCCAGGTGGAACGTCGAATGACGGATTGCTGAAATATACTACCTAAGTGGAAGGTGCTAGATTAATGAATCCCTTTTTATATGACGCGAAGCGAGAGCCCACTCCCACAGGGAAGCCCATGGCTTGATGCAGGCGAAAAAGCTACTAGGGCTCTATAGGCCTGAAGCCTGTTTCAATATAAGGGAACACCTTCAAGTCATGGAGTCGTTCCAGGAACTGCAGAGATGCTGATTTAGCCCAACATTTGACAACGCTACCCCTACTTTAGGAATAAAGAGTACCCTTCGCCACATGCAAGCTGAAGTTTCAAATGAACTCTATCCAACCAAAGCGGTTGTAAATACGCCGACGACTCTAAACTCTCTCTCTCCCTCACGAGAACGTACATAGACCTGGTTGTGGTAGCCGGTACCGGTGACAGTCTCATCAACGATCACGCTTGGTGGGCTACGTAGAAGCTGTTTGAACAACGAAGACCCAGAAACCGGCAAGCTTCTGTTCAGACGTAAGAACCCAGGCAGCTCTTTGCAGTCTGCATGCGCTCAATAACAGCCCTCCCGCCGATTTGTTGAACTTACTTCCTAGTTCATACTACCGGACACTGGAGTGGGAACACAATGGATAGGACCAATCTTTCAGATGATGTGACTGGACATTTGAATCTTCTTCTTCTTGTGGCGCTATAGTCCGGGGTGGACCTGGGCCTCAACCAGCATGCCGCTCCAGCCAGCACGGTCTATCGCCAGATGCCCACAGTTGAGCACTCCAAGTTGGTTGAGTGGTTTCCACACGCTTTACATGGCCTAGCCATCTTAAGCATTGTATCCGAAGACGCTCGACTAGGTGCATATCGCTGTACAGCACATAGAGTTTGACGTTAAATCTTCTCCTCCAGATGCCATCAACGCAAACAGGACCAAAATCGCACGCAAAACTTTTCTCTCAAAAAGACTAAAGGTTTCCTCATCCGCTTTTAGAAGCGTCCAAGGCCCTGCGCCGTAATGGAGGACTGGGATGATCAAGCTGGTGTACAAAACCAGCTACGTCCTTCAAGAGAGTGTAGTCGAATTTTCAAACGTGGAACAATATTTTAAATCGCCACTGTTGTGTAACGATTCAGACAATTTTTTGTATGAAGTATCGTACCATCCGATCGAATGATTTTCCCGAAAAGTCTCCACTGAATAGAATGTAACTGATTGTGAAAATGAAAAGAGACATTAGTAAAAGTGACACCAGTGAGAAAGGACGTGTTTTCTTTATATAGGGTCAACGAGTTTTCCCTACAAGAGGGATCTAGTACTCAATTACCTCTTGAGCCTAAAGAATCAGCGATTGACAAGAGTGATTGTGCGTTTGATTTCGGTACTGGTGTTGTTGTCCCTATTTACCGCGGAGCCGAGGTAGACGAAGTCCTTCACTCTATGTGCCTAGTGTGAAGTTCCGTCCGAGACGTTGATATTGTGTGTCTTTCCTTGATGACAGCATATACGTCATCTTGACGAATGGTTTCAGGTGTTCACACAACACGGCAGAGAGAACGATGTTAAGGAGACTAATCCCTCGATAGTTGGAGCAGTCGAAGGGGTCTCCTTTCTTGTGGACCGGGCAAACGACGCTGAGATTCTACTCATCGGGCATGCTTTCCTCCGACCATATCTTACACATGAGCTGGTGCGCCAAGTAATTGCCAGCTGCTTTAAACAGTTCTGCGGACAGTCCTCGTCTAAGTCGGGGGGACGGAATTCGGAAATCATCGTCCAAATTGAGAGGAACATTCTGCCTAACAGCGGGATTTGGGCCGTCATCGCCGTTGAAGTGTCTGCAGAAATGATCTTTCCAGATTCTCAGCATCGATTGCGAGTTTACTAGTAGATCTCCGTTTTGGTCCCGGCAGGCTTCGGTTGGATTTATAAATCACATCCGTAACTTTGAGACTAGTGTCAATGGAATCACTGATGGACCCAAAGACCATTTGATGCGATAGCGGCTCACAGATTCAAGTGTTGGGAGAACCTCACTGGTAGCGATAGCTTCACAAGAGTTTACATCCTGGTGCCATAGGAGGCCAGAAGACAGCTGGAAATTGTTCAGTCTGACCATGCGGTGGGAGCGTCGTGGTGCCTATGGTTTGATATCCAGGGAAGTGAACCGTGCTGACTGCACTGACGGACCAGATGGGCTTTTATGGAGATCCTACCCGCTCAGTGTAGAGTTACACAGCAACCGAATTTTGGGACTCTTACAACAGCAGAGATGTTAGAAAAGCATCGCTCCCCTTCAGTGTGGAGTGATGATTGCCCCTCAAACATGAATTTAGTTGGAACTTGGTTAACGGAGGCGCCTAGTCTTGCATTACTTATGATTTTTCTGAGGAAGACACTTGGACGGCCTATATAAGGCTGTGAAGGCAGGTGATCACGTAAAACCCACATTTACCAGCCGCCTACCTACTTACATGAACTCGTAAGGAAGTTTGGATTAGTAGAAGTACACTGTAGATCCGACAGTGAATCAAATGGCGACATATACTGGGGGCTTGTGAGGCTCCAGCCCTTAAAGTCGCTAGAACAGACTCTCAGCCTCACACTCTTAATGAAACTCGTTTACAGAGAATAGTTGAGACAGCATTAGCACAGATTTTCTTAAACTGATTCCTACATGAGGCTTTAAAACTACAGCAGCGAGCAAGATCACAGAAGAAGACACAATAGACTCAAATTCAGGATTATAGCCATTTCCAAAGGTTCTTGACTCTGCAAATGTTCTGTTCTCGTTTAGCAACAATGCTCTCCTGTGTCTTATCGGCTACCAGAAAGGATCATAGAAATCATCTAAGAACAAACATTTTTCTTGTCATTTCTGATTTGTACCACTAAGATTCAATATTCCTTCTCTTTCGACAATCGCACTCGTCTTCCTCGCCTTTATGAATACGGATCATCATCATCTTCTTTAACCCTCATTGCGGGGGCACACCAACCCAATTCTCCGCCATCGACTCCTACTCGTAAGGAGCTATTCCCAAACGCAACAAGGCGAATTTATGGATTTGACCCAACCACCTCGCCCTGAGTTTGCCGAGCGATCACCTACCAGATGAAATTGCATCAAAGTTACACCTCGAAAGTCGTGATGAACAGAGGACGTCCTTACCACGTGGCCAAATCAACGAAATAAAGCCGTCGGAAGAAGTAGCTGCTCAACGATGAGTTCTCCCCGCACAGTCGCGTTTCTCAGCCTATCCCGGCGAGTAACTCCCGCAACGGCACGGAGAAACCTTTCGGTCATTATAAAAATTGCGTGACTATAGGCGAGAGTTGGGACAAACATTGAGTTAAAAAAAGCTTGGCTGGTTCACCAAGCTCGGCCTTTGCTGATCTACCAAGCTTCTTCGAAATTGATCCAGCCTGGCCAATCCTACAAGAAAGCTCACTGTTGCTCCTCTCCCATCACTCGTGAAAAGGACCCCGGAATACTTAAACTGCTCCATCTGTTTCAATGGAACTCCACTTACATGTAGAGTGCATTCGACAGGCGTTTTGGAAATAACCACCTCTTTGGACTTGTTCTCATTCATTCCAGCCACAGCACAATCACAAACTAAATCCTGCGCGCCCGGAGTTCCGTCTGGGATTTTTGTCAATTAGTGATAAATTTTCATCAGACTCTGTGCTAGAGTGTTGCCGTTGTTAGCACGTTGTTCGAAAATTTGGCCGTCGGGTATTTTTTTTTTTCAAAAACGTTGGCCAGACCACCGGTTAGTTGCTCAAGATCAGTTTATTCGTAAAAGATTCTCTTCAACTTTCTCCACTTGAATCCCTTTTTTCACAGCCGTAATCGCAAAGTGGTCGTACCAGGCGCAGTACAAGCCAAAGTCTTCACAATCAAAGACATTGTTAGATGAAAGCGGACAACTTGTCGATACTGCTCGTGATCAAATAAAAGGTGAAGCATCTAGCGCTCTTTTATACTTAAGGAACGGATTTTGCTTGCGCTAAGTGAGTGTTATTTCTTGGATCTTGGCGGTGTTATTTGGTCGCTAGAGAGCTGCGATTTGACCCCTTTGGAGGACCGATGTTACAACAAAATGAAAAAAAAGTTCAAGCACTTGTAACTCTGTTCACGCAGCTGTGAAGGAGACTGTGCAAGAAAGAGGCGGATTGCATACTCCTGAGATAAGATAATTAAGGTCAATATCCTAAGTTACTGTTGGGTTAAGCCACAGCGGCAGCTTCGATTAGAAGGAGGAGCAGGGCTTTAGTCTCGTGGTTGATCGCTATAGCTCATCGGACGGGGTGGTTCTTGTACTCCTCTCTCGCACATCACCCATTGCACACACAAAATAATCTTGTGTCTAAGCCAGCTAAAGGAAGATAAAAGAAAAAGGAACAATGAAAGAATGAAAAAGAGAGACTAACACCCCATTCCAAGTGGTCGCCGTGGCGTAGTGGTAATTGCGTCGAACACCACACAGAAGGTCTAGGTTCGATTCCCAGACGGGACACCTCACACTTTGTTCCACCTCTTTCGTGTTGCTGACAACACTCAATGATCTATGAAAGGCTTCTCAAATCTCGCCGTTCGAATCGGCAAAAAACTGTAGGTACTGTACTCGTGAGAGAACAGTAGCACGCACAACACGAGTAGTTGTTGCAGAAGCTAGGCCCTGATCCCTTGTGGGCTGTAGTGCCACTCAATTTTTATTATTAACACCCCAAGCCGACAGCGGACGTACATCCATCTGTAAGTAAGGAAAAGAAGAAGAATGTGAATAGAAGAGTGTTCAAAGTTCTATGCCTTTAACACCAAACAAGACCGGAAGGGGCCTCGCGGAGCTAAGCTGCCTAGCCTAGCCCATGCCTAGCTAAACCTTCTTACCTTTTAAATAAGTCTATCCATCTTGAACCCAATATGCTCTTGCCGTGTCGGTGGGCGATGAGGGTTCACCAAGAATCCGAGGGTGCCTATTTTTATTGTCACAGTTCGTCGCCCCTCATGTCCCCAGTGTATATGTTAACATGACCTTTGCTATCTCTTTTGGCGAAATTAATTAACAAGATTTGGAAACACTTACTATTTGTTCCCTTTTTGGTCCATGCTCTATAATTACTTATGTATGTTCCTCCTTACTCAGTGCAAAGCTCAGTTTGCGTGCTATAGCGGTGCCCTTCCCACAAATCCGTTCATTCTATTCGGACTTGCGCACTAGTCTAATAATCTAATCTGCCAGAGTTAGTTATTTTTATTTTTAAGCTCGAACCTAGTCGCGTGTGATTGCAGGTCCTGCGTGACCAGGTCAATAGGAAATTCTGAACAATTCCTCTTAGGATTATCGTAGTAAAGGGTGTCCCAAAAAGAACGCAAGATTTAAATTTTAAATAAAACGCAGACATTTAAAAAAAATCGTGAATTCTTTATTAAATCGTAAAGTAGACAGGATGAGGTTATGTGTGGAATAACACATCGGCCAGATGGCCGCCGCAGCTTTGCTGGCACATACGCGATCTTTAAATGAAATTTTCAATGACCGCTTTGCATAAATGCTGCGGTATTTCATAAATGCAGCGTCCTATTTTCCTTTTAAGGCTTGAGTCGTCGTCGGCTTATTCCCATAAACCATCGACTTCAAAAAACCCCAAAGAAAAAAGTTCAATGGTGTTAAATCGCACGATCTAGGCGGCCAATTCTGGTCTCCAAAACGCGAAATAACACGACCGGGAAATGACTGATGCAGCAATTGAATTGTGCGTCTGGCTGTATGAGATGTGGCTCCGTCTTGATGAAACCACATCCCCTCCACATTCATTTCTTGAATTCTGGGCACGAAATAATTGGTTATCATTTCACAATACCGGACACCATTGACTGTTTGCGCTTTACCTGTCCAATGATTCCTCCAGCCCAAAATCCACACCACATAGTGACACGTTGAGGATGCACCTGCTTCTCCTGAATCACTCGAGGATTTTCCTCGACCCAAATGCGACAATTCTGCCTATTGAGGAAGCCATCAAGATGGAAATGGGCCTCGTCACCGATTTTATCGGCAAAATCAGCATTTTCATGTTGTCTCTCCAATACCCAATTAACGAACTCCCTTCGCTGTGCATGGTCAGCTGGCTTCAGTTCCTGAGCCAATTGAACTTTGTATTGTTGTCTTTACATCAGTTACAGACCAAGTTTCAGCAAATTTTTCCATTAATCGCTTTAGAGTTGACTCTTTTGGAGCATTACTGTAACCCCAAATTGATCGCAATTTGCGAAGTGTAGCAGCAAAACTTTCACCATTTTGGAAAAACAATTTCACAATGAAAATGCGTTGTTCATTCCTGTAGCGCTCTATTTTTATTAACCTTATACCTTCTACTAACAAACAATAATAATTGTTCAAATGTCAAAGAATGATAATTCGAATGGCGCCAAATTTAAATCTTGCGTTCTGGTTGGGACACCCTTTATATCAACTTTTCATCTCCAGTCACGATCCAGTGCAAAATTTCCTTCCTTTGATGTCTTTCAAGAGGCAGTGTTGCAATTCGCACCCAAATTCCTTCTTTTTGAAAAAATTAAATTTTCTTCCATCTTACGGAAATTGTTTGCTGAGTCACTCCTAACGACACATGGCCTTATTTCTTATTGCGAGCTCCCGCCTGTTGGGTACCTTGGTGCTCCGTTTGTTTCCGGCTGTTGAGAAGCCTCACCATTTCGGTTTCCATCGGCTTATGAGTCCAGACTAACCGGACAATCGTTCTCTGAGCTGTCGCTTGCTGCGGTCTCTGGTGACGGCGGTGTCAAATAGTAAAGATGAATCTTGCGGCACCGAAGATAGCTGTCGTTTAATCTGAGTTTGCCCAGCGAAGCGGAGTGGGCTGTCAATTATTTCATCTATTGCAAGTAGTTCTACCCTTTCAGGAAGTCTACCTCAGTCACTATCTTTGGCAGTGTTTTTCAGCCGTTTGGGAGAAGCACGTCAATCAGGAGTAACAAAGCAACATCCTCTCATCACATTAGCAAACACGCGTTGACAGCATATATCCGCTCGTCTGACTGCAAAAACAAAGTAAAACCCTAGTGGACAGTGCAGATAAGTTAAGACCTCCTTCACTAATAGATTTTATTGCACTCAACGCCGCCACGTCCCACGCATCGGACAGCACATACCTCAACTCCGCCTACCCACCATCGCCGATTGCATGATTGACAATGAAGGCATCGTTCCCTCGCACTCGACTCCACTCCGCAGCGAACAAATCACCTGACAATCCAATTTCTGTCGTGACTTCCTTCCAATTAAACCTCAATTAAGTGTCCTCACTCCTGCCTCGTGCACGAGGGTCCTTCCATCCACCAGGTGACCGTCTCGAGCAGCGCTCACAAAACGCAACACTAAAACAATTTGTCAAAAGTGTCAAAATTCCGCCGTCGCCGTCACCGTCACCGCTCCGCGTTCCAAAGTCGAGAGCCCGCATCGAGATGCCCGATCCGATAATGGTGTTGGCGTTGATGCTTTTCTTGTTCTCCGATCCTTTTGATCCACACCACGCTGTGGGACGCCCTGCCGCCCCCCTCCCCATCTCCCCGCCCAGCATCAATCGAAAGCGACCGTACGATGATCGCGCAGAAAACCAATATCGGACCCAAAACCAAAACAGCGGCACCGAGCGACCGAATCGAAATCGAGAACTGGTCATCTCACCGTCATCCTCATCGCCATCCGTCCGGGAGAGTATCTTTTTGTCTTCAACCTGATTGTGTTCTGTGGTGGCTCTTTGTGTACGCACTGATGCTGCAGATCCCCAGAGATTGATGTAAAGTGCAGCCGGCACACAGCAGCGGCAGCGGCGGCGGCGCTCTCTCGTGGCCCACGAAAGGGGACAACATCCGACGATTGGTAAAGTGCTCATGCGACGATGACGTTGTAAATTATCGATGGCGTCTACATTCTTCGTCGCGGGACTTTGATTGACTCAAATTGCGGCGCGGCTGTGTCCGAAAAACGAACAAAATGATTCCGAAAAGAAGAAAAACGCCGCTCTCCGTGCGGGGAGGGGGGAGGGGGAATAATTGAGGAGCAACACACGTGGAAACAGGTAAGCCGCCCGACCTCGGCACTCTCTCTCTGTCGCTATAAATATGACGACTGACACAGAAAGATGATGACGAAATGCCTGGCAGAACAAATTTGTATCTCTTTGAGCGCCCCTGCTTCCCTCCTCCCCCTCCCCTCACCCCTCCTTCCGCCAGGCACAGTGAGCGTTTGATAAATGCGCTCTAATGCTTGAAACAAATTTGACAACTCGTGGCGGGCGAGGGTTCGCCCCTACGATGACGATGATCGGTGTGGACCCTGTGCCGGGGGAAACTGTAGGTAGCTCGTCGATCTGGGCGTGGAGCTGTGGGAAATTGTGGTCGAGGCTGTTTGGAGACTAATTGAGGGCGCGATGGGAATTGGTTCAGTGGAACCGGAATGATCATCATCGTTGGCCAGGGCAAGGATGGAAGACTGATGGATGGCCTTTCCTTCAGAGACTTTTCGGCAAGAAAGTGAGAAATCTTAGGAAATGCCGAGGGGATGGACGAACGGGAACGGGGTGCGCGAATGGACTTGAAAATCTGGCTCGAAGGACCAAATAAATTTCACTTGAAATTCAGTTGGTTATAGCGCAGCAAACGCGAACTAAACGCTTCACACATCACCTTGTGCGCACCTTATGCTCGCATCTCCTAGATCTTGGGCAAATCAATCTATGCCAGCGGTGGTGCTCGTGATTTCCCAATTAAACGTGATTGCCGGTCAATCACTAGAAGTAATTACCGCGCTTCCGCGCGCAGATACGCTTCCATTTCCGCACACCCCGACACGGACACCAGCCAACGCTGAAGAGCGACGCGTCAAAAGCTACTTGCTGCATCTGCGCGCAGCCACGACATACAGTGCCGCGATCGGGAAAGAACTCATCATCAACGTCATTGGGTGTGAAGCCATTATGCGGTGCAGAGTTATGACTACCAGCCGGCTGCAACAGAGCGACGGCGGCGGAGAGCCAACAAAATATGAACTAGAGACAATGCCCGTTCGTAGTCGCAGTCGCGCAACGGCAACGACTCATTTCATCAGGATCGTGACTGAGTGTCACGTTCCGCCATTCAATATGCACGACGATCGCACCGGCAGCGAACTTGTCCGCAGCATCTCCGGACAGTGATCCACCACCACCCCACACTTGTTTGGACGACGTGGCGCTATGACGACGACGACGACGACGACGCGGATCGTCATAACAAAACCGAAAGACGAGGCGATCACCGATCGCCGCCGATCGGCGAGCTCCTCGGTGCCAGTGTGTAATCATAATCATCATCGGCGGCAGCAAACGGCAGGAGCAGTGCAGCAATGTGCGCACATCTCGCTGGAAGTTGGTGGCCGCTGTTCAGGGGCGGACGGCCAGCGAGGATCACAGTGCGGCTGGAGAACGATCACAGTTTGTCCCAAAATGATATATTTCCGCACCGTGTCGGATTAACTGGCTGCCCTCGACGGCGCTGCTGTGGTGGTGCAGTGCACGCCGCCAGATGGCCAAAATTAAGTGCGCTCGGCCGGGGGACGGCAGCGGCTGTGGGATAGATCGATGAGGATCAACGCCGGCCAGTTCGCCGAACGGAACGGAGAAGCTACGAAAATATTGATCTCTGTCAGGGCGTTTATGAAGCACCCGAGAAGAGCAGAGGAAGATGATCGCACTGTCAGTTCGCGACGCCACATGGCGAATTTCCTGTTTGGTCCTAAAAATAATTGCTAATCGACTCCTGGCATGATTGCCCTCGCCCTCCTCATTCCCGCCCGATAATTGCTGATAATTCGACGAGCAATGTTCACGTCCTCGGTCGTTGCGGTGAACACGCGTGACAGCCGAGAATCGGTGATGCGTGCAGCAGGCGAAGGCGCATTACCTGATTAGATCAGGTGGTGCTGCCCGGCGCTGGGGTGCTGGTGACTGCTGGTGGTTCGTCCACGACCACGTCGCCGCCGTCCTTGGCAGAAACACATGTTTACGGCGGGTAAACATTTTTGCGGCACCCCTCGCCCCTCCGGCGAACTGTCATCCCGATCGGTGTGGTGTGAGTTTTCAAATCGCATAAACGGCACGACGACAGCGCGACAAGTTTGACATCGGCTCAGTGTGACAGGCGCACGGTGATGGATGGTGACAGAGCGAGAACGCGTCTGTGCAAGCGAGTGGGGCTGCGTGTGGCGTCGCTGATGGTGCGCTGATGGTGGGGGGAAAATGGCCTCTCTCTCTCGGCGTGGGTGGTGACGTTTGTGTGCGGAGGCTGTTTCGGTGGTTTGCATCGCAAGCAAACGGGTTGGAAAAATACCCGCTCGCTGAGTAAATAAACACACTGTCAGGCGATCAAAATAGTTGACGGCTCGCAGGGTTGACAATTCGTGTTTACATTGCGGTAAATGAGAGTGCTGTACGGATGTGGGGAGACATGTTCACCGTCTGACGGTTGTTTCTAGCTGGGCGTGTGTATGTGTGTGAATGTCGCAATGGGACCATGTGTGCGCTCGATGGGTGGGGTGGTGGGTGTATATTTTTTTTCTGTTCGCTGTTTGTGTTGACGTCTGGTGGACAAATATTTTGCAACGTAATGGCTCGGTCTCAGGCGGCCCGCGCTGTAGGGTGGGGACAAGTTGTTTTCTCTGGCAGCTTTCGATTGATGTGGGATCGCGTTAATGGAGATTTCAGAATTTTTCGAGAGGCGCGCAAAGAATAATAAGTGAATTGCGACGGTCTACACGAGGGAAATTGGCTTATGGGCTTATTGAAGTGCCATGCCTATGATGGAGAAGGGGTGTGGGTGAGGAGCGCAATTGGAGTAATTGCGCAGGTCTTGTTCTATAATTGACGTCCATTGCACGTTATCCGGACAAGCTTTCAATTAAAGGCCGCAACATGGGAGGCCACCGCGTTCCGTTGCGTGATTTTTGTAATGGACGCCCAAAAGTCATCGCGATATGGTTGTGCTATCGAGAATGTGCATCGTGACAAGGTCTGCGAGACGGTTTTGAAAATTCCAGCTTGACCTAGGAGGGCATCGCGGTGATGTAATGTGAATTTTCTGATTTTTCATCAAATTTTTTGGGGGGAGTAATTAATTCGTTTTCAAAAGATGGCGCCACCTTCGATTACCTTCCTCATTGGAAAGAGGTGCATGAGCGTGTTTTTTAGGCAACAAAAGTTTTTGTATTTATCTCTTCGAAAATGTTCGGATCTTTCTTAAATATACAGCATTTGCTGGAAGATTTCATTTTCTTTTTTAGTTGGAAGGAAGGTACAGCTGAAGTCCATCGTATCCTTGTAGAAGTTTCTTGTGAATCTGCTCCGAACGATTGGTCATGTAGAGAGTGGTTTCGACTGTTCCAAAGAGATGATTTTAGCGTCGAGGACAAAGAGCGGCTTGGAGAGCCCCAAAAGTTTGAATATGAGGAATTAGATGGCTTACTGGATCAAGATCCGTGCTAAACGTAAAGTGCACCCGCAGAAGTTCGGTTAGAGAAATTTGGATTTATTGAAAAGCAAGGAAACTGGGTGCGGTACGAGGTGAAAGCGAGAGGTGTCGAAAGGTGGTTTTTCATCTCAAAACTGCTTTTTGAAAGACGTCAAAGGAAGAGATTTTTGCAATGAATTGTGACTGGATATGAAATGTGGTTGTACTGCGAAAACCCCGTGGAAGAAAAATATACTATCAAAAGCATAGTGAACCTATTCCATCATCGTCTACATCGACGCCATGGTTCAAGGATATTGGGTCCCGCACAAGTTGAAATCTGCGGCTAAAGTGGGACTGGTGGTAAACGAGGGCAAAACGAAGTATATGCTGTCATCGAAGAAGGACGCAGAACATCGACGTCTCGGACAGAGCGTCGCTATGGGCAGCAGACATTTCGAGGTAGCCAAGGACTTCGTCTATCCCGACTCCGCGGTGAATAGGGACAACTACATCGGTACCAAAATAAAGCGCAGAATCACTCTTGGCAATCGCTGTTTCTTTGGGCTTAAGAGGCAATTGAGTAATAAAACCCTCTCCCGAACGACCAAAGTGACTTTGTACAACACCTTGATCATCCCATTCCTGCTATACGGCGCAGAAACCTGGACGCTACTAAAAGTGGATGAGGAAGCGTTGGTCTCTTCGAGAGAAAAGTTCTGCGTGCGATTTTTGGTCCTGTTTGCGTTGGTGGCATCTGAAGAAGATTCAACCACGAACTGTATGGGCTGTACGGCGGCATGAGCCTAGTCAAGCGTCTACGGATACAACGCTTAAGGTGGCTAGGCCATGTAGAACGGATGGACAACACTGCTCCGGCCCGAAGATTTTTCGAATCCGAACCACAGTGACAACGCAACAGTGGACGTCCTAGACTGAGATGGCACACACAAGTGGAAAACGACCTCAACCAACTTGGAGTGCGCAATTGGAAGCAACTGGCAAGAGATCGTGCTAGCTGGAGAGGCATGCTGGTTGAGGCCCAGGTCCACCCCGAACTGTAACGCCATCCGAAGAAGAAGAAGACAAGTTGAAATTGAAAGATGAACTGCTTCTAGAAGGAAATAAAAGGAAGGAATTTTTGTAACGGATCGTGACTGCAGAGGAAAGGTGGATATACTACGATCAATCCAAGAAGAAAAAACTCTATACAAGCCTGGTGAAGGAAGGAAAGAAAAGCATCGAAAGATCAGCATATGGTGGGACGGGCGTGGTGTACTATAAACTGCTAAAACCATTGATGGAACCTTATCGACTACCACTAATGCGTTTGAGACGTGCATTGCGTGAAAAATGGCCAGAAATGGCTGCAAGGCATGACAAGGTGATCTTGCAACATGATGACATTCGCCCCTACGTAACTTTAGCGGTCAAAAACTCCCCGGAAACACTGAACTGTGAGATCGTACCCCACCCGCTGAATTCTTCAGACATTTCTCCTTCTAACCATTGGCTTGAGAATGTCGACGGTTCGGGTCTTATGAAGAAATCAAAGAATGGTTCATCCATTGAAGCGATGCCAGAGAGGACGAATTTTTTGTCATGCCTATGGATGCCTATGGCGAGTACTACATTACTTAAACAAAAAACAAAAGAAAAACAAAACTATGTAAGCTGGCCACAAGGTCAGCTTTAAGTATTACTGATTTACGAACGGGAACGAGGGCTGGTTTTGATGCAGCCACCAATAGAAGTGACGTTCTACGGTGGACTGGGCCCGGTCTCGGGCGGAGATCGAAATACTAAATCGAAGTAGTACCTTGTCCGTCCGGTTAGTATTGGAATCGCCTGTCCATAGGTCGGCGTATGACATGGAAGATGATTGGACATCCTTATGTATCCTGTATTAGCCCTGTGAAGTCTAGATAGAGAAATGCTTCGGGCGGGATGAAGCTGTTTCTGCGAACCTTCTCATGGTGCATAATGTTCGGTAGTAAGCCCCACAGATCGGACTCTTGAACGTAGTCATCACTCGTGCAATGTGTCCTCGGGTCAGCTTAATCATAAAATTATCCATCCCCACTAGGCTTGCCTCGTTGTACAAGAGCTCCTTGTGATAGAACTTCTTGTAATCGGACTTAGGTGTTCAATACAACCGGAGGCAGGTGCAAATACACTGCCTCTTGAACACCCTCATCTTTTCCATCTGGGAAGGCCGTATGTTGAACAACACTGGACCACTGTAGGCCAACATTGGCCGGATGAGGGCCATGAAGCAGATTACCTCCACCCCGGAATCAAGTTAACTGCGATAAAACAACCAACTTGAGTTCTAGCTGCATGCTTACCACATCACAGATACTGGTTCAACCAAATGCCAAGAAAACTACATTTTTTCACAGCGAAAGGCTAACGCCGTGGGTCAAATATGCCGAACTTGCGCCAGTTGTTCTTCCTGTCACTTGAGGCACTGGATAGCAGCGTTCTAAAGAGAATAGTTTCGAACTTCCGGAAATAAATTTTTCCAGTCAATGCAGAATCGCTGAATTTTGTCAAAGTCACGCTGCAACAAATTGTTAATTTCTTCCACTTTCGGCCTTATCTGTAGGCTAGCAGATCATCGGCGTACGCTTTTAAGGGCGGCAAGGAACCTATAAGATCGCTTGTGAAGGTAGCGAACAGTGTCTTACTTATACCAAGTCTAACAAGCTTGAGGAGAGGCCTTCTGACCAAACGGCTTCGAACGTCTTTAATCTATTAAGTAACCTTTACTTAAGAATATACAGAGTCATTCATTTTGTGGTTTCGAGTTGGCAGCGCTGGCATTTGACACCTACCAACCTTAGCTGTCATTGGAGATGCCACGAAATTAGACATGTGCTTGCCATTTACGATGACTTGGTTAGCAATCGGGTTTTACTTTAAAATGACTGAAAATTACATCAAATGTGGTGACTCACTTTCCCAAGGCTATATTCGTCATATTTGGCCGACTGCGCATGCAATTTGTGAAAATATTGCTGTTGTAAGCGTAGGTAAGGGTTGTGTTGATACGATGATGTGTCGTATATGTTACCTCTCGATCTGCGCAAAAAATGGTCTCTTGAGACATTTGATATCTCAGAATGTGTTTTGAGGAGGTGCTGATTTGCCCCACCTATTGTTCGAAATGAAGAAAAACACTCGAATAAAGAGAACAATGTTTATTCGCGATCGCTTTGGAAGTGTCAAAAAATGTACAGCTCATGAGCTTAAATAGTATAAGAAAAGTGAGACAAAAAAAAATGAGTGAGAATAAATGTTGTATGCGTATTTGAGTGTAGAGATCTTCACGTGATGGCTATTGCTGCTGCGAACATTCTCCCCCCGTTGAAAAGTGCAGGTTTTCAACTGTTGTAGTTTCCACGGGTAGCACAGCAATCTTTCTTACAGCTCGCTTAATTGATCCATTAGCTGTACGAATGATGACGACGGGAGGCACGCCATCTTCCCCACATATTGAATTTTCCACACGTCCAAGTTGCCACTTAAGGGGTGGAAGATTCTCGTCCTTTACAAGAACCAACGAACCCACACGAATGGCCGAAGTTTGTGTCCGCCATTTTCCTCGCTCTTGAAGTAGTGACAAATACGATGAGCTCCATTTCTTCCAAAATACTTGCTGCAAGTAGCAAACACGTTGCCATCGATCCAAGCGGTTGATATTAAGATGTGTGACGTCTGGTTCGATGATACCTGTGAGAGGTGCGCCGATTAAAAAATGAGCAGGCGTAAGTACCTCCAAATCAGCGGGATTCTCTGTAATTGGACAAAGTGGACGAGAATTAATTATTGCTGAGATTTCACAGACAAGGGTGCGAAGTTCCTCAAAGGTTAATGTTGAGAGTCCAACAGTGCGCAGAAAATGCGATTTCGCTAATTTCACAGCTGCCTCCCAAAGGCCACCGAAATGTGGCGACCGAGGTGGGATAAATCTCCAACTAATACCATCTGCTAAACATTGATGCGATACCAAAGAATTGTGTGCTTCGCTCAAAAACAATTGCTTTAGTTCCGCCAATTCGTTTTTCGCGCCGACGAAGTTGGTGGCATTATCTGACCAAATCGTTTGTGGTTTGCCTCTTGTACACACAAAGCGTTTAAGCGCTGCTAAAAATGATGAAGTAGATAAGTCCTTGACTAGTTCCAAATGAGATGCTTTCGTTGAAAAGCATACAAAAATGCAGATGTAGCATTTTATTGGAGGTCGATTTCGAATTTCGGATTTATAATAGAAGGGTCCGCAGAAGTCGATGCCGGTTGTAAAAAATGTTCTGTTACTCTGCACTCTTTCAGCTGGCAGGTTACCCATGATATGCTCGAAAATCTTCGGCTTGAGACGAAAACACCTTATGCATTTGCTTATCACGCTTGACACTGCTTTCCGACCACCGATAGGCCAATATTGTTGCCGGATTGACGCTAGTAAACTTTGCGGTCCAGCATGTAAATATTTTCTGTGAAAGTGATTGATAATCGCGTTAGTGACTGGATGATTTCTTGGTAGTAAGAGTGGGTGCTTTGCTTCAAAGTCCAAAGATGAATTTTGCAATCGACCTCCAACACGGAGCAGCCCGTACGAGTCGATGAAAGGATTTAAAGAATGAAGTTTGCTTGATGCGTCAAGCTGTTTCTCAAATCTTAGCGCCTTGAACTCAGATGCGAAGTGAATTTGCTGTACATTTCGAATTAACAAGTGTGTACCCATTTTTATGCTTTGTGGTGTCAAAGGATTTGTGCTATGCGTGGTGAGTCTCCGTTTGGATAGGCCAAAGTGGTAAACGTAGGCGAAAACTCGTTGCAGCTTTTCGAATGAATTGTGAAATTTGCAATTAAGCGATACATCCTGCTGCGATGAGACGAAAAGGACTTTACGACGTCGTTCTGGCAGGTCAGCTAGAAACTCCCTACTTTTAGGCCAGTGTGAACAATCTTTTTCTAAAAATGGTGGTCCTTGTTTCCACAGTTCAGAATGAAACAGCTCCTTTGGAGTGCATCCTCTTGAAAGGATATCTGCCGGGTTTAATGAAGTTGGTACATGATGCCAGGTCATACCACTGGTGAGCGTTTGTATCTTTTGAACTCTGTTAGAAACAAATATATTAAAATTTGATGGCTGCTCACGAAGCCAAGACAGGGTTACCATCGAATCTGACCAACAGTGGACCTTACAGGGTTGTTTTACACTTTGTGATATTGATGCCACTAACTCCGCAAGTAGTAATGCCGCAGATAATTCCAATTTGGGAACGGTCAATGTTTTTAGAGGCGCTACTCTTGATTTTGCGCACAATAAAGATGATTTTATGAGCCCCTCATATTCGGATCGAATATACACGCAAGCACCAAAGGCTGTCAAGCTTGCGTCGCAGAATGCATGCATCTCCCATGTAGATTGAGGAATAAGTATGAATCGAGAAAATTTTAAACTGCTTACAAGATCAAATTGGGCACATATGTTAGTCCACAGGGTCTGAAGAGTTTGGGGTAAGCTCTCATCCCAATGCAGCTTCTCCTTCCATAGAGATTGAAGAAAAATTTTAGCTCTGGTGATTACAGGTGAGATTAATCCAAGCGGATCATAAAATCGAGCGACCGTAGAAAGAACTGAACGTTTCGTTATGCGCTTTTGGTTTGTAGCTGGAGTAAAAGCAAATAAAAATTTGTCGGTGTGAGGATCCCATACGAGGCCAAGTGTTTTGGTTACATCGGTACCATCGTGGAACTTAAGAAACTTCTCGCAATCTGAATCAGCAACTCCGGAGAGGGCCTTTGGTTCATTAGAGCACCATTTTCGAATTTCAAAATTTCCTCGATGAAGAAGGTGCTTCACCTGCTGCCTGATTGTGACAACCTCTTCTATAGTATTCCCTCCGGAAATCAGATCGTCTACATAGAAGTCTTGACGAACGATTTTGGCGCCTAAAGGAAAAGCCTGTTCCTCATCCAATGACAATTGATGCATGGCACGAATTGCCAAGAAGGCTGCCGGTTTTGTACCATATGTCACGGTGTCTAATTTGTAGATTTTGATTTTTTCTCTTGGATGGTCACGCCATAAAATGCATTGTAGATATTCGTCTGGGTGTGAGATACGGACGCAACGATACATTTTACAGATGTCTCCGCATAAGGCAACCTTATGAAACCGAAACCGTAGTAGAGTGTTGAACAGTTTTTGTTGTATGTTTGGCCCCGCTAAAAGAAGATCATTTAAAGAATAACCCGAAGTAGTTTTGGCAGAGCCATCAAATACGACTCGTAGCTTTGTCGTTGTACTGTCAAGTTTTAGTACACAGTGGTGTGGTAGAAAATACGTTGGTGTATTTATGTGGGTATCTGCTAATGACATGTGACCCAGCGACTTATATTCATTCATGAACGAAATGTACTCAGCTCTCAAATCAGAATTATTATGTAGTTTCCTTTCCAAGCTTTTAAATCTACGGAGAGCTCGATCGAATGAGTCACCCAATGCACTGATATTTTCTCGTGTGGGCAATTTAACCGAATAGGCTCCAGACGGAAGGCGAGTAAAGTTTTTTTTAAAATGTTCTTCACACCAAATATCCTCTTGTGATAAAGATGAAGCTGAGTCAGAGCAATTTTCAACTTCCCAAAACTTTTTCACTAAGTCATTCAAAGAAGTATCTTCAGCGATAGGAGTTAAGTTTTTGCTAAAGGTGGCTAGGGTTGATGAAGTTTTAACCGAGTATGATACTCCGCCCGCAACAACCCAACCAAAACGAGTTTTTTGCAACGTTGGTAGATTATCTGCTATACGAATTTGACCGACGCACATTAAGTCAAAAAATATTCCAGCACCAATCAAAATATCAATGCGTTGTGGATTGAAAAAATGAGGATCGGCTAATTTAATATTTTGTGGGATATTCCAGCCAGAAGTATTAACATTGAAATTTGGCTGATAGTCTGTTATGTTTGGTACTACGACAGCTGTAAATGAGGTGGTGTAATCGCCATCCTGCGACTGTGCCAAAATGTTGACCGATTTGTCGACTACAAAATTAGATTCCCCTATGCCGGAAATAGCTATTTGAGACCTTTGCGATGGAAGCTGTAACTGATTTGCCAATCGAGCTGTTATAAAATTAATTTGAGATGCTGAGTCGAGTATGGCACGACAAGGAACGGCGGTTCCCGAGCGATTTTTTACGAAGAGAATGACTGTAGCTAGCAGCACGTTGTTGCTAGTTGTTGATATTGAAGATTTAGGTGTATGGCTTGTTGATGATGACGATACAAGTGTTGATTGCGAAATGTTTATAGGGGTGTATGAGGATTCGTCGACAGCTTCTTTAGAATGCGTAAACGATGATAAAGGAGCGGAAGGAGGAGTAGGCCTCATGTGAAGCAACGAATGATGTTTTGCTGAGCAGTGACGACAATGACCGGATTTACACTGCTGCAGATTATGACCCTTTCGAAGGCAGTTTAGGCAAAGATGCAATCGCTTGGCTTCTTTGAAGCGTAAATTTGGGGACAAATTTATAAAAGGGGAACAGCTGGTAATAAAATGCTTTTTTGAATCACAGAATGTGCATGCATTATGCCCACTAGATGATGCAACCAAAACGTTTCTATTGGTTTTTATATTATTTGAATGCTTTCCCACCTGGTTGCTAGGTGTTTGTGTTACCATAGCGTTTTCCAAATTCTCCATCATCCGACATCTTTTTTCCAGGAATGATGACATAGTCGTCCATCTCGGTAGCACATGAATTGGTAAGTCTTCCTCCCATTTCTCCTGTGTTCTTTGGTCAAGTTTGCGAGTAATTAAGTATATAAGCAGTCCATCAGCAAGTTCTTGAGTTGAGGCTAGTGTGCGTAGGGCACGAAGATGTGAATTGAATTTATCATTGAGCGTCCGTAAACTACTTGCGGAACTCATCTCGACGCCCTTAAGCCCGAACATTGTTTTGATGTGCTCCTGAAAAATAAGTAATTTATTATCAAATCGTTTTTTCAATAAATCTAGAGCCTTGTCGTAATTTTCCTCATTGAGTTCAAGTGAGCTTATCGTATCTAGAGCGGCGCTTTGTAGGTTTGCTCGAAGGTACTGAAACTTTTCAATTTTACTTAATTCAGAATCCATGTGCACGACGCTGTTGAACATAGCAAAGAAATTCGGCCACTCTGTGTATGCTCCTGAGAATGTTGGTATCTTCAGCTCTGGCAAGCGGGGTTTGCGCGTGGGTACCATAAAGGTGGACTGTAGTTCTTCCGGATTGAAACGCAGTGTTGAAGAGTGCTGTCCCGTTGCTTTCCAGCGCGAAAGCCCACGCGAGAGCTTGGCTTTCACTTCGAAATATACCTGTAGGAAATCGGCTCGTGTGGTATCCTCTAACTCGCGCGGGTCGGCTTCTTCAAGCGCTGATTGAATTCTTTCGAAATCGTGATGCACGTGGTCGACAAACTCCATTCGAACAGAGAGTTCAGCTTCATCAAGTTCACCTAGCCGTTCAACGGTGAGAAACTTGTTCAGCTCAACTAATTGAACTTTTAAAGCCATGGTCTTTTTTTTGGAAAATGAATTGGGCTCGCGATTATTCGATGAAATTGGGATACCGCTAGTATCGGTATTATTGATGCACCGGTACTATTTTCTGTCATTGTGATAGCGGGAAAAATGGTGTGATCGCGTAACGAGTTTGAAATGAGTAGATATGCGCGACAAATTGATAAACGAAATTAATGCGAAATATTATTTTAATAATTTTTTTTTTTGATATCCGAATTGATACAACACAAAACTTCCAACCAAATCACGTCGGGGTCACCAAATGTTTTGAGGAGGTGCTGATTTGCCCCACCTATTGTTCGAAATGAAGAAAAACACTCGAATAAAGAGAACAATGTTTATTCGCGATCGCTTTGGAAGTGTCAAAAAATGTACAGCTCATGAGCTTAAATAGTATAAGAAAAGTGAGACAAAAAAAATGAGTGAGAATAAATGTTGTATGCGTATTTGAGTGTAGAGATCTTCACGTGATGGCTATTGCTGCTGCGAACAGAATGCTTGATGTTCATAAGGTCTTCCAAAACTGCAAAGAAAGACCCTTCAAGAAGTCGTTACTTCTGGACAATCACAAATCATCACACAATTCCAACATCAGGTGCGAATCCACAGACTCGACGTCAAAATATCCCCCAAATCTCCTTCCGCAAGCTTCGCATTCTTCCTGTCTCACCGAAGACGGACGACATATGCCTCCTCTGCGACCGGCGATTCGACATTCCATTATCTTTGTCGATTCCTGGAAGCGATTTCCATCAAGAGCAGCGTCCGCTCCACACGTTTCTCCAGTCAATAGAATTGTCCATCACCCGATCATCGAACCGCACAACAAAGACACCATAATTATGCCAAACAGAAGATAATTAAGGCGACGCGGACAGAACGCGAATATCAATCATCTGTCAGCGTAGGAATGTCCAATCGCTCGGTTCGCCGACGGGGCGCTCCCCAGACTTGTACGTGGTCCCATTCCATTGCCATTGACAAATATCATCAATGTCGTCCATCGCACCATCCGCCGTCCCCCGCACCGTCATAATCGTCGTCGGCGGCCTCTCATTAATAACGCCGCAGCTTGTCACTGGGCCGCAGCACAATCAATCTCGAAGAAGAGAACGCGTCTCAACGCGGAACTGACCCTGGGCCAGTCTGCCAAACTGCCCAGCAACCTGTGGTGGGGCGACGAGACCTTGGACTGCACCAGACACGGTTTGCCAAAAAAAAAATTCCGATTGAATCATCGCCTTTCCAACTCCGGCTTGAGTCTCTGTCCAATTGAATCAGTAATAGCCCCCGTGTCAGCGCGCCGAACAATTGCGCAGGCAGCACCTGAAGTGGGCGAGTCTCGGTGACCGCAGAGCACATCCGTGTGTGCGGTGAGGTGACATGCGTTCTTGTGGTTTGTATCGCCTATTTTGACACCCCTCGCACGGACGGAGAAGCTCTTGCGTCACAGCGACGCCGGCGACAAACGAAGCCAGCTGATAACGATGATGACGACCAACGGCGGCGAAAGGCGCATTTGCGCCTCAATAACAGTTGCAGAAGCCTAATTGCAGGCCCAGCCACTCAGGCGATAAGTGAATGTGGTGAATGGCCGGAGGAAGACTAGTGGCAGTGGTGATGGGTGACGATGATGGCGTCCCGTACGCTGATGCCTCACCGACAACGACGTCGTCCAACCATCGTCTCGGTCGTCAATGAATGTCAAATTATCGACAGTGAAGGATTACCATACGAGTATGAGTGGCTGAGGAGACAACAATGAATCGATGTGCTGGCGAATTACACTTGCCACAGTCTGGGGTGCAGGTTGGGGCACACGGGATAAAGTGATACAGAGAGAGCCAGAGTCAGTTTGACAGGTCTTCCAAAGGATTTCTTCAAGGGCGGAGAGAGATGGAAGAGTTGCTCCACAGTTGGACTCCCGCAACATGGCGAACTTTTTTCAAATTCCTTCGAATTATAACCTCTCCTGCCGATCACACTGTCCGACAGAAATTGAGCTCTCATCTGACTGCAGTTGACCAGTTGATGTTTTTGTTTGCGGTAATATACGCGCACGTTCTTCGTCTCATTACTCTTCGTTGTCGTCATCCACCATTGTCTTCGTCTTCGTCCAGCACTTGCGGCCTGGCCGTTGTTGCAGTTTCGTGATGACATGATAATGAGTGCGGCCAACCACAGAAAATAAATTAGACCGCCACTGTCCGCGCGTCCATCCACCGCGCCGTTCACTGGCAACTGCACATGCAATCCACTTTACGAATGTGCATTACCACACATTGCTGCACGGAACGGTGGCATTGATATGCAATGTGACGACTGACCACCGCAACGCCAACGCCACTGCTGCGCCTCAAACATCCAGTCTCTCAGATACCACGATGACGAAGATGATGACGACGGCGACGACGACAAGAGACCATGATCGCAATTAGAAGCTAAGCCATGCCGCCACCACGGCAGTGACTCTCAGAACTCATTAAACCGCCGCTGGGCACCGCTGCGCCGCCGCTTTTGAATTCACGATTTGTCCTGGACCACCTCCCTGGGTCGGCTTAGTTCCAATAGCCGAGCCCGCCAGGCCCCGGCCTCAGGAGATGACCCCAAATGAACGCAATAAAACCACTGATTATTCAATTCCAGCGCTGCAAGATAAATAACCGTCGCGTTCACCTGCTCGCCGATCAAAGATACAGGACACGGCAATTAAGTGTCATTAACGGGCGGGAGTCCCAGGCCAGCGTGGCGAGAGGGCGACCCTTAAGGGTGACATTGCACGGACCGTGGCGCTGGATCACTGATCGGATCGCTGCGTTGTCGCCGCTGCACAACGAACACACACACCGGACACTTGTTGGCTGCAGGATATTAATGAGTCTTCTGGTCTTTGGCCGGGCCCTGGGTGTGCGACCAATTGTGACGTTTAATATTCATGAGTCCGGCCGCTGTCTCTGGTGACGTCTTCGTGGGGCATCTCTCGACTTGGGGTCTTCTGTTTTTGTTGTTCGCCTTACATGCCGCGCCGGTCATTGCTGTGCCGGAGAGCGGCGGCTTCCTGGTCCGATGACAGTGACGGATTTAACGAAGAGCCACCGCTAACACTGTCACTCCGAGTGGACAGTGGACGCATGGGACACGGAGCCGCTGAGACACTGCTGCGGCTTATCGGAGGATGACTGAACACATGCAACGAGGACGGGGACCGTAACTGTGACCTCTGAGATAAGGATCTGTTTTTCGCATAGCTGAGACTGGCGGCGGTAATGAGATGCGGATTTCAGGTGGACGATGTGACACGGAGTGCCCGGTTGGTATGCCGTGCATGCTAGGGAAGTGTTTGCTTTCTTTGCGCAGGAAACAATTGAGGAAATGAATTTCGTTCAGACTTGAAGTTGTCCCCACGGTATTTGAGACGGGGACGGGGCTTAGGGACAACAAGAGAGATGACATTGTGTCCAGAAATGCGATGAGAGAAGCAAAGCTACTGGTGTAGCAGTGTAGTATGTGAGGAATTGTTTTGTTGTAGCCGTATGACGCTGGTCCTTGTTTTTTCTGTCCATTGCAAAGGGAAAGTGGACCTAGGATATTTGATATGTGGAGTATGTGTGGTCTTGGAGAAAACTGTCAAACGGCGGACGACGAGGAAGGATAGTAAACAGACGTATGTCTCTTAATGAACGTCTGCTAGGCTCCCGGTCACGGAGATATTCCAGGAAATTGCGAAGCAAAGGAGGTTGTCAGGAGGTTAGAACCATATTCGATCCTATTGTATGCAAGGTTCGCAAACCGTAAGAAATTAAAAGAAATAAGTCCCAGCCTGATGGAGAAATTTAAGCACGTTCAGAATGGATATGCGAGAAACAAGAGCCAGTCAGCCTCAGGAAAAAATGCACACAAGTTCAAAAGTGTTACTCTGAACAACAATCTGGCCAAGTCAAAATTGGTAAGCATCGGCTTAAGACGTCAGGCTTATTTCCTGATAAGCCAAAGTCGAATCGGCTTTCATGTAAGGATTGAGATGCAGAAACAGACGTCTTTTCCCAGATAATCAAGGCGCCCCACGCTTACTTCCCACTAGGCAACGTCTTGAGATCCACCTAGTTCTGCACCTCATTGAAGCTTTGAATGTTCAATTCTAATGTGAAGTCAGTACTGCTGAGCGAACCCCTCTGCCCAAGGGAGAAATAATGGGTCTGGGCAACCAGTCTGTGAGTTGTGCGTGAGGCTAACTCCCTCACCACATAAAACACCCACGTTTACATGCCTCGGATATGGACGAATCCACTGTCAGCAACCTCAGCAAACGACTAAAGGATAGCCATTTTCGATTTTGCACCAGGGGAGTGTGAGGTCTCTTAACAGATCACATGCAGCCGAGGATCTTGTAGAGGCCTTGGACTACTACAAAGCAGACTTCAACGCCATCCAGGAAGTGCCATGACATCGGCCGGGAAAAAGGAAGTACTGTGACATCTACCACAGAGATTGCTACAGAGAGCGCTTATTCGGATGCGGATTCGCTGTTCGAGGCAGACTAATGCAAAAAGTCTTAAGCTACAATCCCGTAAGCGAACGCCTCATAACAATCCGCATTAAGGTTAAATTCGGTTAAGTTTAAAAAAGTATTTTTTTTATTTTGAGTTTCATTTCCATTAAATCTAGATATAAAATACTTAAACTAGCTATAATAACTTTTATTTTAATTAAAACTATCTTACTGGCTCCATGCGAGCACTCTAAGTTAATCTATGAATTTTTTATAATTGCCTTTCAGCTTCTGTGTTTGGTTTTGTATGTATATTCAAGTAAAGAACTAAACTATGTGATACTTAATACTAAGAAAATGTTCTGTAAAAACTTAGCAATCTAATTAAATTATCTTTATTTTAACCTACCACTAAACAACTAAACAAACTTAACCTAACTACAACTAATTTTTTTTTTTTTTTTTTTTTTTTGGGCTATATATGAATATACTACACTAACTTAATCTTAATCTAACTTATACTATATGTAAATTGTCCGTAGGGGGACCAATTTCTGCAGCAGCTGACGGCAACTGGGCTACCAGATGTGGCTCTAACCACCAATAAAATTGCCTATCCTTTTCCCGATCTTTAATGTCGCGAATGGGGATGGATGTGCTGAAGCGGAGATCACCCGGCCTTACGCTTCGTACATTGCTCTCGTAGAGCAGACGCTTGTCCACCGTTCGTCTTACTACGTGGTAGAGAAGTGGACATCCCTCCGCATCCTGGACCAAGCCAATGCGGTCCAGATACAAGAACGCTTCCGGTGGAATGAATCCACTTCGGCGTGCGCTCTCATGATATGCGTCGTTCGGGTAGTAAGCTCCGAATATCAGCTCGTTTTCTGAAGTCATTGCTCGTGCAACGTGCCTTCGAATCAGCTTAATAATAAAATTATCCAGCCTATTCACGTTTGCTGCGTTGTACAAGATTTCATTAGCATAGAACTTCTTGTACTCAGACTCTGGGGTTCTGTACATCTTAAGACAAGCTCGAAGACATTGCCTTTCGAACACCCTCATCTTTTCCATCTGGGAAGGACTCAAGTTGAACCACACCGGACAACCATACACCATGATTGGCCGTATTAGGGCCGTGTAGCAGATAATCTTCACTCTGGAATCAAGTTGGCTGCTATAAAACAGCCTACTTGCCATAGCGAAGGCTTTTCTGGCTTTTGCCAGACCCGTTGCTGCATGAATATTACCATACAGAAACTGGTCCAACATAATGCCCAAATATCGCACTACACTCCTCACAGCTAATGGCTGCCCCTGCGGGTCCAAAATGCCGAACTTACGCCAGTTTTTACTCGTATCTCTTGAAGCCCTGCACAACGGAGTTCGGAACAGGATGGTTTCACACTTCTGTTAGTTGATCTTCAACTTCCAGTCGTCGCAAAATCGCTGGATTTTCTCTAAGTCACGCTGCAAGAGGATATTAATGACCTCAATCTTCGGTGCCGTCCTGTACGCGATCAAATCGTCAGCGTACGCGATCAGGTACTGCATGGAGCCAATTAATTCACTGGTGAAAACAGTGAAAAGAATTGGTGAATTCACTGCACCCTGCTGGAGCCCATTTTTAATGTAAAAGACATTAGTAGAAACCTTGTTGCCACTCTTAACAACAAACTTTCTACCTGTGACCATATTGTAGATCGTGTAAAGTAGTTCTTTGCTTATACCTAACCTCGTCAACTTGAGGAAGAGGCCTTCTAACCAGACGGTGTCGAATGCCTTTTCCAAGTCAACAAGGCAGGCCCCGGTGCACTGGGTTTTATTTTTATTCCAGTGAATGTCCGAAACCAATTTTGACGCGGCATGTACAGTATCATGCCCCGCCCTAAAACCAAATTGGTTATTCGGTATTATTTTTTTGTCCGCAGTCCACTGCATCAGGACTCTATTGACAATCTTTTCAAAAACCTTGCTTATGCAAGGGAGGAGACTAATCGACCGAAGATTTTTCGGAAGCGAGGAATCTTTGTCCCTTTTGGGGATGGGTTGCACTACCGCCGTTTTCCAATGCTCTGGGTAATGTGCATTACTCAGAGCATTGTTAAACAGGATTGTGTATATCTCTACCGCCTCTTCGGGGAGATGACGCAACACAATATTCGGTATTCCAGGTTAAATTCGGTATCATCCGCCTGATTTGCGCACGCGTCTTGACAAAGAAGAACGATGACAACAGCAAGGAGGGCTTCTCTGATATCCTAGAGTGAACATGCGAACAATGCAATGCACAGTTACGATGAAACGATAAATTTAAACGCTCAGCTGGCACAGAATGACATCTTTACTGGCGACAATTGTTAAACACAGCCTACATGACACCACATCCGGAAACGGACTTAGGGTTGTTCGGTTTCGTCTCAAGGCGGAACCTCTTTGGAGAACTGATCTAAGCAGATGGAGATGACTTCGCTAGGCGAACTTAAAAGCTCATCATAAGATATGGTCGAAGGAAAGCATGCCCGATGAGTGAGAATCTCAGCGTCGTTTGCCCGGTCCACAAGAAAGGAGACCCCTTCGACTGCTCTAACTATCAGGGATTAGTCTCCTTAACATCGTTCTCTCTGCCGTGTTGTGTGAACCCCTGAAACCATTCGTCAACAATCTGATAGGTCCTTATGAGTGTGGTTTGAGGCCATAGATGTCCACATTAGACCAGACCTTTACTTCAAGGCAGATCCACGAAAAGACCCAAGAAGTGCAAATCGACACTCACCAACTATTCGTCGATTTTAAGGCCGCATATGACTGTGTGCATAGAGCCAAGCTATACAGTGCCATGTCTAGTTTTGGCATTCCTACCAAACTTGTCAGATTGTGTAGGATGACGATGGAGAACTCTCGCTGCTCCGTCAAGGTCGGAAACGAACTCACCGAGACCTTCAATGTCAGAAAAGGTTTTACACAAGGCGACGCACTGTCACATGATCTCTTTCCGATCCTTGAGAAGATCGTGCGTAACTCAGAAGTCAACACCAGAGGCACCATCTTCCAAAATTCCGATCAACTGAACAGAAGCGGCTAAAATAGGTCTGGTGGTTTATAGGGGCAAAACAGAGTACATCGAGGGCACACAACACTGACGTCTCGGACAGAGCGTCACGCTAGGTAGCAAAAACTTCGGGCTAGTCAAAGACTTCGTCTACCTCGGCTCCGCGGTAAATAGGGACAACAACATCAGCACCGAAATCAAAGGCAGAGTCACTCTTGCTTATCGCTGTTTCTTTGGGCTCAAGAGGCAATTGAGTAATCAAGTCCTCTCTCGAAGGACTAAGCTTGCTTTATATAACACCTTAATCATCCCAGTCCTACTTTATGGCGCGGAAACCTGGACATTTCTAAAAGCAGATGTGGAAGCCCTTAGTCTTTTCGAGAGAAAAGTTTTGCATGCGACATTGGTCCTGTTTGCGTTGATGGCATCTGGAGGAGAAAATTCCGTGACGATCTCTATGGGCTGTACAGCAACAAGCGCCTGGTCAAGGGTCTTCGGATACAACGCTTAAGATGGCTAGGCCATGAAGAGCGTATGGTTACCACAGCTCCAGAAAAGTCTTCGAATCTGAGTCATTCGGTCAATGCAACAGAGGACGGCCTAGGCTAAGCTGGCGCACACAAGTGGAGAAGGACCTCGACCAACTTGGAGTGCGGAACTGGCGGCAGCTGGCGAAAGACCGTGCTGGCTGGAGAGGCATGTTGATTGAGGCCCAGTCCACCCTGAACTGTAACGCCGCAAGAAGAAGAAGAAGAAATGGAATTATGTTCTGCAAAATTTTCTTTCCAAAGTCACTAACTTGAAATATGCCTGAAATCTCTCTCTCTTTCATATCTCACCTCCGATGTTCATTCTCAAGCTCCAATGTCAATGTATGTGAAGCAATAGTTTGCATCACATCCTGCCATCAAAACAATGCTGAAGTGTTTCTTGTTGTTGAAATACATACATACTTCCACTATTGGGTGGATATTTCATAGCAAAATGTTTGCCATCGAAGGCTCAAACGCATATTCCACAAATTCCAGAAGTCTTCACTTGTTTGTTTATAGTCTTCAGAATTTGGTTCAGACACGTAGCTTTCCACAGTATCTCTGAAGTGTCCAATATAATTTTCCGCACAGTTTCTTTACCTCATTTGAACGACCAGGCCAGTGATTGTAGACAGGTAGTAGAGAGAGAATATCTAGAAATTAAACAAATTAATTAGATATGGATACCAGTTATGAGGGACTATACTTACAGTAATGTTAGTTAAAGTTGGTGATGTAGAGGTTAAAGTTCTGTTGTATGCTGACGATTTGGTTGTTTTGGCTGAAGGATCACAGGCTCTTCAGCTGCAAATAAACAAATTGAAAAGCTACTGCGATCTTTGGGACTTAAAGATAAACACTTCTAAGTCAAAAATCATGGTTTTTACCATTGGTCGAGGTAACTGCACGTGAAAACTGGACTTTGGAGGGTGAGCCGACCGAAGTTGTCAAGGAGTTCAACTACCTGGGTTTTGCTATAAAATCGAATCTTGATATGAGCGCACATGTTCACAAGAAAGCTGTAGCGGCTAAGACAGCAATTAATCTAATGTGGAGAACTTTCTTTGGTAACCAACGAATCGGCAGTGCGTCAAAGTTCAAGGTTTTCAATGCCACTGTGAACTTTTGTCTCTGCTACGGAAACCAAGTGTTTGGATTTAAGTTCTTTGAAGAATGTGAAATTGTACAGCGGTTTTTCTTCACGCGAATTTTTAAACTCCCGCCAACAACTCCTTCATACGCTATCTACGTGGAATCTGGTTTGTCGCAAATCTACCATAAAAATCTGAAAGCGAATGCAGACTATTTAATTAAAGTAATGCGTAGGTCGAATAATAATCTTTCAAAGAGGCTTCTCAAGATGGCGCTTCGATATAATTTATCACCTTTTAAAGAATGGCATGAGCTCGCAACCTCACTTGACATTGCAATTAGGCTTACTGAGGAAAATTCAGGTGAATGGGAGGATAAATTATACGAGTGCATTAGGAAACACGATGACAAGGTGTATCTACATTGCCGAAATTGAGCTCGTTCCTCTTCGTCGAGTCATATGTACAAACATCTTAACCATACACTGGGGTCCAGCAACTACTTTAGAACAGAATTCTCAAATAGACAAATAAGCACTATTTTTAGAGCTAGAACTGAACTGCTGAGACACAACTACGTACCGCATCGACAAGATATGAATGCCACCTGCACTCTTTGCAATCGCAATGAAGTCGAAAATATATACCATTTTATTGCAATCTCTCCTATATTACTAGAACTACGTTTGCTTTATTTCTCAAACGTTTCTCTTACCCTTGAAGAAACGAAGAATATACTCAATGGCACGGAGGGTTGCCTTGAATTACCGTAATAGTTGAATTAAAAAGAATGTTTATAATAATAACAATAATAATACTTACAGTAATAGCACTGTCGAACGACACAAGAATAGACTTACTCCTGCCAATTTAAAACTACGCTTCATCAGAAGATGAGTTCCCGGTATTCGATGGCTCTCTCAAGAGCAGATATTTGTGGAATTCGCTGTCGTCTTAAATCTTTAAAACTGCCTAAAGCAGCTTTTACCTCACGGCCAAACTATCCTTCCAGCCATCACGTCTGCTATCGGAGTCCGACACCTTTGATGTCGCATTAATTAACATCAACCGGGATGTCCGTCTAATGGACATTTCTGATGCCAAATCTTAACTAATTACTTTTATCAGTCACGTCAGACGGCGGAACATGAGTGCTCAGCTACAAAAACAAAAGAACCCAGAAACCTAGCAGAGAGTCGAGGCAAAACGAAAAAAAAAACAACACTCAAGAAACAATCGAATCTTTGAAGTCGTTCCGTCAAAACATCCATTCGTTCGGGCACGGAGGGGGGTGCGCAGTGAGAAATACCCCGGAGCTAAGCTCCACGTTTAATCTCTCTGACAACGCGATTAACATAGCTCTATGATCCCGCCAAGGCCACCTGTCATCATCGTCGTCGCTCGCACGCTCTCCACCGGCTGCCATTGATGCTTTATAAGGTTGTCACTTGGCCAGAAGTGGATTTGGCCTCGTCGGCCACAAGTGACCGTAATCGTGTGTCAACCTTTTATTGTCGACGACGATGACAATGACAACGTCTGTCCCGCAACGCTCAACCCCCACACAAGACCCCGGCAACAATGACAGTTGCAAGACGCGTCGCCTCCGCCTTCGACTCCTCCGTTGCCAGTGCCACACGATCGATGCCCGATGGACGGCGGACTAGTCTGCTCATGCCTCAGCCGTGACAATTTAATTATTTGATTGACAATTTTAATTTCGCATTTCCTTTGTGCACAGACGTCCGCCTGCCCGATGCGGCCCACCACAGAGCGCACGATCCGATTAAGCGTCTCTCGTGTAAACAAAACTCTTTTCAAAGTGACAGCTCCAGCGACAACAACGCGCACTCGTCCACATTTTCCGTGGCGATAAGCGCTCGACTGGGCAGCGGGCGGTGCGGCGACGCCACCGCCGGGGGCCACAGACGCAGATCGTGCATTCAACGTGACACTAAAGTGTCTTGTCACTCCGATCCGATTTGACCCTAAATTACCGACCGCCAACCGACAACCGACAACATTTCATCGACCGTTTTGACAGCTGGTTATCGTTGCTGCGGCCCGCGGACTGCAGTGACATATCATTAAGTGTCATTGAGATGATAATTTTAATTAGTCCGCGTCTCCGCGCTCCACCGGGGTCAAGGGTGCCGCTGTCGATGCCCATAATCAGCCGCGGCCGCTGGGAGTTGCTGTAAAGCGTTTAATTGCACAAAGTGTCACACGGCTTATGGCGATTTATTTGCGCGCTGATTGCGGAGCAGGAACCAGTTGCCCGGCCGGGGTTACATAAGCCCCGTCAATTTGAGGATCAATTAAGTGGTTATGTCATGTCAGACGATGTCTGTGGACGGGTTTCGCTGTGTCAAGTGCCCTGGCAGCGCGAGAACGTTTCGCTTTGGGCCGGAACGTTCGTCTTTCAAATCGGCGGTAATTTTTCATTGACGCTAATGGATGACAGGCTGACCAGTGCGGTCTGCGATGGTGACTAATTTTGAAGATGAGCGCTCGGCTGATGGAGTGACTCTTGGCCGTGAGATTGCTTTTAAGACGCTTTTGTCGGTGGTGATGGGTTTTTGGAGGTGGCAGTATGGTGCTGAGGGTGAGGGGCTCTCTGTTGACGTGACACTTGGCTTGACCTTGAATGGAGCTCCTCGAACAACTAGTCCCATGTGGACGTGCAATGGATTGGATTGTGGGTTGGGAAGAACAGATTTCGATCTATAAGCTGTGAAGCTTCTTCCTGGTTTATGTGTCCCTAAAGTGGTTGTCCAGTATGGGACCTAGCCGTCGTAATGTTGTGGCTAGACCGTGACGGGATATGAGTCCCACCAGTAACGAGATTTAGACAAAACTATGAAATTCTTTCAGCCAGGGGCAAGGGCCTAGCTCTCTCAGAAACTTCTCGACTTGTGCGGGCTATTGTTCTCTCACGAGTAGAGGGGACGTAAGATTTTTTAACGAAGCTGGGATTTCAGAAGACAGAGAAGTGAGATTTGAGAAGCTGCCAAGACACTATTAGCAGTCTTTGAGTGGTGTCAGCAACTGGGAAGAGGTGGTGCCGTGAAAAATGCGAGGTGTTCAGTCTGGGAATCAAACCTGGGACCTACGGCGTATGAGTCGCTGCACTTACTATCCAAAGACAAGCAAAATTGTCCTACAATAATACTTTTCGACATGATAGAAGGATCTATGAGAATTGTGGGTGAAACAAAATATCGGCCATATGGTAACCACGGCTTCGTTGGCATACCTTATCTGATGGTTCATATTTTCAATGACTCTAAGACATAATGGAGGTTCTATGTCGTTAATCACGTCCACCTCTTGAATTGTTTTTGGCTTATTGACGCACACAAGAACGAGTCTCTATACTTAACTGTACGTCCGAAGGTGGGCTTAAGGGTGAACTGATGAGCATTCCTAGCGAGGCGTGTATTGCGGGTGAATTCTTGAAGGGGAGGAATGCAGATGGCTAATTCGTTTGAGCATTTCTTATTGAAATAGCGATAAAACAGTGACAGTGACGCGACATTACGTCGGTGTTCTAACGAGTCAATCGACTTCGCAATATTTTTACTTCCTATAACTTTTATCACTCTATCCAGTAGGGGTAGGGAGGTATTGGGAGCACCAGATAGGAGCGTTATACTCGAGGTTAGGACGGATGTAGGCCTTGTAAATAGTAGCCAGATCAGAGGGGGTAAAGTATTTTTTGCATCGTTTTAGGAAACCTAGACATTTTGCAGCATTTTTAGCGACCTCAAGTATGTGATCGTTCGAACTACTAGTAGAGTCGCAATGGATGCTTCTGCAGACTTCTAAACGGCTATGAGGGCCCAAATCCCACTGTTAGGCAAAATTAATTCCGTCCCCGTTCCGTTCCGACTTAGACGAGGCCAAGATAGCAATATCGAGTCTGAAGTCGAACAAAGCTGCTGGAGCGGATGGACTGTCCGCAGAACTGTTGTTGTTGAACGCATGAAGTAGCTCGTCTGTAAGATATGGTAGGAGGAAAGCAGGCCCGATGAGTGGAATCACGGCATCGTCTGCCCGGTCCAAAAGAAAGGATCGGCTGCGCCAACTATTGAGGGATTCTTAACATCGCGTACAAGATCCTCCCTGCCGTATTGTGTGAAAGCCTGAAACCGTTCGTCAACAACCTGATAAGTCCTTATCAGGCCAGAGAAGTCCACCATCGGCCAAATCTTTACACTACTGCAGATCCAGAAAAAGACACAAGAAGTGCTAATCGACACTTACCACCTATTCGTCAATTTCATATGACAGTGTGCATATAGACGAGCTATACAGTGCCATGTCCAGTTTTGGCATTCCTACCAAACTCGTCAGATTGTGTAGGATGACGATGGAGAACTGTCGCTGCTCCGTCAATGTCGGCAACGAACTCACCGAGACCTTCATTGTCAAAAAAAGTTTTAGACAAGCCGACGCACTGGCATGGGACTTCATTCATTCAGCATTCTTGAGAAGATCGTGCGGAACTCACAAGTCAACACCAGAGGCACAATCTTCCAAAAGTACGCCGTCCAACTGCTCGGTTGCGCGGATGACATTGACGTGATTGGACGAACACAGCGAGCCGTCAATGAGGTGTTCGCTGTCATTGAAGCAGAAGCAGTTAAAATGGGTCTGGCGATACAAAAGAGCAAGACGTCATCAAGGAGGGACAGACAACATCCACGTCCCGGACAGAGCGTACCACTAGACAGTGGAAACCAGTCAAGGACATCGTCTACTTCGGCTAGGCGGTAAATAGGGACAACAACATCAGTACCGAAATGAAAGGCAGAATCAATCTGGCCAATCGTTGCTTCTTTGGGTTCAAGAGGCAATTGAGTGATAGAGCCCTCTCTTGAAGGACTAAGCTGACTTTGCAAAGCGGCTTGATCATCCGTACTGACGTTACTAAAAGCGGGTGAGGAAGCCTTTAATCTTTTTGAGGGAAAATTTCTTCGAGCGATTGTTGGTCTTGTTTGGGTTCATGGCATCTCGAGGAGAACTTAACGGGCTGTACGGCGGCACACGCTTAATCCGGCTTCCTCGGATACACCACTGGACACCACATCTGCGGCCCGAAAAGTCTTCGAATCCGAGCAATTGGGACAACGCCACAGAGGAGATGGAGAGATCTTCCTAGCTGGAGAGGCATGTTTTTTGAGGGCCAGGGCCACCCTAGACTGTGAAGCTAGAAAAAGAAGAAGAAGACAGAAAGAAGTCTAGGCCGCATGATTCGTGCGCCATTGAATTTCCCAAAGAGTCGCTGTTTCATTGGCTGTGTGGCATGGGGCACCATCCTGTTGAAGGCACATAGGTGTCTTCTAGGTCCATATCCTCAATTTTTCATCACGAAAAGTCCGTTATCAGCTCGCGATAGGGAACACCATTCACGGCAACTGCTTGACCGGCTTAATTTTCGGAGAAGTACGGCTCGATGACGCCACCAGCCGCACCAAACAGTCGTTTTTTGGGAATGCTTCGGCTTCTCAACATTCTCTCGAGGTCTCTCATTTGCTCAAAGGCGGCAATTCTGCTTGTTAATGAATCCACTGAGCTGAAAGTGTGCCTCGTCAGGTTTCACAAAGTGCACGAAATGCATTTTAATTTGAAAGCCCATTTCTGAGAAAGGCTTCATCAATCTTACCGCACCGCTCAATTGTAAAGTGCCCCAAGGTTGAATTTGTCAAACAGTGAAACAAAGAAATGTCTAATTAGGTCGAACCAGAGAACTTGATGCTAAGATGTGACTCAGAATTAACATTGGACCATCCTTTGCATATGATTTAGTCTATACCATGGCAGCCAAAAAGCCGATGTCCTGGATGAAGAAGAACGTGAGTCAAGAGGTATATCATGATGTGTTAAGTAAAGCTGACCAGGTCGCTTTAAGTTCCAAAGCATCCTTGTTTCGACTTGTTTTACACTAGAAGTTAGTCAAGTACTAGTGCTACATGCCTTACATGAGTGTCGAACCACTGCAATAAACATCTTCCCTGATGACCTCTCAAGCACCACTTGTGTTCATGGGCTTACATCATGCACCGAGCTCTTTTGCCAGGAGGACACTTTGACTTCCAAGACTCACAAATAGCACAAGAAGGCAACGTACGTTATAGTCAGACTGATTTAGTTCAAAAATTTACCATCATGGCAACATGCACTCATTGACCTTTATTTGATTTGACGGTGGTTGATTGGACAGTGGTACTCTAACCGGGAACGGACTCGCATTCGTACACTTGCAAGGATGCTTAAAGATCTCCACGTGTACAAATCCGCTGGCCCGGATGGTATACCCCCTGTTCTTCTGAAGAGGTATTCTTCTATCTGTCTTACTCTTTAGCGCTCTTTCCGAGTAAGTGAAAAACAGCATTTGTCCAGCCCGTCCACCTTTCCCACCTTCTAACAACCCATAGCTCTTACCTCCCGACTTTCTAAGGTCTTGGCAACGCTGCTAAACCGTCAGCTTATGGAATATCTTGAATCCCGGAAGTTTCTTAATGGAAGGCAGAACGACTTCCGCAGCAATAGGTTCACTTGTGATCTAATGGCATATATCACCGAAAAGTGGAACCAATCTTTGCAAAATGTAGGAGAAAGCAAGGGCATTTGACAGAGTCTGGCATCAGGCTGTCTGGTCGAAAATGCGTGCTTATGGTGTCGACGAATCTCTTCTTCAATGGATTAGAAATTTTTTCAGGACAAGTTGTGTTGGGTGAGTTCAAGCCTGATATTCGCCATATTAATGCTGGTGTTCCCCAGGGTTCCATTCTGTCTCCGACGCTCTTCCTCATTTTTAGAATGTCACTCCTAATCCAATGCACTCCTTATCTGATGACAGTACCTTCAGCTTTTCATATTCGTTCCTTGGCTCTTGACCCTCATCTTCTGCCTTAGACTTGGAATCATCAAATTCCGATCTTGACAGCACAGAAGAATAGAGTGCAATTTAATGCTTCCCAGACCCAGGGCTGTTTACTATCACTCAAGCGTAGTCGTCATCCATGATTGCCTCTAGCGTTGCTGAAACCGAACGGCTTTCCATCCTTGGTATGTGTATCAACTCAACACTTAGTTGGAACCATCACATATTTGAGATCGCCGGAAATAACGAAATGTCTAAATACTTTCCCCTTTTGATCTGGCAACAAGATGTAAGCCGTACATCCTCCCAAAACTTGAGCATAACGCTCCTCTCTGGTCTGAAGCTTCTAAGACCTCCCTGCACCTATGTACTCGATAGAATTCAATAGCGAGCGATAAATCTTATTGGTAATACTAATGCTGCGACATCAATTGAATCGCTAAAACATCGACGAAATGTTTCGTCTTTATCACTATCGCCAGAGTTAGCCAGTTGCATTCGTCCCCTTCAAGAACTTACCAGCAATACTCGCCTAGCTACGAATGCCCTCCGTGCACCCTCAAGCCCACCTTCGGACGTGCAGTTAAGTTCAGAGACTCGATATTCAGCCGCACCACACAAATGTGGAATGCTCTTCCCAGCTCAACTTTTCTACCTCCACAGGCAGTTTAAACCAATGTGCACTGGTCCCTTTTTCCCTCTCTTCTTCTGTACCTTTGGCTCGTGTTATGACTTAATACCGGTCACTTAAGGATACCAAAAAGTCCCTTTAGCGGGCGCCAATTATAAAAAAGGGTTTGCCTAGCTCTGTCGTAGTGGCAGAGATGAAGAGGACGTGAAATACGTCTCCCATCTCGTCTGCTTGTGCAAAGCTCTATTTGGTTGCATACGACATCAGCATCAGTCACTTCGGCAATTCTTTTAGCACCTCTCAGTGGCTCTAGATTCGTAGGGTTAAAGGAGATCTCATCAAAATTGGTGTACCTTGGCATATAAGGGGTTGACACTTCTCGTTCCATTTTCGCTTAAACTTCTCATTCGTCTTAATCAGCTTTCGAATTCGACAATGCCGCGTGTGGATTTGAGTCTCGAGAAGGATTTGACAGACGAGAAGGAGCTGCTCATGAGGGAGAGACGAGACTGAGACGCCTTTCCCATTCAAACCACTTTCAAATGTCTTATTTCTTCAGCCATTATCACCTTCGCAGAATGAGAATCATCAAAAGAGCAATCTGTAGGCACTGTGGCCACAGGCTAAGTAATCTATGCCCCACATACAGTCCAGATCTCGATAGAGAGGGATTTCAAAACAGTGAATAAATACCAAGGGCCACCCGCCACAGTGGTCACTGTGGGTTTGCTGCTATTATTCGTTTCCCGAACGAAATGGTAGAACTGGAGCAATTTGTGGAGGCGTACCATTACAATTATGGTAAGCCCGTTGGCCGCGTTTTTCCAGAATCCTATCCAGAGAGTTGCGTTCGAATGACATGACACCACCCTCGAACAGAAACTTAACTAACGAAGAGGTTGACAGGTTCCTCATACAAATGGACACTACAATAAAACGCACTATGGACAAAGCGATTCCTAAAGTGTCACCGATCACAGATGGTGACATATATCGGAACGATACCATCGACGCACTGCACGTGCAAAAAAGCAGATTGCTGACAAGAATCAAGACACTTTACAGACGATTTACAGACAGAGACGTCCAAGAACTAAGGTCGCTAAGGTCGCAGATGAAAAACCTCCAGAGTTTGATTCGGATGAATTATAGAATTGCTATCAATTCCTATTGGGGAGACAAGATTCGGGCTGTTCGTTCGAACTGCCCTGGTATGTTCCCCCAAATTAACCGAATCTTCCGAAGGAGGGGTCATAACGACTTGGTTCGACTTGACAGAACAACCGACAATGAAAACATACTGACTTCAGTTGGCATCGACCCCAAGATGCCCAAGAGAAGGTAGAAGCAATAGGAGCGGTTTTCAGGGAGGGGTATACGGTCAACAAATCTCGTAGGCCGAATCACGTCTTGGAGAACAGAGCCTTGCTTAATCAACCTTTAAAATGAAATACAGCAATGGCGTTCTGAGAATCATGGTTTCACCAGATTCAATGATGAAAATAAGGCACTTAATGCCGTCGCCCAAGATGGATCTAATGCCATAATCATTTCAAAGGTGGATCTCAAAGACATTTTTCACACTCTGAAGAACAAAAAGTCCACCGGAATAGACGGAATACCGAATATTGTGTTGCGTCATCTCCCCGAAGAGGCGATAGAGATATACACAATCCTGTTTAACAATGCTCTGAGTAATGCACATTACCCAGAGCATTGGAAGACGGCGGTAGTGCAACCCATCTCCAAAAGGGACAAAGATTCCTCGCTTCCGAAAAATCTTCGGTCGATTAGTCTCCTCCCTTGCATAAGCAAGGTTTTTGAAAAGATTGTCAATACAGTCCTGATGCAGTGGACTGCGGACAAAAAAATAATACCGAATAACCAATTTGGTTTTAGGGCGGGGCATGATACTGTACATGCCGCGTCAAAATTGGTTTCGGACATTCAATGGAATAAAAATAAAACCCAGTGCACCGGGGCCTGCCTTGTTGACTTGGAAAAGGCATTCGACACCGTCTGGTTAGAAGGCCTCTTCCTTAAGTTGACGAGGTTGAACATAAGCAAAGAACTGCTCTACACGATCTACAATATGGTGACAGGTTGAAGATTAATGTCTTCTACATAAAAAATGGGCTCCATCAGCGAATTCTCCAATTCTTTTCAATATTTTCACCAGTGAATTGATTGGCTCCATGCAGCATATGATCGCGTTCACGACTTGGTCGTGTACAGAACAGCGCGAGAGATTGACGTCATTAACATGCCTTTGCAACGTGACTTCGAAAAGATCCAGCAATTTTGCGATGACTGGAAGTTAAAAATTAACTACCAGAAGTGTGAAACCATCCTTTTCCGGACTCCGTTATGCAGAGCCTCTAGGGATACGAAGAAAAACTGGCGTAAGTTCGGCATCTTGGACCCACAGGGCCGGCCATTAAATGTGAAGAGTGTAGTGCGATATCTTGGCATCATGTTGGACAAGTTTCTGTATGGTAATATCCATTTAGTTACAGCTCTGACGAAAGCCGGGAAAGCCTTCGCTATGGCAAGTAGGCTGTTTTATAGCAGCCAACTTGACTCCAACGTTAAGGTTATCTGCTATACGGCCCTAGTCCGGCCAGTCATGGTGTATGGCTGCCCAGTGTGGTTCAACGTGAGTCCTTCCCGGATGGAAAAGATGAGGATGTTCGAAAGGCAATGCTTTCGTGCTTGTCTCAAAAAATACAGAACACCCGAATCTGGGTACAAGAATTTTGTATAACGAAGCCAAAGTGAATAGGGTCGATAGTTTCATCATCGGAAAACAAGCTTACATTCGGGGCTTACTACCCAAACGACGCATATCACGAGAGCACACGCCGAAGTGGATTCATTCCACCGGAAGCATTCGTATATCTTGATGGGATGGGTCTTATGCAAGATAAGGAGGGATGTCCATTTATTTATCACGTCGTAAGGAGGATAGTGGACAAGCGGCTGCTCTACGAGAACTTTGTGAGGAGGGTAAGTTCGGGTGACCTCCGGTTTAGTACATCCATCCCTGTTCGGGATAGAACAGAAAGTAGTATGGAGCGAGGTTTTTATTGGTGGCTACAACCTCATCAAACTCCAGCTGTCGTTAGCTTTTCCGGCTAACGTTGTTGGTCCCCTACGGTCAACTTAAAGGTTAATTTAGAATAGGCTAGGCTTTTTAGAAGAAAAAATTAGTGTTAAGTTAGTGTTAGGTAGTTTAATTAGAATAGTCGTAGATTAAAATATATATAAATTAATTTTTTAAATAATAGATTAGATTGCTAAGTTTTTTCTGTAACAATTTTCTTAGTTTTAATAATATCTACAAATAGTGCATAGAATACTGCAAACATATAATACAGAAGACAACGCCGAAAGGCACTTGTAATAAATATTTAGATTAACTTAGAGCGCCCGCATATGGCCAGTAAGATAGTTTTAATAATAATTAAGAAATTTGTAACTAGTTTAAGTATTTTTACTTCTAGATTTAAGGAATTAGAAAAAATTAACAATAAAAAAATACATTTGGAAATAAAATGAAAAAAAGGGCAACCCACTGTCCTAGACCAAAGGAAGGGGGCTACTAGTACGTTTCTGACACACCCCGCATTCAACTCAAAAGCACTCTCTACATCCTTAATATATCAAGTTCCCATTAAACGTGAAGCCATCAGTGGGAATACCGCCTGTCTCTCCAGCCTGTAATAAACTTCCTCGATAATCCCCTCAGCCCAAGCCCGTAGAACATCGTTTCACACCTCATAAACTGACACTGGCATTTCGAAAAATTTAAATTTCACTGTTTCCTCCCGTTTTCGAGACTCTCCGACAATTTGTGACATAAAACTTCAACACTGCTCCATTACCAGACCAGCGCCCTGCGTGGCTGCCACCCAGGTCCCATGTGGGCAGTGAGGTACTGTTTTTTTTCCTGTTTTTGTGTTTTAATCAAATCCCTGTCAGGGGACCCAGTTCTCCATCAATCAACCCCTCCATCCATTCTCAGTTTCGAAAACAATTTGCATACCAGAAAATTGATGTCGCTACAACTGTCAACAGGCGATTAAACTTGTGTCAAAATTGACTCGGAAAAGTGATGAGACCGCTGTAGCGCATGACAAGGGGTGCGGAGTGCGGTGATGCGGCACAAACAGGAAAAAAAATCCAATTTCGAGGGTGTGAAAAGTGCTGTCTTAATGAAGTGTTAGTTGCCACAATGCGGCAGTGTTGGGGTGTGTGTGTGTCATGTCTCATACATCTTTGTCGAGGTTGGTGCTCGTTTTCGTAAGTTTTTCTCAAGGAAGATGGGGGTGGCGGATGAATGACAGAAACAGGATTGCTGTCTGTTTGAAGTTTAATTGTGCACGCGAAGCACTCGCTGTGCAGACGATTAGTCTTGGTGGAAGTTTGACATCTTTGTCGTTCGTCGTCGATAGAGGATTCTGAAAGCCTTGCGTAGAGACGAAGGGAAAGTTGGATGGAAATGGATGGGTTCGGTGTGAACACCTAGTTCGTGATGATGAATGACTTTCGATTACGGAAGGGTTCGAATGGGAGTTCTTCTTCAATTTCACACGTGACGGCGACGGAAGTGATTGAGTGCCGTCAACTTTCTACAGTCTTTTGTGCAAGGAGGCCTTAAGAGTGACATCGTTGAAAAAAGATTTAATTGTGTTAAATCGACTGGCATTTGGGGGTATGGAGGAACTTTTTCCAGAAAATCTCATAGAAGGCAGTGGACGGCACCAAGTTTTTGCATTGCATGATCAATGTTGGAGCCTCCAAGTTATATAGCTTTTGAAAAGCTGAAGGGGATCAAGGCAGTCGCAACTGTCATCCTTCACATAGCCCATTCAGCCAATTTTTCAGAAGTAAAGAAAGTGAAGTTCAGACTAGATAGAGAAATGAAACCGTTTTGTCGCATCTTTTCGTGGTACTGAAGTTTGGGTAATAAGCCCCAAAGATCAGACTGTTCAACGAAGTCAACGCGTGTGCAATGTGCCGTCGGATCAGCTTAGTACTAAAATTACCAATCCCCATTAGGTTGGCCTCGTTCTTCAGTTCCTCGTTGGGATAGAACTTCTTGTAATCAGATTCAGGTGTTCGATACAAATGGAGGCAGGCCCGAATACATTGCCTCTCGAACACCCTCATCTCTTCCATCTTCGAAGGACTCAAGTTGAACCACACTGGACAACCGTACGGAAAGATTGGCCGGATGAGGGCCATGCAGCAGATCAACTTCCCCAGATATCAAGTTGACTGCTATAAGACAACCTCCTTCCACAGCAAAGGCTTTCGTAGCTTTTGCCAGAGCTGTAGCTGCATGCTTACCGCAGTGCAGATTCTAGTCCAACAAAATTTCAAGATATCTGACAACATTTTGCACAGCTAACAGCTGAGCCTGTGGATCAACTATACAGATCTTGCGCCAGTTTCTTTTCGAGTCCCTGGAGGCCCTAGATAGCGAGGTTCCAAAGAGAATAGTTTCGAACTTCCGGAAATTAATTTTTCCAGTCGTCGCAGAATCGCTGAATTTTGTCAAGTTGTTGATTTCTTCGACTTTCGGGCCTGGTCTGTACGCTATTAAGTGTGGCAAGGAACCTATAAGATTGATGGTGAATACAGAGAACAGAATCGGCGAACCAACCGCCCCTTGTTTCAACCCATATTTCATTTGGAAGACTGTGGTAGAAGTTACACTGCCATTCTTCATAACGAACTCTCTACCTAGAACCATATCATAGATCATGTGTTTTATCTTTACCTGGTCTGACTAACTTGAGGAAGAGGCCGTCTAACCAAACGGTGTCGAACGCCTTTTCCATGTCTATCAGGCAAGCACCTGTACATTGGGTCTTGCCCTTATTACATTGAATTTCGGAGACCAACTTAGACGCGGCATGTGGTCGGCGTGGCGTAGAGGTTAAGTGCGTTTACTCACACGGCGAAGGTCTAGGCTCGATTCCCGGACGGAACACTTCACATTTTTTCATGGCACCACCTCTTTCGAGTTGCTGACAACACTCAAAGGGTAATAATTGTCTATGAAAAAGCTTCTCAAAACTCGCCGCAAAAAACTGTAGGTCCCTTCTACTCGTGAGCACGCTTAACTCGAGTAGTTGTTATAGAAACTCGGCCCTGGTCCCTTGTGGGCTGTAGTGCCACTCAATGTATGGTATCAGGCCCCACCCTCAAGCCGAATTGGTTATCAGGTATAGTTTCAAAAACCTTGCTTATGCACGAAAGAAGACTTTGAGACCGGAGATTTGTCGGGATGGAGGTATCTTTGTGCCGCTTTGGAATATACTATACTTCAGCTGTCTTCCTGTGTGCCGGGTAGTAGGCATTATTCGGTTGCCCTCTAACGACTTATGGAGACATACTAAGGGCGGTGCAGAACCTCCTCGCTCCTAGCATTAACTACAAAAAATCAAACATTCAACACCTGTATAAGGACAGTGTTGTTATTTGACTGTGAGATGTAGCTCATGTTCTGTACAGTTAGAAGACTCTTTCAATCATTTGTAAATCAATGCCTAAGACGGAGTATGAGAGGTTGGTAGCATTTTCCAATAATTAATCCACGTTCTTGGAGCACAACAAAGCAAAGTGAGATTGGTTAATGCATACTCCTAGGAAGGATGTTTTTTTTGTTGGAAATTGGGAGCCTTCAGACTCGAAACCTGGTCCAATGCACTACCGGACAGTAACCTGCATTTAATGTAATTTCTTTGCCTCCAGAGGAACACCAGCAACCGCTTCTCTGATAAAGAGTCAAGGTTTTCAGCTGTCACTACATCAGCGCCAAACAGCCGCCACCAGATACGAGCAAAGGCAGGACATTGACAAGGGAAGAGCTCTGTAGTATCTGCACCTTCCCTACAGGCATCGCAGATGGTTTCATTACTAGGCACAACCACACTTAAGGAGACGCGTCGGGCTAGTATGCCAACACGCTGTATGCAGTCTTTCCTGTCTAGAGGAAACAGAAAAGCCGCAGATTGCTTGCTGAAATTTGAGAGCCTATACACGAGGTCAGAATTTATCCTGGTCATGCCATCTTTGTAGCGAAGCCCAACTGTCGATGGCTGATCTGACTAAGGACACGGACAGTTCAAAGGTGGGTTCGGGCTCTATGAATGCCTTTTTTGATGCTTGCCTAGTAAGTTCATCGACAACCTCGTTTCCCATGTTCCGTGATGTTCCAGGACCCAGACAAGTCTTAGAGAATTTAGTCTGGTGACCAAATGAAGGGAAGACTTGCATTGCTGTACTATCTTGGAAGTGGTTTGAGGGTTGAGAAAGGCCTTAGGCACAGCTTGGCTGTCGCTACAGACGCAGACCCTTCGCCCCTTTCACCTGTTCTTCATAATATAGTGGATCGCAAAAGGTTTCCGCTTGGAAGACCAACGCGAAGTTACTTAAAGAGGTAAACAGAGCAGTCTGATGTTCTAAAAGCGGATGAGGAAGCCCTTAGCCTTTTTGAGAGATTGCGATATTTGGTCCTCTTTGCGTTGATGGCGTCTGTAGGAGAAGATTTAACGACGAACTCTATGGGCTGTACAGCGACATGCGGCTGGTCAAGCGCCTTCGGATACAACGCTTAAGATGGCTAGGCCATGTAGAGCATATGGACACCACTGTTCTAGAAAAGTTTTCGAATCAGAAAGAAGAGGCCTAGACTAAGCTGGCGCCCACAAATGAAGAAGGACCTCAACGAACTTGGAGTGCGCAACTGGCGGCAGCTAGGGAAAGATAGTTCTGGCTGGAGAGGCATGTCGATTGAGGCCCAGGTCCACTCCGGGCTGTAGCGCCACAATTAGAAAAAAATCTTATCTTGTGATTTTTCATCAAGCCTCCAAGTAAATTCCCTTCTTGGCTCAGTTTCTGGCCAGAGCCAGTCCGGAACGCAGGGAAACTCGACTTTGTATGAACGGCGCAGCTGGATTAATGGTGTCCTCGCATCAGATGGTATGTCCTGAGACTAGTGTCATAGGAGAAGAGGTGCACGAGGTCAATAGAACTCCAGTGCCAGTAGAACCAAAGAACACTTTTTTTTAGTGGGAAGGTGGCCATGTTGTAGATATGAAGGGAAGAGTGAGCCAGGAGTGCTAGGAAAAGCCCCTGTGCAGCCAAGAGAGACCGTTCTTTGAAACTAGCTGAAGGAAGGATACAACCAAGGTAGAGACGAGTGGGGCCTTCTCTCACAATCCTCAAGAGGTACGGAGGAAAGGATGGACAGTCAGTGAAACGTTCAAATCGCTCAACGAGTAAGGAGGCTCAGCAAGAAAATGTTAATAATTAGCGACTTAATTAACTATTGATGAAGATGATACGCAGACTGCAAATTACTTCCCTTTCTACCCTGCTACAATTGATCTGGACTTTTGGATCCGATAGACTTTCGGAGGATACTGCTGTCTGCTAGAGAATGGCAATCAGCGAAATCTGCTGCAGTTGCAGGGGTGAGGAGGAAGATGCAGAAAACATGTCTCACGTAATGTCCTCTTTAGACTCAGCGCCATCCACCTTGTGACTGAACTTCTTCGACGTTTAGAGTGAAACCCAAATCAGTGAACTCTCGAAGACTCTAACTGGTCTTATGTTGAAGGAGTGGAGGTTCTCGACACTCGTGGCATCACAATGGGCATAGTGTGGCCTCTATGGGGCTGTAAATTGAGCAACCAGGCACTTCCTTTTACCAACCTTCCTTACCTAAACCGGCTCCACACTCCACTTCTGTTTCATTTGTGTATACATCCACAACAGAGTCCAGGACGACCACATAGCTCAGCAAGGATACAGAGTCGAATATGGACCATGGGGGATCCATGTGCTGTCTATAAGATCTAGGGGAATGAAACCAAGATGGCACAATTATAAATAAATGAATTGAGTGGCACAGCAGCCCACAAGGAACCAGGCTCTAGTTTCTTTAGCAACGAGTCTTGTTGTCCGTAATATTGTTCTCCTGCGAGATAGCACCACACCTAGGATACTCTGAAGCTATGTCCAGCTAGCATTCAGAGGTCAATGGATTAGAGGTACAACATCATCGACAGAGTGTCTTTTTCTTTAAGAATTCTTCCTAGAGGTCCAATGGAACAAAAGTCTACAACTGGGAGAAGACACAGTTTCACATGACATCAAGAATCATAGGAGTCTCATTGCGTGTCTCTTTTTCATCTCGGTGACAAGGGAAACCTTCAATTTACCTTAATTTCAGTAACATGTCAGGAATCGCAATGAAATTAAGACTACCAAGCAAGATTAAAGATCTCTTCCCACACCAGGGCCACGCGCCAAATCCTGTTCAGATTGCAAGTGAAAAGTGATGTCCATAGCTACCGCAACGCGGCGGTAAGCTCCAAGTCAACTGCGCAATACTTCACTGAAAGTGTCATCACAAAGCACTGGTTTTGCCTTTCTCCAAACCACTGCCACCGCACTAGAGATGACCTAGACCCGCGAGTGACTGTGCACCAGTCCCACTACTGGTTACATCACCAGAATTCATTTGAATAAATTAAACGCGTCTCGTTATTAATTCGCGCTCGTCATGCCAAGTTGTCACCTTAATTACGACTCGGGACGAGGTGATTACTTCCCCCCTGCCTCTCTCACCACTGCCGTTGCCTGCAATTACCGACACCGAACGGATGAGATTTACATTCAATCGCGTGGGATGAAGCGAGAGTGTGGTGACCAAAAATGTCACTTCAACTTCCCATCAGCCTTCGCTTCTCATTGTCGCACGGAATGTGCTCATAATTGCTCCCACCGCCATTACACGCAGATGCCGCCATTGCATCATGACGACAGCCCTGACCTCGACACACCAGCCGGGGGCACACACAGGAAGTTCAATTCTTCTCGCACCATTTGCACGCGCTCTCAAATCACCTAAAGCTCATCCGCTGCATCCAGATCGACCGTCCAGCGGCATTCACGGCGTAGAAGACGACTGCAACGATGCACAGGGCAACTGCAAAAATACACAGAGGAACACCAATCCGAGCTCCGGAAATATTACTCATCGCTGCCGCGCTCCGGAGTCCATTTGTTTTCGCGTTCCACATCCACTTATCGGCACTCGGCATCTCGAGATACATTTCCAGCGCTCGAAATCGCAATGAAATACGTTCGCCCGATAGCAAGTGATTGGTCAACATATCCTCCCCCCAGAGCACGGAGCCGGACTGGAGAGTGGACCATCTGCTGCTGGTATCCGACATCGGCTGCAGTCGGAGTCGGTGTCGGTGTCGGAGTCACAGTTTCAGGGCGAAATGCAAAATCGACGCAACGCGCCGCCGCCGCCGGCGGTGACCACCTTTGCCCACTCGTGCACCAGAAAGAAAAACACACCTGGGTAATGAGGAGGCAGCGGCTCCACTCCACCAGCAACTGTAACAATGGCCTAAAAGCGGCCGAGGGTCTAACTGCTTCCAGCCGCGGCCGCCAATCCAAAGCGGTTCCATTCCTGGGGATGGATTAATCAGCCCTCTTCCTGTTTGGCCGCCTGTCCGTTCGCGTTCAGAGCCCAAAAGCGTTTCGTAATTAAATTCCTCGGCCTCCATGGACTGTCCTTGTGTGTGCGCGGGCCCGCTCGCCTCTGCCGGAAATTTGTATTCCGCCCGTAACGAGTCCTTTTACGGCAGTTTACGTCATGTTAAACACTTATTACTTCATTGCTATTATTAGTCAGACTCATCAAGGGCCGGCTGAGCGGTAAGCGGCAAGCGACAAGCGGCGACGGCACACAGCGACTGGAGAACACTTTTTGCTGCTTTTTTCGGGGCCAACTCACATCATCATCTCATCAGCATCTCGATCATATCGACAGCCGCAGCCGAGGAGAGAGCTGCGACGGCAACGACGGCGATACATGCACACTTAGGGCCCAATTGCGGGCCACTCGGCCGGCAGCTTGAATAAATTTCTTTATTAATAATTTGCTAGCTGCCGTTGCCGGACGGGGCACATCACCAGCACCCGAGGAGGAAGCACGGTGTCCTGCGCTGCGTGTAAACATGAATTATGATTGACATCCTGCGGCTATGGATTCAGTTTACTTAAATAATGTTAACAATTACTCTGCGGAGAGGAGAGGCTTTGCTTCGCGCTCACCGAAAAACCGAACCGACAGGAAAAATAAAACGCCTCGGCGCAGTTCTAAGCCGCTCGGCGCGCCACCGTGGAGACCAGAGCGGACGGAATTGGGACGATATCGGGAGTCGTTATGTCAGGCGGACCGTTTAATTAAATTGGTGTGTGATTAAGCGTTTCGATTAAACGGCAGTTAGCGGGCAATTAAGACGAAGGTATGGAAATTGTTGTCAAGCGTCGGGGAGATGGATGGATGGCCGGTGCCCTGTTTGGGGAGATAATTTATATTTGGGCTCCGCCGAGGGTGATGGCACGACGATAATGAGGAGTTATAAGCGGGGCTTAAGTGAATGCAAATTGGGGACATGTCGACGTGATGGATTGTCAAGTGGCGGTGATTATGGTTGGCGGGGACTGAGGTGAAGGGAGGCGTGTAACTTGATCGTTGACATGGTGAGGAATGAGCGGCGGAGTTAAGGGATGTGTGATCTTTAATGCTGCCTTCTTGGACAGGAAAAATCAATCATTTTACACGGTCTTCGTGGAGTTTGATGGACACACAAATATTTTCGGATTTCACGAGGTTAAGGGTTGATGACACTTCGTCGTCTCACGCTCATGAGCGGGCGTCACTGTGTGTGATTTTTTTGTGTTTTGCGACGACATTTGGCAACGACCTTTAAGTACAACTCTTGATTGGCACGTAGGAACTGACGAAAACCAGTTTCCTTTTAAAGGGATGCGCCTTAACATAGTAAAACGGTGCAGCTCAGCAGTTGATTGTTTGTTTTTTATTTTTGTTTTGGGCTGGGATGCACTGAACTGGAGCGCTCAGACTCCAAAGCACTACCAGACAGTAACCTACATTTAATGTAATTTCTTGGTCTTCCAGAGGAATACCAGACAGCGCTTCTGTGGTAAAGCGTCTAGGTTTTCAGTTCCCACTACATCAGCACCAAACATCCATCAGCAAAGGCGTGACATTGACAGATGAAGTGCCCTACAGTGTCTACACCTTCCATACAGGTATAGCAGATGGTTTCATCACTAAGCCCAGGCAGACTTAAGGTGAAGTGTCGCGCTAACACGCCAACAAGCCGCCTGCAGTCTTTCTTGTCTAGAGGTAACAGAAAAGTCGCGGATTTCTTGCTGACATTTAAGAGCATGCACTGCTCAGCCTTTATCCTGGAGAGTCATGCCATCTCTGTCGAGAAGCCCAACTGTCGATGGAGGCGCTGATTTAGGACACAGACAGTCCAAAGGTTGGTTCGGGCCCTATAAATGCCGCATTTGATCCTTGCATAGAAAGGTCATCGGCAATCTCGTTTCCCATAATCCCGTGATGTCCCGGACCCAGACAAGTCTTAGCGAATTCAGTCTGCCGACCAAATTAATGGAAGACTTGCACTCCAGGACTATCTTGGAAGTAGTTATAGAGTAGAGTAAGGTACTAAGCACAGCTTGTCTGTCAATCTCGCTTCCCATGAGTCCATAGTGTTCAGTTGAGTTGGATTGAGTAAGAGAGCTGTTTTAGAGACGGTTGTCAATACCTTCTCAATAGATGGGTATAAAGCCACAAAGATCGTTGAAGCTAATTATGACAACCATTGATATCCTTGAATCTAAAGCCTTAGAGTATTTATAAGTACAGTAAAATCTTTATACACCATCTGGAACATAGTGTGAAGAAAGTTTACCCGATGAGTGGAATCGCTCATGAAAGAAGGCCACTACGACTCTTAAAACTACCATCAACTCAATGTTGCTTACAATGCTGATTAGTATCCGTATCCCTATCATATCATACCAGTAGGGCTTCAGGCTAGGAAACTCATTAACATCGCGTATGATAGCCTGAAACCGTTCAAGAACTGGTCATTATCAATGTCGTTTCAGAGCAGGGGCGAGATTTTCACACTCTAGACGATCCTAGAAATGATGCAAGAGGTACAAATCGACACCAACCAACTATTCGTCGCATATGACAGCATGCTTAGAGATATACAGTTCCATTTCTACTTTTGACATTCCTTTCAAACTGGTCAGATTGTTTGGGACTACGATGGTTGCTGCTTCATCAAGATCGGGAACGAACTCACCATTAAGTGTCAAAATTTTCGAAGATGCAACTCGTTGTCATATGAAACATAAGAATATCGTGTGAAGCATACAAGTCAACAAGAGTGCCGGTTTTCCAAAAGTTAATTCAGATACTAACCTACTCAGATGACATTGTGGGAAATTTGACAAATACAATGAAGCGTCAATGCGGCTTTTGCTGGCAATGAAACTTCAAACGAAGACAAAACAAAGGAAGGATGCACCGCATCAACTCCTCGAACAGAGCATCACATTGGGCATGAAACACTTTGAGGTAGTCCCGGCCTTTGTCTTCCTGAACATCCGTACCAAAATCAAGCATATCCTCAACCCAGAGCACGAAGCCGGACTGGAGAGTGGATCATCTATTGCTGGTATCCGACATTGGCTGGAGTCGGAGTCACCATTTCAGGGCGAAATGCGAAATCGACGCAACGCACAGATCAATGATGGCAATCGCTCTCTTGAGTTCTAGAGACAATTTAGTAATCTCTCGAAGGACTGAGCTGGCTGTGTACATTCTTGGTCATCGCAGTTCGGCTCAATGACGCAAAAGACTTGAATTGAGTGGCACTACAACTCACAAGGGACCAGTCCCCTGCTTCTACAATAACTTTTCGTGCTGCGTGAGTGGAAAAGACCTACAGTTTATTACCGTTTTCGAACGGCTAGATTTGAGAAGCTCTTTCACAGACACATAGTACTGAATGTTGTCAGCAACTCGATAGCGGTGGTGCAGTCAGAAATTTGATTTGTTCAGCCCGTGAATTGAACCTAGAACCTTGGAGTGTGAGTCGACGTACTTACCCACAACGTCACGGCGCCCATGGCGATTATTTACAAACACTTTAAAATTTTAATAATTCAAAACTTTAAATAATTTAGCACAAAAAAGAGCTGAAATTTAGATTGCCCATTTTGAATAAAAGTCCATTGCGTCAGATCGAGTCAAGTGCTTCCTTTTTCCGTCTGTCCTTCCCACAAATTTTTCCTTATAAAATTGGTGCATCGAAGGACTTGATGACTGATACTGTGAAAGCGTCTAAAAACAAAGATTATACTTAACAGCTTGTCCTTGAGACCTTTTGTGGAAAATTTTACCCAGGCTACTTACCAAGCTAACTGGCCTAAAGTTGTCCAGATTGGCGAACTGCTCAAGATATTCTGGCTCGATTTTCCCCGGCCAGCTGCGACAGTACGTGTAAGGTGATATGACTGGTTTTTCAGCATGTTTGTCAACAGTCCAATGCCCAGCATAGACCGCTATTCTGGATGTTTTTCTTCTCTGGTTGTTAAAGAAGTCCTTGCCTCTCTTTGATAGGACATAGTTTTCCACCTGTATTACAAACTCTTCCGCTGTGTCCACTTATGCCCGTGTACCGAAAACCACAGTCATGGAGCTTACGTTCCGTTTGCTGCCTTGCATCAAATCCTAATTTTGAAAATGTTGCAATACTTGTTAAAGCCCTGATAGCAGCTTGACTGTCTAAAAAGATTGCTATTCGGTTTTCTGGTTCTATTGTCTTCTTTATTTCATAACACTTTCGATGTATTGCTAGCACTTTCGTCTGTGCAATCGCAGTATGGTACCTTGCGTGACTTCGATAGCTTAAGAATTTCAGGGAAAATTCCAGCGTCAACGCCTGTACGAGTATCCTTCTTCGACTGACTTGAATGTCATGGATTTCAATGACTCTGTCGGTTATTATGTCGAAGACCTCACCTTCTTCCTAAAGTTTTGTTGGAAACGTATAAGGCCATGCATGCCATTCTAAATCGGTGATCTATGCGCCGAGGCTTAAATAAATACAAAAATAAATAAAGATATCTCCTAACACTATTAAATTGTTTCATCACAGTTGGGATTGCCCCCAATCAGCCCCCTTTAGGTTTACTGGAGTCACATCTGGTATGTGTGGTAGAATGACATGAAATAAGGCCCCAAATATTAAGCCTCGAAGAGTACTGCAAAACCTCATCTCCACATCAACTCCGAGAAGATTTAAAAGTTACAAACTGAAAACTATTCGAGAATATCGAAGCATTCAAAGTTTGGCTAACTTCGCTCTATAGAAAATTTCACTGCCATAAGCGTACACCGCCAGAAGAAAACGGAAATTCAACATCCTCAAGCTATGGAACAAATGAAGAAGAAGAAGATATGACTTCAAAGAACCGATCCTCATAAGAGAACTCCGATAGGGTTCATCTTCTTCTTTTACTGGCGCTAAAGTCCGGGGTGAACTTAAGACTCAATCGACATGCCTCTCCAGCCAGCGCAATCTCTCGCCAGATGCCAACAGTTGCGCACTCTAAGTTGGTTAAGGTCCTTCTCAAATAGTATGCCCTGTACCAATGGCTCAGATTCGAAGACTTTCCTGGCCAGAGCAGTGGTGTCCATTCGCTCAACAAAGCCTAGCCATCTTAAGTGGTGTATCCTAAAACGCTTTACCAGGGACATGCCGCACGCGAAACTTTTCTCTCGAAAAGACTAAGGGCTTCCTCATCCGCTTTTAGTAACGTTCAAGTTTCTGCGCAATAAAGGAGAACTGGGATGAGCAAGCTGTTATACAAGGGCGGCTTAATCCTTGGAGAGAGGGCTCTATTACTCAATTGCCTCTTAAGCCCAAAGAAGCAGCGATTGGCAAGAGCGATTCTGCGTTTGATTTCGGTACTGGTGGTAATGTCCCTGTTTACCGCGGAGCCGAGGTAGACGAAGTGTTCGACTTGCTCCAAGTTTCTGCTGCCTAGTGTGACGCTCTGTCCGAGACGTCGATGTTGTGCGTCCTTCTTTGATGACAGCATGTACTTCGTTTTGCCCTCATTCACCACCAGACCCAAAGCAAAAATCCCAGCGATCTGTTGCGATTGTAGCTTTCCGACGTCAAACTGTTTTGGCTTTCCTTTAAGACGTGAAAACCGCGTACTGCTTACAAAGAGGTTCCGCCTCGCGGCGAAGTCCAACAGCCTGAGTCCGTTTCGGGAAGTGGTGTCGTGCAGGCTGTATTTCCCGATGACGCCAGCAAAGATGTCCTCTTTTGCAGATAGCCTCTTCATCGTTTCCGTAACTCCTTCCATAAGGAGTGAAACAATTTTAAGATATATTGCACCAACTTGCGTGGACCTTGATCGTTTTTCGACAATTCGAGGACGTTTCCTGTCTTTGAGTATTCAGCATAGGCACTCTTAAGCCGTGACATAATGGGTTAGTGAGTCAATTCACATGCGGAAGGTCGAAGTTTTGATTCCTGGATTTAGCAAGTCGAATTTTTAAGTTTAGCCATTATAATAATGACAGTTGCCGCTGGCGTCTGATTGGATTGCACCCACTACCCGACCGTAGTCAGAAGTGACCCGACTTAGCCGGAGACTGTCTGCCCTGACCATCCCGATGATAAATGATGTACCACGTGCTACATCTCCACATCTGGATCGTCCTCTGTCTATGTATACAGAGGACTCAGGTGGAATACAGATATTCCATCGAGTGCTCTCGTGATACGCAACATTTGGGTAGAATGCGCCAAACCATTCACACCCCGTCCTTCGAGACTATTGTAAGCACAACGTACCATGGGATCACCACCCTGTACATGTTGGCCTCAACAAACAAAACCTTCATGCGATGGGATTTCTTCTATTTCAACACTGTAATTTTGCATTTTTTTGAGATAATCTTGCAGAAGTTGTCTTTCGAACACCATCATGCTTTCCATTTGGGAAGGACCACACTGGACAGGCCTACACCATGATTGAATGGATAAGTGTCATGTAGCAGATCACCCCCACCTTTAAATCAAGTTGGATACTGCAGTAAAACAACTAACTTGCCAAAGTGAAGGTTTTCTATTGAGATAACGTACCGGTTCAACGGAGTGCCAACGCACACCCCGTAGGTCCAATAGACCGAGAGTCGTATCCCTTGAGGCCTCTTGGAATCCGAAGAGGATGGTTTCACCCTTCTGAAAGTTGGTTTTTAACTTTTAGCCGTCGCAAATGACTAACCTGTATACGACACGCATGGAACCTACTACCTCGCTTGTGAACTGAAACTTGAAATTTGTGAGAACTCAAAATATTTGTTTAGAACTCCAAAATCAAAGGCGCCGTCTACAGAAAGGATTCTTTTGAAAATTTGACTGCCCTGGAGTACTGAGCTGGTGTGCGCCGTATTGTGTCGTATTGGATTGGACCCGACATAGACCCCTGTGGGACCCCATATTACACACACAAAATTTAGTGTTTTGCTGATGTTCATGCTTCATTTGGCTTCTCGTGGTTCAGAGTATCAACAGAACAGGATCTGTGAGTTATCAACGATCTGTCTTATATCATGTCATAGGGCATGTAACGCAGTACCTTGAGGAAGTTGCTCTCTAACCAGACTGTGTTGCATACCTTTCTCAAGTCGAGCAGACAAGCCTAGTGACTTGTGCTAAGCCACCAGATCTGCCGCCACCAAAAGGTATCGTTGGGGTAGTACACCGGGAGACATACTTTCAAAATTTCCCGAGTCATTCTAGAAGGAATCGGCAAATAAAGCGACAAGCTATCATAGGCAGCATTCATTTTTGCATCCAATTTTGGATTTTCATTCGCCCTCACCCGTCCTCCAACCAAATTCCACCGAATTCATTCCACCAACCCGTGGCACTCGTGATTCACCCACTTTCACGGTGGTCGGCACTCATATTCATGTCCGTCAGTAGCCAGCCAATCATCGAAATTTTCAAAAATCAATCGCCAACCTCAATCAATCATCAGTCAGTCGCCCACAATTAGCGCGTGCACTGCAACGCGATATCCCCAATTAGGGAGCTGACGCTCCACAAAATATGGCGAAAAAAAGGCAAAAAGCCAACCCCATTGGCACCGCATGCACCCCTCGCCGTTTCACAGTAATCTTGCGGAACTAAACACTTCACGATGACTTCATTTGCGAATAACAAAGCCCATCACATGTGGTGCGGTGTCCCGCATGGTCCCGCATTAGAAGGCCTCCGCCGCCGCCGCCGCCCCATCTCCGTCACCAGAGCAAAAACAGAGTTTTCAGCGATAACTCATAAATCTCTAAAAATATCCATGTGCTCCTCCGATTTCAGCAGGATCCACCCCGTCCTCCGGGCTTGAGGGAATTCCGCGAAATCTCTCGCGGATACACGATGCGATTCTGCAACTGCACCAGCCATTCAACAGCGGCCCAACATGTTTGCGTCTTTAGTCACGCACGTCGTCTATTTCGGGGGTGGCGGGCGGTGGCGGTGTGCTCGTGCACATGGCAGCGGGCGCAACGGACGATTTCCGCAAAAGTGTTCGGGCTCTTAAAAGGCCCGAAATAGATCGATTGAAACGCGTACATGTTCGACAGGCGCGTTTCGCGTTGCATCTGCATCTGCGTCCGATGGGAGAGCGCGTTTTTCGCAAGAATTCGGACCGAGCGTGTGCTCGGATCCCTATCAACCGCCATCCGCCCAGTAACAGTCGGTTGGGGCGCGATAAGCAGTCGCTTGATAAATCTGCCACCGCCACTGCAACGAGTCGCGCGGGAGTACCAAGAGACAACGTCTGTCCCAGTGTCTGCCGCACAGTGGCGGACTTTGTGCTGGTGCGGAATTAATGTCACGAAATTATCATCAGCGGAACAGGCAAGAGATCCGACAACGATAGCCGCGGAGAATGATGTCGCGAGCTACCCGAACCCGCAATCTGTGCGACTTGCGACTTTTGTGACGTCGCCTCGACCGCACGACGACGCGGACGACGACATCGCCAGAGGAGCATCATCATTGTCGTCTGACATTCTGAGTGGGTTATTGTGTTGGCCGGCTAGTTGGGTTGGGTTGGGCGCACTGCAGCGGCGGCAGGGTGGACTTATCGAGGATTCATGGAGATCAAAAACAACACGACATGACCACCACCATTGAGCGGCCATACAGTAGCGACCACGACACTAAAAGGATTCCATTGTTTGGGGCGCTACTGGGATGCTTTCGAAACAAATGACCCGAGATTACGATCGCGCCCGCAAGAGAGAGAGATGCTCCGCGTCGCGCCGCGGCAGAATGGGAATCTGTAATCTGAGACATTCTGGGAAAATTTGACGTTTTGAAGACGTTTGTCATGGCACGCCGCCGCCGCCGCCGCCGCTGCTACTGCTGTTGGTGTTGCATGCTGATGCTGCTGCGGCTGTGGCATGGCATGGTGCACTGGTGCAGGGTGGCTTTGTGTGACTTTTCGGTGTCCTCGTCGTCGTCAAGTACTAATCGTGGTCTATGGGATCATGTTGCTCTGCAGTGAGGCGGAGGTCTCGATTACAGGCGGTTTTGTGCTGCGGCTTAAGTGGCGTGAAGATGAACGAGATACATTTTGACGTTAGCCGCCGACGGACGGCTGTGACTTGGGAGCGAGGCAATTTTGACATTTAATTGACTGCGGAAACAGTTAGGTTGCTGATGCATCCATCTCCAAGCCGTCATCCCCATATCCTTCGCGGAGACGTGCCCTTCTCCAAATCACCTTCACGTTCAAATTCACACTTAATCTGTGCATTTTATGCCCAAACAAACACGCCGGCCGAGGGAGAGAGAAACAGCCATTTTCTCATGAATCTCCCCCAATCACTGCGTTCGCTAAGTGCAAAAACAAACGACCAGCCCCTCAGGCGTAACCGTAAGGCTTCCAAGTCGGAGCGCTCCCCACCGCCACGGCGCAGCATGCGAGGACTGCAACAAGAGTGAGAAAAAACAAAACGAACGACCCCAACAACTGTCGGCGATAAGCATTCCGCAAACAAATTAACGCCGCTAACAAGTTGACGTTTAAACAATTCACATCGCCAGTCATCCATCCATCCCGGGGAGCCTCATCGGCGTCCTCGTCGTCGTCATCGTCGTTCGCCGACCGCCCCTGGGATCGAACATCAATTTACGCCTGTTTACCTCCTTAACTTAGGCAACAAATAAGAGTCTGCCGCCCACCTCCCGCTCACCCGCTGCACATGGCGGCGGTGGGCACAGTAATTAGCAGACCCCCGGTGTCAGAACAATGCGTCGCCTTTGTCTTACGACCTGTTTGTGGTGGTGGCGGCGACGCAGCGGTGGTTCTTCTCCTTCTGTGTCTGGAGCTGGTTAAGAGCTGATTAGGAACAAACTTCCTTGTGACGCTCGCATGCAGTGTCACTGATGCATGCGTCGTCTGCGTCGGTTGCGGCAATGTTTCTGCTTCTGCTGCTATGACTGGTGCTGGTGCTGTTGTTGGTGGTTAAATCGTTTGCACGTGATGAGAGGAAAGCTGCGCCACTGCCGCCGCCCGATGCATGACACTCGCACATGAGTGTGACATGAGCACTGAAGAACCAGTGATTAGCGCCTAGTTAACCCGCGGATGTGCCCGATCGTATCTGCGCGCTCTGGGAACGGGCAGCGAAAGGCAGAAAAAAAAACGAGCAAGCCAAACGAAGGAGCTGACCGAAACATGACTTTTCGCCACGCCATCAATCTTGACGCGGTTAAGGCACTCGTCCGCGCTCTCGCCGGCCAGAGAGACGCTGCCCCGGGTACATGTTCATATTTTCCCGCCGAGAGTTATGGTCAATCACGGGGCCATGCATCATCGCGGGATGCGCACCATGCAACACCCAAACAGCAGCAGCAGCAGCGGCAGCAACAGCTGCAAGGAGCCGGATGCGGGAAAACATGGCATCCCCGGCGCATCTCCGCCACTCCAGATCTAATATCACTTTATAAATCATGTTTACACGGGCGGGACGGGGTCCGAAATGTAATATCGCGGATAATTTCCTTGCTTTGTACTTTTTGTGGCCTTCGGCCGGGTGGGGGAGGGCCATGGATTGATGGTGGTAGCTTCATGACCGACATCGCGGCGCGGCATTTTCTGCGGCGTGCAGCAACTTTCAACCGGGGGCACACCGGGAAGAGCAGAAGCAGCGCTGCAAACACACCGTTTCGGGGCAGACATAAATATTCTTCGGTTGATTACGTTTTCGGAATGAAAGGCAACCCTTTGATGCGAGGGGGCGAGGGTGCGCCAGTTGCGGGTATGTTTTTGAAAATCTCATTCTGTGGCCGCGGACTTTGGTCTAAGGTTGTTTTATTACCGCTGGCCAGCACGGACCTTGAGCGGTGAGTGACGGATGTGCTTGCTGGGCGGGGCGTATGCATCGAGAGGTGTGTGTGTATGCGGTGCATGTAAAGTGCGTCGAAGCGATATTTCTCACATGTGACAAGTGGAATTCAAATGAAGATGGGCGGCTTCAGGGAATGATGTGCAGTAGTCGAGTGGGCTGGCGAATTGTTTGAAGACGAGTTTGTTCTTGAGTTTCTTATGCTATCCACCGCATTTTGCTTATACAGGATGGTCAGCGTGTAGGGTCGTGTCGGAGGAGCAACTTTTATCGCTGAACCAGTGGGGTTACTGAAAAATGTCTTAAGTCGACTTGAAAGAAATAAGTGAGTCAGAAAATAAAGGAGTGATTCATTGTGAGGTTCGTTTTGTGATGCCAAATAAAACACATAAATTTAAAAAGTGAGCTTAAATGTTTTGTTATCTGTTGAAAGAGCAATCCATGGCATTTAATTCTTGAGGACGTATTTTCGTGAATGTCGGCCACGACTTTGTCTAAAGTCGTCCATTCGGAAGGTCCAATTTTGAGCGACTCAAACACAGCGACTGGTATCTCGCGGATAACACGAGTAATATTGGTTTTCAAAACGTAAATCGGAGCTGGCTTACTCTTGAAGATGTCGGTCCTTCCATGTGTCCAAAGAAAATAGTCCAAAGGTGTGTTATCGCTCGATCTAGGCGGCCAACTGACCGTAGCAAAATGTGCTGCCCACAATGATTTCTCAACAAGTTTCAGACACTGTATGGTATGTGGCACCGCCTTCTAAAATCAGAGCCTACAGAGACCATTTATTTAAATGTGGGGAAGCAGATTGTCCGTTAACATGGCCAAATTGCTAGGGGGAGGAACGAATCGATTCATTACGATTTTCGGGTACACTCTCAGCTACAGCTGCTATAGCCCCTTCACCAAGCATGAATGTGGTCTAACGGATCGAGTATCATCCGCTAATATAAACGGGGACTGACATTTTGAATGCTGCTGGCGGATTGGGTATGTATGTGAACCGTAAGTTCCTCGAATCACATGAAAAACATTTTTCACAGAACGCTGTCTGCCAGCAACATCTCAGAGACGTTGTTGTAAGTCTTTCCTAAATGATTTTGCCTTTCCCAACGGACAAAGTAGACGCATTATCTGTCAAAAAAAAAGCCCAATGAAAATCAAACCTCATGATGAATCCACCTTTACGGAGGCCACCTCCAACCTGACTTATTGACTTGAATAACCTTCTTCTTCTTCTTCTTCTTCTGGTGGCACTACAGCCGGGATAGACCTGGGCCTCAATCAACATGCCTTTCCAGCCAGCACGATCTTCCGCCAGCTGCCGCCAGTTGCGCACTCCAAGCTCCTTGAGGTCCTTCTCCACTGGTGTGCGCCACCTTAGCCTAGGCCGTCCTCTGATGAATTATCCCTATGGATCAGATTCAAAGACTTTTCGGGCCGGAGCAGTGGTCTCCATACGCTCTACATGACCTTGACGCTTGACTAGGCCCATGTCGCTGTACAGCCCATAGAGTTCGTCGTTAAATCTTCTCCTCCAGATGCCATCAACGGAAACAGGACCAAAAATCGCACGCAAAACTTTTCTCTCGAAAAGACTTTGGGCTTCCTCACTCCGCGCCATAGAGTAGGACTGGGATGATCAAGGTGTTATGTAAAGCCACCTTAGTCCTTCCAGAACGTGCTTTATAACTCAATTGTCTCTTGAGTCCAAAGAAACAGCGATTGACAAGAGTGATTCTGCGTTTGATTTCGGAACTGGTGTTGTTGTTCCTATTTACCGCGGAGTCGAGGTAGACGAAGTCCTTGAGTACAAAGTGTCTGCTGTCTAGTAATAAGCTCGTGACGTGGATGTTTTTCCCTCATTTATCGCCAAGTCCATTCTAGCCGCTTCAGCTTCAGCCTTATTAGTGGCTCGCTGTGTTCGTTCAATCACGTCAACGTCGTGATTCCGTCGTGGGGACGGAATTCTTGTCTATCTTCAAATTGAGAGGAACATTCTGCCTAACAGCGGGATTTGGGCCGTCATCGCCGTTTAAGAGTCTGCAGAAATGATCGAAAAGGACAACCAACTGTCCACACATCGGTTTTTTGATGAGAGATGAGCCTTACTGGCAGACCGACAATTAAAGGTGTGCTATATAGAGTCGTGGTCGCCGTGGCGTAGTGGTAAGTCTCGTCGCCTTAACATCGCGTACAAGATCCTCTGTGCCGTATTCTGTGAACGCCTGAAACCGTTTGTCAACAACCTGATAGGTCCTTATCAGTGTGGTTTCATTCAAGGGAAGTCCACCATTTACCAAATCTTCATAGTACAGCGGATCCAGGAAAGGACCTCGCCTATCAGGGCGAGTAACTGAAGCAACAGCACGAAGAAATCCCATCTCCGCAGCTTGTATTTTGCGATGGGTGACTGAGTTAGAAGCAGAAAATTCTCCTGCGACTTCAAAATAGTTGCAGCTTGGCCAATCCTACAAGAAAGCCATCACTCGTAAAGAAGACCTTACCTTAACTCCAGCATCCAGCGCCCGCTGGAATTCCGTCCAGGAGGATGTCAGGAAAACTAAGTCATCTGCCAAAAAAGATTACTTACTATCAAATCTCCCAATGTGAAACATTCATCAAGTTGGCTAAGCTGCAACTTTTTGCCAGAGTCAAATACCGTTTACCTGAACATAGCTGCAACGGGGGACACATCAATCCAATACTTCTGTAGTGCACTCCAGAGTTTACCTCAAGGGAGTCGGCCTCTTCCAAATCTAAAAGCAACTGCAGTTAACAGTTCTTAGAGTGAAAAGCCGGTCGGTTGTACTTCTGTCGAGAACGGACGGCGCACTGTTCATCTCCCAATCTGGGGCCAACTATTGCTTTACGGGCCTTCAACATCTTATGGTTGACCTTATCGGGGAGACTTAAGAGAGACGTGTTTGAAGCACTCTCTCTGGTCCCAGTTTTTGAAAAGAGGAAGAAATCACTCCAGTCTGCCAATTGCCAGGTGTCTCGTATCTTTTGATGAAGGTTGGGAAATGCTCCACTGGAGCGCTCAGACGCGAAAACTGATCGATTGCACTACCAGGCAGTAAATATAAAGGTTAGGTAGCTTATGTTTATAGCTCCAACCGCATCAGCATAAAACAGCCGCCTCCTGAACCGAGCACTCTTTTCTGTCCAGAGATAACAGAAAAGCTGTGAATTTCTTGCCGATGTTAGGGGGCATGCACTTGCTCAGCCTGCATCTTGGAGTCATGCCATCTCGGATTGAGCTTTCGAAAGACCCAATTGTCGACGGAAGCCCTGACCAAGGCAGTTCCAAGGTGGATTCAGGCTCTACGAACCTTACCTAGCTAGTTAATCGGCAATCTCGTTTCCCGTGAACCCGTGATGTGCAGGGACCCAACAAGTCTTACCGAATTTAGTCTGCCCGACCAAATTAAGAGAAGATTTGCATTCATGTACTATTTTGGAAATGGTTAGAGGGTTGAGTAAGGCCCTAAGCAAGGCTTGGCTGTCGCAACAGAAACAGTTTATGGCTATTACTCCTGAGAGACCGACGCGAAGTTGCCTAAAAAGGTGCGAAATCTAATGTTGTCGTTTTCCACAAAGGCCTCAGCTCCAGATCCCTCCAACGCCTTTGAGGTCGTGAAATCCGAGTACGTTCCTGGACACAGGAAAAGTTGACTTTGTACGAGGGACGCAGCTGGATTTTTGGTCATGTCGCGAGACTTGAGTCATAGGAGATGCGGTGGGCGAGGTCATCGAAGCTCCAGTGCGAGCTGCACCAAATACCATTCCTTTTTGACGGGGTATGACCTTGATTGTACAACCCATGATGTGGATGTCAAGGGAATGGAGGTTTGGCAATGCATCAAGAGAAGACGCGCTAGGGAAAGACAGATCATTTTTTGAAACTTTGAGAAAGCAGCAGTGAGTACATGCGCCAAAGCTTATTCCAACACTCTAAAGCTTTTGTATAAGGTGCCAAATAAGGTTCGGAGGATGGAGGAGAAGATTTAGCCACGAACTCTATGGGCTTTTTAGCGACATGCGCCTAGTCGGATACAAAGCTTGAGATGGCGAGGCCAAGTTGAGCGAATGAACGCCACTGCTCCGGCCCGAAATGTCTTCGAATCTGAGCCATTGGAACAATGCAACAGAGGAGGGCCTAGGCTTAGATGGCGCACACAAGTGGAGAAAGACCTCAACCAACTTGGAGTGTGCAACTGGAGGCAGCTGGCGAAAGATTGTGCGTGCTGGAGAGGCATGTTGGATGAGGCCCAGGTCCACATCGGCTATAGCGCCACAAGATGAAGAAGATGAAGTACAACACGACTGATAGGTGTCATCACTGTCATATCCGCCCTTTTATGGCTATCTGTCTACCCTCTAAGAACATTGAACAAAAATCAAAATCGCTTGTGAACCGTGCATCACATTCAAACTGAGACCTTAGACGCAAGTAGGCCTTTATCACTTTCCGAAAATAGAACAAACGAACAGAAATTCCCCAAGGCAGTGTTTCCTCTTGCCAATATCACACGCGGTGCTAACTTGGTGTAAACATTAGGTAACCACCCAGGTAACTCAAACCACTCCCACACAGATAAGCTGCTTCCAAACGAGAAAGAAAACAAAACGATCATCCTTGAGACATTAAATCAAAAGAAACTTTTTATGAATCACTTCTGCTTTCCTTTCCACCTTCGCCATCTCACAGAACGGCTGTAAATTTCGAGTGAAAAGTGCAAACAACAAGAAAAAAACTTGAAATTCACAGCTCATAAAATGTTTGGCATTCACAGTCGGCCGTCGACCATTGGCAATTGGCGGCAGAAGCGGCGCCTACGCTCTGCACCCCGTTGACATTCTTCAGAGCACATCAATACACAAATGGCGGCCAGTGGGGGCCAGAGCCCCCTCCACGACGGCGACGGCGGCGGCGGGGCCATAACTCTCGTGTAAACAGTTCACACACTAAAATCCGCCGAAATGACATAATAAATCTCCGGAAAATCTAAACAAGTATCTCAAACCGAGAAATGTATCTAAACGAAGCAGAAATTAACGGAAAAAGGGAGATAATTACCATCACCTGACAGCATGGAGCAATCGCGGCCACCGCCCCCCCGATCTGTTGCGTCCTCCGTTGATAGTCGAAATAGGCTCATCGGCGCGGATGCAGTCATGCAGGCGGCTGTGCCTTGTCGAAGGGGTGGGGGGGGGGGGGGGGGCGGAGAACGACGGGCCCGTGATGGTGATATGCAAGGCGTTGCATGACAAATCTCTTTCAGATTGGCTAATCCGGATGAAGACACATGCATTCCCGCAGCACTGCCGTCTGTTTGTGCTGCTTTGTCTGCCATCAGACCAACGGCAGGCGGACAGCGGGATAGGAATTTAGTGAAAAATGATGAAAACAACAGTACCACCCCACCGCCATCGCCACCACCGCCGCAGGATGCCCGCCCGGTATGTCATTAGCTATTTTTAAGTCAAATGATCCGTTTCGGATTTTAACAGCCACAGCCGTCCCTTACCCGTCGCCCGACGCGCCGAAGTGTAGAAGGCGATCACTGTGACCCGCAGTGGATCGATAATAAATTTATTTGTTGTACACGAAGCGCTGTGTGTACGTAACGTCGAGAGAATGTAACGCACTTCAAAGAGGCACCAGCACGGCGAAATCGGAAAAAAAAACGAGAAGAACGAAAAGTGAGGGAAAAAACCGCCCAGCCAATCGCCACCGAAAGAAAAACAGCACGGCGAGTGATCTTTGGAGCCATCGCCACTGGCTGGGGGGTGCGGGTGACGGGTGGCACGGTGGCAGCAACGGCCCGCCGAAAAAAAAGCTCAAGCTGTGCTCATCTGGAAAGCGTCAATCAGCTTCTGATAATTTAATAATAATAAAACCAATGCGGAGGGGTTTGGAGCTTGCGAGAGGGGATGGAGCGGCAGTGGGGAGTCTGTTTTTGTTTGCGGGACGATTTGGAGCACTTTCTCGAGTGCTCCAGCGAAAGATGGTCATGACGATCGTGGGGACCGGTGATGATCGCGTCTCGTCTAAGGCGGTCCATTGTGGGGTGGTCGAGGGGGTGGACTTTTCATTTTTACTGAAGTTTGGAATTTTGTTTTTTCAGCTTTGGCATTTTTGTTTGAATTTGATGTGTGATGGTTTGAAGGGCGTGAGCGGTGACTGAATTTGTCTGTAGATGCGTTCTAAAGCATTGGACAAAGGTTAAGGGAAGATCCGATCGACTCAGACTGAACAAAAGGGGCAAGTTTGAAAACAGAAGAATGGTTTTCTTGGCGCTTTAGGTGGGGAGTGCACCTGGGACTCAGCAAACATGCCTCTCCATCGAGCCTTGCGTCTGTGTTTAAGGTCCCTTTTCAGCTGTGTACGCCAGCGAAAGCATGGTCTTCCTTTACCGCGTTGTTTTCGGGGTTGGAGACAAACATTTCTCGGAAGGGGAATTGGGGACAATTCAGTTTACATCGGAGACGAGAGACTCGAACTCGTTTGATCAGATTAATGTTGCTGTACGACTTTTACAGTTCATTCTTCACTCTTCTCGACCGACCACCAAAGACACCTCGAACGATTTTTTTCTCGAAGCGACCAAGAACGGCCTCGTCCGCTTTAGATTGTCTCCGTGTTTCTATGCCGTACAACAGGACCGTGGGACTGTCAGGGTTTTTTAAAGGCATGTTTTCGAATTATATAGACCACCAGGCTACAGTAAAAAAGCATTAAATGAAGAATTTTAAAACAAAATTTCAACTATGCGAAAAAAAGAACGAAATCATAAGAATGGATGATATAAGCATAAATGTAAGCAACCTAGACCTAATAATAATAATTGAGTGGCACTACAGCCCATAACGGACCAGGGCCTAGCTTCTACAACAACTACTCGTGTTGTGCATGCTACTGTTCTTCACGAGTAGAAGGGACCTACAGTTTTTTGCCGATTCCGAACGGCCAGATTTGAGAAGCTTTCCATAGACAATTAATACTCTTTGAGTGTTGTCAGCAACTCGAAAGAGGTGGTGCCGTGAAAAAATGCTAGGTGTCCCGTCCGGGGATCGAACCCAGACTTTCTGCGCCGCAGTCGATGCACTTACCACTGCGCCACGGCGACCACAGACCTATACGGAGTTAAAAAATACCTAGAAATGCTGGCCTCATAAGGCTTGATAAACGTTATAGCAGAAGTCACAAGAATAGATCCAAAAACTGGAACAAAAACGATCATTGATCATATAAGGTTCAAAAACCTCCCTTCCGCCTTTTTGTATTTTGAAATTTTCCGGCTATGTACAAAGCGCTACAGGGACCGTATCTGGCAATACTGTACATCATTTAAAAGATCTTGACATAACCTACAATTCGACGCTATGCATGATTAGTTTGGAGGACGGTACTCTATCACTTTGAACCGCGGAGGAATGGTTTCGGCGATTCAGAGCCGGTGAAAATGACACCATGGATAAGCCAGCCGACGAAAGACCTGTAACGACAAATACCGATGGAATCATGGAAATCATCGAGTTAGACCGGCATGTGGCATCTCGTGATATCGCCCTGGAGATGGGAGTTAGTCACCAAACCATTTTAAACCATCTGCAGAAGGCTGGATACAAAAAAGCTTCATTTTTGGGTGCCTTATGATTCGACACAAAAAAACCTTCTGGACCAAATCAACGCCTGCGATATGCTGCTGAAACGGAACGAACTCGACCCATTTTTGAAGCGGATGGGGACTGGTGGCAAAAAATTGATCACATACGACAATATCAAGCAAAACCGGCCGGTGAATCGTCCCAAAGAGTGGCCAAGCCGAGATTGACGGCCAGAAAAGTTTTGCTGTGTGTTTGGTGGGATTGGAAGGGAATCATCCACTATGAACTGCTCCCATGTGGCCAGACGCTTAATTCTACCATCTTCCATCTACCATGCGAACAACTGTACCGCTTGAAGCAGGCGATCGACCAGAAGCGTCCAGAATTCACCAACAGAAAGTGCGTAGAGTTCTACCAGGACAGCGCCAGACCACACACTTCGTTGATGAATGATGAATTATCAGAAATAATAAATGGAATAAATCAGCTTGGCGAAAACAAGTCGCGTGGTATCGATGGAATTAGGGCAATGGACAAAAAGAAACATGCTGCAACCTTTGCTCCATTCTTGCGCAAACTAGTGAACTTAAGTATAATACAATCAAAAATACCAGAAACTTTAAAAACAGCTGTGGTCAGACCGATATATAAAGAAGGTATTAAGAGTCAGTCAGTAGTCAGTGCAATAATACCGCACAACCGGTAATAAAGTAAACAAACATGCCTCTTCAGCCAGCATGGTCTTTCGCTAGTCAGGGCCAGTTGAGCACTCCAAGCTGGTTGAGGTCCTTCTCCACTTCTGTGCGACATCTTAGCCTGGGCTGTCTTCTGTTGCATTGTTTCACTGTCTCAGATTCGACGACTTTTCGGGCCGGAGCAGTGGTTTCCATACGCTCTACATGGCCTAGCCACCCTAAGCGTTGTATCCGACGACGCTTGACTGGGCTCATGCCGCTGTACAGCCCATAGAGTTCGTCGTTAAATCTTTTCCTCCAGATGCCATCAACGCAAACAGGACCAAAAATCGCACTCAAAACTTTTCTCTCGAAAAGACTGCGGGCTTCCTCATCCGCTTTTAGTAACGTTGAAGTTTCTGCACCATAAAGGAGAACTGGGATGATCAAGGTGTTATATAAAGCAAGCTTAGTCCTTTGAGAGAGGGCTTTGTTACTCAATTGTCTCTTGAGTCCAAAGAAACAGTGATTATTCCAGTAGGGTCCCTATTTACCGCGGAGCCGAGGTAGACGAAGTCCTTGACTGCCTCGAAGTTTCTGCTGCCTAGTGTGACGCTCTGTCCGAGACGTCGGTGTTGTGTTTCCTTCCTTGATGACAGTATTAACTTAGTTTTTCCCTCATTAACCACAAGACCAATTTCAGCCGTTTTCGCTTCAATGCCAGCAAACGCCTCATTGACGGCTCGCTGTGTTTGTCCAATCACGTCAATGTTGTCGGCGTAAGCTGACGACTTTTGGAAGATCGTGCCTCTGGTGTTGACTTGTGTGTTACGCACGATCTTCTCAAGGATGGTGTTAAAGATGTCACATGACAGTGCGTCGCCTTGTCTAAAACCTTTTTGGGCATTAAAGCTCTCGGTGAGTTCGTTCCCGACCTTGACGGAGCAGCGAGAGTTCTCCATCGTTATCCTACACAATCTGACGAGTTTGGTAGGAATGCCAAAACTACACATGGCACTGTATAGCGCGCATCTATGCACACTGTCATATGCGGCCTTAAAATCGACGAATATGTGGTGAGTGTCGATTTGCACTTCTTGGGTCTTTTTCAGGATCTGCCGTAGTGTCAAGATCTGGTTGATGATGGACTTCCCTGACCTGAAACCACTTGTTGTTTTAATTAATTTGTTATTTTAATTATCATTTTATCCTCAATTTGTTAAAACTTTATGGTCAATAATTGAATTACAACCTTCGCCAAAAAACCTTTCGGCTTCACAGAAACACACAACCATTGTTAAATATTGTATTATGGATAATAAAACTGAATTGAATCGATATTAATTTAATTTAAAAAAGTATTTTTTTTATTTTGAGTTTCATTTGCAATTGAATCGATATCTTGGTTCTTCGATTGAAGGCTTTATTCCTTAGTGGTCTTCCAAGCCCAAGAACACTGCGATTGTCAATCGTGATTTCTAATATGGCGCCATTGCTGGCGTTAACTTCGAAACTTAGGTAGACATATCACCCGAGGTTATAGTCGTAAGTAGTGACGTTCTGTATAAGACATCGGTATTGGTGGCCCTTTTTAGTAGCCAGCAGACTGCAAGAGAAATCATAACCGCTTCCTCCTCGATGCCCACATATGCCCTACTGACAGTCCTTAACGTCCTTCCGACGATGTCAATGTAGTTGGCTTGACCGGGCACACAGATTTGTGCAAAATCGTGCCTCTGGTGTTGACCTTTGACTGCCTTACTATCTTCTCTGCCTATGACTGCTTTAATTATCTTCTTTTTAAGGTCATCGCATGACCGTGTGTCGTTTTATCTAAATCTGTTCCTGAGATCAGAGGCCTTGGTAAGATCTGTACCAACCTTGAGCGACGGGCATTCTTCATCGCCACACTGCAAGGAAGAAGTCAAAGAGTCTTGCAGGGATACCAAAACTAGACACTGCATTGTATAGCTTGCATCTAAAGGGTGTCCCAACAAAAACGCAAGATTTAAATTTGGCGCCATTCGAATTGTCATTGTTCGACATTCGAACAATTATTATTGTTTGTTAGTAGAAGGTATAAGGTTAATAAAAATGGAGCGCTACACGAATGAACAACGCATTCTCATTGTGAAATTGTTTTACCAAAGTGGTGAAAGTCTTGCGGCTACAGTTCGCAAATTGCGATCAATTTGAGGGTACTGTAAAGCGATTAATGGAAAAATTTGCTCAAACTGGGTCTGTAACTAATGACAAGACAACAACGCGCCTTCGACCAACGACAAACTCCATCCACCTCAATTTGACACCGAGCTCAGCAAATTTGTGTTTCTAAATCCACTACGCAGCGAATTTTGACGAAAGATTTGCATCTTCATGCATATAAAGTGCAACTGACTCAGGAACTGAAGCCAGCTGACCATGCACAGCGAAGGGAGGTCGTTCATTGGGTATTGGAGAGACAACATGAAAATGCTGATTTTGCCGATAAAATCATCTTTAGTGACGAGGCCCATTTCCATCGTGATGGCTTCGCAGAATTGTCGCATTTGGGGCGAAAAAAATCCTCGAGCAAATGCATCCCCAACGTGTCACTGTGTGGTGTGGATTTTGGGCTGCAGGAATCATTGGACAGGTCAAGCGCAAACAGTCAATGGTGGTCGGTATCGTGAAATGATAACCAATTTTTTCGTTCCTAGAATTGAAGATATGAATGTGGAGAGGATGTGGTTTCAACAAGACGGCGCCACATTTCATACAAGCAGAGAAACAATTCAATTGCTGCATCAGTGCGTTTTGGAGACCAGAATTGGCCGCCTAGATCGTGCGATTTAACACCATTTGACTTTTTTCTTTGAAGATAGTTTATGCGAATAAGCCGACGACGACTCAAGCCTTAAAAGATGAAATTGGAGGCTGCATTAATGAAATACGGCAGCATTTATGCAAAACGGTCAGTGAAAATTTCATTGAAAGATCGCGTTTGTGCCAGCAAAGCCACGGCGGCCATCTGGCCGATGTGTTATTCCACACATAACCTCATCCTGTCTACTTTACAATTTAATAAAGAATTCACGATTTTTTTTTAAATACCTGCGTTTTATTCAAAATTTAAATCTTGCGTTCTTGTTTCGACACCCTTTATAAACACTGTCAGACGCGGCCTTAAAGTCGATAAAAGGATGCTGGGTATTGACTTGAAACACCAGGCTTTTAGTTCCATATACTGCCGCTCGAAATTAATGCTTGTTTGGCGTTTGCTGATACTCGTAGCCTACCTTTACCACGCAATTCGTGTGGAATTTAAGAACAACGTCGTGCGGCCAATTCCGTTCCACTTTCTATATCAGCTCTTTATCAGTGGTCCATTCTGCCTAACAGACCCTCGGGAATCGTTTTACCATCGGGATTTCCGCGATAGTTGCGTCGCATCTATCGAGTAATACGAATTCAACGTGGGAAACCAATCTCCAGAGCTTGGGAAAGTGATGAAGTGTAAGTTGGGCGTGGTTCATACTTTAAGGTAAATCAGCTTCCTTAACTCTCGTCGTTCTGAATCGGTAGAAAACTGAAGATCCTCTCTGCTAGCGGATAAGCAATATCATGCATAATACGAGAAGTTGCTGAAGAAGCCAGTTATTGTTCCTTCTGAACACTAGTACCCATTCCATTGATGTTAAAAGCGATTGAGGCATCGGTGGGTCGTTTCAAAAGAAACATTGTTTCGTATAATTTAGTCCTGATTACCTTAAAGGGGAAAGATTCAACAACGAACTCTATTGGCTGTGCGGCAACATTTCCCCAGTCGAGTCAAGTTAGCTAGTCCATGAAGAGCGTATGGAGAACACAGCTCAAGCTCAAAGAGTCTTCAAGTCCGCGCCATTTGAAAAACCCAATAGAAGATCACCACGACTATGATGGCGCTTACAAGTGGTGTAGTACCGCAGTGGACTTGGCCGACCTACGAAAGAAGGTGCCAGCTAGGGAAGCATATTGGTAAGGGTTCAGTTGAAACTATTGCCTCCGATTTATCCGATTTATATCAATCCGATGTAGCGTACAATGTGACACACTCCAGATGGATGCGGCAGAATGGACGCCCCTAAAGTTGCCATTGTGCACAGCCACTCTCGTCAACACACAACATAAGTCAACCCCTTCACCCTGTCTTCCACTCTTGAACGATTGTCCACTTTACACAAAATTAGCCAAGTACCTCTGAAATTCATGGCAACCGTGGAAACATCGTTCATCGCACGATTCCTTCCTCCACAGGGGTGTACTCGTGGAAGTTGGCAAAACAAATCGGGCAACAATGTATTCAAAATCGTGCGCGGATCTGGGCGTTCTCTGCCCAAAGCGCCATGCGGTCATTTGAAACAATTCACGCCACCACCGCCACGGCGGCAATCTCCCCACCGATCCCGATCTATTTTCGTCCACTTAGTCGTCGTTGTAGCACGACGCGAGACACCAGAGGCAGTACACACACACACACGCGCGCGCACATATGTACACCCAGGACATCAGCCAAGGTATCAATCACTTGTGGATCCCCAATTATATGCTCTTTTTGGGGCCAAAAAGGGGCACTCACCGCTCAGCCGCATGTATGTACGCCAGAGTGTGTCCCCCCCCCACCAACCAACGCCCAGTCCAAACAGGAAACTTTTATTTTGATTTCAATTGAATTTGAAATCGATCGTAAAAATACATCAAGATCGTCGTCGTCGTCGTCGTCCACCGTACTCGGTTCTTCCCGGACCAGATGGAAAGTGTCTTTACCGCGGCGTTGCTGCGCCACATGGCTCGACACTGGAGCGACAGAAATTTATGGCTTCCTCTGCTGCGTCGAACGGGTGAGATCGGGAATTAGGTCATGCCAAGATCAAACACGGGAACGAGTAGCGGACGATCGGCGGCCGCTGGACACGTTTTCCCGCCACCGCCTAACCAATCAATCGAGGATCAGTCCCTAATTAGCACTTTCCGAGTGCAGGCGGCTGATCACAGGGCCTCTCTGTGGCACTGGGTCAACAGGGACCGCCGAACAAAGTGCGAATGCCGCCCAATTGTCAAAATTTCGTTTTGGATTTATGGTGTGAGTCGTGTGGAAATTCCAAAGAAAACATGTCCCAGGGTCACCAGCATTATCAGAGGCCGCCTGAGAGGCTGAGGACACTTGGCAGGACGCTAGAGCAAACAGCGGGTGCCCGGGGAATGCTGGCAGTGGCAATAAATACGGTAGCATGTTTGTTTAACATGTCGCGCTGGTGCTGGTCGTGTTGTTTTTCATTTTTCGGAACACGGAGGATCATCGGGAGTTGTTTGGGTTTTGGTGAGCGCGCGGAACTCAAAGGCGAATTGAGTTGCTGCGGGGGTTTTATTGGTTTTTATCCTTTTTACGACAGTCCATCAGAGCGACTGGGCTGGCTAGTGTTTATTTTGTCGGCGATTGGATGAGTCTTGATGTCATAAATGCGTCACTTTTAGTTTCGGTAGCTGCCTGCTGCTGGCTGGCAGGGACATGTCGGTACCTAGAGAGGAACCGGGATGTCGGGTTGAAAGGTTTCGAGAATTTGACATGCTTTCGATAATCGAAGAGTAAAGGATTAGATAGTGAAGCGCTAAGTTGTCTTTGATGTCCCTTTGATGGACGTGAAGGGTTCGGGTAATGAGCGAGAATGAGGAAGCTGCAATTACAATCCTTTTAGAGGGTTCTCTCCTGTGGGAATTGGTTTTGTGTCAGGTTTGTTTGCCCGGATGACGTAATCAATTAGGGAGTCATTGCTTTCACGTGTGCAATGCATTCGAAGAATTTTTTGTCTAATGAGAGGAGGGGGGTGGGGGCTACTGAGTCATGATGAAATTTAAGACCAGTTTCACTTTTCTTTGGATTTTCACTCGACTCAGGGAACAGACTGAGAAATGCCCAAAATAATAAAAAAAAATTCTTCCAACGTCTTCGTCATAATGGGCAGCAGAAACGTTGAGGTAAGACACCGAACTGACTTTATGTATCACCCTAGTCATTCCGGTCCTGCCCAAACATGGATTACATTGAAAGTGAATCACGAAGCTCTTGATCGTCCTGAGAAAAAGTCAACGAACCACGAACTTAACGGACTGTACACCGACATGCATCTAGTTAAGTGTTCTCGGATCCAACGCTTAAAATGGCTAGGTCATGTAAAACGAATGGATTTCACAGCCCAGGCCTTCGAATCCGAGACATTGTAAGAACGCAACGGAGGCCGGCCTACTAGGTCCAAGTTGATTGAGGTCCTTCTCCACTTGTGTGTGCCATCCAGACCTAGGATGAGAGAAGGACCTCAAACAACTTGGTCTGCGCAACTAAAGGCAGCTGGCTAAAGAGCGAGCTAGTTGGAATGACTTGTTGGTTGAAACCCCCCATCCACCCGAGACTGTAGCGCCAGATACAGAAAAAGGAGAATTCGTCGTAGGACAGCATAGTATTTTGAAAAATACCCACGTAAGTGTCATCTATGTGTCACAGGAGTCCCCACCATCTTTGATAGTTTTTCTGTTGCAACGGGGGCTTAGCTCGGTCTTGTTTGAATTTAATTTCAGTTTCGTCTGTACAGAGGATGTTTCGACATCGGTTAACGTGCTATGTTCGTGTCGGTTCGGTTCGTGGTTCTAAACAAAGTTCCTTTTTTCACATGTCTGAGTACTTTTACCGTGGTTCTGTCAACCAAATTTGTCTCATTTAGAACTCTCCTCACAGTTGTGGCCACTCTAGCCCAAAGAAAGAGCAGTTGGCAAGAGTGATTCTGCATTTGATTTACCTCGGAGCAGAAATAGACAATGTCCTTGACTTCCTCGATGTTTCTGCTGCCTAGTGGTACGCTCTGTCCCAGACTTCGATGTTGTGTGCCTTTCGTCCAGCAAACGCCTTATTAACGGCTCGCTGTGTTCCTTCAATCACGTCAGTGTCGTCGGCGTAACCTAGCAGTTGAACTGAGTTTTGGAAGATCGTGCCTCTGGTGTTGGCCTGTGAGTTACGCACGATCTTCTCAAGAATGATGTTGAAAAAGTCACGTGACAGTACGTCGCCCTACACAATCTGACCCTAGGTAGGTCTGTCAAAACTTGACAGGGCACTGTATAGCTCTTCTCTATTCACGCAGTCTACAACGATGGACAATTACTGAGTGTCGCACTTACTTGGTCTTTTCCATGATCTGCTCCAGTGGCAGCAGTTGATCCAATGTGGACTTTCCTGGCCTGAAGACACACCTTTTGCCCTGTAGACACGTTTGTATTGCCTTTCCTCCTTTCTGCGATTCGGCCATTCCCCTATACCACGTATGAGAAACGTACTTCACTCGTATGTACTGGACAATAATGACTAAGGTGAAAAGAAGCGAGTACGCACTTGCAGACTGAGCTGGAAACCGCAATTTCAACGCGTTATTCCTTCTCTAAATTTAAAAGAGGCCAGGGTTCCGAAATGGTGTCTAAAGCCAAACCTCCCATACTGAAGTAATTGTGAGTAACCCCAAGTGATCAGCATCAGATCACAGAAGGTGTAGAGAAGGCGGTCCCTTATCCATGGCCCTTAATGTGGCTTGTGAAGGGAGAGGCAAACATCGATTTGGGAAGAGCATTTCATATTCGTGTGGTGCAGCCAAGAAGCGAGTCTCAAAACTGAACGGTGCATCCAAGAGAGGGCTAAGGTTCAATTGAAGAACATTCAAAGCGAGTCGTGTTTCACGGGGGAATTCTTGAGGGTGAGTAATTCAGCTTGTTCCTGAGTATTAAGCTGTAGTGCGTACAATGTGCTTTCGTATCCAGCATCAAATGGAAACAAAATCTTCTAAAAATAAGTAGGGCACTGATATCAATGATCATCACACATCACAAAAGAAACCGGGCTCCCTAGTCTATGCCACTGGATCCAATATCCTTTTAACACTTCGCCTTGGAGACCGTTGATGAAATTGAAACTATTGATGAGACTTCCGACTGTCTGACACTGGTACCAATGGATGGTGAGATTATTTTGCTTTTCGTAGACACACATTTAACCATAAGGTCTCTGAAAACGGCCATAAGGTTCAGTTTTGCCTCGGCGCGGAACCTCTCTGGAGAAATATTAAAAGCAGCTGGAGATGACCTGGTTGGCCGCATGCACCAGTTCATGTGCCCGATGAGTGGGATCTCAGTGTCGACTGTCCGATCCACAAGAAAGGTGAGCCCTTCGGCTGTGCCACCATTGCGAACAAGATTTTCTCTGCCCTGTTGTGTGAACGCTTGAAACCGTTCGTCTTCACTTTAATGCAGATCCTGGAAAAGACCCTAGAAGTGCAAATCGACACTCACCACCTATTCGTCGATTTCAAGGTCGCATATGACAGCGTGCATGGAGACAAGCTATACAGTGCCATGTCTAGTTTTGGCATTCCTACCAAGCTCGTCAGAGTGTGAAGTATGACGATGGAGAACTCTAGCTGCTCCGTCAAGGTCGGTAAAGAACTCATTAAGACGTTCAATGCTAAAAAAAAGGTTTTAGACAAGACTTCGCACTGTCATGTGACTTCTTTTCGATCCTTGAGAAGAGCGTGCCTCACTTACGAGTATAAGTAACACCAGAGGCACCATCTTCCAAAATTACGATCAACTGCAAGCTTACGCGGACGTCACTCACGTGATTGGAGTAACACAGAGAGCCGCCAATCAGGGGTTTGATGGCATTGAATCAGTAACGGCTAAAATGGGTCTGGTGGTTAATGAGGGCGAAACGAAGCACATGCTGTCATCAAAGAAGGACGCAAAACATCGACGTTTCGGACAGAGCTTACTGCTTTGTAGCAGAAACTTCGAGGTAGTCAAGGACTTCGTTTTCTGCGATAAATAGGGACAGAAACATCAGTATCAATATCGAACTCAGAATCACTCTGCTGCTGTTTCTTTGGGCTCAAAAGGCAATTGCGCAATAGAGTTCTCTCTCGAAGGACTAAACTGGCTCTGTCCAACAGCATGATCATCCCAGTCCTCCTTTGCGGCGCGGAAACGTGGACCCCACTAAAAGTGAATGATGAAGGGCTTAGTATTTTTAAGAGAAAAGTTCTGCGTGCGATTTTTGGTCCTGTTTGTGTTGATGGCGTCTGGAAGAGAGCATTTAAGGACGTAATTTATAGGCAGTACCGCGGAATGCACCTGGTCAAGGGTCTTCGGATACAACGCTTAAGATGGCTAGGCCATGTAGAGCGTATGGACATGAATGCTCCGGTCGAAAAAGTGTTCAAATCCTAGCCATTGGGGCAACGCAACAGAGGAAGGCCTAGGCTGAGGAAGCACACCAAGTGGTGAAAGACCTCAACCAACTTGGAGTGCGTGATTAGAGGCAGCTGGCGAGAGATCGTGCTAGCTGGAGAGGTATTATGAGGCCCAGACCCACCCCTGACTGTAGAACCAATGAAAGAAAAAGAATAAGACGGCTCTCGCTTTCGAAGCTATCTCCGTGTCCTTCCATTAATTTTTTCCTTTTGCTACGGCTTCGTTTTCCAAACTCAGTGTAGGGCGTGCATAGATGCAAGCGTGTGCATCCGCATTTCCGTTGCCAAGGGCGCATGTGCGTCCCAGAAACCCAGCGGAGTGTTACTCTGTTCACGAAGTCTTGGCCAATTATGAAATTCTGCCCAACTGACGCATTGGCTCTAATGACGGCTTGACTATCGCAGTAGATTGTAAGATTTCCTTGTTGGATACCTTCTTCTGACAGTACAGTCCTCGTTTAATAATAAGGACCTGTAAGCTAGTCCAAAATAGACCCCAACGCCTGTCCCCTCTTTTTGAGCTACATATTTACGTTCCATGAATGGAAGGGCATTCTTTTCTGACTGGAAAGCGTGTTGGGAAGTCCTCCTGCTACTCATAAGCAGCCGTAAAATAATCTGAAGATAGCCGCTGCCTCGTTTCAGTCGAATTTGGAAACTTAAACGAGACCTTACTGCTTCTGTATGGGCGTTTTGGCGGATTGTATGCTAATGAACAAGTCAAAGGGAGGTACGGATAACATAACCTCTAGTTCGGCAGTTGGTAAGATCTTCGGATCTTGTTTGAGACGGCAGGCAGATAGATTGTTCTAAAACTTGCCACCAGATCAGATCCAAAGCCATTGTACCAGTCGCTGTTGCAGAACCGGCTACTTTCGCCTTCCTTTTTCTTCCCGCTTTGCTTTGAACTCTGAGCGATGTTTAAGACGTGAAAGTCTTCCCGAGTTTGAGTTCAATCTCATTTATCCTCGATGAGTTGAAGTCCAGCATAGAGCTCCGTCTTGTAAGGAGCAGCGTCACCGTTTGATATTTAGGCTCGAGTCCTGGCCCGCTTCTGATTTAGTCCCTTGCTCAAACGCTGTTTCGGTGTAGAGACGAATTTCCCAGAGAATTTCCCAGTATAAAGTCGCGACAACTGTGGAGTCTTTCCTTTCCTACGTATTCTTGGTCATTTCCATCACCAAAATCCATAGAATTCCCTGTGAACGCCTATCTACACACTAACCGTCTTAAAAGCTATCACAAGCACGCTATCGGCTTGTGTTTCCTGCTCAACATAGCCACCAAAATCAAAACAGGATGAAGATACTCTTCCATCTATCACCAACTCATTCCCTTTCTCAACTGACTGCAGTCCTTGACACACGTAACCCATTAATTGCGTCAACTGCATGCCGCAGACCGACCTCAGGCTCCAATAAACCTTCAAGATGAGCGACATTAATTCGTTTCCATTCAAAGGAGATGCAACCACTGACCTGAGTAATTAAGGACTGCTCAGGGCCCACAGGCGTCAGCTAGTCTGGCAGTCATTGTCTCAACGCAACCACGCAGGAAAATGTCTTGCGGTCAAGGATGCTTCACTGGTACCTTCATTCATTATTTTAAACGCCCGACCGATAGTCTGAGGTTTTCCAGCACCGTATCCGGTGCCACAGCAAGGACGCACGTCTCCGCCTCTCAGTCTCTGAAAATTGCAGCCCCGTCTGTGCGAATGTATGGAAATTTCGTTTTTCGTTTCGACCGACCAATGAGTTATGACCTGTCCGGGCCGTCTTCCAAGGAGCCGGCCAGCAGCCAGTCACCCGCAGCTAATCCCAGCCCAAAACTCATTCACTCGAACGCTCCTCGCTCGAGTGGCCGTGCGCTTAGTCGTACCGAACACCAGCCACGACACCCTGGGGACAGGTTACCAATCATAGAGCCATGCACATGTACATTTGACCATTCGCTCCGTCCCGGGCCACGTCCACCCCCCGGCCCCAGTTATGATGTAACATTACACAGCACATCAAAAATACCATATCCTGGTCGTATCCGTCGATGCCGGGGGTGGCAGGGAGGCGGGAATATTGTCTTAAGTAGGATCATCTCCTGAATAATCCATAAAGGGGTTGATGCGAGATGCGGCGCACACACATGGCTGCGAAATGATTTAATGAATACGAAGTCCTGCCAGGATACCGGGACAGACAGGCCAGCACTCCCCTGCCGCCACTAGACGAATGCCACAAGGACTTTACGGATGAAAATCGTTTCGCATACCGAAAGTGATTGTCATGAAATTTTTATCAACAGCCTAGCGTATCCCCTGTTCGCGGGGGGGAGGGGGAGGCGGCTGCAAGATAACTAATCACCGCACGCAGGGCGCTGTACGAAGAGGAAAAACTTTGACAAAACCGCAGGATAATCGAATTAGATTGTGCCGCTTGGCGTTTGGCCTCCACAGATGAGGTCCGTGTGTGCTCGTAGTGGTCACGTCCTGGCACGATGTGTAATGACGTTATTAGAGGACTCATCAAACAGCTTCGGACAGCTGACAATTGCATGTTGTCCAACAGATTGCCTTACGTGACACTCATTTGTTTTTCGCTCTGAGGATGCTTACGTGTCCTCGTGAAGGGGCAGATGCTGCCCGCAGGACACTTGACAAATAACCTCAAGTGGACACATGTTGGCAGGGCGGTGTTTGTGTTTGCGGTTCCCTTAGTTGTGGAGGGGTTTCGACTGTTTTTTTGTTTTCGCCTCGGTTGCGGTACTTGTTGAGTGGTGGCTTTCATCACTACTTCCATTGATTGGACGAACGTCCCTGTCGTACGGAGTGGTGGGGAGTGACTTTAAAAGAAAGCAGAGTGCCCCAGGGAAATACAGCAAATTTTCTCCAAATGGAAGACGAAATTTAATTTGTTTGATGGAGTGAGATATGGACAAAATTGATGAGGATGAAGTGTAGGCGGTGTCCTTGGGCACAGTGTCCTCGAATTTACTTGCCAAACTTAATGTGGAATTGGTGTGATGGCAACAATATTTTTACGGTAGTTTCACAGAGCGAGAGATTTTCCTTGACACTCGCAAACTGGATGCCGGTCGTGACATAGCATCATCCCGACGAAAAAGAACGGAGACACTCATAGCTGCCGAAGCTCTTCAAAACCTCTCGTACAAGACCTTCTTCACGAATGCGCAACAGGAATCTATTCACATCTGTCTTCTTCAAGAAGCCAAGCGACGTTCAAAGTTCTGAGACTTCCTGTGGAGGGCTTGAAACATTGCATCGCAGGACACATTCTCAAAACCTGATTCCTCATTCTGTCAGGCAGTGACTAACGCTCACTGTATTCTCTTGGTCTTCCGTAGGAACGCCAGAAAGGACTTTTGCGACAAGGGGCCTGTATCGTGAGCTGATATAACGTCAGCGCAAAAAACCTGCCACTTGATCCGACCAAAGACGGCACAATGGAGGAGGAAGTGCTCTGCAGCGTCTTCGTCAGACTAAGGCATTGCCTGTAGACTTTTCTTTCTAGATAAAAAGAACGCATCTGTTTTGTTTGCCTGCATCCTACAGAGCAATGCCAGGTCTCGTTTTGTTTTCGAGATGCTTGGAGGGCCTCATCAAGCACACGGTCAGCTCCGAGGGAGGATCGGGTCCTGACAAAACTCCCTCTGATCCATGTCCATCCATGTCAGTGAAGTTCATCGGTGTTCTCATTGCCTGTGATCTATTGGTGGCTAGACAGACTGAGTAATGAATCCAGAGCCCCGACCATCCGTGAACTACCTCAGATGTTGTTGAAGGCGTGAGGCTTGTCTTAATCTTATTCTAGCCAGCAGACATGAGTGAGTGTTCCACGTTCCAAAAGTCGGGACAAGAGAGAATTTGTTCAAGTACAGGGGCATATCTCTTTTAGGTCCACGTAAAGTTGTTGTAGACCCGTTCTAGAGCTATGGTTGAATCCAGGTTGGGGAAGGAATAGTGCAGATTTCGTCCCGGCAAAAGTGCAACCGACCAGCTCTTCACTCTAAGAATGGTACTTGAGAAGGGGTGGGAGAATGCTAAGTCGATCTACAGTTGTATTGTACATTTGGAAAAGGGCTGCGATCGAGTCCCTTGAGGTAAACTCGGAAGTGTTCTACAGGACTATGAAATTCATGGTTCCCTGTTGAGTGCCATTCAAACTCTCCACACCAACTGTGGCAGCTGTGTTCGGATTAACGGTAGTAAAGCCATACCATTCACCGTGGGCCGTGGACTTGGCCAAGGGTGCGTCTTGTCACCTCTCCTTTTTATTTGATACCTGGACTGTATGTTGCAATGCAGCTAAGGCAAGAATGTTTCACATTGGGAGAGTTAGCTGTGAGCCATCTTCTTTTCGCAGATAATTTACTTGTCATCACATCCTCCATGACGGAACTCCAGCGGGCGCTCGATAGGTTTATGGCCGTATGTGCTGATGCTGGAAAGAAGGTGAACATGGAAAGTATTAAGATGTGGTCATTTCCAAATCGCCTGTCCAATGCACTCCACATGTTAGTGGACTTCCATTAAAAGATGTGGAGCAGTTTATCGGGGTCTTTTTCCCAGGTGATGGGAGGAGCAACACTGAGCTCTCTTGTAGGATTGATCAATCTGAATCAATTTTGAAGCAGCTTAGTAGATCAAAAATAAGCAAGGCCGAGCTTTGTGTGAAAGCCAAGTCATCGGCTTTTAACTCATTGTTTGTTTAAATCTCACTTATGGTTTTGACCAAAAAAATAAAATCGCGATAACAGGCTGCAGGAGTGCATGGGTGATGTGTGCATGCAACATGGCGAGCTGCCAAGGCTATCCTCGTCCGTGCATAGCTTAAGTTGACATACAACCTCCCCGTGGCGCCCCTTGGATAGCCATCACAGCATCCGTTGTGTGGTGAACCAATGTATGCAGCGACTGGCCTACCAGTCTGTAGGTTGTGCGTGAGGCTAACTCCCTCACCACACAAAAATAACCGAGTTCAGCAACAACAACTTGCCTCGGATATGGACGGATCCAACGTTGACGACCCCGGAAAACGAACAAAGGACAACGATTTTCGGTTCTGCACGTGGAATGTGAGGTCCCTTAACAGACCACGTGCAGCCGAACAACTTGCGGAGGCCCTTGACTGCTACAAAGCAGATATCACCGCCATCCAGAAAGTGCGGTGGGATGGGCCGGGCAGAAAGAAGATGAAGAACTGCGACATTTACTACAGCGACTGCTACAGGGAGCGAAGGCAGCGCCTATTCGGATGCGGATTTGTTGTTCGAGGCAGACTTAGGCAAAAAGTCATAGGCTACGATCCCGTAAGCGAACGCCACATGACAATCCGCATTAAGGCTAAATTTGGGAACATCAGCCTGATATGCGCTCACGCCCCGACAGAAGAGAAGGATGACAACAGCAAGGATGAGTTCTATGATCTTCTAGAAAGAACATACCGTCGATGCCCCAGCTATGACATCAAGATCGTTCTAGGAGATTTCAATGCTCAGCTGGGGAACGTCCGGAAATGGACTCAGACTGTTGGACTTCGTCGCGGGGCGGAACCTCTCTGTGAACAGTACGCGGTTCCCACATCTCAACATCCATAAAGGAACCTGGCGATCACCTCATCAATCAACCGTCAATCAGATTGATCACGTTGCGATCGACATTCCTCCGATATTCTCAACATCGACTCGGACCATTTTCTTGTTGTAGCCAAGGTAAGAACCCGGATATCGAGAGAGCAACGGAGTCGAGATAGGCCAAAACGGTTCGCCATCGGAACGCTACAATCGAAACATATCGCTGGGATCTTTGCCGACCAAGTCTCCCTGAAACTCTCCCAAAATTCGACGCTGTCTGCACTAACAATAGAAGAAGAATGGAAACGTTGTCAAAAAGCCATCAAAGAAGCTGCCACCGATGTGCTGGGTTTCACGCCACCACCCATATGGAACCCATGGTTTGACGACGAGTGCAGGCAGGCACATGCAGCTAAACAGGAGGCCTACCAGGCAACGCTGCATCGGACAACGAGAGCTGTAAGTGAGCTCTACGAACAGAAAAGAAGGGAAGAGAACCGGCTTCTCAGAAGGAAAAAGAGAGAGCATGAGAAGCACACGGTCGAAGAGATGGAGAGGTGTTATGGCAGGAATGAAGTCCGAAAGTTTTACCGCAAGATAAAAGAGTTATCCGCGGGATGTGGGGTTCGGGAAGAAGCCTGCCTTGACCAAAACGGAGATCTAGTAGTAGAGTCGCAATCGATGCTCGGAATGTGGAAAGATCATTCCTGCAGACTTTTAAACGGCGATTACGGCCCAAATCCCGCTGTTAGGCAGAATGTTCCTCTCAATTTGGACGATGATAGGCAAGAATTCCGTCCCCCTGACTTAGACGAGGTCAAGATAGCAATATCGAGACTGAAGCCGAACAAAGCTGCTGGAGCGGATGGACTGTCCGCAGAACTGTTTAAAGCAGCGGGAGATGACCTGGTTGGGCGCATGTACCAACTCATCTGCAAGATATGGTCGGAGGAAAGCATGCCAAATGAGTGGAATCTCAGCGTCGTCTGTCCGGTCCAAAAGAAAAGAGACCCCTTCGACTGCGCCAACTATCGAGAGATTAGTCTCCTTAACATCGCCTACAACATCCTCTCTATCGTATTGTGTGAAGGCCTGAAACAATACGTCAACGACCTGATAAGGCCTTATCAGTGTTGTTTCAGGCCAGGGAAGTCCACCATCGACCAAATCTTCACACTACGGCAGATTCTTGAGCCGTACGGGCGAATTTGGAAACCTAGTGTCGAGAGAACGACTTATCGATAGAAGGCTTCGAAATCTCTGATTGGAATTGTTTTCGAGCTACGCGACCTAAAGCTAGTAGCGGGAAACGTTCCATATTTGGGTGATATTTGGTTCGCATTGTTCCTAAGCTGGCAGGTAGAACCTGTACCAACTCACTTGACGATGTCCAAATTTCATATTTGGTCAAAAGAAACGGACTGCAGTTGGCTGGTTCGCTGCTCGTCGAAAGGAGGGTGGCAAGTGCTGCCTGAGGAAGTTAAGCTCTTAGCTAAAGTATGGGAAAAGTTCAGTCACTGCATCGGGTATGCCTGGAGAGGTCTCTTATGGAGCCAAAAGTTGAGGTTTGCCAGGATTGACAACTTCTACTAGTCGCTTATGTCGAAGATCCTAGCTCTACACCAGTCAGGATACGAGACACGTGCATAAACACATTTTGTCAGATAGTCTGAACGGTGCTTCAATAACTTTGATTTGTGCGCACCAAACCGACGATCGACACCCACGATCAAGCCGCGAAATGCACCCTTCAAGAGAGAGCTGTTCGAAGTTTCCTGTGGCAAGTGATTGGGTGATGGTTGCACTTTCATGCGGAGCTTCCAATTCAACATCCAACCCTTCTACTCTTTCTCTTTTGGGAACATGATAAGTTGACGGATGTGTGACGTTTTTGTTTTTAGGCTTCGCTGTTCTGTTCGCTGATGAGTTTGTTTTGAGTCACCACAAGTCCAGCCCGAAGCAAGTACTTCAAGTTCTATTCGGTTCTTAGATCTAAATGCAGTGGGTTCCAGTTTTATGTTGCCCCCTCCTCTCATGACTCTTAATTGAATTCCCCGCAAAAAAAATCTCCTTTACAGAATGAAAACTTCCACCTCATCCACATCCACTGCCGTCGTCGCACACAAAACAATCGGAAGCAAGTTTACTTAATTAATTTACCTGCCACTTCCCACCACCGCCGTGTACTGAAGATCCACAATCAGACAGAGTCTCCCCCAACGGGAGCGATTCCGTTCCAAAGACGAAACAAACAACTGGGAAAGTCTCCGAAGAAAACCCCTCAAGTCACACAAGTACAAGACAAGTACCATTCGCTGCTGTGAGGATTCTTCGCTCATAAATGCGTCTAAGCGCTGAGCAACCCACTCCCGTTGAGGTATCCTTTGGCAGTCGGAAATTCCTTAATTGCCTGCGTTTGCCGCTTCGTTTCGTTTCGTTTCGTTTGTTAACATCAGGTTATCGTCCCTTAGAGACAAACATTTTGGCTAATTGCCATTTAGCCTCCGTCTGAGTGCAGGAACAACCCTTTTCTCTGTTCCCACCGCCACCTCCGACTCTGCCGCCGCCACCACCAAACGGTCCATCTTCATAAACATTACGGAGTGACAAATGCTTTATCAATCTCTGGCATTCTTTCATTCGTCCTGCGTGAGGAAACTCCGCAAAAAAAACGAGGCTAAGAGATGCCTTCCACTCACGGGGAGTACCAGGATATTTACATCCCCGACGGGGGTAGTTTCTTGACACCGCTCCTGCATGTGAAATGAGCGCACGTAGTGCATCCTCTTCGGATTTAAGAGATCCTTAGTGCAAATTGATATTGGGTCGGTTGGCTTTGTTATTTATGTCCGCCTGGGGGCACCCCGCACGCCGCCTGTGCGGGTGCTACTGCTGCCAAGGAACATGTCACAACAAGGAAACGGTCTGATTATTTATGTGACGCAATTTCCATACCCCATGTGCCTGCCGAGAGGGTGAGGGTGGCTCGCTTTAGAGAGTGGTAATTGCGGAGGGCGACAAATCATCCGGGGGATGTGACTCGTGCTGAACCCTTTTCGCTGCCCTCGCCGCGCCGGGCTGTTTTTCATCCGATGACCCTGAGGTGCAATGAATTACCGAAGGAATCGACAGAGGATCATATGCACTTACCGTAATTGGCAATTGTCGTCCAAGACCTCGGCCCCGCCCAGTGCACGCCACCCCCCGGCCGGAGGATGGCGTTCACGTGAACTGCCGGTGCCAGCATGAAATTGGATTCGAACAGGTAATTCCTGTCTCGAGTCGCCGACGACGACGACGACGACGACTTCTGGACTCATTAACCGCGGAACCGAAGATCACTCCGCCGGGTAGTGTTCCCTCTGTGTGTGCCGCCCGCCAGATATCGATGCTGTACGCCGGCTAATAGCTTGTCCCCACGAAGCCATAACCTCCACCATCATCGACACCGGCACCACTACCAGCACTGAGCGCTAGGTTCGTAGCCGTGGGTACTCTTTAAGAAAATTACCGTCGCGTCCCGTCTGCCGGCAATGACGATGACGAAGAACATGGACGCGGCGGCGAACAGCGAACAACTGAAGCCATCGTCGTCCTCTCCCAAGCCATGGGGTTAAGTAATCGCTTCTAGGATGTAATGCACTTCGCGCGCGCATCCGTTCCAACAGCAGCAGTAGTAATGGAACCAGCACCGGCAGCCACTCAGAACCACCATCAAAATTGCCCCGGTACTGGAACTTATGTCGGGGGCCCCCGTCATAAAAGCTGTGAATACGACGACAACGACGATGTGGACGCCGTAGACGATGATGAGAGGATGACGACGACTACGACGACGAACACGCGGACGTCGAGATGGAGGAAGAATGCAGCACAGCCTGGGAGGCGCACGGACGGATGACCAAATGAATGGGAATATGAGGGATAGATGGCCGGCCGGGCGACTGGATCAAGGATTGCGCGCGGATATGCAATTGCCGGTGATTCGTGATCTTCGGTCACGTTTCGGGGTGTGATCGAAGCTATTTTATTGGTGGAATTTATGGGCGAGATGCGATTTTTCACTAAACTGGAAAAAATTAACGAGACGAGGTGTAAGTGGAAGCGACGGTGGCGGTGGCGGCGTCGGCGACGGTGCAGTGGTGGTTGGCGGTCGGTTCATCAGTAGCGCTCACTAGGCGCACAAGGTGGACTGTGCTGCGATGTTGTGTTGGATCGTCTCAAATGCTTGAACGATTGGTGTCAGGAGGACATCACGAGTGCGGGGGATTGATTTTCTGTTTGTTTCCGCGAACAAAATGAGTTGGCACAGGACTGACACTGGCCAATCTGAGATCGTGGCATTTGACTTGTAACCTGACTGTGGTTGGCTGTGAAATTGAGGCATTTGGTGCTTTGAATGAAGAGATGGCCTTCCCTCTCCTACTTGCAGTATAACGTTTGTAAATGTTGGCCTCTGCGAAGGACTCTTTGAAATGTTTGATTTGCTAATTTGAGAAGAGTTTTTGGTGACAGATACAAGACTGGCTAGCCTAAGCAGGAATGCTAATTGATGCCTGGAGACTGATCTTACCATTCCAGCTACACATGTTCAACTGATTAAGGACCCTTTCAGCTTTGTGCCCCACCGGAGGTGGTGCCTTTCTTCATTGCGCTGTCCCTCAGAGTTGAAGTCGAAGTCTTGCCGGGTCGAAGCATTGATCTCCATTTGCTCTACATGACTAAGCCACCTGATACGAACGCGTTCGACCAGATAAATGTAGCTGGACAGCCTCTTCCAAACATCTTCAGCACATAGAGGACCAAAGACAACTCAATCGACTTTTGTCTCGAAGCTACCAAGAATGTCGCCGTTCGCTTTAGTTTGTGTCGATGCTTCTGTGCCATACAGCAAGACTGCGATAATCGAGGTGTTTCATAGGGACTCCATGATTCTTCTAGAGGGGACCTGCCTTCCAAGCCCAAAAACACAGCAATTGACAAGCATGATCCTTCGCATTCTCTCCGTGGCGGTGTCGTTGCTTGCGTTATCCACGGAATGGGTTGTTTTTCACTACTTTGAAATAATAGCTGTCTGTGGTGACGTTTTGTTCGAGAAGTCGGTGTCGTCATAGTCAGTATATGCTTCGTCTTTCCCCCGTTGAGCGTAAGATCCATCTTAACTTCCTCCTTCTCGGTGCCCACAAACACCCCTCTAGCAGCCCGTTGTGCTCTTCAGATTCCGTCAATTTTATCGACATATGCAAGCAGCAAAGATTTGTGGCAGATCGTGCCTCTTCTCGAGAACGACGTTAAAGAAATCCCATGACAGCGCGTCGACTGATTTTGATCCTTTTTGTGGACATCAAAGGTTCTGATACCGATCTTGACGAAGCAACGGAAATTCCCCATTGACGAGCACTCCGCTTAGATCGGTTAAGCATGATCCCACCCTTCTTAAGTACCATTCATAGAGTGAAAAACTGGTCGGCTATAAAGGGTGTCCCAACAAGAACGCAAGATTTAAATTTTAAATAAAACGCAAATATTTAAAAAAAATCGCGAATTCTTTATTATATCGTAAAGTAGACAGGATGAGGTTATGCGTGGAATAACACATCGGCCAGATAGCCACCGTTTTGAATAAATGCTGCGGTATTTCAGGAATGCCGATTTCCTCTTGAGTCGTTGTCGGCTTATTCGCCATCTTCAAGGAAAAAGTCCAATGGTGTTAAATCGCACGATCTAGTCTCCAAAACGCGAAATAACACGACCGAGAAATGACTGATGCAGCAATTGAATGGTTTCTCTGGCTGTATGAGAAGTGACGCCGTCTTGTTGAAACCACATCCTCTCCACATTAATTTTTTCAATTCTAGGAACGAAAAAATTGGTTATCATTTCACCATACCGACCACCATTGACTGTTTGCATTTGACCTGACTCATTTTCATAAAAAACGTTCAATGAGTCCTCCAGCCCAAAATCCACACCACACCACCAGGATGCATTTGCTTCTAGTGAATCACTCAAGGATTTTTCTTGCCCCAAATGCGACAATTCTGCCTATTGACAAAGCCATCAAGATGGAAGTGGGCCTCCTCACTAAAGATGATTTTATCGGAAAATCAGCATTTTCATGTTGTCTCTTCAATACCCAATTAACGAACTGCCTTCGCCTTGCATGGTCAGCTGGCTTCAGTTCCTGAGTCAATTGAATTTTGTATGCATGAAGATGCAAATCCTTCGTCAAACTTCGCCGCATAGTGGATTTGGAAACACCAATTTGCTGAGCTCGGTGTCGAATTGAGGTGGATGGAGTTTGAGCGACATCATCACGTACTGCCGCGATATTTTCGATCGATTGACCTGGTCGAAGACGCGTCGTTGTCTTTACATCAGTTACAGACCCAGTTTCAGCAAATTTTTCCATTAATCGCTTTACAGTTGACTCCCTTGGAGCATTACTGTAACCCCACCATTTGGTTAAAACAATTTCACAATGAGAATGCGTTGTTCATACGTGTAGCGCTCCATTTCTATTAGCCAAAAATTAAATCTTGCGTTCCTGTTGGGACACCCTTTACTTCTGCCTGGACGAAAGCCGCACTGTTCATCCCCCACATTGGAGTCAACCATAGACTTAGAACGGGTCTTGAACACGGGAAGACTTAAAAGAGATGTACCTCTGCAATTGGAGAACTCTCTTTTGTCCAGAAGAACCATTACTCCAGTTTGCGGAGATAAAAAAGACACGTGGACATATTTGCTCCGATAATTGGTAAATTAATAAATATGAGTATAAACGAAACAAAAATTCCCAATATTCTGAAAACTGCTGCAGTTCGGCCAATTTAAAAAGGAGGTGTGAAAAGCGAGATAGGTAACTACAGGCCAATCTCTATATTGCCGGTAGTAGAAAAGTGCCTTGAAGAGGTCATAGTAAACAGGCTACAAGATTTTATTGCTAAAGATTCTCTCAAACATGCAAGCCAATACGGATTTCAAAAAAATAAAAGTACAGGTAAACTGTTGTCAACGAGAGCCTGAACCAAAGCTATCATGTACTAGTGCTTTTTGTCGATTTCAGTAAGGCCTTTGATACACTGAATCACAAAAAACTCATAGAGGTTCTTGAATATGCTGGCATTGGAGGTGTAATAGCAGATTGGCTTAAGGAGTACCTACGCAACAGGCAATTTTGTGTCAAAGTCAACCAGACATATAGCCATAAGGAATTCGTGCAATATGGAGTCCCCCAAGGGTCAAAATTAGGACCACTTCTGTTCATCCTATACACAAACACAAATCATTCGTATTTGCAGAAGACACGGCGGTAGTGGAAAGCCACACACAAACAAATCCTTTTCCGAAACGACTCCTGCATTAACTCAATAAGCTGTCCTATCGAGGTAGTGGAAACCTACAAATATCTTGGCGTCACCATTGACAGTCATTTTCTGTGGGATGCTCATATTGATAAGTTGCGCGTGAGCCTTAAAAAAGCTCTGTACGCACTTACTCATTTAAAGTACCATGCTACAACTTCCGTATTAAGTCAAGTATACTATGCTTTAGTAGAGTCGAAACTGAGGTATGGTATACTTGCATGGGGCAATGCGTCTGTCACTCACAGGAATAAACTTCTGAAGTTACAAAATTCTGCCCTAAAAATAATAGATAGAAATAGCCAGCGTAACTATCCCGTACAAGGAAGGATGAAAGTTCTCTCAGCAGATGACATCTTTAAGATGACGCTCATACTTGAATACTACGATGACAACCGGTTTATCTCACCACTTCAACACGATATCAACACAAGAAGACGGGCACAGGGCATGTTTCAAGAATAAGTTGGGCATGTTTCAAGAACCCCGATTTCACAACAACTACGGTAGAAGACAGCTGAAGTGCAGTGTACCGGAAATATTAAATAAACTTCCACAAGAGTTAGAAAACATTTCAAGCATTAAAACAAGGAAAAAATGTATTAAGCTTTATTTCTTAAGCAATACTTCTAACAGCTAATGATCTGAAGCCAATTTCATAAGTCTTTGAATTTTAAAGTAACTTCTTTGTGGTTTTAATTTTTAAAGTGATGAATTGTTTAATTTAATGAACTAAGTTTACTTACACTATTTTCTTACAAAATTTCGAAATTCAATCTTCTGCAGAAAAGCCTCTAAGGCTTCGCAGAAATTATTAACAATTGTCAAATTTTTTTCCGAAAAATAAAATGAAATTAAAAAAAAAATCGCCATAGGTCTCGCTCAATTTTCAGACCACCTTAATGTTACGAAAGACCCCAGATAGCTCTTCTCTATAAATATTGTTACGCGTGACCTTAAAGTTGACAAACAGACGTTGAGCACCTACTTAAAGCTGCTGGGTCTTTTCAGATTTTGAATTTGACCAATCTTGCTGCTGACACAGGTTTTCAGGAACGTACACAGGACGGCAATGCACTCAGGAGCTATATGTACATAGATGTAGGTATGGTTTGCCAAACGATTCCGAGCAAAATCCACAAAGCTGCTTGATAAGAATCAGGCACGATCTGTCGAAGAAAGCCTTTTGAAAATCAAACTTCACAATGAATCGTCATTTGCAACCGATTTTCTTAGACGATTCGTAGTCTGTAGTGACATTAGCTTACGCTTGGATGTACAATAACGTAACCACGTGTTGCTTTGCCAAAGATATCCTAGATTCGTTGTCTTAGAGGAAATTATAGGGGACATTGGCATCCTTCATATTAGGAGCGAGATGTTCGAAAGACAAAACATCCACGATTCCTCGCCTCGGCTCATTAAGACGTCTTCGAATCCCAGACTCCAAGCTCCAAGCTGGAAACTCTGAAAATAAACCTCTGGTTTGATGATCAATCGAACTCGAACGCCAGAGAACTTTATCTGGACAACCACAATGAGCAACGAGCCATGGATTGTGAGAGATGGGGCGCAGCTGTAGGCCAGTTTTCGACCCTTTCTTATGTACTTAGGTAAATTGAAGTTGAGTCTTTAAGGTGATCGGTATATTGATGTAAAGATAGTCCTCGCTTGATGCTGCTATGTCTAAGAAGCCAAGTCTATTATTGGTGCTAGTATTCCTTTCCTCCTAATTTGACGTCCTCCAGCTTGAGTGACGTTAGTGAAGGACTCGAGGAATTACATATTTCCTGCCCAAAATTCTGTTAAGTGCATCCAACACCACGAACGAAAACCTCATTCTCTTTCTCCTTCCAATGCCACTCTTCTCACACTGTCACCCCTGATATTCGTAATCGCGGCTGGATCCCATTAAATCGCCAAACTACTTAGCGCTACACCCAAAGGAAGAATGACACTTTTTCGTTGCCGCCACGCCGCGCCGCACACTCGCACACCCAGTTGCACCGCGTGCATTCTTGCATCTTAAAAGCAATTTAAAGCTCGTGTACCCGGCCGACGATGATGCGCCAATCTATGCAAATCATGTTATCCCGGGCAGGACCTCGATGGCCGCGACGGAAGATCGCTGCGAGAAGATCAAAGTGCTGTTCGCGCATATAAATTCCGGACCACCTACCGTAGTCGGGCAATCGGGGCACGAACCGAAGATTTATGTTGCCACTGGTGACAACAAATTAATTCCTTACGCCCATGCGCGCGCATTCCCCGGCGCAACAGAAGCCGGTGGCTGAACGCAGCAAAACCATCTCGCCATCGGTGTCGCTGCACTGATATCGGCCGTCCGTTCAGTGCCTTTGTCCACCACGCCTGCGCATCAAGCGGTGGCGAGCACATCACCATCATCTCGTCATCGGTGTTCGTGCCGCCATCGTATCAGCGGCAGAAGTAGCAGCAGCACAGAACGCAGAAGCGCGTAATCTCGGCCAGTGGTGTCCGGGTCCGCGTTCGCGCAGTGTCCTGTCCCTGTCCCTGTCCGTGTCCGTGTCCTGTCCTGTCCGCTGTTATCTTAATATTGTCATTGTCACAATTTACAAAGAGCAACGCTAATGGATTACACGACTTTCGCATTATCTCTTTGAGGCGGAGGCCGCGATCTGGACTTATCGCGAGCGCTGCTCGTCCTGGAGAGGCGAAATTATGCGCGAGCCCGGTGGCGGTTTAAGTGGTGGTGCACATAGTTTTGCACTAACGCGGCATAACGTGCAGTTCGAGTTACACCAACGGTTGGCAGATAAAGTTGATAAGGTTCGGCTTACAAGCGAGAGCGTTTTAGGTTTTAGCTGCCTTGTGTGGCTGCGTTTGCACGCGGCGCTCGTGCACGCATATCTGCGGTTGGGCTATCCGCCGAGGCCCTTTTTGGCGTGGGGAGATCCACGGGGTTGATTGGACGGTGTGCGCAGCACTCGCAGCACCTCTTTGCGCGCGTACGCGGTCCTGGGACTTGACCTTAGCCGGGAACGGTTTCGCGGAGGAGGCGTGGCGGCTATGAGACAATAATCTCCGACTGATGGTGATTAATTGATTTTTTAAGTACACACCGACACCTGTGCCGGCCGAATGGTCATAGAGATTGCCGTGAGTTGAGGGAAGTGGATGTGGATGTGTACATGCTCACGCACTGCCCGAGAGGTGTTGCCAGGGAGATCGGCTTAGCTGTGGCTGCTGCTGATAAATCAGGGGCTTTGAGGTGAAATTTAAGTTGGATGAGATGTTGTGCGGTTTTCTGTTAACGAGGCGGACAGCAATTGGGGGATTCATTTCAAAATTGGTGGCGAGAGAGATAAGCTTCGTCTGTAGCGCTTTGATAGTCACATTCTGCACGGCTAAAGGTTGGCAGAGGTGGCTTGGGGTATCCACTTAGTGTTGCCACTGCAGTGAAGGAGAGGAATAGTACTGGGGCATCGACTTTTCTGGTAAAAAAAAGATTTTCATGAAATGAGAATAACATACGCCTTCGAAGGACGGAGTCCTTTTCTTCAAAGTTGCAAAGATTGTCAGAGGATTCCAGAATGGTAGAAATTGTGCCCCTTGCAACTGTACTCTTAGGGGGCCCTGTTGGAATTGGGGACTTTGAATACAAATGGAAAACGGTCGAAAAAGAGGTTCGAAAGGGTAGCAGGTCCTATTTATGTAGATGGTACACATAAGGCTAATATTGCACTTCACTCTTTTGCCCTCAATTAAAGAAGCTTCACACTTGGTTCTTCCTAAGACCTACTAACGTTATTTAGAACTCCCCAATTAATGTATTGAGGGTACAAATTAATTCGTTTTCAAACGAGGGCTCCACCTGCAAGTTGTGCCTAATCATGGAAGCGATTGCCTATTTCATTGGAAAGGTGAGACATTTGTCAGCAAGAATTCGTGTAATTCTAGGCAACTACATTGTTTTTTGCCTCCTTAATCTTCCTCCTGGCACAAGTTCGGTATAGTTGATCCACAGAGTTAGCCGTTAGCTGTGAAAAATCAGATCAGTATCTGTGTCTTCGGTAAGCATGCAGCTACAGCTCTGACAACTGCTAAGAAAGCCTTTGCTGCGGCAAGTTGCCTGTTTTACAGCAGCCAACTCCAGGGTGAAGGTGATCTGCTACATGACCCTTCTCCGGCTAATCATGGCATACAGTTGCCAGTGTGGTTTAACTTGAGCGCTTCCCAGATGGAAAAGATGAATGTATTCGGGGCTGCCTCCAGTTGTATCGAACACCTGAATCCGATTACAAAAAGTTCTATCACAACGAGGTTTAATACAAGGAGGCAAACCTAATGGGCATGGATAATTGTATTACTAAGCTGATCCGCGGGAACATTGCACAAGCGATGACTTCGTCCAACAGTCTGATCTTTGGAGCGTACTACTCGAACTTCATGTACCACGAGAAGGTGCGGCAAAACGGCTTCATCTCGTCCGAAGCCATTCTCTACTAAGACTCTAAAGGGCTGATACAGAATATGGAAGGTTGTCCTATCAACTTCCATGTCGTACGCAGAACAGTGGATAGACGACTCCAATAGCAAGCGGATGTCGCTGGGAACTTCTTCGCTTCAGTAGGGCTGTCTCCGCCTGAGACAGAGCGCAGTCCGCCAAAGAATGGCACTTTTACTTGTTACTCCACCAAAAGCAGTCCTCGCCACAATAGCTTTAAGTAGTTAAAATTTTTCTAAGTTTTAGGATAGAGCCAAACGCTGAATCGGTAGGTGTGACTCAGCAGAAAACCTCCGTTCGGTTAAGGAAATTTGAATTTATTCTAAAGCAAGAAAATTGGGTGCCGCACAAGCTGGAACCAAAAGATGTAGCGAGTGAAGGCGACTTTTCATCACGGACTGCTTCTAGAAGGTCATAAAAGAAAGGGATTTTTGCACCGGATCGTGACTGGAGATGAAAGGTTATACTACTATAACTCCAAGAAGAACAAATTCTATGCAAAGCCTGGTGAACCCCCTCAATGGCAACATGGACGCCAAGGAAACAACTTCCAAAGATCAGCATATGGTGGAACCAGACTAGGGCGGTGTACTTTGACCTGCTAAAACCAGTCGAAACCACTGATGGGAAACGTCACCGACTATAACTAATGCGTTCAAACTGGGTATTGCTTAAAAACGGCTAGAAACGACCGGAAAGCATGACAAAGTTCATAATGACTGTAGCGGTCAAAAATTACCTGCAAACGCTTAAATGGGAAGTCTGACCCCACCCAACGTATTCTCCAGACCTTGCTCCTTCCGACTACTGGCCTTTTCGACGATGCAAAACTATTTGGGGGCTCACCGGTTCGGGTCTTTTGAAAAATTGAAAAAATGGCTCAATGATTCTATCGATGCCAGAGAGGACTCTGTCAGAGATGGTATTCGAAAACTAACAGAGAGGTGGAAAAAGGAGTCGCTTCCGATGGAGGGTTTTAGGGTTTGAGTTGTTTTTTTGTTCACATGCACCCCATTTCATGATATTGTAGCTCAACTTCTGAATTCTCTTAATTTTTGAATGGACTGAATTTTGCTTTGATGTCGACATGTTTCGCTAGCTTATTCCACTCTATTGTCTTCTTCTTCTTTTGCTAGCGCTACAATCCGGGGTGAACCTATTCCTCAACCAACATGCCGCTCTAGCGAGCACGATCTCTCGTTGGCTGCCTCCTTGTGTGTGACGTCTGAATGAAGTATCATTGTTTTGTTGCATCTGCGCGTTTCAACCAAGCAGGTTCTAGAATGACAACAACGACAGACATTACTTCAACTTCTGTTGCAGAAATTACCAATAGTCCTTTGGCGTTTTATGGCCCATGGTATAGCTCTGAAGTGAAACGTTAAAACATATCCGGTTGTGGAATAGCTAGCTTCTACATCGCCAGCCCAGTCTTCATCATAGAATCCAGCCATGTCACACGCTTATTTCTGATAGAAATACCCCTACCAATCGTTCCCTTCAAGTACCTTAGCACACGCTTCACAGCTTTAGTGTGACTTTCCCGGATTTTTACGAAGTCTACTAAGAAGATTAGGAGCTTATGAGAGAGATATCTGTGTTATTTGAGCAGCAGAAAGTAAGCACTCCAAATTGCCTGCATGAAGGCAGTTCCTTACTTATTCAGTATCATTTTTGGAACACATGTCTAATGACAGGTCTGTCGGTATGAAGACAGTCATCCATTCGAAATCATTTTTAAATGTTTGAAACACACTGAGATTGATCAATCTTAAAAAATTAATGACTTCGCTTGATTTCGATTCCTAAAACTGATGTAGCTTCATTCATAGCCTTCATTTATGAGTTTTCGGACAACTCAACCTGCACGCGATTTACCAAGTCAAGTGAGTTCGAAAATATAAAACCTCTTCGACATGGCAGTGAATAGCACCTGCTTTCTAAACTGTCGAAAATATACACATTGTTCGACATCACTGACCTCTAAACCCTATTTTGATCAGGACATGATTGCCAATTTCATATTTCACACTCTACTGGATTTCTAAGGTCTACAAAGGGATTTAATTGAGTGGCAAGGGACCAGGGATAGGGACAACTACTCGTGTTGTGGGTGCTACTGTCCTCTCACAAGTAGAAGGGACCAAAATTTTTTTGCCGACTCTAAACGGCGAGATTTAAGAAGCTTTTCACAGACAATTGATACTTTCTGAGTTTTGTCAGCAACTCGAAAGATGTGGTGCCGTGGAAAGTTGCCTGTTGTTCCGTCCAGGAATCGAACCTAGACCTTCTGCGTGTAAGTCCACGCACTTACACACTACGCCACAGTGACCACCACAAAGGGACTTACGCAATTAATATATGAAGCTGAAACCATCTCCAATGTAATTTTTCTGAGTCATATAAATGTCTCCCTTTAACTTACTGCCCAAAAACGCCGTCACAGCATCCATTTGGTGCACAAGAAGGTAATTTTTAGACGCAAATGCCAACTAATAGCAGATCGATGTATTCCTTGCTACAGGTGCTTTTGTATAGTCATCACCCTTCTGTTGCCTTTCGACGAATTCCCATTTGACGATACCCGTTCACCGGAAGGCTACAGAAGGCTGTTGACCCATCAGAAGCGAATTTTGTTTTGACGACCCTCTTACTGGCTTAATTACCAGGTGGCAGCTCAGCAAAGGTTTATGTTTTATTTGACAGCTATGCGTCAAATTCCTCTTTCATTGATTTTCTCCCAAAATCGGCATCGGAGCACATTAAAGTTTCTACAGGACTTCCAGTCGGAATTTTGTTGCTAGAAGATTGTAATACAGTCCTGAGACATTTATAGTTCGCCCTGAACCATCGTTCATATTAATAACATCATCATCGTCGTCAGCATCAGTAAAGTCTGAATAATCGCTCATTGTAGTTCCCTCATGGTCTTTCATGTAGGCACACCAGTGAGTCTCTCACTTTTTTGTGTCAAATCTCCTCGTTGTTGGCCAGGGCAGCTTTGTGACATTGGACAGTCGAGCTCTTAATCTTGCTAGTAGTGTCAAAACTTAAACCAAGGACAATAAGTGACATTATGAATGAAACGAACTTCTTCTTCATCTACTTGTAGCGCTACAGTCCGAGTCGGACCTGGGCTTCAACCAAGATGCCTCTCCAGACAGCATGGTCTTTCGCCAGTTGCCGCCAGTTGCGCACTCTAAGTTGGTTGAGTCCTTCTCTGCTTGTGTGCGCTACCTTAGCCTGGGCCGTCCCCTGTTGCGTTGTCCCAATGGCTCAGATTCGAAGACTTTTCGGGCCGGAGCAGTGGTGTCCATACGCTCTACACGGCCTAGCCATCCCAATCGTTGGATCTTCACTCTTCCGGCTAAGTCGATGTCGATGAACAGCCCGTATAGTTCGTCATTATATCTCCTCCTCCACTCACCATCTATACAGACGGGACCGAACAGCTTCATCCGCTTTTGACAAAGTTCATGCCTCCGCGCCATATAGCAGGACTGGGACGATTAAGGTCTTGTAAAGCGTTACCTTGGCTTTCTTAGCCCAAGGAAGCAGCGATCTGCAAGAATTATTCTTCGTTTGATTTCAGCGCAGGTGTCGTTGTCTGAATTTATAGCGGTGCCTAGGTAGACAACGTTTTTGATTACCTCAAAGTTATATCTGCTCTGACGTTCTGACCGAAACGTCGGTGTTGGGTGTCCTATCTCGTTTACAGCAAAATACTGGGTCTTACCCTCGTTTACTGCTAAACCCATCTCCGCGGCCTCCGTTGCAATACCCACAAAAGCGCCATTGTCATCATGCTGCGTTCTTCTGATAATATCAATATCGGTGGCATGTGCGAGTAGTTGGACAGACTTCTGAAAGATTGTTACTCTGGTGTTGGCGTTCGATCGCGTCGCCTTGTCTGAATCCTTTTTTGACATCAAAAGTTTTGGTTAGGTTTTTACTGACCTTGATGAAGCAGCATGCAGTCTTTATCGTCATCCTACACAAACGGACGAGTATGGTAGGGTGTCCAAACCAAGCCGTTGCTCTGTGAAGGTCGTCTCTATAGATGCTATCATACGCGGCCTTAAAACCGATGAAAAGGTGGTGGGTATCGATTGGTTGGTCCTGGGTTTTCTCCAAAATCTGCCGTAGTGTGAGGCTGTAGAGGTCGATAGGTAAGAACAATAGAGTGGAATTTAATGCTTTCAAGACCCAGCGCTGTCTACTGTCACTCAAGTGTTCCCAAAATAACAAGCCATTATCCATGATTGGCTCTAGCGTTGCTGAAACCGAACGACTTTCCATCTTCGGTATGTGGTTCAACTCAAAGCTTATTTGGAACGATCACATATTCGAGATCGCCAAAAATGCAGCGAAATGTCTAGGTTTCATAAAGCGATGCAAGAAATATTTCACCCCTTTTAATCCGGCAAAAATATATAAGGCGTACACCCGCTCAAAACTTGAGTATAACGCTCCTGTCTGATATGGAGCTCCTAAGACCTCCCTGCACCTATGTACTAGATATAATTCAACAGCGAGCGATGAAACTCATTGGTAATACTAATGCTGCGACGTAATGAGTTGGCCAGTTGCATTCCCTCCCTTCAAAAATTTACTGGCAATACTCACCTATGTTTAGAGACTCCAAGTTTAGTATGGTTTTCGAAATATTCTTTCCGGATTTCCTCGGTGCGATTGAGTTTCTCTTCTAAGTCTTGTGTTGTTTTTCGAGTAGGAATGTCTTTAGAAAAGTTCTTACTTAATTTATCGAACTCCTCCTTCACTAAGGTTTTCTGCCTAGCGGCTACGATGTAGACTTCGGCTTCGTCTAGTACCATCTTGATATTTTATTTGTTATTCTTTGTGTTCGAATCAGAGCCATTGGGACAACGCAATAGAGGACGGCCTAGGCTAAGGTAGCGCACACAAGTGTAGAAGGACCTCAACCAACTTGGAGTGCGCAGCTAGCGAACGATCGTGCTGACTGGAGAGGCATGTTGGTTGAGGTCCAGGTCCGCCCCGGACTATTGAACCAATAAAAGAAGAATAAGAAGATGGCTCTCGCCTTTCATTGATTTTCAACTTTTGCTACAACTTCGATTTCTAAGCTCAGTGAAGTGCGTGCATAGATCAATTTTCTTGTTTTCTTCCCTAGCGCCTCAAGAAGACGAAGAAGAAGTTATACATGTTACTTTATTTTCATTACCAGAGTGAATCTTGAACACGCTTTTTCACTTCCAATGTGATCGTTGGATTTGTTATAAAATCGTTGTTCTTTCCTCGGAGGACCAAATGTTGCTCCATGTAACCACAGAAACAAATGTTAAACTATGCACCAAGAGTATTACTTTTACTAAGATGGTCCCTTACCTCTGGTTGGGGGAAGTCAAGTAAGCACAGTCATTGGTCTTTTTGAACAGACATTATTTTTGCGTTTGCAAGCCTTACTTATTGTCCAACAATGTTGTACTGGAAGGAGAGACTGACATGACTCCAAATATGAGACGAGGGGACTGCTCCCGCCAGCAAGCTGTCTACCGTCGTGCATGTGTCATCGCTTTGAAGTCATGTTCTTCAAATCTTTTCTTGACTCTGTCGGTGATAGGATAGTTCTCCATCGTCATCGTACACAATCTGACGAGTTTTGTGGGAACGACGCCAAGCTCGCCTATAAACCAAATTGTCCTGCAGACCAAACATTTTCGAAAGCATCATTTATGATTGCCAGTCCTTGTTCGTTGAAGCGAATGTGGAAAAAAAGGAATTCCCCCTAACCAGTCAACCTCAACGAACCAGCCACCCAAGGACGAGGACACACAATTTTCGATTTCGCGTCCTCCACCCACCTCTGACCGTGACGAAATTCCAATTAAAACCCGACACGTTGCCCTCCTCCTCCAGCCCAACGAGTGCATTATGAAAAAACTTTTCACTCACGATAGCAACACATACGCCCACAAACACTGTCACATCACATCCTTGTCATCTTCATCTGCCGTCAACTGTCCCGACTATCCCGGGCAACGTTGACGCATAGCTAGCATCTTGACAAGTTATCAAAAGCACAAGACCTTAGCACCGTCGCGCACTATTTCAGGACAGCCACCCCTTCCCCCTCCCCCATCCTGGGGAGAAGTTTTCAATCCTGTCAGATGAAAATTTAATAACAAATTTCAAAATGTCCAACTTTCCACGTCCGGTTGAGAGACTTCAGCAAACAGGAGTACCGCACCCCGCCCCGGCCATGGTGCTCAGCCACCACCGGTGAAGGTGAGGATTGAGGTGCTGGTGGAGGTCGGGGAGATGCCAGCGCTCTCGGAGGATGGATTTTTGTGCGCTTATTAACCTTCACGGCCTGGGCAATGATGGATTACGGAGATGATATCCACTCCGGACGGTCCTTGGGAAGGGATTCCAATTCAGACGCCCACATCTGCCACTCGGACCGAGCGGACAGACTTGCACCCATTTCACTGCGGCCATGCTATTTGCCCCCCCGCGTTCGGTGAACTTCGAGCACACTCGCCCGCAATCCGAGAGACAGATTTTAATTTATTAAAATATTTTGAGCTAGACAGGGGGTGGGTGGAGGGGGGCGGGGTGTACCGGCAAAGTTCAAGTTACATAATTCGTAATTTGCGGTGCCGTGTAACCATGTATTGGGGCGCGATACTCTTGTGTGTGTGTGTGCATGAATAAATGATGAAATGAATAAACATTTAATGGGCTTCTAATTGGGGTGCAAGAGCTTTGGGGGTGGGGGGGGGAGTGACGGAGAGGGCGGCGGATAGTTAAGATAGGGTTTTAATTGTGCGACCCAAGTGCGGCTGCATAATGAATAAGTCGCATTACTTGGCTCTTGAGGCGGTCCGCAGGTCTTTGTGGAAAAGGGTGCCTGGCCCGTCTGGGAAAGGGAGGTTGCCCTTGTTCCGGGTTGTGTCACAAGAGATGTGGAATTGAATTACAATTACACACCGTTAACATAATGGGGTTTGTGGTGGGGCTCCACTATGCTGTGGGACATGTTGCGCGGACCAGTGGAGCGTCTTTTATGACAATGCCTTGAGTGAGGTTTTTGAGGATTAATGTGGAGGAGTAGGACATAGGAAACCAATTGTTATCTTGTGGTACATGAAATGAAGACAGAGAGTGTTCAGAGAACATCGTTCATCAGAATTCAAAGGTGGTGGGATGCGGCTCGTTTTTTCGTAGCCCTTCTTGTTGCTGTAGTGTTTTGCGGGGTCCTTGTCGACGATGCAGATCCTTTTACAGATCCAGAATTTGGCCATGCTGGTCTTCGAGATACTTTACCATACAGGGAGGCCATACGCTATGATGTAGATCGGCAGAATATCGGCCCATAGCAATACTACCGTTTTTGTCCAAGGTTTTTGAAAAGGTTATTCTAAAGCAACTACAAGTGTATTTACATGGCAATCCTCTTCTCTGCTCCTCCCAGTCTGGTTTCCGAGCCAAACGAAGCTGTAAAACAGCCCTTCTCTCAATTACCGATGACATCAGAATTGCTCTGGATAGTAATGAAGTTACTTTCCTGACGCTCCAGGACTTCTCCAAAACATTTGATACCGTCGATCACAATATCCTCTGCAGGAAACTACTAAATCAATTTAATTTTTCACCACTTGCCACAAAACTTCTACAATCATACCTCACTGGAAGGTCGCAATGTGCAGCTGTCGATGAGAAAGTTTCTGCATACTTGAATGTCACCAGAGGCGTCCCACAAAGATCCATTCTCGGACCAGTCCTCTTCTCGCTATATGTCAACGAAATTCCCTCACTTCTAGAGCATTGCTCCTGTCATATGTATGCCGACGACATCCAACTTTATCTGAGCTGTCCAATTTCACAGTCGATCATTGACTTTCGTTGAAAGCACACGTGCAGTGAAAGCGTAAGAGACAACATACAAAGACAATAAGTTACTGAAGTTTTAATACGACGAGTGGTTGAGTGGGTAGAGTCATTACCCGTTGCCCTTCGAAGTGCGGGTTCGAATCTCAGTGATTCTTAATTAAAAAAGAAAAAAAAAACGTTTTTTTTTTTCCCTCACATAGAATTGTGTGAGGGAAAACAATGGAAACGCGCGAGAAATCCGCGCGACGGCAATCGGCCGATGATCAGCCGATCCAACCGTTGCTTGAATCAGCCCATCAAGCAACGGGGTCCCAGGAAGGGGCTGGTAAGAGGAGGAGGAAACCAACCTCCAACAAAGGAAAACGCCGCAACATCAACGTCTCTCGGGAACGGCTGCAGGGGGAAGAACAGGGTGTTGCGGCAACGACGATTCGTCCGGAGGCTGCAGCCGAATCTGTATTAGATGGGGACGAGGAATTCCCCTACATCGATGGAGGTGGAGAAGGCCTGTTCGGTGTAAGTAGCAACAGCTACGCGTCTCTGGACACCGACACAGAAGACGAAGTGGAGAACCTCATCCGCTCTAAAATGGATGAGGTCTCCGACATGAGGGAGAAGACGGAGGCACTTCTCAAGGAAATCCGCCTGCTACGTGAAAGTACTCGCGCTAATAAAAAACGAAGCCAGCAACAACTACAGCAGTTGCAGCAACAGAAGCAGCAGTCACAACAACCAAAGCAACAGGCTCAGCAACAAAAAGAACATCACTTGAATCAACATTCAAAACAACAACAGCAGAAGCTACCAACAATTAAACGGCCAACATTACAGCAGCCACAAAAGCCAGCTACAAAAGCTCAACAGCAGCAGACACTTAAGAAGGAAAAGGTGCCGCCAATCAACATCTTTACGGCAGATATGGACCAGACTGTGAAGGTATGTAAATCGGCCATAGGTCCAGGTAATTTTTATATATACAAAAACAAAGGGGCGAATAAATATTCAATCCGGTGCAAGACAGCGGATCAGCACAAGATAATAAAGAAATGTCTAACTTTATCGACGACGGAGTTCTTTTCGTTTACGCCCAAAAGCGAGAAGCTCCAGTCAATGTTATTAAAACTCCCCAAACCGCTAGAAACGGAGGAGATCCTCCAAATGCTCAAAGAGCAAGTGTGTGATGGTCTCGAGTTCGTCGGGGTCAAGCCCTTCACCACACCAAGGGCAAAGAAAGAGGGGTGGCAATTACCCTATTACATTGTTCAGCTGTCTCCCAAAAGCAAACGAGACAATCTAAATAAAATAAAGTTTTTAGATTGCTGGTCTTGCACCTGGGAAACTATACGAAGGAGCGACGGCATTCTTCAATGCAACCGCTGCCTTAGGTTCGGACACGCCGCATCGAACTGCCAAATGGAGCCCCGATGCGTAAAGTGTGGCGAGAACCACAAAACTGGGGATTGTGGTTTCCAAAAGGGACAGAAAGTGGACAAAAGCCAACTGAAGTGCGCGCTTTGCAATAACGTAGGGCACACCGCTAACTATCGGGGTTGCTCTGCGTATCAGCAAGCTAAAGCAAAAATGGTTCAGCATAAGCAGCCCGTAGTGAAGAAGTCACTCGATACTGCCATAACCGTAACACCTCACATATCCTACGCCCAAATGGCGGCAGGGCAGAGGAATACGGGAAAGCGGCCATTACCAACGGCAGTGCCGCAAACCTCAGTGCCAAGAGCACCCGAACCAGCGCTTGAATGGAAAGCCTCCATTGAAAAGCGTATGGATCGCTTAGAGGAGCAGGTTGGTCAGATTCTGGCGCTCCTGCAGAACCAAGCACGTCTCCAATCATGATGGGTACGCCGACGGAGTCTACTTATAGGATCCTTGCAGTGAATGTAAATTCACTGATAAGGATCGAACGAAGAAACGAACTCTTCAAACTGTTAGAAGATCAAAGCCCGGAGTTGCTTCTGATTAGCGAAACCAAGCTAACTCAGAGAAACAAACTGGAGCACAGCAACTATAAAGTTATAAGAAGAGACCGACCCAACTCTAACTGTGGAGGCGGTGTTGCGATCTTCATAAAAAACGACATTAAACACAAAGTAGTGTATAGTGGTGATGTGCGCAGGTTTCGAGAGTTAGAGGCTTGCATCGCGTGCATTTCTCTCCAAAGTGGAAGAAAGCTGTACGTGGTGTCACTCTACTCGGCCGGCTCCCCTCAATCTACAACTACCATCTCAGAGCTCGACTCACTCTTTCGATGCCTAAGGCTGGATTTGGAGGAGAACTTCTTCATCATGGCCGGGGATCTTAATGCCCGTCATGGATATTGGGGCAACAGGTCTGCCAATTCCAGAGGCGACCAGCTTTACAACTGGTATAATTTGCACAATATCGAGTATAGACTCGAGTTGAAAGCAACGGAGATCTCGTCGTTCCCTAGGAGCGGCTCATTTCTGGATCTGATGCTGCTAGACGCAAGACTGCAGCTGACTAACTGTGACGAACAAACGGTGAACTGTTTGAACACATTTGTGTACATCAGTGACCATTGCGGCCTCAGTGCCGAAATCAAGATCCCCAACGAAATTGCGGGCTTAGGAGAGTTTGTTCAAACGTACCCTTACAACTACAGTAAGACGCGTTGGACACACTTCTCCAGACATATGACGAGAGCAGTCTCCTCGAACGAGCTCCACATACCGTCCAACAGAAACCTGTCAAACGAGGAGATTGACAGGTATCTATCTCAATTGGACGAGATCACTAAACGAACAATGGACAGAACAATTCCACGATACCGACAAACTAATAACGGAAATGTATACCGCAATCCCACAATTGACTCACTACACCAACAAAAAAGTAGACTGCTGTCGAGATTAAAAACCTTGTACAGACGGTTTACTGACAGACGCAACGAGGAAATAAAGACATTGAAGTCACTCATTAAAAACATTCAAGTCCTGATTGCTCAAAATTACAGAATAGCTGCAAGTTTGTATTGGAACAACAGAATTCGGGCTGTAAAGTCCAACAACCCGAGCATGTTCCCGCAAATAAATAAAATATTCCGAAGCAACAGGCATAACGACATTCCGTGTCTTAAGTTTCCAAGGACGACAGTCAACGAACAACTACTGACTACAGCAGGCATTGATCCAGATAATGCAGTCCTCGATGACGACTTTTTTGTGGTGGAAGATCCACAGGAGAAAATGGAAGCGTTGGGTGCGGTTTTCCAAGAAGTGTATAAGGTGAACGTTAGCGTCCGCCCGAATCACGAATTGGAAAGTCGCATCCAAACGAGTAACGCACGGCTCCGCAATGAACTGGAACGTTGGCGAGCTGAGAACAACGGCTTTGTCGAGTTCAATGATGCAAACATGGCAGATAATGCCATCGCCAGCGAAGGGATGCACATCCCGTTCATTTCGAAAGATGAGCTCCAAGCGATCTTCATGTCACTAAGGAAAAAGAAGTCAGTGGGGATCGACGGGATCTCCAATATCGTTCTAAAGCATCTGCCTCTGGAGGTGGTAGATATGTATACTATCCTGTTTAACAATGCCCTGAATAATGCTCATTATCCAGATCATTGGAAAACTGCGATTGTGCAGCCGATATCCAAACGTGGAAAAGATTCATCTAATCCAGGCAACCTCAGGTCGATCAGTCTCCTCCCGAATATCAGCAAGGTGTTCGAGAAGGTATTTAATAGAGCGTTGCTCAAGTGGGTTGAGGACAGAAATATTATTCCGGATAATCAGTTCGGTTTCAGGGCGGGGCATGACACTATTCATGCTGCTGCGAAACTGGTATCGGATATCCAATGGAACAAGAGCAAGAAACAATGCACGGGTGCCTGCCTGATTGATCTGGAAAAGGCCTTTGACACCGTGTGGTTAGAAGGACTTTTCTATAAGCTCAGTCAGCTCGGCATTAGCAAATCACTACTATACCTACTCTGTGACATGCTGACCAGTAGACGGTTCGTTGTCAAAAATGGCAACGTGACGTCTACAGGCATATTCGAAATAAAGAATGGTCTCCAACAGGGTGCCGTTAATTCGCCGATCCTGTTTAATATTTACACAAGTGATCTTATAAGTTCTCTTCATCATGCAATTGCGTACGCAGATGATTTGATAGTGTACAGATCAGGCCCAAAAATCGTGGACATCGTCACATCCTTGCAGGGTGACTTCGATTCGTTTCAGAGATTGTGCGACGACTGGAAGTTGAAAATCAACTTACAGAAGTCGGAAACAATTCTATTCAGGACGCCCTTGTATAAGGCTTCGGCGGATACCAAAAGGAATTGGCGGAAGTTCCAAATCGTGGGACAGCGCGGGCAGCCATTGGCGCAAAGAAGTGTCGTCAAATACCTAGGGATTTGGCTAGATCAGTACCTGTATTTTAACAAACATATGGTTGCTGCTCTGGCCAGAGCCAGAGGTGCTTTTGCTCTCTCAAAGAGACTGTTTTATAACAGCCAACTCGATGCGAGGGTGAAGGTTATTTGCTACACGGCCCTTGTCAGGCCAATGCTCACCTATGGATGTCCCGTGTGGTTCAACGTGGGAGCAAGCTTAATGGAAAAGATGAGAGTGTTTGAGAGGGCTTGTCTGCGGGCATGCCTTCGTCTTTATCGAACACCACAGTCTGAGTACAAAAAATTCTACTCCAATGAGATTTTATACAACAGGGCGAACCTGATAAGAGTGGACAATTTCCTGATAAAACTGACTCGGGCTCACACTGCGAGAGCGATGAACTCGGACAACAACCTGATCCGGGGGGCTTACTACCCCAATGAACTCTACCATGAAATGGTACGGCACAAAGGCTTCGTCCCCCCAGAAGCTTTTCTTCATCTTGATAAGCACGGTCTGATACAAGATCATAATGGGGTACCGCTTATCTTTCATATCGCCCGATCAAGTGTGGATGGGCGACTCAACCACGACCGCACCGTCACACAACGAGCTGAGGAGCGTCTCTTTCGCTTCAGTACAGCGGTGTCGAGTAGGGATAGAAAGGACGTTGCAAAACAACACAAAAAGTTCTGGTGGCTTCAAAGCGAAAGAACTCCCTCGTCGAATCCGTTAGACCCAGGGTAGGGGGAAGTGCTGTTCCCGAAAAGGGAGAAAATCGGCTGTCTTGCGGCTGATTGGATATCAATCCGTCAGCGGTAACTTATGGCCGATTTACATATCTTAGTGTAGGCTAGATTAAGTTAGTTGTAAGTAGTTATAAGTTTATAAAAAAAAAAAAAAAAAAAAAAATAAAAAAAAAATAAAAAAAAAATAAAAAAAAAAAAAAAATAAAAAAAAAAAAAAAAAAAAAAAAAAAAAAAATAAAAAACAAAAAAAAAAAAAATAAAAAAAAAAAACAAAAAAAAATAAAAAAACGCATACACATATATAATATGATGTATATATGTAGACATGTATGCAGTGTATATATTAACATTCAGGTGCATATACGCGAGTATGTACTTATACATACCAGTGTGTATGCACCTGATTGTTGACTAGATTGTAAGTTAGGTTAAGCTTAGTTAAGGTTATTTAGGGTAGATTTAAGTTAGTATGTAAGCTTTTTAAAAAAAAAAAATATGTTCTGTCATTAAGTTTTTTTAAATTTTCTTAATAATACATTTTTATAAATATAGTTCTACTAAACTCGTTAGATTAGGTCGAAAGACATAGATTAAGATTAAGTTTAGCTTAGAGTGCTCGCTCAGAGCCAGTAAGTTAGATATAAAATATGTTAATACTTCACTAGGTTAAGCATTTTATCTAGTTTTAAGATTATAATTCACTGATATGTCCAAAATAAAATGCATTAAAAAGAAGAAAGAAGAAGAGCTGTCCAATTTCCGATAAAGACACTGCTATCAGCATCATAAATGATGAACTAAAGAGTATCGAAACTTGGGCAAGCAAAAACAGTTTACGTCTAAGTCCCGACAAATCAAAAACGCTCGTCATTTTCAAGAGATCTCTCAATCTTGATGATTTTCCACACGTAAGACTTGGAAATGTAGACTTGCATTACGTAAACACAGTTAGAAACCTAGGACTAATTTTTAACTCCACTCTATCCTGGTCCGACCACCTGAATGTAACCATAGGTAAAGTGTATGGTACTCTTAGAACTGTTTGGTCCTCACAGCGCTTCCTACCCACCAATATTAAACTTCTCCTTGTGAAATCACTGCTAATACCGGTTTTATTATACGGATGTGAAATCTTCTGCAATATCGATTTTAATACGAAAAGAAAATTAAACGTCGCGTATAACAACATCGCCAGAGATGTTTACAACTTGCGTAGATTTGATCATGTTTCAATTTTCGGTTGCTCCATTGATCAACTGATTTACTATCGATCCCTTACATTTTTACATAAAATCATACAAACAAGGGAACCTGACTATTTGTATAACAGACTGCAGTTCTCCTCATCCCCTAGGTCGTTCATCCTTATTCATCAGAGACACTCCTGCCTTATATCCGAACGTACGTTTTTCGTTCACGTCGTCCGTCTATGGAACTCACTACCCATCGAGCTACGAAGATTTAGAAACACTACATACTTTAAGAGCACACTCTTTAGACACACAGTCACCCTACAAACCTAAAAACATAAGCGTCATACCTCTCCATTTAAGCCCATTTGTTTCTTTTTCCTTTCCCTTTCCTATTTTCTTTTTCTTGCTGTCCCGTGGGTTAGCACTACCTTCATGACCCGGCATTTTCCAGCTGCTTGACGAGACTCCCGTCGTGTCGGTCTCTGTAGGCACATATGAACCGATTTGTTGATATTGATCCGAATGCCCCAGGTCTGGTAGTAAGGGTAGAGCTTCTTCATTATTGTCTGTTTTGTTGCTTTTATTTGCAGGTAGAACTTTGAATGAAGATTGTTTCTTGAACCACGGTACCTCTATAGGCATCTTCTTAGATTGGTAGGAAATGTCCTGGGTCTCAATGAAACTTTGTTTCTCTACCAGCTGCCTTCAGTTTCGCACCACCAGTCGTTTGAGGTTCATTTCAAGTGTGTGCGAGACATCCGAGACGAGGATGTCATCTGTTGAGTGGTCCCCAATGGAAGGACAAGATGGACCAATTAAGAAAAACCCATCCGCTCTACATAGTCTAGACATGCTAAGCATTGAATCCGTAGACCCTTGAATAGGCGCATGTCGCCATACAACCTTGAGTTTGAGTTTGAAGCGTTTCCTCTATCTTCTCTTCCGCCATCAATGCAAAGAGGACCAAAGTTTGTTCGCTGAACTTTTCCTCACAATGTCTTCGAAATCTGCTTTTAATCGCGTTCTATTTGCGACATGCATCATGATGATCAAGGTGGTCCTTGAAGAGAGGCCTTTGTTACCCTCTTGCCTCTTGAACTAAGGCAGGCACCAATTGGCATGAGTGCTCCGACATTTAATATCGATCCTAATGTTGAAGTCCCTTTTTACCTTGGAGGCGACATACACGATGTCCTTGGCTAAATAAAAATTTTTGCTCAACATTGTGACGTTCTGCCTGAAACGTGGATGTTGTGATGAAAGTATATTTGTGTGTACTTTTAGAATCCCTGACATGGATATGGCACTCTAAAGTTCAGCCCTATGGACGCTGTGCTTTCCTCAGGCGGTGCTACAGTCCGGGGTGGACTTAACCTTTAACTAACAAGCTGGCATCTTAAAATCGATGTCAAGGTAGTGGGTATGGATCCGTGGCTCTTGTGTTTGTTTTCCAAGAATCGCCGTAGTGGGAAGTTACCTGGCCGGATGTCACCCTGATACGGATCACAGAGACTTTCGGCAGCAGCTTTCCTTGACTTCAGACTCGATATTCCTATCTACACCCTGACTACGTCGAAGGGACGGATTTCTTTTCCCATTTTCGTTCAGGTTATGTGCCTTTGGTCGGCATGGCCATTACAATAATTTCAATAAGCTCTCAGCATCGCCTGGGACTCTACTACCAGTTGTCCGGTTTCACTCGAGCAGGCTTCAGTCCGAGGATATCTTCGGGTGAGACTCAAAGGGCCTCATTCCAGTCATAAACCCTATCTTCTGTCTTCATACTCCTACTTTTCCCTCTGAGAAGCAGGTGCTCTTCGCTCCTTTTCTCCTTACGAAGCTCCTAAGTAGTTCCGGTCTTTCGATGCGGTGTTGTCTCGGTGGCTAGCTGTTTGGCTGCATGCACCTGCCTACAGTCGTCGTCAAACTGTGGGTTCCTTCGAGGAAGGGCAAAACGTAGCACCAGTAGAAGCTTCCTTGATGGCTTCGTTTCCATGTGTTAGCAGCTTCAATCTTTTAAAGAGTTTAAGGCAGATCAGCCAAGTTTTTGACGGTGACTTGAGATTGTACCATTGACGTAGGACCAGACCAAGAGTCTCGCTCCATTGTTCTCCAGTTATCCGGGAACGTGCCTAAGTTACACGTAGGAAAGGATCCGAGTTTAGGTTGGTACCTCGGAAGGTTCACTAGAGGTGTATGTGAACTTGATCGCAAGATAATCTCGTTGACAGAAATGGGCGAGTGTCAGGTCACGTGAGGTGTGGAACTATGTGCCTTTACATGAGAAGACAGTTTTCCTTCTCCCCTACCTCGATTTCCTCGCAAGCTGTGAAGATTTCATGAATTTCAGAAAGAAAGACTTATTCTGTATTTCTTAGCCTCAAACAAGCTCATTCACATCGATCTCACCATTTGTTACCCCTTTCCGCCATCTCAGCCACTGCACACCCTCCACTCATGCAACTCTCAAAAAAGCAACATTTTGAACGTCTACTCAAAAGATCCCTGCCTTCGCATGCAGCCTCTGCCTCCTGGCATGCGTGCACCCATCCACCCGTCGAGCACGAGCTGCATTTCACCGTTCCAAGCCACGGTCGACTGGTATTGCCTTCCATTAATTAAATTATGTCGTACCAGGAATTTGCCACAAACTCCAATCATCATCAGATCCACCCTCGTTAGTGCGTTACCACTGGCGGCGCGGCAGTGACGACGGCGGCGTCGGGCACCGTGACTGGCAATTGCATCGAACGCACTGCGATACGTGGATTGCGGCCGACTTCTCTTGACAAAATACCTTCAGCACGGCAGTCCCAGCCGTTGCACGTTGACTCCATTCAACAGCCAAGGATGTGAATGCGCCCAGTCCCCGCTCTCCCGCGTGTCATAGTCAGCTACGCAACGAGATGAATCAATATGCGAATCAATGGATTTACAGGATCTCACCGTGAGGATGGATGTCATGGCTAGAATCAACCTCTCAACCTGGTTGGCTGGGGCGGCGGTGCGGCTGTGGTGGCTGCCATGCCGACGCAATGCGTTGCAATTTCATTAAACTAAGCGAAGGAGGTCCGCTCAGCTCATGCAGGTGGGAAGGAGCAAGTAGCGAGAATTGCTGTGACAGGCTCCGGTATCGAGATTGGAATTTCAATCAGGACTGGGATGCGGTGCATCACTCACCACTGGCGGGGGGAGCCAGTGCCGTGACTGGTGCCGATGTAATTCAACAGGGATGCGTATGTTTATGTTTGCACTTCGGTTTGTTTGTGTACACATTGCACATGACGTGTTGTAATTACAAGGATTGCTACGCAGGACGCAGGCGAGCAGTTGCCGCCCTGCAAAAGTGAACATTCCCCCAGTCTGGGGGGTGGGTGAGTTTCTGATTTTTTGTTTTTCTCCCTTCAGTTGACATGACTCCCTTGATAGGTTCCGTGTGTATCACAGTGCAGTGGTGGGAGGCTGGTCTGTGTCCAGTGATTTTAAGGTGGGGACATATGTGGAAATAGCGGAAGGATACATGAGGATGAGCGCAAATATGACTGTCAATAGGCCGAGAGCACTCAATTTCAATTTAATTAAATCGGATTGGGAGGTTGGTGCGGAGGGGGAAATCGGGAGAGATGTGTCGTCATGTGTGTACTGACGGAAAGCGGATTCTCTTCATTGAAGCATGGAGAAAGTTTTTTTCTTATTTTTGAGGACATATTCAGACCATTGAAAGGATGAGAAGAAGAAGTATCTTTCAGATATCCAGTCCCTATGCAGTGAAGAAAGTGGAGTCAAATAAACCTTCAATGTCGACTTGCAACACATGTGAGCCAAGCCTTCTTGGAGGCCACCATCAGTCTCTAAGATGGTTTGGCGCAGTCTGTTCATCTGCAGGCTTATGGGAACGACATTAACGTGCTTGGACGAACACAGCCAGCCGTCAATAAGGCGTTTGCTGACGTCGAAACCGAAGCTGCTAAAGTGGATTTGGCAGTCAACGAGAACAAAACAAAGTACATGTTCTCATCACGAAAGAATGCTAAACTGGACGTCTTTGACAAAGCACCACAGTAGGAAGCTAACGACTTTGTTCTACCAAGCGGCTAGTCGGTGGTTCTTTGGGCTCAAGACGCGATAGAACAATAGAGTCAACTCTTGAAGGACCAAGATGGCTTGGGTAAGTGCTTGATCACCCCACAGGAACCTTGACGCAATTGAAATCAGAGGAGAATATATCTGCGTGCGTTCATCTTGAGGAGGAGACTCAAGGACGAACGGTCTACGCTGCATAGCAGCAGGCGCATAAGATGGCTAGGTCATGTACAACGGGTGGAAGAGTCTCTGCCTCTGCCCAAAGAGTCCGAGCAATTGCGACAGCGCAACAGAGGAAGACCTTGTATGTGTATAAGGACCTGAACTAACTGTCGGCTAAAATACTGATTCCCGCAGAAGAAGTCAAGCACAAAACTCATCTGTCAGAAGCATACACAAGAGACAACCAGGATGATGCATAAGTCCTGGTATCCCATAATAGACGCATATTGCTATTGTCCGCTGAAGAGGCAACCTCATTGACCTCAAGGGAAGGACTCAGGAATGTCTGCAAAGAATGGTAAATCTCTGTATTACAGGAGCAATGGCCCTGGCCCTGCTGCAGCCATAGACGCTCGTTTGGAGTCAACTCCTTTGTATCAAGTAATAGCAGAATGAGCAAATCTAATAATCGTGAGAACGGCCAAAGAAGGTGTGGGAGAGGCACTGGTGCATTACTGGCAGCACTGACTATTCAAAAGTATACCTTACAGCCCCATCAGCACCATTCACAATTCACAGGTTAAGGAGCAACACACACGGACGGATCAGGATCCGATCAAGAAAGTGGGGTTGGCCCCAAAATAAAGTACTCCGAACTCATGGTCATATGCGCCAACATTTTGCAAGTGGAAGTCTACACATTCAACAGATGTGTGCAACTTCTCAATGTGGCTAACCATTAAACCCTGCTCCTGGTTGATAAATACACTTCTTGGCCATGGCTGCAGTGTTGCTTGATCTTGTCATTTAGGTGTCGTCACAGACAATCAACAGGGAATCTATCTAATTCTTAATTTGGGCTTAATTTAAGCCCAAATTGGACGGCTTCAGGTAGCCCTGGAGCGATTGTCATGGAGAGCTTTTATATATACCCTGATTGACTTGAACTGCAACCAGCTTCAGACTGCTATAATTTCTGAATTTTTAAAAGTTAGAGTTCAAGTCATTCATCTGATAGCTTAGGTCCTGAGAGGCCATGAATCCTGATATGATGTTAGTTCCGAAAAGCTTTTTTTTCTTCTTTTAATTTGACGTCGTTATGATCCGAATTATGGGGACCACAGCCCGCATTTACTGCATCCCTGATCTACCTGTGAGGTTCGCCTATTCGACCTCAAGCAATATTGGCGCGGCTCGGATCACTTCATCACTAAGGCTGATCAAATGCTGGCACTGACAATATTCCAAACCAATGACTTAACGGGCAAATAGTCAAACGGCGTTTAATCGGACGAACGATCGGGCGAATCGACTGACACATTTCTTGCGATAACATGTTTACCATACTTCTTCTTCTTTTTCTTCTTCTTCTTCTTCTTCTTATTCTTCTTCTTCTTCTTCTTCTTCTTCTTCTTCTTCTTCTTCTTCTTCTTCTTCTTCTTCTTCTTCTTCTTCTTCTCCTTCTCCTGGCGCTACAGTCCGGAGTGAAGCTGAACCTCAACCAACATGCCTCTACCAGGTAGATCTTTCCGTAGCTACCTCCAGCTAGGCACTCCAAGTTGGTTGAGGTCCTTCTCCACTTGTGTGCGCCACCTTAGACTAGCCCGTCCTCTCTTGCGTTGCCCCAATGGCTTAGATTCGAAGACTTTTCGGGCCGGAGCAGTGGTGTTCATATGCTCTACATGGCCTAGCTATCTTAAACGTTGTATCCGAAGAAGCTTGACCAGGCGCATGTAGCTGTACAGCCCATAGAGTTCATCGTTAAGTCTTCTCCTCCATCCTGCCATCAACGTGAAGGACCAAAAATCGCACGCAAAACTTTTCTCTCGAAGAGACTAAGAGCTTCCTCATCCGCTTTAAGTAGCGTCCATGTTTCCGCGCCCTAGAGTAGGACGGCATTATCGTGGACGAAAAAATATGGATATGATATGTCTTAACTGCTTTTATCACAGGTTCCATTTTCCCAAGAGTCGTAGATAACCCAAGACCAGACGCCTAAGTTACCCAAGGGCCAAATGAGATCATGCTTGAGAGATAATCACCCCAACTTGGTTTCGAGTGAGGCTTTTCTAAAATTTTGAGGCTCTCTGGGTCACAGCAAACGGTGGAGAATGCAACTCCACACAGAGCCTGTAAAATCCTCTAACCGCCTGGCCTGAGCCAGTGGGGTGAACAACTTGATTCAGACCAGTCAGCACAGTACACTATCCTCGACTAAACCCGCGATATTGGGTCTTAAATCACAGCTACCGCGATACTCCCTCAAGGGGGCCTACCCCAAGGTCAGGAGTGTCCAGGAGCTTCCCACTCCCATGGCACCAGAATATAGCCTTTGGTCAAGCCGTGACTACCAGTCAGGTTCCCTCAACACCTGGGTTTGGTAGCCGCCATTCCGACACAAAATTGACTTTGGCTTCATCAGTGATTCAGTTGACACTAGAAATAGTGTTCCAAATTTGATTTGGAATCAAGTGATTCATAACTGCAGCCACATCGTCTGAACCGTACGTAAGAGTACCTTTTTGTGGTGATCCATGAAGCACATGTGGATTTTCACCCGACCAGAGCCAGAAATGAGCTTCGTTGCTGAAGATGATTCTAAGATGAAATTTATCATCTTGCCGCATTTCCAGAACGTTTGTCGCTTCAAATGGACCATTGGCTTCAATTCTTGAGTCAGTCTGATCTTGTATGGGCGTGAACCAAGATCCAGGCGCAAAATACTCCATAATGTGGTCTGAGTGGTGCTCAAATTTTGGGATCGTAGTGGAATTGACTGATTTGGATCAATTGCTAGAGACGCCTAAACTTCGACCAACCCCTGTTAGACCTGCCATCACGAAACGAATATGAAGACTCAAATTTTTGCACTAAGTTTGTTGCTGCCTGTCTACTAGGGCGAGAATCACGACCGAAAATTGAAGCTAACGCTCTTAAAGTTGCGGTCACTGACTCCGGATCTTGGAGAGATGCAAGTAGAAAATAAAAAAATTTTGAAAAGTCGCGCTCATAGGGTCTAGACCTGCTCCAAATTTTGTGTTGCGAACATCGAGGGCTGCGTAAATCGAGTTCAGTGCTGTTCATGTGGTCAGTCGCACAATCCAGAACATTCAAAAATACTGTGGACAGGCTTTCAAAAAATACTTTCTTCAACTTTGCCATTTCCATCCCATGCGGTCAAAAAAACATAAAATTCCCTAAAAAATTTAACATATTTTAAAATAGTTTAAATGAATTTGTTTCCTAGCTCAGAAATGAACTACCCCACTGCCCACCACCACCAAGAAATTACCCGCATTAGAATCAGCTGTCCCTTATCAAATGAAACTACCCCAACCCACCAATGGCCGCTGCTGAGTCCAACGCCGCACTCGAACCTTTCTCAAATGAACGTCCAACCGTGTTCACCACTAAAAGAGGTTACATTTGAAAAATTGAAAAACCCCGTCAAACAAAAGCAGTCCTTTTCGACCGCCAACGCTGCCAAAAAAAAACACAAAAACTAGACAAAAATATTCCCCACACGCACATTATCTCGGTCCCACTCAACCGCACCGTCCTCAGTCCTTGAAACTGTCAAGAGGAATCCTTTTGAATTGTAAAACGCCACCACTGCTGCCGCAAAAAGAAAAAGAAAACCGTTCAAAACTAGTATCGTTTCATCGGAATACCCGTGAAAATGTCAAAAATTCTGACAAAGAGACCCGGTGTGCGTGTGTGTGTGTGTGAATAATTTCCATTCGTCATTATGCCTTGACGTTCAACTGTCGAAAGGGTGCGGGGCACACTACACACTGGCGGTGGTGGGGGTGGTGATGTGAGAGCAGAAGTGAAAGGATACGGATGCGGTAATTGAAAAGCGCTTTCACCGCAATTATTCATCGCTTCCTTTGATAGCCAGCCTCGACCGGAACAGCCACTGGGGTAACTAAGAGTAATTCAATGACAGATCCACCCCCACCGCCCACCGCGCACTCACTCCACATTCTAAGTGTCCCCATGTCAGGATAATGTGAAACATCCAGCTCCAGAGGCTATATCCTCCACTTCCTCGGAAGCTGATAAAAAACAGAACGACGAGCGGAAATAAATAGATCCCGTGGGAGGAGCGCGCAGGACGACCGCACCGCAACAACATCATTATCATCATCATCGTCGATATGCGACCACGATTGTGCATGTGGGTGTGCGCTGAAATTGGATTACAACGGTATCAAGTCATTTATTCATATCCCGGTTGTCAGTTAACTGTCAAAAAGGGGGAAAAAAGTGTGATGTGTGTGCCAGGATGCTTTGCATAATTTCAAAAGGATACACTTGATTCAATCAATTCTGCACCCTCGCCCGGTGGAATTGGCAAACACAATCGGGATCCGGAGTTCTTTTGTTATGCGAATTTCGTGTATCCTTTTTTTTTTTTGTCTGACGGGGATAAGACGAAATTTCAAAAAATTTTGTTCCATCCCCCCGCTCGCACAGCACGATTCGGTTGAAGTTTCGAGTGCGGTTAAACGTCTTAAACGATTTACGTGGCGGCTGTGACGGAGGGATGTTCGTCTTAGCAGCTGTTTGGGCATTGAAAGGAGCTTGTTGCTTGTGGGGTGTGAAGGAGAGAAGACTGAAAGGCGAAAGACACTGTAACACAACTTGCGTTAAAGAAACAATGAAACATGAATGCAATGACACTAGAAGGATAAGGACTAGTCTTGGCGATGGAGAAGGTGAGAAGTACCATATCCGCGGTACGAAATGCAAGCCCTTTGCTTCCTCTAATCGATTATCTAGGAAAGAAAATCAAATCCCGCTCAAATCGATCTAAGATATGGTATCCCCAGTATTCTGAACAAGTGGAACTTTCTCCCATGAAATACGGATCCCACTTTCCCACAACACGTCCTTGGGAAAGAATTCTCAATCAACATGCCGAAGAGGTCAGGCTGGGACTCTGTACTCAAGTCGCCTTTTCATTCATTCATTTTTTATTCATTATTTCATTTGTTTACATAGTTATATTATCTGCAAAGCCAAAAGGGCTTGTCTGTACGCTCTGTGGCCGTGGCGCAGGGGTAAGTGCGTCGCAGAAAGTCTGGGTTCGATTCCCGGACGGGGCACCTCACATTTTTTCACGGCACCACCTCTTTCGAGTTGCTGACAACACTCAAGGAATATCAATTGTCTATGAAAGGCTTCTCAAATCTGGCCGTTCGGAGTCGGCAAAAAACTGTAGGTCCCTTCTACTCGTGAGAGAACAGTAGCACGCACAACACGAGTAGTTGTTGTAGAAGCTGGGCCCTGGTCCGCTATGGGCTGTAGTGCCACTCAATTAATTATTTTACGCTCTGTTAACTAAATAGCTGTCTTTGACTTTTTTCAAAACTTCATTTTTGTTTAGGTGGCGAAGACCTCTGGGAAGTTCGTTTTGCACTGATGGAACTGTAACATTAAGCGTCCTTCTTCCGTACTCGTTCCAATACCTCAGGACCTCATTGAACTGCTGTTGTCTCCTTCTTGTATTCACTGCTTGTTGTGTCGGAGTTCTGTATGTGTCCTCGTTGTAGAAGTGCGCAAAAAATTATTGGGATTTTGAACTCCTGGGTGTCTTGAGTCTTGCACTATTCTTTGCAGTCGCATACACTAAGTGCCATAAATCTACGCTCCTTGCAATATCGCGCCCTAACCGCCAAATTAACGTAAGCAACAAAATAAAGCTGTTACAGGAGAGGCTTTGTTTTGTTTTTTGTCTAATGTACGGATTATTGAGGTTTTATTTTTGGCTTAGCCTTACGTTTTCGTAAATAAAATTATGTGATAGTAACTCAAGCACTGCATGTGTCCAATTGGCGCCTGTTTTTGTTGTTTTTAGCGCTTACGATATTTTGGCGGTCACTGTTTTGCAGGCCAATATCAAATTATGGCGCTTACGATAAAATGTAAATATTAAGAAACTATACTTCAGTGAAAGTTTACTATTATATATTTATTATCCATTGCTAGTGAAAATAAAGCTTAGTACATGAGAAAACAGTATAAATATTCCTTTTAGTGATTACAATAAACAAAAAGGTCTTTAAAAAACAAAATATATGCAGCGAAATGTTGAATTATAAAACATCGTCTTCGTTTGTTTCATTTAATGAATCTCTAATACCACTAGCAAAAGTCAATGATTGATAATCATCATGATATCTTTGAAAAATTATAGTTTTATTGCAAAGCCCACTTAAATCGACGTACTTCGATCGAGATATTTTTAGTTTACTCTTGTAACTTCGATTACAACCTTTTTGCTTTGTGTCGTATACTGTCATCTCATAGCCATCCAAGAATCCATGTTTTAGAAAAATTAAAGGATTATTTTTTTGTTGGGAAAAACTGAATAAGAGATCTTTTTCCGATCTTGAAAATCGTTATAATCTAAAAGAATGCACTCATAAGGCGATGGATTGCATCTTGCATTATAAATTAAGGTAGGCCATTCAGAAGGAGACCAGACAGTCTTATTTCGAATAAATGATTCAATTGTGCTATGAATTGAACCTACTGGCATCATTGTGTGGCCAGCTAATAAAAAAGTGATTTGAATTTTAGTAATAAAAGAAGAATTTTTCAAAAAATTTAAGTAGCATAAATAGCGTACTTCTGTTCCGACTTTGTCCCGCACAGCTGTCACAATAAAGATAAATTATATTTGCAACCTTTCGTTGATCTACCTAGGTGAAATATTTAAACATTATAGACGATATTTCAATACATCCACGTTTCCCATCGCTTTCATGAAAAACACAGAAAACACAAACCATTCCTGGTTCCATTGAATCAACCTTACTTCTTTACTTTTTTGATGGGAATATTTTCTTGGACATTTCCTTTTCTCAGTCACTTTTCTGCTCCAGAACTCTTTTCTCTTCCACTTCAAAAATGTGCTTGTGTCATTTTTAGGTAAGCGGAAGCTAATATGATAATCTGTCTTAAATCTCAGCCGAAACACTCTTAATGACAATATTGAGGAACTTCAATTTTGTGCTTGCAATTCTTAACAATATATTTTATGAAGGTTTGTAACATTTGAAAATTCTTGAGGAAGGTATAATTTATTACTTTTGTTCCTACAATAATGGGACGGCACTGCAGGAAGTTTTTCAATGAAGGACTTAAAAATAATAAAATTAATGTCAGAAGTCTTATCATGGGGAACTCGTTATAAAGACTGTCTTTTTGGTTAATTTTTTTTTTGTGCATATCGTAGAGTCATTTGAGATAAAAAGACACGTTTGGCAAACTTTAATACTTTCTCCCTTATAATTGATTACGTACTCGTAAGTTACATTTCTTTTTTTTACAAAGGGCTCTCCTCCTCTTAACATTTTTGGCTCTCACGCAAGACATCGACTCGGATCGAGCCTTACGTTTAGCTTTTTTATTAACTTTATTTTTCTTCTCACCTCAATTCATCAATTTGCGTTGAATTGGACTTGGTATCAGAGTAAGGAACATGTACCTTAATACATATATCCTATTCTAACTTAAAAATACTACTCTTTTTTTTTTAAATTTCTTAATTATGTACAGTTTTTATATGTAATCTTAATTACTAACCTAACCTAACTCATACTAAATGTGAGTTGGCCGTGGGGGACCAACCCTAACCTACCAGGCTGACGACAGCTGGGGTTCCTGGTGTGGCTCTAACCACCAGTAGAACCCCCGGTCCTTATCCGTGTCCATCCTATCACGGATGGAGATGGATGTGCTGAACCGGAGAGCATCCCGACTAACGACGTTGGCGTCGTACAACAGTCGCCTGTCCACTGTCCTTCTCACCACGTGGTAGATAAGTGGATATGCCTCCGCATCCTGCATCAGTCCAATGCGGTCAAGATACAAGAACGCTTCCGGTGGAAGAAAACCCTTTCGGCGAGTGTTCTCGTGGTACTCGTCATTTGGGTAGTAGGCCCCAAATATGAGATCATTCTCAGAAGTCATGGCTCGTGCAACATGCCTCCGAATCAGCTTAGTGATAAAATTATCAACCCTGTTCACGTTTGCTTCGTTATACAAGACTTCATTAGGATAGAACTTCTTGTAGTCAGATTCAGGGGTTCTGTAGTTCTTGAGATATGCGCGAAGACATTGTCTCTCGAAGACCCTCATCTTTTCCATTTGGGAAGGACTCACATTGAACCACACTGGGCAGCCATACACCATGATTGGCCGAATGAGGGCCGTGTAGCAGATTCGCTTCACTTTGGCGTCAAGTTGGCTGCTGTAAAACAACCCCCTTCCCATAGCGAAGCCTTTCTTAGCTTTCGGCAGAGATGTATCTATATGGATACCTCCATACAGACACTGATCCAACTTAATGCCAAGATATCGCACTACACTCTTCAGGGCTAGTGGTTGACCCCGTGGGTCCAATATGCCGAACTTGCGCCAATTCTTTTTCGTATCTCTTGAGGCCCTGTATAACGGAATCCGGAAGAGGATTGTTTTACACTTCTGGAAGTAAATTTTCAACTTCCAGTCGTCGCAAAATTGCTGAACTTTTTTGAAGTCACGCTGCAAGAGCGTGCTTATGACCTCTATCTTTGACGCCGTCCGGTATGCGACCCAATCGTCGGCGAACGCAATCAAGTTGTGCATGGAGCCAATCAGTTCGCTGGTGAAAATAGCGAAAAGGATTGGTGAGTTCACTGCACCCTGTTGGAGCCCATTTTTTATTTGGAAAACGTTGGTGGAAACTTTGTTGCCACTTTTGACAACAAAACTCCTACCCGTTATCATGTTTCAGATCGTGTAAAGCAGCGGTTTGCTTATACCCATCCTCGTCAACATTAGGAAGAGGCCTTCCAACCATACGGTGTTGAATGCCTTTTTCAAGTCAACGAGACAGGACAGACAAAACATCCTCATCTTCACTTAAAAATTCACCAATCCTTACTTTAAATTTTCGGCCTCTCAAGTAGTTTTTGAACAATGCCCTTATATTTCCCCTAACTCTAATCTTTTCTAACTGCCTCAGTAATTGTGTGTGGCTTAATGTATCGAAGGCTTTTTTAAAGTCGATGAATAGAACCACTGTGCTTTGATGTTGATTCAAGCTTTGGCTTATTCTATTGGCAAAATTAGCCAGCAGATGGTTGATGCTCCTGTTTCTACGAAAACAAAATTGAAAATCTCGTTGCCAATACTTCTTCCATTACCTTCTCGACAGACGATAGAATTGAAATGGGTCTGTAGTGCACAACTTCGTTCTTCTTACCGCTTTCGATTTTCTATTTTTTTTGAACCAAACAAATTTCCAGTTCGTCGTTTTAGCTTTTGTTTTTGTGAGACAAATTAGCTTCTTGAAGTGTGGTGTTAATTGTTCATTAATATATATTTTCTAAATCGTGTACGCCGGATTGATTTATTTTCGCGAACCAGAACATATCTCCCCATATTTCAGTGTTCTCTTTTGTTTCCTTCGTTCCAGGATCGCGTTCCTCATTTGTCTGTCGGGATACAAATAAATTTCCTCCACGTCGCTCTCAGTGATGTGGGTGTTTAATATGTTCCCTATTGACTTTAAAACGTCTAAAGCATTTTATGTACTTGACATTGGAACATTCTTTATTTTCACATTCTTGTCGATTTGTTTTCGTTCTAAAGTATTTACTTGAGTTCGTAAACCGTGTATTTGGACGTCTTAAATTTCTTTTTTAAATGTTTGAAGTATTTCATTATTTTTTGTGTGTGAGACGTTGATTTCTTCATTCTTCATGCTTTTGCATATCCTGTTAATAGTGCCTTTATTTCCCGTAATTCTCTTTCTGTAGCACCTTCGTCTGGTTGTGCATTGTTGGAAGTTGCCTTTGGCGATTCTGTTGGCCGTGATCTCTTCGCAGTTTGGTATTCTTCATCTGCTGGTAACTTATCTTTCGTTCTGCACGTTACTCATTTTCGAATTTGCAGACATCTTCCGGTATGAACCTTGGGACACAGAACTGCCATCGAAATGTAAATTCCCATCACACTTCAAGCAGCATACGAATTCACCGTCAAGTGGTAGCGGATCCTGACATCTGCTGCATATCTTGTCCATCTTACCGTGTGAATGGAAATTAAACTTTTATACTTTAAGTCACCTTGTTTTGTTGTTTATTTTTGATTGTACAAATCAAGTTCCTGCTTTTCGGCCACTTCACAATCGTTTGTATTAAGAGTTGATTCAAACACGTTGCACTCCTCGCGGACACGACTGCACTTCTCGAATCTCAACAACCGCCAGGGTGACCAATGAGCTGGAGGCTGGCGCCTAATCCAGCCCACTCCTAATCAATCTACCTTCAAAATGTAGCTTTGTTTGGGCAGAGATGACGTCTGTCAAAGATGCATTGTCATGGCTAAGGAACAGTGGCTGCCTATCTTTTAATGAGATGGCCAAGCACTTCAGTAACCATTTAGCATGGGTGTCCGTACTTCCAGGGATATTGCAAGGCTGATGAGCTTGTCAATTCTTAATCCTGCCTGAAAGTGACACACTTTCTGTTCCTCTCGCTGCAGTCAAAAACACACACACTGTAAGCTCCACGTTTTATTCATAAAACTTTATAATAAATCAAAATTCTCTCTACCTCGTCGTTTGGACAAAGTGCGTCTACTGACCACAATAGGTGTTTTCAAAGGCCAGTGCGCTATTGGAGTACATGAAACCAGACACGGCTTCGTCAACTATGTCTTCACGAGAAAGAGATTGAAACAATTTCTCACCATCTCTACGGCTGCTAAGCCCTAGCAAAAGGAAGTAAGAAGCGCCTAAGGACTAGCTAGGTGAACTCAGCGACATAAGTAAGAGCCACCGCCATAGTTGTTTGCACTCGTTTGAAGTTTTCAAAAGGAGAATATCCTCGTGGTGTTATTCGTGGTAACACAATGGGCTCACTGAAAACCAGACATTGTAACCTTACGTAACCCAGACCGACTGTTGTCCTCATTGGCTTTGACGACGCTCCTTCCTTATTACCTTCACAAGAACTGTCTTTCTTCCATGCTATCAACATTGCCACGGTCTGTACTGTAAGTTAGAGAGCTTGGAATTTGGCTAACTTGCCGAAAATGTGTCCTAATGCCATCGATAAATCCCTTTTTTATGGATTAGATGTACCCTTTTGAACCGTACAAGTTGTTTTGAATGATACCCATCTGGTGTTCTCCAGGGCTCTGTTTTGCCTCCTACATTCTTAATGTAGGATCTTCTGTCCGCTTCTTCTAATCCAATCCATCCCTTATCAGATGAAGGTGTCCTCGACTTTTCATATTCATTCCTTGGGTCGCGTCCCTCTTTTTCGATAGTAGACAATTCATTTTTGAGCTAGCATATGAATACTTTTGAGTCGCCGACAACACTCAGAGTGTACTTGTCGAATATGAAAATTTTCTCTTAACCCGCCGTAAGAAGTCGTCAACGAACGGTCCGTCTGCAATGTGGCAGAATCTCCGCTCCAGAACCATGGCATGCATTCCACGTCTCATCGCTTCACCTAATCGCTGTCGCCACATTCTAATGGTTTCCCCCATCAATTTGTCCTAACTCTTCCCATGCGCCTTGCATTCCTCCAACTCATCATTCATCAAATCACCGAAAGCAGAATCCCTCGAAACTCTTCCCCGAATCCATTAAGAAGCGAGCCAACCTGCTCGACATCTGGCAGCCACGAGACACAATTCCCTGGGTGTCTCCACAAGACCATAAAACCTGCCCGCCCTCTGGCTCGACACCGAAGTTTAACAACCTCGGTCCGTCCCCGCCCCACCCCCGCCACTGAATCCATTAAACAATTAACCCGACGATCATGACGATCGTCACTATCATCCTCAGCGTCATCGTGCCACCGAAGTATGATTCCGATTTAGAATCAGCGTCCCGCTGTCCGCGCATCCTCGACGTTGTAAACAAATTCGGAACAAAGTTCTAAAAAAACACCAAAGACGCGCATACGCTCCCATCGCCCGCGCTGAACAAAAAACAATCCTCACTAGAGGAATAAATAAACAGTGGCCGCACACCCACAGTGCGCGACGGCAGCGGTGGGCGCACAGGCGAAGATGCTCCTGTTAGTTGTCACCTCGTTACACGCAGCACTACCAGCAGCGGCGGCGGCGGCGGCGGTAAAGCTTCAACGCGCCGCTCCGCAGTGAGGTCGTAAAATTGTCGTCCAACACGTCGGCGATGCCGAGCGTTGATGTCTTCAATTAAAAATTTCGGTTGGCGACCAGGGCAGGAGAGAGCGATTTCCTTTTAGCCGGCGAGTCACCGAGAGAAACATTTTCCTGTCAATAGGATCAATTTGACGGGAGCAACTTTTCCATTAGTCACTTGTGCCGATGGGGGTGCGTTGACGCGCTGCAGCGCGCCGAAGGTGTAGCGGGGACACATATGCCATCTGCGGTGTGCGACAAGCGGTGCCCCGGCACGGCCTGTGACTGAAAGCAGAAGCACTTCGGCGTCTAAATTTAGCGCCAGTGCGCAGAGCGATTATCCTAGTGTCGACTGCTGCAGCTATCGATCGCGATTCGAGGTTTGCACCATCGTCGCTGTTTGCAACAGTGTGCGCTGACGCCACCACGCCGCTAAACAATGTCAATGCGTTGCATTCCATCGTCCTGTCGCCATCGCCACCGACACCGCCTCTGCCACCAGAACGTCTTCGTCGCCATCTTCGTCGTGTTTAGATGCGGACCCGCCCGAGCCGTTCAAATTGGATACGTTGAATGCCATTATAGTCCTCGGCCCGGATGCGTGCCGTGTGGGTGCGTGCGTCAGATGCGTGCTTCTCCAAAATTAATTTGACGATTTGTTTGGATGAGCTCGAAGCTAGATGATATCCTCGCTCGTCATCGTTTTTCCTGGGATTCCAGAGCACCCTCACCTCCCCCGCGCACCACACATCGCTACCGTAACGTAAACAGACCGCGCTGAGCTGGGAAATGTGTAACGTGTTCCTTGACACACGTGTGCAACCGGGTTGCCATCTAATGGGAGGCGAGTCATTTGTTTTTGTTTTTCTTTTGGGGAATATACTCGCATCTAGTGATAGCCGTATCTGTGTACACGCGGCTCAGTGCGCTCGAGGGAAGGTGTCAAAATGTAAAGGGTGTTTACACAGAGAATGTATCTCACCCCATTCGCTGGCGTGGCACTGCCTCCGAAAATATCTCTTGTTTGTTTACTGGAGGCGATCGTACGGTAGCGGTGTCCCCTGTGCTCCCCATTCCCGTTTCTAATTAGTTATCGATGTCATTGTTGTCGCTGGAGGTCGTTAAACCGCTCGCGATCAGTGACAGGATAAGGTGAATGTCCTACTACCGTGCTGTCACCCCACTTAAGCGATCTTTAATGTGGAGACCCATTCCACTCTGCCATACAATTCGGCAGCATGAATGAGATAGTCACTTGTGGACACAAAGTCTCTCCCCCACTGGCAGACAAAAGGTCAAACGAAACGCGAAATGAATAGGTCCATTCGGTGATTAGCCAGAAAGTGGACATGGCGGAGTGATGAGACAGCCAGAAGAGCAAAAAGAACAAACGCCGCCTGAAGTTGCAAAAAAATATTCACTTCAAACGATGAAAGGTGAAGTAATGTGGGTGGGTGTGTGTGTGCATGATGCCGGATGTCCATTGCTGGACGAACTTTACTTTTTACGGATTTTGTCTCACATGGGCTTAAGTTGATGTTACCTCCCCAAAAAGGCTTGAAGAAGGAGGAGAAGCCGTGAAACGTGGTAGGAGAGGGCTGTTGGCTAGTAGAGCGAGTCAACTTCACTACTAAGGCTGTGGAAGCAGGACACTCTTAAATATCAAACTCCTACATGGTCACTTGATGCTTAGTTCCTGACATGGAAATCACCAGAAAATACAGCCAAGTGAAGGCTCTGAAGTGCCATCCCTTAACAGACGAATGTCATCTGTAAACAATTAATCCTCTCTAGCATCGATCCAATCACAGAGCCATTCTTCGATTTCCGCACAAGGCCCGTTCTGGTGAGCCCACAAATCATTGTGCGTCGGGAAAAACGGTAACCGGGAGGAGCAAGGTTTGGAGAATAGGGCGGGTGGGGTCTGTATTCCCATTTTAGCGTTTCCAGGTGGACTTTAACCGCTAAAGCCACGTAAAAGCCGTGCGTTTTCATGTTGAAGAATCACCTCGACACACCTTTCGGTTGTTTCTGGCCGTTTTTCAAGCGGCGCAATTACAATCGTTGTAGTCAATAGTGTTTTCCATCAATGGTCTTGCCTGGTTTTAGCAGCTCATAGTACACCACACCCATCTGTTACCAACATATGCAGAGCATGATCTTTGAATATTTTTTCTTGGCGTCAATGTAGACGATGATGGAACGGATTTACCAGACTTTGCAAAGAATTTGTTCTTCTTTGAATTATTGAAGTACATCCACTATTCACCTCCAGCCACGATCCGGTCCAAAAAACCCTTCCTTTAATGTCTTTCAAGAATCAATTCCGACGTGAAAAATCGGCTTTCGACAACTCTCGGTTTCAACTCGTTTGGGACGCAATTTCCTTGCTTCTGAATAAATCTCTAACCCAACGGAATTCTTTTGCTGAGTCACTCCCAACGATTCTGTGAGCTCACGTTGCGTTGCCACGGATTTTGATCGAGTAAAGCCTCCAATGAAATGGGGGACATATGCCTGTGCACACACACGACGCAGAATAAAGGAAAAGGATTTTCGGTTCTGCACGTGGAATGTGAGGTCCCTTAACAGACCACGTGCAGCAGAACAACATGCGGAGGCCCTTGACTGCTACAAAGCAGATATCACCTCTATCCAGGAAGTGCGGTGGGATGGGCCGGGCAGAAAGAATATGAAGACCTGCGACATCTACTACAGCGACTGCTACAAGGATCATCAGCCTGATTTGCTCTCACACCCCGACGGAGGAGAAGGATTACAACAGTAAGGATTATTTCTATGATATTTTAAAAAGAAACATACTATCGATGCCCCAGCTACGATACCAAGACTTTTCTGGGAGTTTTCCATGGTCAGTTGGGAAAAGAATCGGAGTCGGAGTCGGAATCGGAGCAGTGGTGTCCATACGTTCTTCATGGCCTGGCCATCTTAAGCGTTGTTTCCGAAGACGCTTGACCAGGCACATGTCACTGTACAGTCCATACAGTTCGTCGTTAAATCTTCTCCGCCAGATGCCATCAACGCGAACAGGACCGAAAATCGCACGCAAAACGCGATATTGTGGATTAATATACAGGGACGAACGAACTTTATTTGTCCCTTACACACAAGCTTTAGTGTGTCTATATGCAATCCGAGACCACCTACCGACTAAATTTTTCAAAAATTTTGTATAAAGCTGAACGACACGTCAAAAGCAGACTAAGATGCTTACAGATAATTGGAAAAATAAAGTCTTTGAAGTATTTTTTAAAGCTTAGAAATGTCGCCCGAAAGTTGGATTGGTTTGGTCATATCCAGCGCAGCGCATGAACAGCAACACTCTCGGCACAAGGGTTTCAAAACTCAAGCGCGGAGGTTCGAAATTTCAATATGAACACAGCAGTTGCCATCAAAAGATTGATCGCCAGGAACGCATCCATGATAAATCTTCCGCAGATCATCCGCTCAGGCATTACAGGGGCCTTGCTTGCTAAAAAAAGGACAAAATTGACCTAAGAATAAAAAGGTAGAGGTACTTAAAAAATGTGGCACACAGAGTGCAGTATATTTCATACACCTTCCGGAGGCTTTTCTAATTCAAGTCGTTTAAACGAAAGTGAAAATAGCACCAAAAGTTGTCTGTAAAGTTTTAGTTGTATTGTTTTACACGTCAGAAAGTTCCTTTGGCAGCATCCGCGGACGACTTTGACATCCTCGTATTCTCCAACACTGCGAATGTTGATGGTTTTTGGAGAGAACGATTCAATAACAAGCTGTACGGGCTGTACCGCTACGTGAGCCTAGCCAGGTGTCTACGGTGTGTAGAGCGCACGGACACCACTGCTCCAACCCGAAGAGTCTCCGAACCAGTTGGACAAAGCAATTGAGGACACCAAAGGACGCCATCGAGGGGAGAGAAACGTCAACTAACTTGGAGTGCTGAATAGGAGGCAGCTGGTTAAAAATCGTGCAAGTTGTAGGAGGCTTGCTGGTGGGGGCCCATGTCCACACTCTTTGGCAACGCACTTCACAACGATCACTAGATTACAGTTCTCTGCTGGAGTATGCTCAATTTGTTCGCTTGCTTCCACAAACTTTTCCAGTGTGTCCCATTGAGAAGTGAAAATCCAACTAGAACCCATCCTCTCTCGTGACTGCTTCAAAGGGAAGACAACGAGTAGCAAAAAATGAAAAAAAAATAGAAATCCAGCTAAAACACACAGAATCTCAAGCTGAATGGATATCATTAAATAAATGTATCCACGGAACAAGTGTATGCATGACTTTTGACTACGGGAACAGGGAAAACAGAGAATTTCTCACACCGCGCCTCATCCACACCCCAGTCGATGGGTCGCCGTCATCAAAAGCAACGAGCGTCGTAAACGAAACAAAAAAAAACCTCTGAAATCCCAACAACGACAACAACAAAAAAAAGGCAGCAACCATTCGACAGCGACGACTTCCGAGCGTTTTAACTCGATTGGATCCATGAAATTGAAGATTGAAAACGAATTGAATCCGAAGAATATGCTAATCTCCGGAGATCCGTTTGCTCCTTTTTATGCGAGAGCGAGTGCTTCGCTCATTTGTTTTGTTCTCGCCGATGGTGATTACACCGCCCTCCACTCGGCAGAAGGGTTGCAGATGCATTAGGCAAAGTGTGCAAGGCAAAAAAAAACAAAAAACACATGAAACCAGTGACAAGGGTCCAGCAGGACTAAGCACTTCACAGTCGGCGTTGTAGTTGCCGCTGCAATTCAATACCTTGGACCCGATTAAGTTGATTAAATTCCCGGGACTCGATGCTTAATGACGGTCCTTGAGAGGGTTTCTCCCCGTTCCGACAGGCTTGGGGGTTGCATCCCGGCTATTCGTGGTTAATTTAAGGGTAAATGTTTATCTCATTGATTGCGAAGGGCTGCTCTGGACGATTCGTTGTCCCGCTGAAATCGATTGAGCCAATACCTGGAGGGGTGTGTGTCACCCTCCCGCACAGGCTGGTGGATCTTTGAAGTTATACAATTCTGCTGCTGCTGCTGCTGCTGAGTTATGGAATAATAAATTGGCAGACAAAATATCTTCCACCCGACTGAACGGAAGGGTTAATTGGGATTAAGGACAGAGCTGAATGCTAAGGCCTAAGCAAACAGTGCCCGGCGGCACTCTTGGAAAACTATTTACTCCCGTTTACTTCTGCAAATTGATTAGATTGTTGCCACTAATTGCATACAGTGATGTGATGTTGGGTTCTGTGGCCCAACGAGGCGACGGCCTTGAGGGAGTTTCTAATTCGTAAACTGGCACAGGACATGCATTTGTAATGGGAGCCGGTTCGGTGTGTCACCAGTGGGGGAGGGGTTGTGTACCGAGCACTTAAATTTTCTACGATAAGAGGCGGCTGCCTGCCTGTTATTCTAGCCTCATGACTTACTTTCACATTCAGGGTCATTGAAGGTGATGGGCAAGGTAACCTTGTAATCTACCTCCACTAGAGACACGATCAACAAAAAAAGCCGGTCTAAAAGTGACGTCTCAAGGAGCAGGTAAAATTTCAAGGTGGTAAAGGATACACACGCCTATGTAATTGGAACAACGAACAGCCGACGTTTTCGGTTAAGATGGCGCCCAATAAAGGAATATATAGATTGCTATAAGATTAGAGGCAGGCCAGAACGATCTTTCGCTAGCTGCCTCCAGCTGGGCACTCCAAGTTGGTTGAGGTCCTTCTCCACTTGTGTGCGCCACCTTATCCTGGGCCGTCCTCTGTTGCGTTGTCCCAATTGCTCAGATTCGAACTCTTTTCGCTAGGAGCAACGGTGTCTGTACGCTCTACATGCTCAATGTCGTCAGCGTAAGCTAGCAATTGCACTGACTTTTGGAAGATCGTGCCTCTGGTGTTGACGTGTAACGATCTTCTCAAGAATCGAAAAGAAGTCAAATAACAGCCTTGTCTAATACCTTTTTTGATATTGAAGGTCTCAGTGAGTTCGTTACCAATCTTGAGGAAGCAGCGAGAGTTCTCCATCGTCATACACAATCTGACGAGTTTGGTAGGAATGCCAAAACTAGACATGGCACTGTATAGCTCGTCTCTATGCACGCTGTCATACGCGGCCTTGAAATCGACAAATAGATGGTGGGTGTCGATTTGTACTTCTTGGGACTTCTCCAGGATTTGCCGCAGTGTGAAGTTCTGGTCGATTGTGGACTTCCCTGGCCTGAAACCACACTGATAAGGACTTATCAGGTTGTTGACGAATGGTTTCAGGCGCTCACACAATACGGCAGAGAGAATCTTATACACGATGTTAAGGAGACTGATCCCTCGGTAGTTGGCGCAGTCGAAGGGGTCTCCTTTCTTGTGAACCGGGCATACGATGCTGAGATTCCACTCGTTGGGCATGCTTTCCTCCGACCATATCTCACTGATGAGCTGGTGCATGCAAACAACCAGCTCATCCCCAGCCGCTTTGAACAGCTCTGCGGATAGTCCGTCCGCGCCAGCAGCTTTGTTCGACTTCAGTCTCGATATTGCTATCTTGACCTCGTCTAAGGCGGGGGACCGAATTCTTGCCTATCATCGTCCAAATTGAGAGGAGCATTCTGCCTAACAGCGCGATTTGTGTCGTCATCGCCGTTTAGGAGTCTTCAGAAATGATCTTTCCAGATTCTCAGCACCGATTGCGATTCTACTACTAGATCTCCGTTTTGGTCCCGGCAGGCTTCGGTCCGAACCCTATATCCACCGGATAGCTTTTTCACCTTTCGGTAAAACTTTCAAACTTTGTTCCTGCCATAAAACCTCTCCATCTCTATGACCGTGCGCTTCTCATGCTCTCTCTTTTTCCTTCTGAGAAGCCGGTTCTCTTCCCTTCTTTGCGTGGTAGGCCTCCTGTTTAGCTGCATGTGCCTGCCTGCACTCAACGTTTCCATTCTTCTTCTATTGTCAGTGCAGGCAGCGTCGAAGTTTGGGAGAGTTTCAGGGAGACTCGGTCGGCAAAGATCCCAGCGATCTGATGCGATTGTACCGTTTACCTCCATTCCGCTGCTCGGTATCCGATATCGAAATAGAGAATGTTGGAGAGATGTCTGACGTCAATCGCAACGTGATCAATCTGTTTGACGGTTGATTGATCAGGGGATCGCCAGGTTCCTTTATGAATGTTGAGGTGTTAGAACCGCGTACTACTCACAGAGAGGTTCCACCCCTCGGCGAAGTTTAACACCAGGACACGTGGAGGCTGTGTTTCCCGATGACGCCAGGAAAGATGTCCTCGCGTAAGCGCAAGTCAGGCTTTCGGAGTCCGGAAAAAGATGGTTTCACACGTCTGGTAGTTAATTTTTAACTTCCAGTCGTTGCAAAATCGCGGGATCTTTTCGAAGTCACGTTGCAAAAGTTTTTCTATACACGACCAAGTCGTCAGCGAACGCGATCATATGCTGCAAGGAGACACTGGTGAAAATAGTGAAAAGAATTGGTAAGTTTACCGCACTCTGTTGGAGCCCATTATTTCTTTGAAAACATGGATAGAAACCTTGTTCCCACTTTTAGGAACAAATCTTCTATCTGTTATCATGTTGTAGATGGTGTACAGCTGTGATTTGCTCATACCTAACCTCGTCGACTTAAGGAAGAGGCCTTCTAGCCATACGGTGTTGAATGCCTTTTCCAAGTCAACAAGGCAGGCCCCGGTGCACTGGGCTTTTGCCTTGTTCCATGCTTGACAATGGTTTCAGGCAGAGGGGTTGCAATGAGAAAGATGCAATTAGGCAGACTAAGTATACTACCAGAGCTTTTGTCGAAGTATCAATAGACTTATCCCTTAAAAGCAAGTCTCTTGCCCCGCCCGTGACGCCAACATCCACATTGATCTCAAGTTCACACACAGTGGAAGAAAATCTAAATTCAGGTATAATTGCTGGGGCTTTTTGAACCAGATGGGGGACTGTATAGAAAGTTTTCCTGCAGATCATGTTCGTGGGTCACGTGAGTCACGCCTTGGAAAAATTTCTGGATGCTATTGTGATGGTCTGTGTCTACATATTGACTGTGATCCATCAGTGAATTAAGCGGCATTTTAGGTAACACTTGCCTAATTCAAGTTGTCCTTATCCACAATGCTTCTTCTTCTTCTTGTAGCGCTACAGTCCGGGGTGGACCGGGGCCTCTACCAACATGCCTCTCCAGTTAGCTTATTATTCATAATGCTGTCCAATTATTTTCCAACATCCTACACAATTCCTTCTTCCCTTGCCTGTGCAAGTCCCCGTCTTAGTCCCTGTCTTAGTCTTTGTCCAAATCTTTACTCAAATCCAAATTCAAGCTCTGTTTCCAAAAATTGGCTCAAATACAGTTCATTGTCCTTTTAGACAGCAACCTACCTTTGATCCCGTTTTCAAGGAATGCTTCTGAACTTTCATCATTAATCACATCCGTGCCGAAAATTTACCACCTAATCCTAGCAAAGGCAGGAGAGTGGCAAAGAAGCTGGTCTGTGGCGTCGTCGTCGTCTCCCCAGCCGACGCATTCCTAGCGCTGTAGTGTTGGCCTGTGTATAGACTAGTCGTCTGCAATCTTTTCTGCTTTTGTGCTCACCAGAACCCCAACCATCGTTGGACGTTCAATACGGGTTCGGTTCCTACGAATAAAAGCTCATTGCCGATTACGGATCCCGTGATCCCATGACGACCCGAGATACAGACAAGTCTTAGCGAACGTTGGGAATCGCTCAAATTCGGAGGAGAATTGAATTCACTTTCTAGGGAGTGGTTTAAGAGCTAAAAACAGCTTAGGTGGCGCTTCGGACACACGTACTTCGGCCCTTCCACACTTTTAAGTTATATGCTGCCGTTCCTCACGAAGGCACTAGTGCTAAAACCTTCATTGGCCTTGAAGCAGCCCATGGTTACAATTCTTTTCTGGCCAAGGCTAGTCATGAATGCCGTGAAGGTCGACGTTATATGTTCGTCGTTGATAGATAATTGGTGCCCGTGCGTCAGACTGGAATCACAGGAGATGGTGTGATTTCAGGAGTAAGGGAAGGTAAGGTCTTCAAAACTTCAGTGTGAGTTCCACTACTTTTTAGTCGGGTGATGGATTTAAAAGTGCAGTGTGGTCGTGCAAGGGTGCTTAGAAGTGCATCAAGAGCAGACCTAAGAGCGCTGGAGAAAGACCCCGTGGAGTTATGCCTAGGTGAAAGCAGCCGTTACGTCTCTACGCGAAGGCTTATTTCAACAAAGCGACCAATGCGTAGGATAGAAGAGGCCTTGCCATAACCGTGAAAATTCAAATGAACCTTTCTGGTGAAAGAACCCTTGGTCCGGTAAGTTCCCTCAAACTGACGGAAAACTGAAAGACGAAGAATTAGGCTTGCTAATCGCTCGAAGAACCAAGATATCCCTAAATTAGATCCTGATAGTCCCGCGGTCCTATTGTATGGCGCAGAAGCATGGGCACAAACTAAAGCGGGCGTGGACATTCTTGGTCACTTCAAAAGTAACGTTGTTCAAGTTGTCTTTGATCGCCTCAGATCTTCTTCTTCTTCAGATGGCGCTACAGTCCGGGGTGAATCTGGGCCTCAATCAGCATGCCTCTCCAGCTAGTACGATCTTTTGCCAGCTGCTTCCAGTTGCGCACTCCAAGTTGGTTGAGGTTCTTTTCCACTTGTGTGCGCCATCTCAGTCTAGGACGTCATCTGTTGCGTTGTCTCTGTGGTTTGGATTCGAAGACTCTTCGGGCCAATCCTAGCCTAGCCACCTTAAGCGTTGTATCCGTAGATGCTTGACTGGGCTCATGCCGCCGTACAGCCCATACAGTTCGTGGTTGAATCTTCTCCTCCAGATGCCATCAACGCAAACAGGACCAAAAATCGCACGCAGAACTTTTCTCTCGAAGAGATGATCATCCCTGTCCTGCGCCGTAAAGCCCATAGTGACGCTCTGTCAAAGACGTCGATGTTCTGCGTCCTTCTTCGATGACAGCATATACTTAGTTTTGCCCTCGTTTACCACCAGTTCCACTTTAGCCGCTTCCGCTTCAATACTAGCAAACGCCTCATTGACGGCCCGCTGAGTTCGGCCGATCACGGCAATGTCATCCGCATAAGCTAGCAGTTGAACGGAGATCGTGCCTCTCCTCTCAGATGGGGAAGTCATAAAAGTAGAACGGAGACCGGTGTTGCGGCCAGGAAAGTGTTCCAATCCAACCCCTGTAAAAGGATGCCTCCGGTGGCGCACAAATCTGGAAAGGAACCTCAATCAGGTAAAACTGCATGGCCGGGCTAAAAGGAGAGAAATGTTGGCTGAGGTACTGTAGCGCCAACCCAGGAAAAAGTAAATGGAATAGTGGGTAATTGCGTCGACTTACGCGCTGAAGGTTCCGACTTTTTGACTGAACGGTCATTTCGCATGTTTTGAAACTTCGCAGTTCGGAGTCGAAAATAAACTGCACGCCCCATGTCCTCGGGCACGGTATTTTCAAAAGAAGCAAGGCATAGACACTAGTGGTCTGCAGGACATGTTAGACGCCACCGCTCTAGCTTGTCGTTTTCAAAAAACCAAACTATAATCGCTGCATGAGACAAGTGGAAGATCACTCAAATGATAATTTTCACTTCAATTCTCGACCATTTCCGCTTCAAAATCGAACTGAGCCACCTCGGTTTTTCCTAAAACTCATTCGAATACTCGTAAATCAAATATCTTTAGTAGACACACGGTGGAAACAAATAAACAAACCCTCGGATCCGCTGTGCTGTGCTAGCCAGCAGCGATTCGGGGTCGGCTGGCTATCATCTCTTTAATGTGTCAGTCAGCAGCTAGCCAGACCGATTTGGATCGCGATTTTTTTTTCTTAACGTTCCCCGAATAGCTGAGCGTAAAAACAACAAACTTTGGCCGAGCAACAAAAACGAACAAGAAACGCACAAAAACCGTCCAGATACCGGCGACTAAGAGCACCTAGCGTGCCCAGATACAAGATTTAAACACAAACACCGCCGCCGCGGACGCTTAAGAACTTGTGTCGATATATTGGTTGGGAAACAGATTAAGTGTGTGCGCAATAAAAAATACGGGAGCCGCTTTGGTAGCCCCACTTTTTGAATAATTAACTTTTTTTCTTCTTGGCGATCTTGGCCTCTGATTTGGATATGCGTCCGAATGATAATTTTTTTGGTTTTTTGCAATTTTTTTCTTCTCGGTTTTTCGGTAGCGCGCAGTTGACGCGGCCCATAGACACAGACGCATTCCGCGCGTACGGGCGTGTGTTTGTTTATAATTTGGAAGAATTTATTAAGCCGTTTGGGGCTTGTGATTGCGGTCCGGGCGAAATGATTGGAATTTTATTTGTAATTACCGGCCAAGTGGGTGGGGGTTTTTTTCGATGATGACTTTGGGATGACTCTGCTCGATGGTGCTAGCTCTGCGTTTGATGGATTCCTTTGGTGGCTTTTGATTGAAAATCATAAATGCGTGGTGTGATCGACTTTGATGTTGAATTTAGCTCCGTTTGGGTGATGTCGAGTGGGGGGGGGGGGGGGGGTGGCTTATGACTGACAGAGGCGCCAGCCTGACATTTTTTTGAAAATTCTCTTTCCTCCCCATTGAACTGATTTTGAGTGACTTGCTGGTGGGAGCAAGTGTCTGACTTTGATAAAAGTCTAACGGGGGCAATTTTGCTTCTTCTGTACTGAAAGAATTAGCTAGAAAACTGCTGCTACAATTTTTTCACTTCACCTTGGTCGTAAGACAAGGGACACCTGAACCTTGCTCATCTCCGTGTCACCTTTTGGCCCTTCTGTCTTGCGCGGTGGACGGGAAGCTAGAGCTCTTCCCTCTTGGTAGCTTCATTACCCTCCCTTGTCGTAGGTAATGGTTGCCTTGACTAAGGGAACTTCCGGCAAAATGTGAGGTTCCTTTTTGATCTACACGGCTATGACAAGTTCTCTTCTCTCTTGTGAAATAAGCTCTCACGTGCGAACCTAACGGTTGCTTTCATGTTACATCGAAATTTGGAACAGTCAGAATATATTCCACTTCAATTTCAATTTGTCCCCTTCTTCATCTTCCCAGATCTCTGAAGGTTCTTGTGTAGGGAATGCTCGTCCTCCACAACTGTCATTTATCATTCTACAAGTTGCTGTTGTGATTGACGTTTACGACACCGTACGTAACGTGAAACAAAAGTTCAGAAAACCAAGACAAACCTTGTCGAACTCCACCCAAACAGAATTGATTTCACATGCATTCAGAGTTTGCAACAATATTGCCGCTGATGTCCAACTTCAGAGGTGCCCAGCTGTTAGTTTACACAGTCCCTTCAAACACACCTTCCCACACACCTTTGATCGCGGCCTGACGCGGTCAACCCCTCTAGCACAATGCATTTCAACAGATGATCTCTATACACTCTCCGAAACACCATCGCATTTTAATTATCAACAAGCAACCACCCACTGGCCCAGCCAGGCGAGATCCGAGCACCAGACAACAGCGTTCGGTTTCTAAGTCAATTAACAACGATTCTGTTATGGCCATCGGCGGACAGACATGTAACAGACACCAGTGCCGACGGGTTCGTCCCTCCGGACACCGGCCTGTTGCGCCGCGCTAAGCATCTCATAAAAGCTCCGAAGCCGAGTGATGTGGAAAAAAAAACCACCGAACACAACAAATCTGTGCTAATTCTCGACGATCTGGTCCCAAAGGGGTGGGGGGGAAGGAAGCGAAACAAAATTATTCATCACCACATACTTGTTGCGGGAGAATCTGGTCTAATTACCGAGCACGGCCCGGTGCTTGTTGCTAAATAACGAGGCAATAGCTCAGGAATAAGTTCATCTCCTGCCTGCTGATGGACATGCGAGTGGCCTCCTTATAGAAATCATTTTTTCGCCGTCGCCGCCGGTGCTTGTTTCGACTGTTGTTTGCCTCCTTTGTGGGGGCGTCGGCTGAGTGGCCATCTGGATTTGTCGGTCATATTCTGGCGGCGCACGGAGCGTTCTCAGTTTGGGCAGGCGAGAATTGGAAAATTACTTCGATAAATGCTGTTTTCACTCTAAACAAAGAGCTTAGGACCAATAACGCAAGCTTGTGGCACACTGGTGGTAAGGTGTGGGCACCCGCCCACGCTCCCACCCCTCGCCATCCGAATAAACAAACAATCCGGATTCGAAATGATTACACTGCGCTATCGAAATATTTTGAATGATTACTTTAAGATATTTACGAACAATAAAACGCGCAGCAGGTGATCACCGCACATTCCGGTCAGCGTGGCGCGCTACTGCAGTTATTGTGGTATTGTTGCTTCTGTTTGCGCGAATGCTGGCGTCATCTTGTGGGGCCCAACGGTGGCCGGTCGCAGAGCGATAAAGTAAACAGCAACGCCGGCTACCGGTGCACGTTCGATTAATATTCACACGTCCGCCTGGAAGGGCGGGACGGGGCGCGACGACGGCGTTCGGTGCGAAAGGCGGACCTATCGAAATGCAAAGTATCGGCAAATTTGCATAATTTTGTTGGCCACACCGGAAAGTGTCGCGATAATTTATGTCTCAATTTGCTTAATTATATGCTTCTGGGTGGAGATTGGGCCCGATGAAGTCAAACGGGTTGACGGCAGCGATAGCGATAGCCTGTGCGGGGGCTAATTGGCTGCCGATTTGGGGGGGAATTTGTGAAAGGCTGTCGCGTAGAATGGCATTTCGAATGGCGTTTGCGACAAGAGAGAGTTAATTTTGAGCAGATTCAGTGGCTTCTGATTAGAACTGTCACTGTTTTGATGAAGGGCGGCTTGTGCCTGATAAGAAGCAGGGCAACATGATTAATTCATGGTTGGCCGCGCAGACGAGATCCCTTTCAATATTTGTCGCCGATCGAGGCTGCCTTCAGATACACTTTCGTTTCGGGCAGATTTACTGATAGAACCGAGTAGTGTTGTGTCATTTCAGTGAAGGGATGGACGTCATCTTGTCCGCGTCATTACGCAACGGACTTGACGACTGGAAATGAAAGTAAACGTTGAGGACATTGACACTTAGACAAACTCTGGTCCATTGGTATACCTCTTAGACCAGTTTGAGCTTGCTATTCAGGTGTCCCATACTTATGGTGCTGAATTCACTTAGGTTTCCAAAGATGTACTTTCCTAGGTTTTTCCCACACTTTTTGCAAGGACTTAGGTGATTAGAAATGGTTTCGACTTCTTCCTCGTCCCTAAAGCGCCTGCAGAAGCCATTGTAAGGAATGCCGGGCATGGTGGAATGTACTCTAATAACGCAATGGCCTGTTATAACGCCAATTGTGGTCCGCAGACACGCTTTGGCTAGCCTAACGAGACAGAGAAAGAAATGTTAGATTGGAGCTGTTGAGCAGTTGATTTTGAGAAGAACAGGAAATGGAAGTTATGTGACCTCCTGGTGAGATGAAGGATTTCGAACAGCGCCTGGCAGGCTCACCTTGATTTTTTTATATCCCGGCAACCATACCAGATGGATATTGAACTTCTAACTATCTTATTCAGATATGGGCGCGATAGCGGATAGAGGTGTTTGAATGGTGTTTGTGGCCTCCGATTGTATTTCTTTTAAAACGTTTCTCAGCCATGCCAGTGTCTCTTTGACCCTTATAATCGCTGCGAGAAAGATGCTGCAATATGATGGTAGATTGATGGAGACACCAAACTTTGCGCTCGTAACTCATCTGTGACACATCCGTGTTTCAACCACGTAAGCACAGAGTCCCAACCCAACCTTGCTGATTGAGAATTCCTTCTTTTTGAGCTCAGTATTTCTTTTTTTTAGCTCAACTGATTTGAGCCCAATTGCCGTAGAGGTAACAATTTATTTTTCTAGAAGATCGAATCGTAAAGAGGAGAAATATATCGAGCGCCTTGAAAGGGTAATTTCCCAGGGCTCCACGTTTGTAATCACTAGCTACACTTTGCATTCGTCTGAGCAGCTTGAAGTGAGTACTTTCATCAAGATCTTCGGCTTCCATCTTAATTTGCGATCTAGTATAAGACCTAGAATTCAATATCTGGACAACAACACCAGTACCGTATTCAAACGCAGAATCACTTTTGCCAATGGCTGTTTTTTTGGGGCTCAAGAGGCAATTGGGTAAAAAAGCCCTCTCTTGAAGGACTGAGCTGAACTAGTGTAACAGCTGGATCATCGCAGTCCTATTCTATGGTGCGGAAATCTGGACGTTACTAAAAGCGGATGAGGAAGCCCTTAGTCCTTTTGGACAAAAAGTTCTGTGTGCGAATTTTGGTCCTATTTGAGTTGATGGCATCTGGAAGAGAAGATTCAAAGATGAACTCTATAGGCTGTACAGTGGCATGCGCCTGGTCAAGCGCTTCGGATACAACACTTAAGATAGCTAGATCATGTGAAGCGAATGGACACTAATGCTCCTGCATGAAAAGTCCTTGAATCCGAGCCATTGAGAGAACGCAACAGTGGAAGGCCAACAATTGGAGAAGAGAGCTGCTGGCAAGAGATCGTGCTGGCTTGGGAGGCATGTTGGTTGAGGTCCAGGTCCACCTCGAACTGTAGCACCAGTAAAAGAAGAAGAAGAACCAATGGGGGGAGAGTGAACTCGTTGTCTTGTTGAAATAGGATTTTCTCTCCTTTCAAAAATTATCGTTTTTCAGTAATTTCTTCCTTAAGCTGGACAGTTTCACCTGTTCCTGAAAAAGGCTTGTCCTGACTATCCCTAAAATAAGTGGGCATCACTTTCCAAATTTTTGGTTGGCTTGCCCTTTGAAGTCCACTGTTTTGATTGTATTTTTTTCTGCCGTCTAACACAACTTGGTAAGCTTCAGTAATGCCACTATTCGCAGTTTTTGGGCATCCCGAATGTTCATCATATCCCAAGCTCTTGAGGCCACGTTTATATTCTGGATAAGACAGATTCCAGCAGTTCTTCTTTAGCTTCAGAATGTAAGGATTGTATTCACTCTGTAGGACTATTTCGTCTGAAGCGCCTAAGACCTTCCCATTTCACCAAAGGAAGGTGACTGTTGATTCAATCAATTTTGTCTGTTTCGTGTGTTTCGTGTTTATGGAATTATGGAAAAGACACATTTTCCGGCATTTGTGTGTTTCTAAGATCCTCACAGCCTATCCTTGCATCCTCTATCTCAAGCACATCCCAAGGCATCTCAGTTGTCTCACTCCCAAAATACTCCAGGATACATATGTATATGGAATAAAATCATTTACATTTAAGCAACTCATCTTCAATGATTTCTAGCATACCCCCCAACACAAAAACCTCCCCAGCTCCAACCAGCGGCGGAAACAGCAACAAAACTCACACTCAAAGGTCGAATCCATTCCGATCTATCCATTCAAAGACATTCCATCCGAGAGACAATATCTGCCAATACACAGCTGCATTCGATTCACGACCAACTCCGACTTAAAAGCCTTGTCCACGCCCTTAAGCTCTCACTCAACCCATTACCGAGCCCATCAACCGTCAAAGGTACCAACGCCCATTCAGACGCGATTGTCGGCGGCGGCGGCGGCGGCGGCGGCGGCGGCTCCACTGAATTAGATCACTGCCAGCCGACATTGTCCATTGTCCACGCACACACAAAGCCCACTTGTCCACCACAATCAACGTCAATCACGGGTGTCTCGCCCCCTTGTGTCAAATTGAAAATCGCCAAACTGTCGGCCCAATACCGCGCTCGCAAGTGTTCCTTGTGGCGTTTGTCAAAAGCGAGAAAAAGAAACCGAAATCAAATCAAATTGTCGGGGAAAATTTCAGTCGAAAAACGGAGCCCTCGCGCCTCCTCCATCGCCCAATGTATCGGACCAAATTACAGCCTAGCGCGCATGTCTAAAACGTCACAAGTGCGCGCGCACACACACTCGCACACGCGGGCGAACATTAAAAGCCATCAGGGAACAACGCAGTCTTCGTAGTCGTCGTTGTCGTTGGCGTCGTCTGTTCCCATAAAACGTCGAATGCCAGATACGCGCGTTGTGCAGAGCTGCAACTAACAATTAAGCCCGTTGAATCCGTGCTCCAGCCAACCAGCCATCCAGCCAGCCAGCCAACGATCCAACAAGCAAACCGTCCGACCGACATGTGAATGTGGAATTGTTGACGACAGGTGACAAAGTGATTTAATGGCCCTGCATCCCCCGCCGCCCCCGTGTCGCAGGCAGGCACAAAAGTCGCTCGGCCAGTTTACACCTGGCCCAAGTCGCGCCCGGCCGAGATTGGAGCTCCGTCATGCAATTCATTCTTGCCCGGCCCGACTTGCGACTCTCTGAGATAATTATAGTAATTCGAGAATTCTACTACAATCCCCCCGTAAGGCGACCGCCCCTTGGCTGTGGCGACTGCGACTGTGACACACACGGGTGGCGGGGTGGCGGCGGCGATATGCGGTGGCATTTGAATACGCGCGCGTCTCATCGGGGAGGGCCCCATTCCAGTCGGAGTTCTCAAGCCGCCCGGCTGCGACCGAGAGAGTGATCTCCTCATTGAGATAACTCCCTTTCCGTCGCACTCTCGTCGCCGCCGCCGGTGTGTCCACATATCATCGATGTTGACATATGCCACACATCAATCAAGCCCGTTGAGGTACGTACATGTGTACGTACAGGCTCCTTCATCGGGGCCGCGTTGTCTTCATTGCCGTCGTCGTCGTTGGAGCTGCTCCAAGCCGGGCTGTTCTTGTTTTATGGGCGCTCTCTGGACGGAATAAGGTTCAAGATAAATTATAAGTTCGCGAGTGAATGTGGTTTTAATATGCTTCAGTATCTGGACCGTTTGATCGGTGGTCTACTAGTGGCTCTGGCTAGTGAGATAATTGCCGGACACATGTGGCTCTGTGCGAGCGATGGGAAGACGAGGCGTACGACGGACAATTGTGGAGCTGCATGGGCGCACATCTGTGAGAGACATTTGAGGGATTTAGGGCGTGTCTTGTGGAATGTGTTCACGTTGGCGGGGTGAAGGGTGCATTCTTTGCGAATGCAATTCGCAACTTAATGGGGTCCCGTGAGAACTTCAGTGAACGGTAGTTTTGTCACTTTGACAAGACGAAGGGCTCAATCGGAAGACGTTGTTGCAATTTTTGAAGACTACTTCTTAAAGCTGCTGTGTGACATTTGTTAACAAAAGTTAGAGTGCATCAGCTTCTGTTTCAGACGACATCATTATTTTTTTGTCATTTCGAAAGTGTCCGCATTTGTCCTAAATGAACAGCAGTTGGGGGAAGTTTTGATTTCCTTTTTTTAACTGAAAGAAAGGTACAGCTGAAGTCCATCGAATGCTTTTAGAAGTTTGTGGTGACTCTGCTCCAATCGATGAATCATTCACAGAGTCGCTTTGACGCTTCAAAAGTGGAGATTTAAGTGTCGAAGACAAGGAACGTCTTGGACAGCCCAAGGAGTTTAAAGATGAGGAAAGGGAGTCCTTACTGGATCAAGATCAGTGCCAAATGTAATGTGAATTTGCAGAATCGTTGGGAGCGAATCAGTAAAGTATTTTCGGTCAATTAGTGAAATTTGTAGTGACACTGCAAACAATTTCCGTTTCGTTAAGGAAATTTGGATTTATTCAAAAGCAAAGAAATTAAGTGCCGTACGTGTTGAAACCGAGGGCTCTCGAGAAACAAGTTTTCTCCTCCGAACTGCCTCTTGAAGGACATCAAAGGAAGAGATTTTTGAACCGGATCGTGACTGGAGGTAAAAAATAGATATACAACGAAAGCCCCAAAAAGTAAAGAAACCATGCAAAACCTCTTTTCATCATTTAAAGGTTATGCTCTGCATATGGTGGTACCAGACGGGAGTGGTGTACTCTGAGCTGCTAAAACCAGGCTTAACCATTGATGGGAAACGCTATCGACTGCAACTAATTCTTTTGATCCGGGCATTGAGTGAAAAACGGCCAGAAACGACCGAAAATCATGACAAGGTGATTTTGCAAATTATTACCCTCTGACCCAAGTGTCTGTAGGTGTCAAAAACAACGCTGAAATGGGAGGTCCTACCCCACCCGCTGTATTCTCTAGACATTGTCCTTTCCGACATTCTTTCCGACTACTGGCCTTTTCAACGGATGCACAATGATTTGGGAGATCATCGGTTTTGGTCATATGAGCAAAACAAAGAATGCCTCAATGATGGGATCGATTCCAGAGGCGACTCAGTTTTTAGAGATGGTATTCGAAAATTAACAGAGTGATGGGAAAATGTAGTTTCAGAAAGCAAATAGTCTTGACTCCCTCCTATAGCTGCTATAGTCGCTTGACAACGTCCTGGATGTGGTCTAACCGTTGGTTACCATCCACTGATGTAGACTGGGACTCAAATTTGAATTTGGAGGTCGAAACCAGACCAGACCAGACAGTTTGATAGAAGTCACGCGTGATCTGTGAAAAAAAGCGTATTTATAACCAAACCTCTCGATGAATGGCACGATATATCCAATCAGTCGGTTCTTATGCTTTCCTGTGAACCTTTTTAGTTCAGTTTCGACTATTGGAATTTCGAGATCACCATGGAGCATGAGAAGTGCTCCTAATCACTTCGTTCTGAAAAGTTTGCTTTTCTTGGGATAATCCCATAATTGGACATCCAAAAAGACTTTAAGTTCATAGAAGAACACTTTGATGTCGGTACTCAACTAGGAATGCCTTTCGAGTAGCATTGAGTTCAAAATTCCAGTTAAGTGTAGCGTGCCGTACTCAAGTAATTCACCGGAGTTCGGAAAAACTGGCAAATGATCTGCTGTCCTGTAATTTTCCTGTAATTCACATGGACAGACTTAACTTCATTGAGACCGGCCCGTCAGCATCTCATTCAGTCGCTTACTTTGTTGAGAGCTATCTGCAGTAGATTTTGAAATGACTATTTCATCGGCAATGTGGTTGCCGTGACTTAGTGGGTCAGTGCGTCACACGCAGAAGGTTTAGGTTCGATTCCCGGACGGGACACCTCGCATTTTTTCACGACACCGCATCTTTCGAGTTGCTGACAACACTCAGAGAGTATCAATTGTCTATGAGAAGTTCCTCAAATCTCGCCGTTTGGAGTAGGCAAAAAACTGTTGGTCCCTACAACACGTAGCACGCACAACAGTACACCCCTTGTAGGGTGCCACCCAATTGTTATTATTGCATCATCGGCAATCGTCGCATAAGTAGTGCAGCCTTCCTTCCAAAAAAAAGATAGAGATGTGGCCCACGAACGCTTCATTGTGTTTAGCCAGCAGAAATTGGGAGTAATAATTTCCAAATCTTACCCACAGGCAACAGGAAGGGACTGTGTCATGTCACCAGTCCCTCCATGGAAGCCCCCTGTCAATGTAGGCAGAATCAGAAAAGTCTTGAAGAAAACAAGCAGTTGAAACAAGCGCCCGTTTGATTAGGCATCAAGTAATCCTTAAAAACTGACAGCATAGAGCAAGGCGGAGTGATTTGTTTCAAAAAAATGGGTACGTAAACAACTTTTTCTACAAGGCAACGTTGCATCGAACAACGAGAGCTGTTCGTGCGTTCTACAAACAGAAGAGAAGGGACAGAGAACCGACCTCCCAGAAGGACAAAGAGAGAGCATGAGAAGCGTGCGGTCGAAGAGATGAAGAAGTGCTATGGCAGGAATGAAGTCCGAAAGTTTTACCGAAAGGTGAAACAGCTATCCGGTGGATACAGGGTTCGGACCGAAGCCTGTCGGGACCAAAACGGAAACCTAGTAGTAGAGTCGCATTCGATGCTGAGAATCTGGAAAGATCATTTCTGCAGACTCTTAAACGGCGATGACGGCCCAAATCCCGCTGTTAGGCAGAATGTTCCACTTAATTTGGACGATGATAGACAAGAATTCCGTCCCCCCGACTTAGACGAGGTCAAGATAGCAATATCGAGACTGAAGTCAAATAAAGCTGCTGGAGCGGATGGACTGTCCGCAGAACTGTTCAAAGCGGCTGGGGATGACCTGGTTGGGTGCATGCACCAGCTCATCTGTCAGATATGGTCGGAGGAAAGCATGCCCGACGAGTGGAATCTCAGCATCGTATGTCCGGTCCACTAGAAAGGAGACCTCTTCGACTGCGCCGCCTATCGAGGGATCAGTCTCCTTAACATCGCGTACAACATCCTCTCTACCGTACTGTGTGAACGCCTGATACCGTTCGTCAACAACCTGATAGGTCCTTATCAGTGTGATTTTAGGCCAGGGAAGTCCTCCATCGACCAAATCCTCACACTATTGCAGATCCTGGAAAAGACTCAAGAAGTGCAAATGGACACTCACGCATATGAAAGAGTGGATGGAGAGGAGCTATACAGTATTATGTCTAGTTTTGGCATTCCTTCAAAACTCGTCAGATTGTGTAGGATGATAATGGAGAGCTCTCACTGCTCCGTCAAGGTCGGTAACGAACTCACTGAGACTTTCGATGTCAAAACCTTGAAACCATCCTTGAGAAGATCGTGCGTAACTCACAAGTCAACACTAGAGGCACTATCTTCCAAAAGTCAGTTCAATTGCTAGATTACGCGGACGTAATTGACGTGACTGGACGAACACAGCGAGCCGTCAATGAGGCGTTTGTTGGCATTGTAGCGGAAGCGGCTAAAATGGATCTTGTGTTTAATGAGGCCAAAACGAAGTACATGCTTTCATCAAGGAAGGACGCACAACATAGGCGTCTCGGCCAAAGCGTCACACTAGGCAGCAGAAACTTCGAGATAGTCAAGGACTTCGTCTACCTCGACTCCGCTGCAAATAGGGACAACAACACCAGTACCGAAATCAAACGCAGAATCACTCTTGCCAACGGCTGTTTCTTTGGCCTCAAGAGACAATTGAGTAATAAAGCCCTCTCTCATTGGACTAAGCTTGCTTTATATAACATCTTGATCATCCCAGTGCTACCCTATGGCGCGGAAACCTGGACGTTACTAAAAGCAGATGAGGAAGCCCTAAGTCTTTTCGAGAGAAAAGTTTTGCGTGCGATTTTTGGTCCTCTTGGCGTTGATGGCGTCCGAAGGAGAAGATTCATCAACGACCTTATAGACTGTACAGCAACTTGCAGCTAGTCAAGCTTCTTCGGATACAATGCTTAAAAAGGCTAGGCCATGTAGAGCGTATGGACACCACAGCTCCGGGCGAAAAGTCTTCGAATCTGAGCCATTGGGACAACGTAGCAGAGGACGGCCTAGGCTAAGGTGGCGCACACAAGTGAAGAAGGACCTCAACCAACTTTGAGTGCGCAACTGACTGCAGCTGGCGAGAGACCGTGCTGTCTGGAGAAACATGTTGGTTGAGGTTCAGGTCCACCCCGGTCTGTAGCGTCACAAGAAGAAGAAGAATCGACTTTTTCTGTAATCCATTATTTTCCTGCGTAACGTCCAAAAATTTAGTTAAGATACGAACCATTCGAAAATTCAACTACACAGACACTTTGATCCTCACAATATGACACAAGGCGTTCACAATTTTGTGATCTCACAATATGACACAAGACGTCACAAAATTGTGATTGCCTTGAAACTGCGGCTTTCCAATGAGACCAAAAGGAAGTACTTAATATTTGGATTTACTTAAGCGTGCAGCGGCTTCTTAGCCTCGTTTACTGCTTAAGTTTATTTTTTAAAACAGAAACAACCGCCATCACTTGAAGCTCACCTTGGTTATAAGATAAGAGATTCTCTTGGTCCTTTTCCGACTTTTGATCAATCAGAAGGGTGATGTATGTAGCTTTGTGTGCAAGTGTGTCCAGAACAAATTTAAGCACTGTGTAAGGCGTCTAAGCAGATGCAACCTTGATGCCAATGCATCACACACTTCTTGATAGCGAGGTAGATTCTCCTCCTTCCTTCCGCTGGCCGGTGTGCTCTATGGCTAGATCCCAAGCAACAGAAGTTCTTCCCAAACCCAGGAGCCAAGAGCTTTCATCAGCCTACCATTGTCACGGATGCTCCAAGACCCACGTTGTGCCTTCCCCGATTGAGAAACATCGTCAGAATCACAAAAACTAAATTTTAAAATTTTCAATTTTCATGTAAATTCAGTTTTTATTTAGTTCTCTGAGTTAATCCTACTCTCGCTTACGGGCTAGACATATAAATTTACAACTTAAACCATCTAGGGACTACATTAGGTGTGAACAGCATAGTAAATCAAACAGGGTCTACGCGTGTGTGCGTGTGTGTGCAAGGAGAGGCCCTCGAGCAAGACGCTCGGCCACTGCGCCGTGAGAAAACGCGGTTTGTATGTACAGAGAGGCGCGCAGCAGGCCGGCCCTTGCCCCCATCTCGATTGCGTATTGCACATCCTTACGAACTAGACTTGAGGCAGGGGGAACGACGCTACTCTAGGAATACTTTTGTAGGTAATTCGATGAACTGTTCGTTTACTTGTGCGTATGGTACAGTACTCGTGGGACGAGTCAACAAAACAAAGGGATACGTGATAACAAAGCGGCGACAGCGCTCTTAGACGGAGATTGTCGCGTTCGACTGCAGCTCGCTGTACTGCGCCTTGAGACTGTTGTTCATCAGCATGGAGCGGTAGACCTCGGAGAGGATGTTCCACATCGCTGGGTTGCCTTGCTGCAGGAGTTCACTTGGCGGCTGAGGGAGACCCGGCTGGGGGATGCTGCTTGGTGACTGCTGCTCGCTGCTGGATTTGACTGAGAGGTCAAGCAGGTCGACGGACTCGCTGGAGCGGTGTTCTTCGGGAAGTTTCCGCTTGCCCAGGAGGCAGTCGACGGAGAAGCTGCCGGAGAGTTTCGCGGAGGAGCGCTGCGACTCGTGTTCGCTGGTGGCGGATTCATCGCTGGTGATTGCCGGGGGACTGCAGCTCAGACGGTCGTCGGAGGTGCGCTTCTTCACGGAGAAGTCCAAGGGTTCGTTGCTTATTTGAGCGGGGGATGGTTCTTCGTCTTCTTGGGTGTCGGCCACCATTTGGAGATCCTCTGCGTCATCCTCGTCGTCTTCTTCCTCCACGGAGACCATCAGCTCGTCTCTGCACTCCTCGTCTGACTCACAGCCACTGTTCTTGTAGTCATCGCTCAGGCTGCTGTGACTGCTGCTGCGTCCGCTGCTCACCTGCACTCCGCACATTTCGCCGCCACCCATGCCGGAGAACATTCCGGGGTGTGAGTGGGCGCCCGGATATCCGCCGTATGGTCCGAATCTGTCGAATGGGTATCCGCCGGCGCCTGGAGCTCCCGATGGGAGGAGAGGCGATTGGAAGAGCAACGGCGGGAACTGCTGGGCCGTACGGCCATCATGTGGGGAGATCTTGCGCCGGATGTGGGGCGAGTGAAGCTTCGGGTTCGGGTTGGCACTGTGGCGGTTTCGAGAGCGCCTCGAGCTGAAGACCATGTTGCAGCCCTCCACCGTGCACTTGTGCATCTCACGAAGGTGCACTGCCGAAAAATGTATCTTCAGGGCGCCCTTATCGCAGAAGGTCTTCAAGCAGATGCTGCACTGGACACGTTTCTTGCCGGTCGCCGGATTGATGAATTGGCCGGCCAAGTTGACCGGGGGTGAGCCCCAGCGCTTGGGCTTCGACAGGACCGATGGTGGCGCTGCTGGGGTGCTTGCCGATGGTGGTGACTTCGAGGCGGCAGCTGCAAATGCCGGCAACAGATACGGTGGCGGCACAAACGAGAGTGGTGACGTGTCCATTGACTGGAATCTTGACATGATGTGTTCCATTCTCTGAATGTCTGAAAAGAGAAAGGAGGAGAGCGGTTAGATATGTTTGCGTGTGTGTGTTTTGGGTGGGGAATGCTTTTCGCAACGTCACCCTCTTGATTGATGAAGGACAAGTGAGGGTGACTGCTGCGAACAGAATCACTCAGACGGACGATGACTGCGCGAATAATTCCAAAACAGACGGAACGATGGAGAGCGCACATGTGTCACTGCGTGATGTGATTTTGATTCAAATTCAAATCGGAAAAGTCAAGAAATCATTCAAGATGATGTGTGGTTTTGTTGTTGGTTGGGAGGCGGTGGGAGGAATTGGGTTATGATCGTCCTACAAACGATGGAAATCAATCAAACTGAAGGATGCTATTTGAAGAACATAGAGGCTTCAGAAAAATTTTGAATGTTGCCTTACATGCGACTAACCCTCGGCGAATCGACAAGAATGCGGCTCGAAGGACAAAAATTAGTGCGCTGATGGATTTGAAGAAAATTTCTCTCGGATTTGATGTAAGACAGAAGATTCAACTGGGGCTGCATTCTTCAGAACGTGGGAAGAATTTCGTCACGAATTTGATACAAAAAGTGGACTCCAACATCCTACCTGCAACAGGTTTCGAAAAAATCAATGAAATGAGGGCCGGGACTGGTCTGGACTGGAAAACACTTTTCTTGTTGGCGATAATCGGTAATTGCCGCCTTAAAACCCTCCATTCCCAAACTACTGTATCGCGGAACCGTGCCTTTTCTGAGAATCTCATAATGACCCTAATTACCCAGAGTCCACTCACGGGACAGTACTAAGTTTCACACCTCCAACATAAACGTCGTCGTCGTCTTCATCGTTGTCCTTCATCATCCGGGCGGAGTTCGGCTGGCATTCCAATTCAAGGCCCCGCGCAAAGACCTTGCGTGACTCTGAGACACGGGAAAATCTTTTTCAACTTTTCTCTCAAAGTACCCGGACAATAAAAACAAGAGACCACGGAGAGGTAAGAGACAGACAACATCTAATAAAACAGGATCATCACACAATGCTGCTGCTGCTGCTGCTGTAGGTGCTGCAGTAACCGATGTGGAGCCGTAAGTGGGCAATAAAATTTTGTATTTTCACACCACACATCCGCACCATGGTGACGCGGAAAGGAAGAATGAAAAACAACAAGACGACACACACGAAAAAACAGATTCAATCACTAAACGAATAAAACGCCATAACCGAACTCGGCTCCGTCTTCATCTGCAGCGCGCATGCAATCGACGGACTTCAAAAGATTCCTTCGCTATGATACAGCCACACCAAGGAGACAACTACCAACACACGCACGCACAGTTGGAGCAAGGGCATCCTTGTGCGGTTATAAATTCAGGTAACGATCATAAAAATCGATCGTGGAGATGAGTGGTAGTTTGCTGGCCCGAGGACAGGCACAGTTCCCTCTCGCTCAGTCCCTTCGGATCGCATAAAGCGTTGTCACATAATCCCCCGTCCAGACGGTCATCTTACTGGAACATAAAAACCAAACGAATCGAATTGGGGAGGAGGAAGGATTAAGGCCCGCCGGGGACATTATGAATGAATAAATCTTCGAAAAGTCATAACTCACGGCGGCCCTGGCGTGGCGTGGGTACCACGAGTGCCGTGATACCGCGTCGACTGGACGTGTGTGAGGGACTCTCGCACGGATACAGGAAAGAAAAATTGGTCACACCAGCGACAAAGCCGCTGACAATGCCAACGCCGACGACGCACCAGAGCGATGACGATGACGACGATCAGAAAAAAACAATCCAACAACAGCACTGACCGTCATCGTCGTCGTGGTAGTTGTCTTCGTTGGTCGCATGACATTCAACTGTCAAAAATCGTATATCTCCTGCGGTCAAGTATCGGCTTTGAGGTCTAATGCCAGAGAAGCACACGGGATGGGAATCAAGAAAACGAGAGCGAGAGTGGGTTTTATAATTGCTGCCGTTGCGGCGGCGGCAAATGTTGCGGGGGATTATGAGATTCGTTGAGAAGCGGCGGCCGTGAACTGTCATTCGTATGCGTGGTGGTATCTGCATGGCGAAGGACTTGAACCACATCAGTCAAACGACGCGCCGCCGCAGGGTCACACACATAAGCGTTCGCGGACGGTGTGCGGCAGTAAAATTGGAATAAATCATCGAAAAAATGTCACGAAACCGCGCGATTCCGCGAATTTAGTGGTGGCAGGAAATTGGTTTATTGTGGGCTGGGGAGAGATGACGTGTGATGGTCAAATGGGTCCATTGTGAGCGACGCCGTTGGGGACAAAGGTGCAGAGAGGCCATGACTTGTCAGTCACTCTCAAAGTGATGGGAAAGTGTTCGTTTATAGATTGTGGGGGGACGGATGATTCATGAAGGTTAAACTTGGAGAGGGCGGAGATGGGAGTGTGAGTGCTCACATAAAGTGACAAACAGGTGACTCAAGCTCACCTGAGAGAGGGGGCATTTACTGAACGCGGTCAAAATTCAACAGGAATCAAATTATGGTGTTCTTGATCATGCCTAGACTTTGGATTGAGGGAAAGAGGAGACTTTTGCCATTGTACTTGTAAGTTCAAGGTTGATGAGGGGTTTCACAGACTCAGTTTAAGATGGAGAAGCATATGACCACGGCCTAAAGTGATGGCAGAAGGCAAACAATAGTTTCGACAGAGAAAGCCTGAAGAGAGTAAAGTTCTTGAAATCTAACTAAGACGGGACTTAAACAAACGGCCTCTCCAACGCTTTGTCAATCCTCGCAAAGGAGCTTGTGTATGGTAACGATTGAGCCCTTGTATAGTAGGGCGCTCGAGGGTAGTTTATCAAAACCTCCATATGAACCCCAGATGCTTGGACTGTTCAGCTTTGAATGGTGCAGTCAGATTGAGGAGAGGGTAGGTTTTGAGGGAGATGTTGGAAACTGACTCACATTCGGTCAAATAGGCGGAGGGCTTGTTGGCTTTTCAGGGAGTGTTTTGACAGACGTCGTCTTGCCATCGAGGTAGTTGTCAGAAGAGAAGTTGAATATAAAGCCACACTTTGGAATAATGCATCTTTGTTCTCTGCGGGTCTCTTTTGAAACCTTTCAAAGAACGAAAGCAGACTTTTGAGTGATTCACTGGCATATGTTGGCCAGGGTTTGGACTAAGAAAGGACTCCAGGAAGTGACGGAAACCTCAAGATTTTTCAACACCGGTGGATTGAGGGTGAATCTTGATCATCTTCTAAAGCAGAGCAGTCTTTTTTTCAGTCAGACTCCTGGCAACATTTTGCCTTCAATGTACTACCAAAGATTTTAAGTGATTCTTGGTCCAAGAGAACGCGAAACCTCAAAGACCAGTCTCACACGCTCTTATATTAAACTTTGTAAAATGATAAGGAATCTGTAGGGGATGATACACAGACAGGAGATATGGTCGCGAGAGTAGACTGTAAGCCCGTTGCGGTTTTAGATGGTTTGTGAGGCAAATTTATCTCACTTCTCATGGCACAATGGAAGCATTCTGTTGGGCAAAGTGAAGGCGTTTCTTCAGCGGGGCACAATAAACCCATTTTGCTTGTCTTGGTGAAAGCATCACATCAGCCATGAGGATATGAAATTTACATCCCTACCATCGTTGGTATCAATGATCCTTAGTTTGACTCAACCTCGAAATGTCGGTCACAAATCTTCGATCACTTCGAGAACGTAGTGTTCTGAGAGCTCTACGAGGGATAAACGGACCAGTTTCAGATCGATTTGAACTTCCAACTGTCGACACGTTTTGGTCTTCAAATAAATATCTGGGTCCAGCATCGTATCCTACTTGAGACCGTAAATAACTGAGGCTTCAAAATACAGGACATCCTCCTCAACCAACAAGCCTCTTCTTCTCCCACAATCTTTAGTCAGCTGCCTCCTATTTCGCACCCTAAGTTGGTTCATGTCCTTCTCCAGCTGTGTGCGCTATTGGGTCTGTGAGCATCCAGATCCAAACGCCATAGGCTGAGTTTCTTAAAGACTGTCAGTCCATGACAAAGACTTCAAATTTTTTACCAATGTAAAAGGAAATATGCTCAAATGTGCAATCTGTCGTAACTCTTTAAAGAAATCCCCTTGAAGTACATGTTTGGACCCAGCTTCGTTAAAGAAATGAATTTAAATCTCCAAGGATGCCTGTTCCTAATCTGGTTCCTTCTGGGTCCAATAACATACAAACGCCTTGGCCTCAAGTCGTCCCAAAAACTCCCCTCTAAGCCGCGTTCAAACAAACAAGCCACCCATCACCACAATTATTATCAGTCCAGTTAATCCAATTAACATCCGTTTCCCAAAGTTTCCATTCATCAGCCAATTCGCAGGCACGCGGTGACGATCATCGTCAACAGATGTCTCTGCCTCACTGTTCCGGCTCCTCACCTCACCACCGCGCTGCCGTCACCGTTTTCGCTGTTGGCTTTCATAATTTAATTAGCAACGCAATGTTGCTTTGTTTCTTTTACGCTTTGCTTCTGCGATTTTCTTTCGCGTTTCGCGCTTGAAATTTATTTTTGCTCTCCTTTTGCAATGGGTGCCATTTCATTGTTAGCGTTGAGTCTTCTTCTGCGCCAGCACCTCTCCGCATTAAATGCCTCACTTAACCTCCACTCAAGCGTCTCAATTAGACGTCTCCTCGTTGGCTGACTTATTTGGCCATAGAGGAGAGGCGCTCACTCACGAGGCCCCGCCAAAAGCCACTTTTGTGTGTGAATAAAGTGAAAGTGTGTCCAACGCAGAGCGCGTATGGGAGACCTTCGACGCGTCAGCGGAGCACAACAGAGGTCCAAACAATAAACCATCGCCGCCTCGGCCATTAGACAAAGCACAAAAGAAACACTTTACAGCGCGAGGTCACCGACGACGATGTGTCGAGAATATCCGACCAACGAAGGGCCGACCTGTGAGAACCAAGCTTCACATCTGGGTTAACAGTGACCGCTCACCACCTCTCGGTGGCAAATTGATAAGTAATTACGTGCGCCCCAAACGTGGGACACTCGCCCCGGCGATGATGGACAGTTTAATGTCATTTCTTTGCATCTGCAAGTCCGACGGCATCCAGCGTCTAACGTCATCCGCCCCGGAGAGAAGCTCGTTTAATTGCTCCAATTCCCATAGAGTCATGTGTGTGTGCACGCTAATGAGTTGCTCCCGTCTCAAGTTCGAGGTGCCCTGCCATGGACGTCCATCTCAGAGATGGCCAATGACCGGCAATCGCTCGCTCTCCGGCGCGCACAAAGCACGAGAAAAAAAAACACACACAAAAACTCGCCCGTTGACTACTGGAATTCAGTTTACTGATAGTTTTATGATTTTTATTCAGCTGAACTTGTTTTGGTCTTGTTGCGCGCTGCTCTGTGTGTGCTGTCCGAGATACTTTGCGCAGATTCCATCGCTACCGCGGCTGCTCTAATGGATGCGCGCGAGATAGGCCAAACCGCCGCGTCGTCGCTAAGACTAGGAGTAGGTTTAGTGGGTCGTAAAACAAAAACCAAAGAATCCCCCCGCCCCGAACTGTCGATCGTTGCTGTCACCGATGTCCTCTCCTCGACCACTGGGCAGATACAAGACGAATGTCATCGGTTCGCGCGTTTGTCTACCCAAATACACTTTCAGTCATTAAGTGTATCTTCTACTTTGATTTTCAATGTTCGGGTAGCTCCGATGAATCGTACCCTGGCTACGATGCGGGAGAAGGGGGAAGGCAGTCGTAAAAATCGAAATGGGAGAGAGTTGACAAACATTATAAAGTTGGCAGTAGCAGGAGACTGTGATTTTGTTTACGATGCATGTAGGCACCGACTTGAGTCAATTTAAACATTGCACCGGACAGGGGAGGGGGAAATGTGGGACGGAGGGGGTGGAAGTTTATATGTTCTCTTGACGATGGCTGTCTGTCAAGGAAGGACATTGCGGAGGGGGGCTGAATTTCACCAACAACAGGCACACGCTGATTTTGATGTGACTTCAGGGCTAGTCACTGGTCGTTGACGTGCATTGCACTCACTTTTGACACGACACAGACTGAACGTGTGTGTCGCCTCCCAATATGGTTCGACGCAGAGGCGATGGAGTTTTCGGAGGTCGCAGAGACACAGAAAATATTATGTAGGCCACACAGTGCGAATGAACTTGTGAATTCGGTGTCATGAGGCCTTAAGTGGTCTCTTTGGACCTTGGTAGCAAAGTGGGTGTCTTTAAGAGTGCGCACTCGATGATAAATCGGTGGCATTACATGCCAGAAGCCACCAGGACGTAGTTTCTTCACCAACTACCCGTGTTGTGTGTGAGACTTTTCTTTCGTAAGTGGAGGCGACCTGCAGTTTGTTGTCGATTTCAAATGGCGAGATTTGAGAAGCTTTTCATACATAAGTCGTCAGGATTGTCCCGTGGAAAATTGAGGAATGAATATTTAGACCATTAATGGAACCATTCTATGCCAAGTCAGCGTCACTCTTCCACTCATAACTGAGATCATCGAAGAACTCTTGCTCCCACACCGTGGTTGCCCTGGTTCACTACCGTCGCTGTCCACATCGTACTTCGCATGCAGATCGCTCCACGCACCAAGGTCGACGTCCACCTTGAGGTACTTTTCCACTCTGAGAACCTTGTCCATTTTCATCTCAGTGCTTAAAATGAGGCATGAACTAAAAAAAATCATCTGAGACTGAATCATCATCATCCTGACACTGTCACCCTGAGTCAGTAAATCAATTTATCACCGCCAATGATCGCGCACGCACGGCAATTCCCCAAAAAACAACACCCATCGCTGAGCATCGTTTGTGTCAACAGTCAAGTGATTAGCGTCCGGAGACTTTTAACGTCTTAAGAGGCCGCTAATAAGCGGGAAAATATTTACACTCTGCTTTGGACGCGTCTTTCGCTCCCCTTTTTTTGGAAGTTTTGACTTCACCATCGACGTTGTGTGTGGCAAGTGATGCACCCATGCTCATGGCCGTCAGAGTCGATCGGCTAGGTGTGGCACTCTCCTCCGAGTCGCTTTAATCGGTTTGCTAATGAGATTAATTTGAAATTAATTTGTTATTCGTTTCCATGAAGGCGACAAACAAGACTCCGGAGCACGTGATTTGCGTGGAGCCGGTTCACGTGAGGCGAGACACGTTTCTTGAGTGGGCAAAAATGTGGTGCTAAGTGAGGGTAATGAAATGCTGAATTTTGAAACAGAAGTCAACGGTGTCAATGGTGTTGATGGCAAGAACGTGACTAACCGGATGAGAGTTTAATGGAAATCTTCCGATTTGGAGTGTGCTCTACTCCGATGGACGCACTGATAAAATTCGCATTCATTTGCAACATCGCCAAGGAGGAAGATACAAAAATGTTGCAACAAACTTATGGAAAAAGTTGCGGTCCAACGGCGACTAAAAGCAAGTTCATCCAATCGGTTTGCGAGGGAAAGGAGCTTCCAATGGAATCGGTGCGCTTGCTAACGATGGCGGTTTCGCTAGTGTGTTGTGGTGGAGGATGGGAATGGGGTAGTGCGAGAAAATGTGAAAATAGTAGAAGAGGGAGAATCACACTCAGAATTCGAACAGCGAATGGGAGCTTGGAAAACTCTCTAACCAGTGATCTCTTTTGCGAGAAGCTGCGAAACTTATGTGTACACTATTCTACAGTGAACATGGATTCATTTTGACGTCTGTGAACAGATCTGAAGAAGTTTCCTTCCTAAAAACCTGTTGACAAAAATGCCCAGTGGTGATTAAAAATTCCGTCGGCATGGATGAAACTGACTGGTGCGCAAGAGCCCAAGACAGAGCAAAGAATGACGAATGTGCCAAGAACAGGTCTTTTGAAAAAACAAAGTTGGGACTAAAGACGTTAGGCCCTGGTCTACTCATGTGCCACTCAATTATTTTTATTAAAGTTGGGCCGCCCTTGAATCAGGGTTCTAAGAAGAACACCTGAAAGTTTGATTCCTGGGAGTGCTCCAAACTTGTACAAATGAGCCTTTCCCTCACATCGAGGTTTAAGTTCGAGTTGAGACTCCTCCAATGCTTGACCATTTGGGCTGGATTTGAGGCCACGGCCGTTACGGGTCACGGCTCTTGATGTAGACTCGACCGCTACACCAAGGATCGTAACCTTAAAAAAAACAGTCTGACTGGATTTTCAGGCAGAAGTAGAAGCTTTGGAAATATACTCGAAGTCGTTGGGTTTTGAAAATGTCAAATATTTGAAAAGGATTCAATTAGATGCAACAAGACTCCTCACAACTGAGAGGAGAATGTTCGACTTCCTACAATTTTTTTTTCAAATTTTTAAGTAAGTAACTCAAAGCTCAAGAAAAACTTGTTTTAATTTGTCCTCAAAATTCCTCCATCTTGCTCAATTGAGGACAAGGTGTTGAAAGTACACGAGTCTTAAGAGCAATCCTAAGGACCAGATTCATCCTGCCCTGTAACAGGGTTGGGTTGGAAGGGCTTTATGCGTAAGCAAGCAATTTCAGCCAGTAGCCATGAGGGTCCATTGAATATTCCACGTAAGGATGAATGTTGAGCAAGGGATGATTACCGCAATCATTCCGATTTGGGTGTTAAATTCTTCAGATTAGGGATCTGGACTGTTGTCAGTTCACAGAGCTCATAAATGAACCTTGTTTTCGAATGAATGAGCAGTTGTTCTTCGTGAACTAGGCCGTGACAAAGGAGGTGTTCCACTCATTCTATTTCCTCTTCGTTCCTGCAACTCCTAGAGAAATGCCATAATTTAATACAGTGACTCCCTCTCTGTCTCCAGTCACTGCCCCTCAGTTTCCAGTTAACAGGAGATCATCAAAATTTATAAATAATCTTCAAAAATGGTGTATTCTACGATACCAGCTGTCTAAAGGCAATTTTTTGAATAGAAAAACCCAGTTTTCATCTTCGAAAACGTTAAAATTTCCGATTAAGCCGTTTGAGGACTGAAAAAAAATTGAAAATGATGCTCCCCTCTGCCTGATTCAGTTCAGAACATTGTTTTTGTTTTTTGAAAAAAAAAAAGAACTTCTTATGATCGGAAAACAAGACAACAACAACGTCGTCTGTAGTGTAATCTGTCACCAAGACCGTTTAAGTCGCTCAAAATATCTCGAAAAATGATCGAAAATTTCAAATATGTACATTATTTGCCTCAATCTTTTGAACGGAGTGAGAGGGAATTGCAAGGATATTTCAAAAATCAAGGATCACCTCAAATTAAGTCTAACACTATTAAGTTCTACTAGTAGAAAAACACAAATCTCTGACGTAAACCTTCCTAAAAACGATCAACAAATCATCAGATTGACTCGATCTACATGCTTGGACTTAACGAACAAGGTGTAAAATCAATCTTCCCGCAGGAATATTCAGAACTGATACAAATTCACATCTGAGCGTTAAGGAATGGGCTTCAAAATGATTGGCTTAAGCTTAAGCTTTCTCCAAACACAATTGAATTTAAGGACACAATGGTAGAAACTTGTTCCAAAATTTTCAAAACCATCGTTTCAGACACTTGTCACTTCTTGTGATCTCAATTTCCATCGAATTCATTCTCGAAACTGTGCAAAATAAAACTTCAATTCCACACAAAATCCCGTCGGCAAAGCAAACAAAACAAAAAAACAACACGATCGCGACAGAAATGTACAAAATTCCCAATACTTACGTCAGCGTCAATTCAAAAACGACAGGATTCTCCTCAGGCTCCTTTCCGAAAGACACAAAAAGGCGTAAAGTTCACTCGGAAATGTTTCAAAATAAAATTCCACACAAAAAAGTTCCCGAAAATGTCGCAAGAATCCAACAAAATTCACACGAATCACTTCAAAAAGCCCGTTGGCCAGTCGCAAAACTTCCTTCGAATCTCTGCACTTCACTTAATTTTTTTTTCTTTTCGGGGCACTATTCCCTTTGTAACTTCATTCACGTTCGTTGGCTTCACTTCACTGTAAGCGTTGACAAAACTTTCAAATCACGCAACAAAATGTATCTTCTCAGTGTATCTAAATTTTTTTTGTTGTGATTCCTGATTTTTTTTCGCTCTGTGTGTTGGCGACAAACTCTCAAAAAACTGATACGCACAAGACGACAAGTTCAACGCAACTGCCCACAAACGTCTCGCGTTTCGTCATCCTATCCTAAAACTCCTCGGGCGCATAATGGGTAACACACAGACACTCCGCAGAGATATAGATACACAAAATCCCACAGTCAACAAATACATTGTGCAGTGACAAAAACTGCGCCACCCAATTCACGAATACAAACACAGCCCGGGTACACGACACGACACGACACGACGACGATGACGATGACGACGACACACCAGTGGCATCTCGGCAAAAGGGAGACACAAAAGCGATGAACGAGAAAAAACGAAGAAGAGAAGTGGTGGTGGTGCCTCTGTGTGCAAGAGGAATTTATTTTTGTCACAGGCGACATCCACGACACGACGACATCGTACTGCCCTGCTGCTTTTTGCCTGTTTTTCCATCACTCGACTCGGCGTAAAGGAGAAAAAGATACACAAGTATCTACCAGCCATATCCACGCACACCACTGCACGAAGTCGTCCGTGCTCCTTCGCTCTGCTGGGCGCCCATGCAGCTGTCTCATGTGTGGGACAGTTTTTGTTGTGCCCTGTGTGTTTACATTTCGCATCTACCTGCTCGAAGAGAGTGCTTGAATCTGGTAGATACTCTCGGTCGGTAGGGCAGTCCGCGGCACCACAGTGGTTTTCACCAAGTTTCGTTCTCTTCACACTGAATTTCGAAGAGAGCGCAGACCGGTGCGGTGGTGTGCGAGCGCCTAGATACTTTGCGGAGTGGTGGTGTGCGCGCCCATGTGCTGCCTGCTGTGTCGTTTTGTGGGACGACACTTTTCCACTCGACGACGTGCAGAAGAGAGAGAGGACTTTTTTATTTGGTGACATGCGACTTGGTGACCAGTTGGGAATATTGTGCGAGCGCCACCGGCGGCCAGAGGGAGACAGACCGACTGCTATGTACCGCCGCCGCTGTTTTGCCAGTGTGTTGTGTGGCTGGGAATATTTCATTTCAACCAATTGGGACATTGGACGTGGTGACAAAATCACAAATTTTGTATTTTTGTCATTTTATGTACTTCCTTGGAGGGCTTGGACAGGGCTCCGTATATGCGGTGCGCCGTGAGAGAGAAAGACTGCGTTGCGTCCGTGAATGGGACTTGGGCGTAATCCAATGGAAGAGCAGAGTGACGGTGGTGGTTTGCTGCTTTCATGTGTCACATGTGGCTGGGAGATACATACAGCAGGCGAGGAGTGTTTTTTTTTCTTTTGCCTTCATTTTGAAACTATTTGCGAAATTTATTCAAAGATCAAACGGCGGGCGATGGGAGATCTTCGGTCGACGGACGACGATTGGATGCGGATTTTCGATTCGGCGAAATCGGGTGATGTATGGTTTTGCCGACGGCACTGGCGGCTTTGAAGTTGGCCAAACGTTGTGTTTGATTTTGGAGTATTGTGCGATGCTGTTGGCGTTCGTTTGCAGGGAGTTTTGTTGGAGATTATGTTCTAGGGATGGATCCTTGTTGAGCGGTGGTAGGTCACGTGAAGGGGACTTTCTGGCACAAGTTAAAATTAAAGTTTAAGGCGTTTACATCGCCGTGTTTGGCTGGCAGATTATGGATGAAGGATGATTGTGGCTTGTTGTTGAATCCCAAAATGGGTGGAAATTTGAACAGATTACACGTTCAATGGTTGTGTCGGGAAATTCCTTATGGATTTATGAAATCATTTTCTGTCCACCACCACGAACATACGTGTGCCTTGACCATTAAAGTCTATACACGAGGACGAGAGGGCTCCTCTTAATGGCCTAAATATTGAAATCAATTCAACCTTTCGACTTAGAGAACACAAAAACTTTTCGACTCCATTTTTAGCAACCGCCACCAATGAAAACGCAATTCGAAAGGCAAGTGAAAAGTAGGAAAACCAAACAGAAAGATTTTCAAAGGAGGCAATGTAAATGCGGGGAAAAAATTCGGAAATCTATTTATAAATCAAAAAATCTCAAGTTCATGTGGCAATAGACTTGTCAGGCCTCTTTTTCCAATTTTCAAAATATCATCTCTTCCGGAACTTTGCTTATTCAAACATTAGGAAGTCGTTTAAGACGCGTATCTCAAACACTGCTGAATATTTTGACCGGAAATTTGGCGCAGATGGCAGTAACAGTAGATGATGTATGTAGAATCATCACATTTAATTCAAATTGCCTTATAAAGTACGGTCGATGATTATGAATTCAGTGACAGTATGAGCTTACTTTCGAAACCATGCAAGTATGTTGAGATGGCGTAGTTAAGCACTTAGCTCTGTAAGGAGCACGTGATGACGTACCAGACCTAAATTGAGAAGCTTAGGGAGTCTATAGGCGTACCACCGTACCGTACCGAGGTAGTCAAGGACTTCATGGACTTCATCTACCTCGACTCCGCGGTAAATAGGGACAACAACATCAGTACCGAAATCAAAGGCAGAATCACTCTTGCCATTCACTGCTTCTTTAGGTTCAAGAGGCAATTGAGCAATGAAGAACGCTCTCGAAGAACTAAGCTGGCCTTGTATAACAGCTTCATCATCCCAGTCCTCCTTTATTGCGTGGAAACTTGGACGCTACTAAAAGCGAAGAGACAAAAGTTCTGCTTGCGATTTCTGGTTCTGTCAGCGTGGATGTTGTTTGGAGGAGAAAATTCATTGACGAACTTTATAGACTGTACAGCGACATGCGCCTGGTTGAACGTCTTCGGATACAATGCATAAGATGTCTTGGCCATGTAGAGCGTATGGACACCACTGCTTCGTCTTCGAATCTGAGCAATTGGGTCAACACAACAGGGGACGGTCTAGGTTTAGATGGCGCACACAAGTGTAGAAAGACCCCAACCAACTTGGAGTGCGCAACTTGAGGCAACTTCTTTCTTCTTCTTTTTAATGCATTTTATTTATGTAAATATCAGTGAATTATAATCTTAAAACTAGATAAAATGCTTAACCTAGTGATGTATTAACATATTTTATATCTGACTTACTGGCTCTGGGCGAGCACTCTAAGCTAAACTTAATTAGGTGTCTTTTGGTAGAAGGTGAAGGGTGCTTGTCATTCCAGCCAAAAGTCTCAAGTCTAATTGTTTACTGATCGCTGAGGCAATGTCCAGTCATTATGGCAAAACTAAACGAATTTCCAATTTTTTTTCCAAGCAACTAACGGCTTGTCACGTAGAAGTTCTAGGTTCGATTCCCGGACGGAACACCTCGCATTTTTCACGCACCACCTCTTTCGAGTTGCTGACAATACTCAAAGAGTATCAATTTTCTATGAAAATCTTCTCAAATCTCGCCGTTCGGAGTCGGCAAAAAATTGTAGGTCCCTTCTACTCGTGAGGGAACAGTAGCACGCACAACACGAGTAGTTGTTGTAGAAGCTAGGCCCTGGCCTGGAGTGGCACTTAGTTGTTAACTAGCGTCTTGTGACGTTTGGGACGAAAAGTGTAGAGATTTCTTTAAACTGCAACAAGAATTTATGTTTCAAAAATTATTGTAATTCAATGTGTTTGAGGCATTCGGTGTATGAGTGAATGAGTTTTATTTTTTCTTTGTTTTGCTCTTTTTCCTTCTCGTCGAACACCCATTTATGATGACAAAAACCTCTGATTCCTTGGCTGTCTACTAAAGAGAGAAAAAGAGTTTCCTGTAATTGGGTCTGTTTGCGTCCAATCGTTGACAGATTCCTTAAATTTTGATAGTAACTGTTTTCTTTATAGAACAAAATAATTTTCAATCTAAAAAATATTTACAAATTAACGCTTAAAATTCTGATGAACAGGAGTTTCGGCTCAACAAGAGGCGCTCGACGGACGAACAATTGTCTTACAAAATTTTAGAATCAATAAGTAAAGCGTTACACCAACTGTAGCAGCTGTGTTTGGGTAAACGATGGCCTTTCACCGTCGGCGTTAGTTTTCCCCAAAGGTGCGTCTTGTCACCTCTCCTTTTCATCATTTATATGAACTCAATGTTGCAACTCACTTTAGCTCGAAGACAAACGAACTTAAGACATCTTTCGACCATAGAGCCCATTAAACAGTCACTTTGTCTGGATGCAATGACACTCCGTTCGATTGTTAGGCATTTCTTGAGTCCCATTTGTAGTAGTTAAGGAGAGTTTGTCTACCTCGGGGCAAACGTGAACTTTACAAACGACATCCTAGGGGAGATTCGGCGAAGTATCACCCCTGGCAACTGGTGTTATTTCGGTTTGCCAAAACATCTAGGATCGAAACTCCTGACTCGAAGGACTAAGATGATGCTCTACAAGACGCTAATCCTACCCGTACTCTTAAACGGAGCCGAGTGCTGGACGATAAACAAAATGGCAGAGCAGATTCTTGGTTCCTTTGAAAGAAAAATTCTGCGACAAATATATGGGTCCTGTTTGCGTGGAGGAAAAGACACAACCGCCAACTCTATGTGCTGAACCAGAATGTGGATGTAGTTCGAAAGACAAAAATCCGTTGATTACAGTGACTCGACTACAACAACGATCCAGCTAAGAGGGTCTTCGAATCCCAGTCTCTGGGTTCGACAAAGACAGGAAGGCCGAGTCTTCGGTGTACAGACGTAGTGATTGTGGACACTAGTGAGCTTGGTCTTGACAAATGGAAGCAGCGTTCCCGGGACTGTCAGAAATGGAAGGCAGCTATAGCTTAGGTTCAGACCCTTCATAGGTCACAGACCCTATACATATATACACACATATATACAGAGTGAAAATATGTTTCAAAACTGAAGAAAAAAAAATCGATGCTTATTGACAGTTGCTCCAACGCACAAGAACCGTATTCACGGCGTTGTAAAAGGTCAGCAGGCTTCAATTGTTGGGTGGGTTGAACTTTATAAGGATAGAAATGTGGAACATTTCACAGTACAATAGGTTCAATTGATGCGAAGGCCGGGAAATCCATAAATTTGGATCATTAGGAACCCTTGCATCCACACCAGCAATGTTGTGGACTAACCGTACATTACGACAATACCAAGAACTTACCGTTTCAATAGCGCTTCTGTTCTCTTCACATTTCTTCACAATTTCCCTGCTTATGAGAAACAGTATCATCGCTTAGTGTGCCAAACTTTAATCGCAACTGTGTAGTAAGTTTTAAGTATTTTAACGTGTTGCTGGAGTGTTAAGCCATCCATTATCGTAAACGGCAAGCGTTCAGCTAAAATAGTAACATTACAAATGGAAGCTGAATTAGGCAAATGTCACATACCAACGTTACAAACTTGAAACCACATAACGAATGACCATGTAAAACGATATTGTTTCGAATTTTTGAACTGCAATTTGGAACAAGTTTTCTAACAAAATGAAGCCTTTGACAATCATTTAATAATGTACCCATCATTATGGCACGAGTATTACCCTAAACGTAGTCCTTCTAATTCAGGTAGCCGTCCGTCCGGACGTCCTGTCACCGGGCTTTTATTGCGCCGCTTCCTAGGAATTTGCGCAGTGCGCGATAATGAAGGTTCAATTATGTGCCATAAATGCGTAAACTCATGTCTATGGAGACGTGTTTGTTTTGTTGTTTGTTTGTTTTGATTCATTACATTGAAAAAAAAAATCGTTATGTCCTCGTACACCTCAAGGTGCCGCCTACTTCAATAGTCTTGTTGAATAAGGAAGTTTATTTATAGTTTTAATGATCGGTTAGGTCAGTTATAGGTCAGGGATTTTTCGAACCTACGTTGACACAGAGTCGGAACAACTCTCAGAAGCAATTAGGCGATTCAGAGATGGCATGACTCTCCAGGATACAGGCTGATCAAACGCATGTTCCAAAACGTCAGCAAGAAATAAGCAGCTTTTCTATTATCTCTACTCAGGAAGGACTGCAGACGACGGCATACAGATGGGGCACTTCACCTTCGCTAAGCACTGAAGTGTGATTGGGCTGAGATGAGATGACACTCTATGCGCCGCCTGTGGAGAAGGTGGAAAAACTGCAGAGCACCTCCTCCGTCAAGGAGGATCCCGTCTTTGCTTGAATCATGTGGCGGCTGTTTGGTGCTGACGTGGTGGGAGCTGAAAACCGAGGCTCTCTACAACAGAAGCGCTTGCAGCCTTTTCCTCGGAAGACCAAGAAATTACATAAAATGTGACTGCCTGGGAGTACAATGGACCAGTTTTCGAGTCTGAGCGCTCCATATGAGTGTGTCTCAGCCTCCTACAAAAAAGGAGGCGATTCAATGAACTTGTTCCAACCACTATATCTTGGATCTGTCAAATGCATGTCCTCCCGACTCATTTAAGACGCGTTCTGGAAGCCGTAAAAATGAAGATATCCGCGCCACGTGACCAAACCAACGAAGCACAGTCCTTTCTGTGCGAAAAGCTGCTGCTCAATATTTAGTTCGTTTCTTACAAACGTGGTTCGAGCTCTTTCTTCAGTTGGACGGAATGGAACAGCTATATTTCCCCTCCGGATGTTCTCCTTATAAATAAGCGCCATAATTTGCCCTACACGATCTTAAGCAGAGGTTAACCAGGAGAATCGCACAATCAAGCTCAAAAAAGAAAAAACAGGCCCGAACCATGTTCAGTCCATTTTTGTTTGTAAATCGCTTACTCTTCTTCTTTGATTAGCGCTACAGTTCAGTGAGGACCTAAGCCTCAGTCTTGAGTAAGCTGCGTCTTCTCCTTTTGAACTGGTACTCGACGTCTTTCTCTAATGCGCTGCCCGACAAAGTTCGATTTAAAGACTTTCCAAGTGTCCATTCTTCCCTAAACCGTGGCAAAAGCATTTAACACAGCATCCCCGATGAAGTTCTTTAATGATGTAAAGTCAGGTTTCAACAAGTACCTGTGGCGAGATTTCTTTCAAAATCAAGAGTCTAACATCTTCACAGTCATCCACAGATTTATTCACACATGGGAATTCTATGTGGAAACGGAAGGAACCACATCAGCAAAAACGAAGCAAGCAAACTAAGTCAATCAAATGATGCCTGTTGACTAACGACTCTCCATCACCCCAGATCCCATCGGGGTAATCAGAACGCCAAATGGAGAAGATCTGCCTCTACTGTCAGAAGTCCAATTCAACATCGGTCCTAGGTGCCTGCGAGTACCGACACAACGAGACTCTAGAATAGCCGACAGAATTGCACTCAGACGTTGAAGGTTAGTTCTCACCCCTAGCTGGCTCTCCAAAAGGCCATTTTGGGTTTCGTCGCATCCACCTATTGATGCGACCAGAGAAAGGACTCATACTATCCATCATCAAGTATGGTTTCCCCGTATGGAGAAACTTTCCCTTGTCGAGATAAAGAAACTCCGAACCTTCGACAGGGTCTGAGCTACACACGCAACTAGAAGGTCTACTCCGAAGCAAGCGTCAGTCCTCTGCAACAGTCCTATGTGGAACTATAGCTCCAGGAATCCGAAACTCACTCGAATTCAATTATTTCTGAAGGCACACAACACGCTAAATGAGGAGACTCTTCTCCTGTTCTATTTGAATTGACAACGAAAAGATAACCTTCCACTCTGACGGACTCATTGCGCGAAATGCTCAACCCAGACGATTGAGTTTCGATGATTCAATGCCCCGCCAAGACTCCTGTTAACATGTTGAGGTCCCCATGTCCTACGCTTTACAGCGACTGGGTTCTCTTCGTATTGGGCAGTGACCACAGGGACCACCCCCGAAGTAGACTAGTGGATTTTCATTTGGTTTATGACCTCGTTTGGATTTTCTGGATTTTCACTTAGTTCATAGCCTTTTCTATCTATTTGTGCGTGTGTAGAGTACAAGCACATTCGCGTTAACAGAAGTAATGCCTCCAGTGCTGGAAAATAAGCGAACCAGCAGAGTGTATTCTTGGGTCGGTCCTGTCTGTGGGAGAGGTGAATGGGCGGAAAGGCACAACGGTAAGCCAAGATGTGGATGAAATCTAGAACGCAGAGCGTCGTGCACTCTGTCGTGACTAGATCAAGCAAACAGACAAAATTGCCCCGACTATTGAGGGAGCTCTTCTAATTTCATCCACCAGGTTTGATAAGCAAAGGGACAACGAATCTACGGTCTAAGAGTTAAAAGATCGCCGATGCTAGGGAATTTGGTCTTGAGGGCTTCGATCCTGAGACCGTCGACGATGGAATGCTGGAACTGTTCGGTGTCACACCTTTCAAGGAGCATTGGCCTGATTAGTAAGTAAGTCCAGAGTTTGACAAATTTGGAGTATTTTCCTTGCGATGAGATGACTTTTATGACATATAAGGAAATTCTGTTTCCTAACCTTATTAAGTTCACTTCTTCGCTAACAGTGACAACGCCAGTCATCACATAGTGGCAGACATTTTTCAAACGAACCACAAAATATCGCTGAACATGCAAGCAAACTGTAGGGGCTGGATTGGGACTCCACCCACATATGATCTCCTGGATCTACACGGCTGGAGGGTGTCCCACTCTATTACACGGCGTAACAGTGTGGTCACCTTAGCACTCTTTGGAACAATCCACACTCCATGATGGGCTTTCATATGCAGAAGTGAGGCATTTTGGACCACCCTCTCAGATGCGCTGGATGTCATTCTCAATCGCACACTCTTAGATTTCTATGCCTAATATGTTGCGACCTACGAATACTTTAAAATATTCGTCACGTCTCAATACCTAAACCATTTAGCTCGGAACTTCATTTTCGAACTTCCAGAGCACGATTTCTGATGCCACATGCATCCTCACTGATGGATCCAAAACGAAAAAAAGGTGTAGGATGTGGCACTTCCTCTGAGCACCTCAATCTAAGTCAGACCTCCCAAGCACTGTGGTGTGTTCGAAGCTAAAGTGATGGCCATTCGTGAGGCATTGTTCGGGCTGAAGTGGAACAGTGTGTCGTCCTCACGGATAGTCAGTCAACACTAATCGACCTTAATAAGCTCCAAGATGGTTATTTTTTGGCGGGCATCCCTAGACGAGATGGGTGAGCAATATAGCCCCTGCCTGTGCTAAGTGTCTGATCGTAGAAGTATCCAGATAACGGAGGAACTGATGAAGTAGTCAGGTGTTGAGGAGCACGAGCTCCTTGGTGTACATTTTGCCATATGCAAGATGAAACTACACATGAGCGCGATTCACTTGATCAACCAAAGATGGTCGAACTATGCCCTCTGTCGTGTGTCAAAAGAAATCTGACTCTCCCTCGACCCTTAACACTCTAGACTCATTCAGTTAGTTCTCAAAAGATCCGTCATAAGCTTGGTTGGGGGAACAGTAACTGCTCACTGTGTCCGGCGAGCACGCTAGCAGAATACGTGTTAACTCGAATGATTCCTGCAGAAGCTTATGGGTGAGATTGAAACCGTCCTACATCCGCTCTGCACTTGTCCGGCACTTGTGAGCCTCAGATGTCGATACTTATCGGTCTTCATGACCCCAACAACCAACACCTCTCCCACCGATTTGTCGAACTTCCTCATCGGCTGTAAATGGTTCCGACGAGTTCATCCCGCTCCTACTCTATGGCGCGGAAACCTAGATGCTATTAAAAGTGGATGGGGAGAAAGAGACAAGTTTTGCGTGCGATTTTTGGTCCTGTTTCCGTTGATGGTATATGGAGAAGAAGATTCGCGGACGAACTCAATGGGCTGTACAGCGACATGTGCCTAGTCAAGCGTCTTCGAATACAACGCTTAAGATGGCTAGGCCATGTAGAGCGGATGGACAACAATGCTCCGGCCTGAAAAGTCTTCGAATCTGAGCCATTGGGACAACGCAACAGAGGACGGTCTAGGCTAAGGTGGCGCACCTAAGTGGAGAAGGACCTCAACCAACTTGGAGTGTGTAACTGGCGGCAGCTGGCGAAAGATCGTGGTGGCTGGAGAGGCATTTAGGTTGAGGCCCAGATCTACCCCTAACTGCAGCGCCACAAGAAAAAGAAGAAGAAGAGTTCATCTCGCGGAACACTTGAGTGACAAGACAATGGTTCTTTAAAAGACTAAGTGACTGACTGACTAACTATGTACCTACCCAGTCTGTGAATGAGTAAGAACCGCAGATATGATGTGGCAGTGTAGACTTTTCTTTTTAAAACGGACGGACGAAATCAGCTTCATCATCACATTCCTAAGCTAGGAGGACCAGTGCACCTATACGTCCCTTGATTCGGAAACTAGCGCTGTCATCGATTCAACTGGGAAGCTATACTCGAATAATCCTCCCGTCCCGTTGTCGATCATAAGCCAACATTGTTCAAGAACCTTCATAGACCCCACTTCTTCAAAAACAAATCCTCTTCCTCCATGTCGGCCATCCACAAACTCCAAACACAAACATAGTCTTACATCCTCCATGTCGCAGGGAAGTGTCCTCGCAAACAGAGCCCCAGTCGTGTTTCTTCCAAACCAACGGTTCATATTTAATTTCGCGGAAAGTTCAACATCATTATCCCGCCAAAAATCGCATCCCAAGAACTCCGAAGGAAATCGTAATATAATGAGAGCAAGGGCGCCGCCGACGCCGCCACCTCGACTCCATGTGTATAGACACCAAGGATTCACCCGAAACTCCCTGTTCCTAATTAATTCCCATTCGGGGAGTTGCCTAATTTCAGGACAATTACCACGGGATAACCGAAATCATAAAACAACAACAGCGATCCACTCCCGGAAGGGTTGAATATGGAAAATTATGAAAAATCAATAAAAGGACACATGGAGAGGAAGTCGGTTGGCAGGCAGCCAGTCACCGTGATGACAACGCAAAAGATTTGGATCAAGGGTGAGGTAAGGAATCGTTGTCGTGCGTATGTACCCCGTCTATGTACAGCATCCCTGTGTACACATCCCACCCCACTGGAGTTTGTGTCTACTTTCGTTTTTTCTTTTTTTTTTTTTAATAACCCGACGATTTCTTGACGCAAAATGGCAGCCGCCACTGCTGCCGCCGCGTCACCGATGGGATGTGTCGGGGATACGTTATTAAGATGTGAACCCTTTTTTATGCTCTCGTCCCCGTCATCATGGATCACCGGATCACCCACCACCATTTGCATAATTATGGGAGAATAATAATGAAAATAATAACAACATCCTGGCGGCGGCAGGGGACGACCGTACAACGTCGACGATGACGACGATGGCTTCAGCTTCCGTTGTGCGATGTCATGAGATTCATTACGACAGGACAGGCATTGAGCGAGATTGCCTGTCTCTTGGCGTGTCCTTTGTTCGCCGCCACTGCGATTACATAGAGCGGAGGTACTCAGCACAACACTACACCCCAGACTGCCGACAAAAGGAGACGGACTCAAGGAGCAAAAAACACCAACAACAGCAGAGCAGAGAACACAGAGAAAAAAAATCCCGGATTCACCCATTGAAAGGAAGACCTACAGCCCGACAAGCACAAGAAGAGCAAGTATCCTTATGTACAGCGACGAGCGGCGCGTACTCTACTCAATATGCAAGGAAGAGTTCGCGCTCCAGGGCAACCCCGGAGTCTATTGTTATCCTTTATAGTTTTAATGGGTGCCCCCTCCCCGGTGTGTCAGAGCCAGCTAGCAGCTTGGCTAGTTCTTGGCTTCTGTGCGCGAGCGAGCGAGAGAGAGAGAGACCGAATGAGAATGGGACTGGGAAAGGGTTGTTGGCTGGCTGGCTGGCTGACATGGACAGGACACAGTCTCGCAGTGTACCCACCCCGGTTATGAGGAAAGAGTCGATAGTGGTGCGGTGCCCTGTAGTTGTATAGTTGGATTTTTCAGATATTGCTTGCATTCGAGTCATACTCCTGGGAATAGGGGCGGTGACCATTATGAAGTTTGTGCCATCGGGTAGATTAGAATCCTTTTTCTGAGTCACCACACAATCCACACTGGTGCCGAGTGTCTGTGTGTTTGTGTGTGTGTGTGTGCAGTGCACAGAAATGGCCGCAGGCGATGGGTGTAGCACACATTGTGACGGCACACAGGAGGCAGGGGATTGCTGCGAAATGGTCTCTTGCATTTCGGTACTGACTTACAGCAAAGTCTGAGGTTGGCCGAGCACATTCGGAGGGATTTTGAGGTCGACAAAGTTTTGGTATTAACGACAAAGTCCTCGTTGCGGTTTACTGGCGGGGGAGTTGAAGTTCAAGCAGTTGGATGTATTTAAAAATTTGTTGAAAATGATGGACGAGTCAAAATGAATGACGGAACTGCTGCGTTTTTTCCAAGCAGATGCGCTAAGATAATACAGATTTTGAAAAGCATGAAAAAGAACGGTAGGGGGCTTAAAGTCGGGGGATCCAAGGCTTAGGCTAGATCAGGAAAGGCCAAAAGTGGGTTTTCGTGTCGAAATAAAGTTGAATTTCCACTGCGGGCTGCGGTGAATTTTGCCAGAATCAGGACACAAAATCTGTTGTCTCAGATTGAATTGATGATGATGATGGTGATGCATAGAAATGCCGACAAAAGCCTGAAAATGATCCGCTGACATTCTGTTGTCCCTGTGGTTCGGATTCGAAGACTCTTCGGGCCGGAGCATTGTTGTCCATACGCTCTACATGGCCTAGCCAGCATAAGCGTTGTATTCGTAGACGCGTGACTAGGCTCATGCCGGCATACAGCCCTTACAGTTCGTTGTCCTCCAGATGCCATGAACGCAAACAGGACCAAAAATCGCACGCAAAACTTTTCTCTCGAAGAGACCAAGGGCATCCTCATTCATTTTTAGTAGCGTCCGGGTTTCTGTGCCGTAATGCAGGACAGGGATGATCAAGGTGTTGTACAAAGTCACTTTGGTCGTTCGAGAGATTGCTTTATTACTCAATTGCCTCTTGAGCCCAAAGAAACAGCGATTGGCAAGAGTGATTCTGCGCCATAAGAAACGTGCAATCAATAATCAACTTCAATCAGTGAATACTGGTTGAACAGTGATGTTCCAAATTTAGACCACAAAACCCTGCGGTATACGGACGGAAAGAAAATTGTGGCGGGAGCGTTTGAACTGATCTAAAATCCACGCCATCGACATCTACGCTAGACATAAATTATCTAAGGGTATCAAAGAGAATGGAATCCACAAATCCAAGCTGCACTTTAGGCCTTCTCATCTAACACTGTAAATTTCAGAACTATAAAGTGTTACAATGATGTACTGCAATCTCTCGCCAAGCTCAATAACGTGAAATTTAGCTGTGGTCCTTGACGCAACACGATTGCACGCATAAAATTCGAACTCGGTGTAACTGATTCAGACACACCGCCTTGCTGGTCCGGATTGGTTACGGTTGGCAAACGAAATATTTTGAGAACATCGTAAATGGTCAGCACTTTCAGTCGTCGTCAGAAAGGACAAATTGGTTGTATAAATATCCACAACTAACAATATAGCGAAAAATGAGCGCACCATTCAATGTTGGCTTGGCAAGCACCGGTCGGAAAATCTGAAACGAACGGTGCGAGGAACTCTAAATGATAATTGATGACGTTATCTTACGACAAATAGTGGGTGCAGACGCAGAAGGTCTGGGTTCGATACCCGCACGGAACACTTCGCATTTTTTCACGGCACCACCTCTTTCGAGTTGCTGCCAACACTAAAAGAGGATCAATTGTCTGTGAAAAGCTTCTCAAATCTCGGCGTTCGGAGTCGGCAAAAAACTGAAGGTCACGTCTACACGTGAGAGAACAGTAGCACGCACAACACGGATATTTGCTGTAGAAGCTAGGCCCTGGTCCCTTGTTAGCTGTAGTGCCACTCAATTATAATTAGTGGATGCAGACCCAAAAAATCGTTATGGGGCATTGCACACAACGTTCGACGCTTATCTCAAACGTGAAACAACTCGACAAGTACCAAGTGATGTTCAAGAACTACGCTGAAAACTAGGTGTGATACGATCCTGTTACTTGACAATGCTAGACACTATACCTCACACGTAACGGTGCTTCTGCAGTTTAGATTCGAAATTCTTCCGAATGCAACAAACTTAAGGCTACTATAATGTCCAAACCGTTCACGACAGAGAGGGGCTTTAAAGAAAGTCGGTTGACAATCTGGAAGTGGCTCTAAGATCTAAAAAAAGTTATCTGCAGAAAATTGACATTCTGCAGATATTCTTGAAGACTCTCCCATTAGTGACGATAAACCGCCGTTTAGCACGTTGAAATCCAAAGCTGGAAAAATAAAAAAGGTTGATTAATCATCAATTTAAGTTTTGTCCCCCTCAAAGGGGCCACTTCAGATATTATACACTTATGCCAGCGTTCATTTCCAATTCTCGAAATAGTTCCGATTCAGCGATTTACTTCAGTTCAGCGATTCGGTTTGTATCTCCTCAACCGTCGCAAGATGCCTCCCTTTCATGGTTCTCTTCAACCTTGGGAATAGAAAAAAGTCGCAGGCGGCCATATCTGATGAATACCGTGGCTGAGGTACGGTGTTTTTTGTGTTCAGAATTTTCAAACGAACTTCACTGCCGCTGGCTCAGCAATTCAAAAACAAATAAACAACAAAGTCGAAGGTTCTGATGGCTTGCCATTCCCGAATTCCGGTTGTGTCGCACAACTTTAACACAAACCCGATGCACCGTGCAGTTTGGTTCGAGAACCTATGAACCACTCCACACCTGCACTGCATTTCGGTTAGGAGATGCGCAGTCGTGTGACTTCTTCAATATTGTGCTGAAGAGGATAGTGTGGAGTGCAGCTGTGAACCCGGAAGGTACTGTCTTCTACAAACCACTGCAATTGCTGGGATATGCTGATGACATCGTTTCGTCGTTCCCTGCAAGCCGTTGTAGAAGAATTCACGGCTATTGAAGAGCAGGCGAAACGAGCTGGTCTTAGAGTGAATGAGGATAAAACAAAATATGTGCTTTAGACAAGGAACCGATTCGTCGAACAACACCTCGGTCAGAATGTGGCAATTGACAGCTACAGCTTTGAGGTAGTTTGTCTACCTCGGGGCAAAGATGAACTCCGCAAACGACACCCTAGTAGAGATTCGGTGCAGAATCACCCTTGGCAACTGGTATTATTTCGGTTTGTCAAAACAGCTAAGGTCAAAACTCCTGCCTCGAAGGACTAAGATGACTAAGGACTACAAAACGCTAAACCTCCCCGTACTTTTGTACGTAGCCGAGTGCTGGACGATAAGCACAACGGCAGAGCAGATTCTGGGCTCCTTCGAAAGAGATATACAGTGTCGAATGTATTGCCCTGTCTGTAGGAAAGACAAAGAGATACAATCGCGAACTCTATGTGCTGTAGCAAGATGTGGATGTAGTTCGAAAGGAAAAATTCGTCGACTACAGTGACTCGACCACATAGAGCGAATGGACAGTAACGCTCCAGCTAAGAGGATCTTCCAATCCGAACCTCCGGTGTAGAGACCAAGTGATTGCGGACGCTAGAGAGCTTCGTCTTGACAACTGGCAGCCGTGTGCACGGGGCCGCCGCGAATAGAAGGCAGCTTTAGCTCAGGCTCAGATCCTTCATTGGACGCAGGTCTGATAAGCAAACAAACAATCGACATCTTCAGCAACTTCGACAATTCTCCACAAAAATTTTTTTCACTTTCTCAACATTTTCATCGGTCGTTGATGTGCTGGGGCGTCCAGGGGGAACGTCGTCACGCACATCTTCTCGACCGTCTTTTAAAAGCTTGTACCACTTGTAGGCATGTTTTTTACCTTATGCCACTGTCAACAATTTAAGTGTTTTTGAGCAAATTCGAAAACACGTCTAACTTGTATGGTTCTCACAAACACAAATTAAATATGTCATATAGTTAAAACTGTAAGCATATGTTTGAGTAGAAAATAGCCCGTGAAATTTGAAAAGTTGTGTTTGTTTTGTACGCTCTATTGTCCAACACGACACATATCGCTCCAGCAGCAGATGTAGGAGAATTTGCTGGAAGAAAATCGAACAAATAGAAGTATTTATTCGCAGACGCAAGATATTGTTTTTTTAAATTAGAAAGTAAATGTTTTATTTTCATCTTAAAAAACCTATAAGACAGCTATGTCTTAAAGTTGAGAAAAATTAGCTTGTCTTGCTGGAGTCGATCTCATGATTTATAAAGCCGCGGTTATAGCCTTAAAACCACCAACAATGTCACCCCTCAGTTGGTTGAAAGTATGCTTAGAATCCTAGCATGTCCTGAGCAGGAGAGATTATATTTTGAGCCAAAAATTTGCACGAAGATTTGCTGTGGGATTGGTGCAAATTCTCTCAGCGATTCCGCCAGTCTCTGAATCTTTGTCAACGCCTTGATACAAAGGTTGATATCCCAGCCTTCGTCTACTTCTTTTGCTGGCGCTACAGTCTGGGGTGAACATGGGCATCAACCATCATACCTCTCCAGCTAGCACAATCTCTCACCAGCTGTTTCCAGTTGCGCACTCCAAGTTGGCTAAGGTTTTCTGTACTTGTGTGCTCCATCTCAACCTACGACATCAACAGCTGAGTTGACCCAATTGCTCCCATTCGAAGACGGAGGAGAAGATCTGCATGCCGCCGTACAGCCTATGAAGTTCGTGGTTAAATCTTCTCCTGCAAACGCCATCAACGAAAACAGGACCAAAAATCGCACGCAAAACGAGAGAAAATCTCGAAAAGACTAAGGGCTTCCTCATTCGTTATATATAAAGTCCAAGTTTTCGCTCCCCAAAGGAGGACTGAGATTTTTTTTTACACTGCACTGGAGCGGTCAGACTCAAAAGCTGGTCCATTGTTCTACTAACCGTCGACCAAAGCTCTTACTAAGGAATTGGGTAGTCCCAAGGTGGATTCGGGCCCAACAAATGCCTCTTTAGAACCTTGCCTGGCTAGTTCATCAGCACTCTCGTTTCACGTGATCCCTCGAAGTCCCTGGACCCAAACAAGTCTTAACGAATTCAGTCTGCAAACCAAATTGAGGGAGGACTTGCATTCCCGGACTATTTTGAAAGTGGTGAAAGGGGTTGAGTAAGGTTTCAAGCACAGCTTGACTGTCGCTGCAGACGCTGATACGTCGCCCCTTCCACCTGCTTTTCACAATATAGTTGGTGGCCATTAGGATCGCAGAAGTTTCCGCCTGGGAGAAAGTTGCGAAATTATCTAAAAAAGTTAGAAGTCTAATGTTGTCGTCTTCCATCAAGCCGTCCGTGAAAATCTGACTACATTTACTTCCCGGTTCAGTTTCTGGCCAGGGCCAGTCCGCAGGGAAAGACTTTAAATAAACGACGCAGCTGGATCTTTGGTGACCCCGCATCAGACGGCATGTCATAGAAGATGCTGTGCGCGAGGTCATCAAAACTCCAGTGCGATTTGAACCAAAGACCATTCCTTTTTAATCGGGAGATGGCCTTGATTGTACAGCCCATGATGTAGGTGTCAAGAGGAGGAAGATTTAACAATGCATCAAGAGCAGAGCCAGACGTGCTGGGGAAGGCCCCTGTGGTGAAAGCAGCAGTCACGTATGTATGCTTGTTCCACCAAATGACTGATGCATTGGAGAGAAGAAGTCTTATCATGCGGACTGGAATGACCAGGCTGTTATACAAAGTCTGCTTGGTCCTTCGAAAAAATGCTGATAGAGGTTAAGCCTGGATGTCCGAAGAAGTAAAGCACTCACTTTCGAGAATGGTCCGATTAGGACATCCTGCATTTTTTAAGAGTGGCGTGTTTTTTCTCAATATAGTCCCCCACTTGACCCAGCAACGCTCACACCGTAGAACTGTCAAAAAAATACGTTTTCTTGAGGTCCGCAGAGTAGGCCCTCATGACTCCAAATTACCCCTTAGTAGACTTAAACGTCTGGCTGGTAACTTTTTGATGTTTGGAAATGAAACTAAGTCGCAATGGATCAAATCTCTAGAAGTCGGTGGATCGCCCAGCTGTTCCTTGCGTTAGAGATGTGAACCGGTTTTTTCTTCGTCAAATGAGACAATTTTTTTATCAACTTGGCGTCAAATCGCTCCAACATCTCTGTTACAGTTTTGCCCTTCTACAGGTTGCCGATGTAGATCAACCCTTGTGAAAACGATGGCCTTAACCTTTCCTTCTTCTGGTCATGACCGCCGGCTGAAATCCACTGTTACGGCTGTTCTTTGGTTTGGTTTCTGCTGTGTACCAATGGATCTGTCACAAAAACCCGTAGAAATATCATTGGACTGTAACTGTCTAACAGCGCCAAACGCTGTTCTGAGGTGGACCCACAGTTGAGCTCGTACCCCGGAGTGAGCAACCGCGGCACCCAGCTTTCTCATGCCCAATATTTCATACAGGATATGACCCACGCGGGCTTTAAATATGCCTACTATCTCAGGGCACCTTTAATCGACAGTTCGCCGATAAGCGAGATCATTACTTCATCCACCGTGTTGCACCTGAACTTGGCTTATCAAGAACCAATGAGCGACTACTTTGAAAGTCGCTTAAACCATTTTCGGCAGTCACCATTTAAGCTTGTGTCATATCATCCTAGAGCTCATTGATTTTGTTGTCCGTTCAAAAAAAATCAATCAGCGACCGATGTTGGACTCTTTCCAACAAGACCGGCGGACATGCCCATTTGCGGTAGAAATAAACCTGCGAGACCAAATCGAGTAGCAGTCTCCGAGAATGAACCACACGATAGTGAGTCCCTCTTGTGAAAGTGTCGCCATCCGGCAGAAAGAATAAGTACTTCTCCTGACTGACCTCGCCTGCAAATTGTAACACACAGATCTCAAGTGAATTTCCCTAAAGACTGTCCTTAGACCGAAAGCTTGAACCAAACCGATTTAAAATTGAAAAGCTTGATAACTTGAAAAACGACCCTCTTCCGCTGGGGGTCAACATGTAATTGACAGCGAATCAGACAGTGACCGGTGTCCTTAGAGCCTAACGGGCTCTAATTGAAAAAGCAATCAATTCATTAATCGCTCTCGTCAAGCTTAGGCAAACCAACCACTAATCGAATTTCAGCATTGCCCGCCCTTCAGCATTCCCCTCCCCCCCCCCCCTGTGTTGTGGTATTAAATTCCATGTCCCATTGCACACCATATTCAGTGAAAGGTTGCAGCAAAAAAAAATCATGTAAGTCCCCCCGTCTCCGCTGAAATCCAATTCAACTTGTATCACACCCTGTGCCGCATGTAAACCCGTGTAATTGCGTATTTTTTTTTTGTCCGCCGCGGCTATTGTTGCTGTCCGACTTTGTCCAAGCCGCGGATCTGGTGGAATTTTTGTCGGAAATTTCATATTTTTTCCGTCCGACATCGGGGCGACCTCAATTGAACTGCGCCAGTCGCCGCGCGGCCCTAAGTGAATTTCCATTTATTTCGCGTTTTAACATTTCAATTTGCGAAAATGATTACCAGCCGCACACCCAACCGTTCCCCGTGGGGGCTGTGATATCGGTCAAAAAAAAAAAAACAAAAAACCGCCGCTCTGGCCCTCACAGGATTGTCCAGCGGCCACGGAGGAGTGGCGTGGAGCAACAGAGTTTTCAACACCTGTCCACGCGAGCGTGTGTCATCCCTTCGGCTTGGTACATATATCAAATTGCATGTACCGTCGCCCGTGAACTCCAATTTCCCCCGCCCCCAGCGACAGCCACCCCACCCGGACGCACAAAAAAAAAACTCCTGTGTATCTCATTGTTACAACATCACAATCGGCCAGATAACAACACCAGCAACAATCACGGAATGAACACGAAACAGCCAGAACAAAAAAAAAAGCATGCCTCCGCTGGATATGAATGGCGAAAAAGAGGAGCCGGGACTTAAGGGATGATTGGGGAATCGCTTTGATGAAGTTGTCGACAGGACATTTGATGATTGCCCTCCGTTGCCGTATCTCTGTGCACGCAAATCGGATGGGATTCCGTCATATAATGCCGTAAAAAATTGGGGATTACATCGCGAGTTCTGTTATGTTTCGCCACCCCTGCGCCAGACTTGGGCTGGGCCGGGCGCATTGTTTCCTTTTTGATTTCGCTGCGTCTCCCCATGGCATGCTTTTCTGTTTTTTTTTTGTGGTGCTTTTCGTTGTCCTCTTTATCGTTCGTCATCGCTGCTAAGTGAATTAAAGTGTCCTTTATGCCTGGGGGTCACTCCGCCCCCTAGCCCCGCGAAGAGGGGTGATTGTTGATGAAGATAGTAGGAAGCGTTCTTCTTTGTTGGTTTTGTTCGTTTGTTCCTCTCATTACTTGGTAATGTTTTGTTTATTGACGTCAGACGCGGGGGAACGATTAAGATAAGGAAATCTCGACAAATTTGACAGGATTAGCTGACTGCTAGGAGAGTGTGCAGTGTAAGTGGGAGGGAGATGTAAGCGAGTCTCAAATGACTGTCGATTGCTGGCTGAATTGGACATAAACTTTCACTATTTACCGAATGCTGGGAGGATGTCGCAGGACTGCTTGTGGGGATCTTAGGAAAAGACAATTAGCAGAAGTTTCTGAGAGTAGGGCTGTCATTTTAGTGTGTCGATGGTTGAGGAGGGGAATGTGGATATTCACGAAAGTCATCAGACACATTTTAACATTCACAACCTAGTGGCAGGTTGGTCAGAGGAAAGCATGCCTGATGAGTGGAATTTCAGCGTCGTTTGTAAGATCCAAAAGAAAGGAAACCCTTTCGACTGCGCCAACTATCGGGGATCAGTCTTCTTAACATCGCGTACAAGATCCTCTCTACCGTATTGTGTGAACGCCTGAAACCTTTCGTCAACAACCTGATAGGTCCATACCAGTGTGGTGTCATTCCGGGGAAGTCCTCCATCGACCAAATCTTCACACTACAGCAGATCCTGGAAAAGACCCAAGAAGTGCAAATAGACACTCACCACCTATTCGTCGATTTCAAGGCCGCATATGAAAGAGTGCATAGAGACGAGCTATAAAGTGCCATGTCTAGTTTTGGCATTCCTACCAAACTCGTCAGATTGTGTAGGATGACGATGGAGAACACTCTCTGCTCCGTCATGGTCGGTAACGAACTCACTGAGACCTTCAATGTCAAAAAAGGTTTTAGACAAGACGACGCGCTATTATGTGACTTTTCCAACATTATTCTTGAGAAACACGATCTTCTACTAATTCACAAGCCAACACGATAGGCACTACGTCATTGCGAAGACTCTGCTCTAAAGTTGTAAACGCAGGACGTTGATGTGTTCACGCCAAAGAAAGTTCTCGTCGATGGTGATTCCTAAGTATTTGATACTTCGGACAACTTCGATTTCGTTGTTGTTGGTTGACAGCGGACAGCGGTCTATTCGATGAAAGATCTGGAGAACTTCTGCAGGTGTTGATGGAGTCCGAATGTGCATCACCTTTGTTTTCTTAGCATTTATGACTAGGACATTATCATGGCACCATTCGGATACAGCGTTGAGTTCGTCCTGCATTATCTGTACAGCTGATTGCAAGTTCTGGTGTTTCACCACGATTGCTATGTCGTCGGCATACGCATACGTAGTAGATTTTTTCAGTAACTTCAGTCGATCGTTCGTGAAAAGGTTGAATAAGATGGGGCTTAATTTTGAGCCTTGTGGTACACCGTATACCGTACTCAATATATCAGCTACCTTGACTTGGATAGTTCTGTCAGTCAGATAACTTCGGAGCCAGTTTGCAAGGACTCCTCTCAACCCCTTTCTGCTTATACTTTCTACAAGCTTTTCATGTGTCAATGTATCGAATGCTTTACTGAAGTCGATAAATAGCACAGTCACGTGATGATTCCTGCTAAGGCCTGCTTTGGCGACATTTGTAAACTCTCCCAGTAGAGATTGGGTGCTCTTGCCTTTTTGAAAGCCTTACTGGTTCGTGTGTTGTACTTTATGTTTCGATAGAAAATAATTGACACGATTAACAAGTACTTCTTCCAGGCATTTTTCAACAGCGGGTAGTTGTTCGTTGCGAAGTTCGTAACTCAGGCGTTCGCGAGGTGAGTCTTGAAGTTGAACCGAGAACCTCCTGGATATTTTATAAAGGGGATAGAAGCAATGTCGTTATCCCCAACTCCGAGACCTTTCTACTAGTGACGAGCACGGATTCAGTCATATGATCCTCGAAGTCCAAGCTCATATCGCGCAACCCCAAGCCGACAAGATTGATATAATAAATGCTTCCTTGGATACTAGTGGAGTAGCAGTAGCGGACCTAACACTGAATCTTGTGGCACTCTCCCTTCGATGGTGTCGTAAAGGTGCAATCTGATTGGAATGTAGCTCGTGATCAGCCTTATTCGGTACATCTCCAGACATTGTAAAATACGCGATCAGTTTGCTGGGTTTTCCACGTCAAGTGTTTAGTTTTTGCTGCCTCTTCTCCATCGTCAGCCTTGTAAATCGAATCTTCAACGATAGGCTGAGGTGTATTGCAAATTAATCTTCCTAGCATTTTGCCCATTATGTCAAGCATACGGAGTGGGCGAAAAGATGAGGGCTCTTCCGGTGTCCACCAACCTTTCTTTGTGCCAGATGTATCTTTGCCCATTGCCACATTCATCGAAGACTATACCAATCGCCAAACAAGACAGATATTGTTCTCGGCTTAAAGTTGCGTGTGTTGATTTTTCCAGATCTCCACTTAATAGAAAGAAAGCCTTGGTAAGCACTCATGGACAAAGTCATTCACAGCGAGATGTTCAAGAATCTATCGGAACTCAAAATCAAGTTATAATCCACCAATTTGCCTAGATGAAATCCAAGGATAACGCAACCGTAAGCCGTACACTTATTCCTATCACAAGCACATCATCTTAGCAGCGCCCCCTATTTATGACGCTCACTCTGGCATAGTCTCTGCCACAAGGAAACGAAACAGACCTTGTTACCAGAACCCTGAGCTCACTGTCACAGGTGTGCACCAGATTCGCTGAGACGCATGAGATCATCCGTATCGCGCATCAGCTAACTGCAACATAATGGCAGAACTCTCGACAAATTGCCCTCAATCCAGTCGGCCGGTCGCGTAATCCCCCCAGAGTTAACAGTTCATTCTGCAAATCAGAATTAAGCCGTCCGCAGTCGACGTCAGACTTCCTCGGTTTGTGTTGCTCCAATCATCCGGCGAGAGGCTTCAATTAAACACACGTTAACTGCCGCACTCCTGGCGGTCGGCCCGCAGCCATGGAACGCATTTGTCATTCCATCATGGCGTGCGGCAGTGCCTCAGCCAACACCTGGTGGACACTGTGCGTCATCCATTTCATCATCATTATTATCGTCATCGTCGTCGTCGACGACGTCGTAGCCATTATTGTCGTCTAACTAGCGGAAAGGAGAGTGGCTTGCGGAGCAGCGGACGAGCTTTCGCCCCTCAATTGGCGACCGACCCACGACATGGCCCGAATCCGGAGGACGGCCGCTCCCAATCTAAATCACCGCGCTATTAGCTCCACCGACCTCCGGTTGCGCCACGGTCCCTGCATCGACTGAGACCGGCAGCAGGCCAGGGCAGAAATTACAAAATCGCGTGTTAATGCATCGCCTGCGCGTCTCATTACAGCGACACCACTTAAGAGCCACCGCACCGCGTTGCCTGGACTAGAGTGAGCAGACTGCAGAGAGAGAGAGAGAGCGACAGCCCCAACTGGTCCACCGGGGATGCCAGCTGAAGGCTGTGCATAATTTGATTCGGGAAAAGTCCACCTGTGGACATGCCATGGTCATTTTCCAATCATTACCGTGAGTGAGACGTAAACGTGGAAATGCATGAAATGACGCGAGAGCCGTGGCACGGCGGATGCTCCCTCCCGTCTTGGGCAGCATGCGCATGCTCGTTGACATCGCAGACGTGGACGCGGGCCCGTGGATGCTGGCAGCAATGATAATAACGGCCCGCTGATTGTGGATCTTCCAATTAAAGACGCGCGAGCACACACACACACACACTGCCGCGCACGGCAATTGGACATGTGTAACGAAGTCGTCTTGTCAACGGGGCTGATTTGGCATGACCGCTGGAGAGCGGCTTCGGCAGTGCCCGGCGTCCGGCTGCAGTCACGAAGTGGGGCAGCTTATTACAATACGTCCATCATCTTGTCCCGCGGCGGATCGCCGGTCACTCGGAGTGAAGGGTCAATTGGGGGGCCTAATGAGCGGCTTGTGCTAGTTCTTCTCGTCTGTCGGGCACTTCCGAGGGGACTTGCATTTGCGTGCGTCAACGGGGCGGTCCACCTCAAAGGATGTCCTGTGGGTCGTTAGATGACGGGTGATGGCTTGACAATGGACCGGGATGGTGGATCAAATCAGACCATCTGAACTTGAAACCTCTTCTGGGTCAGATTCCACGGAGGTCACGTTGTGTGCGTCTTTATCGTCCCGAGATAGCACTTCGATCCGTGTCGGATAGACATGATTAGCACACACACACACACATCCACTACCGGGGAGGGAAGAGTGAATCACATGACAACGGCTGTGTCGGAGATCCTTATCAGTTGGCAAAATCTGCCCGAGCAACGACGACGACGACGATGAGATGAATGCGCATGCAAAGAGCGCGGCGTGGAGCCCGCGAAGCCAAACCTCTTGTTGTCTAACATACCCGGCAGCGATAAGGAGACGCTTCGCATGCAGATAATGGGAAAGTCTTGTTAGAGTCATTAGTGCGGCTGGCCGCAGCGGATTCCTGCCACTCGCCGCTTGCTCCTTCTTCGGCCCCTTGTGCTGATGCTGTGTGTGGCGACAAAAATCTTCGCATGACTGATCGACCGAACGAGAGCCGTGGGGAATGCCGACGAAACTGAATCAAGTAACGGTCGTCATTTGTGCGGCGCACTCCATCTCGTCACCGTCATGCTCCTGCCGCTGTCGCACTAAATCACGGCTAATTGGGTTTGCCAAGTCGTAATTAATTTGTAGAAAAGCCTTAATTGGCTTAATTGGTCGTGTGTCAGCTCGCGTGGCACCCATGCGCGCATGTTTACGACGCTGGACTGGCGAGGTCGGCGAACAGCGGTAGGAGTGTGAGCTATGGTCAGTGACTGCGTGTGTGTGGGAATTTTCTGCGATTGGTGACAACACACGGAGAGGCTTTGAGTTCCGGCTGGAGGTATGGCGTATAAGGAGGGCTATTATGGTGGACGAAGCTTAAGATGAACTGAAACCAGGGTAGGCTCTTCATAAGGAGTGGCGCACCTTGTACTTGCTTTTGGACTACTAATTGAAGTCAGGGCCTTAGTTCTTTGGATCACTAGGTCCAAGACGGTGATCCAGAATGGTGCTAAGACTTGGATGTCCTTGACGGCTTGTCAGCTTCATGAAAAAAATTTCTAGTGAATTTATTTGGAGGTTGACAAGCTCTGGGTATCCGTGTCTAGAGACATTTCAGGGAACTGTGCTCAGCTTTGCCGAAGTTTCCGGTACTTGAACATCAAGCTGAGGCCGCTGAAGCGGTAAAGTGGCGAAGAATGTCACTAGATGCTGGGAATTTAAAGAAATCATTTCTAAAGACTGTTAAAAGACAATGAATGGTGGGCGTCTCAATGAAAATCCATTTCACGCACTTTCTCATCAATGATTTGACTGCAACCTTCATAGATCGGAAAACTATCGTAGAGGCTATGTTTCTGCAGACTTTCTCTGTTCCTATTGTCTTATTGACTTTTCAGAATCAAGCTTGGGCAGACTGTTTGAAAATATTCCGCCCGCTTTTTAGCCCGTCTTTGAGCTAAATCTGTCAATTTCTTCAGCTTCAGCTTTCTTTTTTCTGTGTAGATCATCTTTGGCTCCTCTAAAGCTAAGTGCAGACTTCATAAATATTTTTCGAATGTCTATTATCTTCCTTGTCTCTCCACTAAGGATTGCTTTGTTTCGTGATCCATTTGTGTGTGAAGGTGTTAGCTTATGTAAGTAGTGAAAGACTGGAGAAGGCTCAGCCTACCTTAGAACTTTTAAAAGGTGGTTCCGATTTGTCCGAACGGCATAAGGTACGTCGAAGGCCGGAAGGTAAAAAACTTGACTCTAGGTTGCGTTTCTTTTGAAAGTCTCTTGATCAAATTCACAGTTTTGAAATTCTAAGCCCGCCGCTGAGTTATCTAGACAATTTCCACTCGACTGGATTGAAATTCTAATGAACAGAGAGATTATAAGAAATGACGTCAACACAGAGAACACAAAACTTCATGTCTTAATTGGAAAAAATACAAGAAGCATGGTGTGAGATTTCAGTGGTGAGAGTCTGCTGACTAATTGCCTTCATGCCAAAACCTTGTGGAGCCGTGTTACTATAAATGGCATTTTCAAAGTATAAGGTTCAACACTAATTGTTAATGCTGACATTTTCACATAGTCCCCGTCGTCGTACGCTGTGGCCATGAGTGTCATCAACTCACCATCGATCTGAACAATTCAACATTTCACGTTCTAGCCTGTGGCTCGGATTATTCGGTTACAAGATCAAATTTGAGTCTTAGAGCAACTTGAATTGGACAATGATTTTGAGCAAAAAAAGAATAATCTTTTATGACGACGTCAAGAAAACAAGTCTACCACATCTTGGAAAACCCTCACGCTATGGTTGAGGAACGAACTTATTCACAGGGAATGAAAGTTCGGTTCAGATTGTGGAGCAGTGGTATTCTTCCTCTTCTCAGTCCGGGGTGGACCTATTCCTCAACCAAAATGCCTCTCCAGCTAGTACGATCTCTCAATGCTTTAAGTTGCGCATTCCAAGTTGGTTGGGGTCTTTCTGCACTTTTGTGAGTCATCTCAACCTGGGCCGACCTCTGCTGCGTTGACCAAATTGCTCGAAGATTTAGCAGTGGTGTTCATACGCTCTACCTGGACAAGCCATATTAAGCATTGCATCCGAAGACACTTAACCAGGCGCATACTGCTGTACAGCCCATAGAGTTCGTCTTTGAATCTTCTCCTCCAGATGCCATCAACGGAAACAGGACCAAAAATCGCACGCAAAATTTTTCTCTCGAAAAGACAAAGGGCTTCCTCATCCGCCTTTATTAGCGTCCAGGTTTCCGCGCCCGCGCCGAGTAAGAGTGGGATAGTCAAGGTGTTATACAAAGCTAGCTTGGTCCTTCGAGAAAGGGCTCTTTTACTGAATTGTCTCAAGAGACCAAAAAATCAGCTATTGGCAAGAGCGGTTCTGGGTTTGATTACGGTACTGGTGTCGTTGTCCCTTTTTTCCGCGGAGCCGTTGTAGACGAAGTCCTTGACTACCTCGAAATTTCTGCTGCCTAGTGGTATTCTCTGTCCGAGACGTCGGGGTTGTGTGGCCTTCCTTGATCTCAAATCCATCTTAGCCGCTTCAGCTTCAATGCCAACAAACGCCTCATTAACGGCTCGCTGTGTTCGTTCAATCACATCTATCCCGTCAGCGTGTTCAGCAGTTAAACAGACTTTTGGAAGATCGTGCGACTATAGGTGACTAAGTTACGATCTCCTCAAGAATGATGTTGAAAAAGTCACATGACAGCGCATCGCCTTATCTAAAACCTTTCTGGATATTGAAGGACCCAGTGAGTTCTTACCAACCTAGGAGGAGAAGCGAGAGTTCTCCATCACGGGCATGGCTCCACATGGGCATGGCACTGTATAGGTCGTCTGTAGGCACGCTGGCATATGCGGGCTTAAAATCGACAAATAGGTGCTGTGTGTCGATCTGAGCTTCTGGTGGATTTTCCAGGATCTGTTCTTAACTGAAGATCTGGTCTAATGTGGACATCGCTGGCCTAAGACCACACTGTTAAGGACCTATCAGGTTGTTGATGAAAGGTTTCAGGCGTTCACACAATACAGTAGAGAGGATCTTGTTCGCGATGGTAAGGAGACTGATCGCCCGGCAAGTGGCGCAGTCAAACGGGTCTTCTTTCTTGTATCATATGCTGTCGCTGCAACGAATAGGCAGTGAGTGTAGATTCTTCTTGGGTCCATGTTACATATGTAAGCACCACCAAGCAATTTTTTTGATAGTGAGTCGGTCATAGATCTGACGTTAACTGTGAAGACTCAGTGAAAACCAGCATTGGCCAACCGTTGTGTTCAAACAAACCCCCAGCCTGAAATAATCAAGTTTCATTGAAATTCAGCAGGACGAGAATCTTTCTTCCTAGTCATCGCTTATTTTTCATTCTGGTGCTGAATATTCTTCACTTTGAAAATACAGAGGCTGAAGATTCGCGAGGCAGTTATTTGCTTTCGTAGACCCTGTGCTACCCCTTAAGTAGTTCAAGCTCAGTAGGAGAGTGCCACAGAACCAACCAGCTATGCAATGGCCAGTTCCATATGGCGTCATTGAATTTTGCCTTGATTCCCATGAGCAACTGATTTCGTTTAGCTCACTCATTGGGTCTGCCCATCACCCTCCCTCATCAGTCATCAACATCAATTGCACGACATTTCTGACACAGACACTCCGGCGGTCAGCAAATGTTTGTTTCCCACACCGACTGCTCTCGAGGAAGATAATGCCTCCATACAGGCAACACAATCACAACACTGGAAACCTTGATTAGGGCTCACAATTAGCGGAGGCTATGTAACGAGAAAATTCAGTGAACAGGATCACCCACACTCATTACTTGATTAGGTACCTCACCTCAACAAAAGGGACACAGGGGCCGGGACGGTGAAGGATTCGAAAGGGTCTGCAGCATGACGAGACAGGGAATAGATGGTGGAAGGGTGGAACACAATGGCGGATAGTTTTTCAATTGCGCGTCCTTACGGCAGCGACCATTCCGCCGAACAAAGCAACCCGCGGACAACACGGCTGGCCCGCCGCACAGAACAGGATTGGCTTCCTAATTGAAGGTCGCTGGCACGCTGGCCGACCGAGAACCAGAGCGAGATCCTTCTCTTTGTAGTTTACACGTTTTTTTTCCAGCACCCAGTCCGGACCTACTCGTAATATTGCATTTGCGCTCTGTTTACACATGCGATGCTGTGATTAGTGCGGCGGGCAACACAGTAGCAACACAGTCGGTACACTGCACCATAGACGGAGCGCAGGGCGGCCGTCATCTTAATGTCCTGCTTCCTGGGCGCTGCTGATGGCTTGACGTACTCGTCGTCGTCGTCGTCATCGTTGTCTGAGAGGAGGCCGCATGACGGGCACATTCTTCAGCCGAAAGGGAGCGACGAGAGTGCAAACAGGGGATTAATGCAAATCTCGATGTTTCTATTTACTTTCATTGTGCTGCCTCACCCCTGTCTGTGCGAAGGGAGAAAGGATGTGAACCCGTCCAGATGCTGTGCGCGCTCTGGCCGAGGAATCCTTAAATTATTTCATAACTTCCCGTTTTGGTTGTGATTGAGATGACTTGCCTGGGTGCTGGAGCAATGAGAGGTCCTTTGAGTTGCATTACGAGGCGAAAAAAATGAGAAAAAAAAACGCACGCAAGCAGGATTCAGCGTCTGTCAGTGTCTTCTGCCTGGGTTTGACTGAGATGACGAGGGCCATCACTGGATGGTGACCTCTGGGAAAGTTGGGCCGGTAATCAGCCGTGATGTGGGTTATTAAGGATAATAAATGGGAAATATGAAATCATAGGATGTGTGGTGGTCCTTGATGTAATTATGATGTTGACGAGTGATGTTTGTTGGGTAACAAGGGTAGTTATGGATGGAGTAGATGAGTATTTGTTCCCTGAATGAAATAAGGTCTCTAAGGAGGTGATTTAAGGTATCCTTTCAAATAAATCTTATTACTTCTTCAAGAACTGTAAAATGAACCTGCTCAACGATGAAGAACATCTAAAACTGAAGTGGTCCGATGATTTGCTTACGCCGTAGGTTCGGCTTTGTGTCGAAAATTGATTGGCTGAGAACTCTTTCTAGACCTTCGTACACCATGTGCGTATGGCTCGTCTACATGAGGTGCTCCTCATAATTTAATTTGCCATCTTGAAGGTTGTACAGTGACGGTTGTACGGTGACGATGAAGTTGAAGCGCAATTTGTTGGCCATTCCGATTTCTGTACCTATCAAAGCTTCTCATCGTTGCCAGACTCAGGATTAATTGGAGGACAAGATGAAGAAGGGATTATTCCTTGAACGGGGGAAGATGTCAACAGCATGTGCAGAGTCGGTTTTGTTGAGTGGACGCGACCTCTCAAACGTTAAATAAAACGCTGGTGTCCCGGGACCCTGGCAACTCTTTGCGAATTTTGCCAAATTAAGGGAAAACTTTCATTCCTGTACTATTTTGGAAGTGGTGCGAGAGTTGAGTTATACCTGAAGCACGGTTTGGCTGTCGCTACACACGCAGATGCTTCACTCCTTCCACCTGATCTTCACAATATAGTTCGTGGTCATTAGGATCGCAACAGTTTCCATCTGAAAGACCGACGCGAAGTTACCTAAAGAAGTGTGAAGTCTAATGTTGTCGTTTTCCACGACGGCACCAGCTTCAAATCCATCCATCGTCTTGCAGCCATCGAGTATGTTGGCTTCCATAGTGGCAATCGTAGCTGGTTTATTCCTGAAAACCTGAGAATTTACATATATACGGAGAAAACAGCCCAAAGGTGCGTTTTCGCATGGAAGGCTTACCGCTTCAAGTGCTCACTGAAATGATTTCACGACAAGTCCATTGCTTCACACGCTGTATGGCTCGCAGCGTCGTCTTATTGAAACCAAAGCTCGCCGGGGCTATTTGCTTGAATTTCAGGAAGCACAGTTACCATTGACGGTAACATTCGAATTTGCTTAATTTTTGAAGAAATATAGACCAATGATTCCACCAGTCCATAAGCGGACTCCGTGGTTTTCAACGGAGTTAATGGTACCTATTGGTACTCTTCGGCTTGCTCATCAGCCAGAATGCGGCAATTTAAATATGCTGATAAAGCATCGGGTTATCGTTAAGGTCCTTCAGAACCCTTTCACCCAAAAGCCGCTTGCCATCAGTTCTTGAACAAGAATTGAAATTTGTACGCTTTTAGGTCCAGATCCAGTTACAACTGCCATAGTCTCGTCGCTACCTGCTGGATATGGTCCACTTCGTCGAGTCTTAGCCACTAATATGAACTCAAATTTACAAATGGCATCAATAGTGGTAACCTCTTAAGAAGGAATTGGCAAAGAACGCGTGATTATGTTTATAAGTGTCATATTAGGTATAAGAATCTAATCAAAAGGGAAATAGAAAAATTTCGTAACGAAAGGTGAAATAGAAAGCTACAAAACTTTGAAAAATGTAGCAAACCTTTTTGGAAAGTTGCGAAAATAATGCGGAAAAAATATTTAGCAATTCCTACGCTTGACAACCTTCCTAATTATACAAATCGGAAAAAAGCAGATACTCTAGCTGATACGTTTTATAAAAATCATTTAGTATCTAGTTCAATGCATGTAGTGAAACTGAGATCTCTGTCAGCAATTCAATATCATTAGTAAGTTCAATGTCCGTGGTAACTTTAGATAATAATTATATAACTCTTGAAGATGTGATTGATATTGTCTCACACCTTAAACGCGCAAGTCCGCAGGTCTGGACAATATTAAAAATTTATATTTTTTTATTTATTTATATTAATTTTATATTATTTATATTAAAAATTTATATACATATATATATATGTATTAAGCATCTACCAAAAATTGAAATTGAGTATTTACTATTCATTTTCAATTCTTGTATTAAATGGCAACATTTCCCAACAGTATGGAAAAAAGCTAAGGTTGTTCCTATCTTGAGTTCTCTGAGTTATAGACCGATCAGTCTTTTGAGTTCGATAGGAAAAATTTTTGAAAATCTTCTCAAGAAAAAAATACAAAATCATCTTGATGCAAATAATATAATTCCCATGCAGCAATTTGGTTTTAGAAGTCACCACAGCACTATACACCAACTTGACCGAATAACTCGTCATATAAGGCACGGTTTTCAGTTGCAAATGTGAACTGGATTAGTGCTGTTGGATATCGAAAAAGCTTTTGATTCTGTATGGCATGAGGGTTTAGTTCACAAATTGTTTGAGTTTGGTTTTCCTATATATCTAATCAAACTTATTCAGAGTTTTGTTTCAGGGCGTACTTTTGTTGTTTCAGTTAACAATTGTTTATCTTCGGAGCATATAATACCAGCAGGTGTTCCTCAGGGTTCGGTCCTAGGTCCAATTTTATTTTACGTATTTTTATCTGATTTTCCTCAACTGCCCGAATGTGAAGTAGCAATGTTTGCTGATGACACAGGGATTTATTCAACTGATGTTCTTGGTATCGATATTGAAACCAAAATTCAATTGGCACTGAATAACATATTCCCTTATTTGAGCAAATGGAAAATAAAATTAAATGCTTCCAAGACTCAAGCTATCTTTTTTACAAGAAAAAGAAAAGCTTGCTTTCTACCGAGCAACAATTTATCAATAAATGGTGTGGATATTAATTGGACTGATAGTGCAAAATATCTTGGTATTACGTTAGACAGCAAACTTTTATTTAATAAACACATCTCCAATACTGTCAGCAAAGTTAATAAAATAATTCGTGTTATGTACCCATTGATTAAAAGAAAATCATTGCTTAGTAATGAAAATAAACTTATCATATTTAATTTCATTTCATGTTATATGGCAGTCCTGTTTTGGGTTGCTGCGCCAAAACTCACATTCAAAAGCTCCAAATTGCACAGAATAAATTACTAAAACTTATTCTCAATCTCCCATGGCACTTCTCTACGAGGGAGTTGCACGATAAGGCTAATATTGACCGTATTCATGACAGAATACTCCAGTACAGAGAAAAGTATCTGCGGAGTTGTGATGTTTCAGACAATCCTCTGATCAATAATCTTGTTCGCACTTAACATACTCTTTTCAGACAATTTATATTTATATATTATATATACATATAACTTGTTATATTCCATTAATAATTTGTATTTACCTGAATGTTTTCATACAAATATCAACATTTATAACCTATGAATTAAATTTTATTATATTTAAATTTATATATATATTTTTTTATGTTTGTTTTTAGTTTCTGTTTTTATTTTATTGTTTTTGTTTTTTTTTTTTGGATTACATAAAAGGTTTTTACTTGTAGCATTTTCCTTTTGAAAAATTGTAAAGGATCTCTTGTTAAATAATTATTATAATTCTTTCAGAAGTAAGATACATTTCGTGTCGTATCTCTGTACATTATATATTACATGTAATTAGAAAATAACAAAAATTGTATACAATTGAAGCTACAATAAAGATAAAGAATTATCAATAGTGGTTTCCGTAGGTCAATTATGCGCACTTCAAATCGCACAAAAACATTCCTCACAGAACTCTGATTTTTGAAATACAGCTGGATAGACTTGGTCTAATAGTATAGTCTAATCTGTACGTCCAATTTTCGATCTTCTCCAGCATTTGTGGCCGTACTTCGACAATGAGTGGAATCTCATCGTCGTTTGTCCTGTCCAGAAAAAAGGAGATTCGATTCAACTGCGCCAACTGCGGTTTCCTCACCATCGTAGCATACAGCATCCTCTCTGCCGTATTGTGTGAATACCTGAAACTTTTCGTCGTTACCAGTGTGGTTTCAGGATAGGGAAGTTCACAATGCACCATTTCTTCCCTTTACGACAGGTCCTGGAAAAAATCCAAGAATATCGACCCTCAGCACTTATTCGTCGTTATTCGTACAGCAAAAGACAGGTGTTTGCAGATGGCAACAGAAATGATGCAGGGAGAAGATCACGGCTTATCGACCAAAGCATCAAAAACAAAGTCCTCGTTTCAAAGCTTCACACTTACAAATCCATTTCAGGAATGAACTTTATAATAAATCCGTGTGGGTCCTGTCGATATAATTGAAAGTTACCATCGATTGCCACTTTCTCTGGGACTTGCGAGTGCAGTTCTTATATCACTAAACCAAAAAAAAAAAGAGACCAAGCAGTCAGTTTGTGTGAATGCCACGGTGTCCCAACATACGTATCGTATGACGTATCCATTCAACCAAAAGTGAGCTCCGTCGCTTAACGAAATTCGCTGATGAAAATTGAGATCAACGGCAGACTTGTTTGGGCCAATTTCCAAGTCCACAATTTGAAGGCCTCGTTCACACGTCAGTCTGAAGTCCTATTCTCATCTGTCTTCAACCGGAGCTTCTCATTCGCTGACGGCACTCCAACAAAGAGTTTTCTGATCACTTGCATAACCGATCAGATTGCCCCTCACTCCGACTGCTGCGACTCATCTCTAATTAACGGCGATGACTTGGCGATATTCTCCCAGAAAAGGTTTCCATCGTCGAAGTAAGACTTCATAACCGTTACTGTAATTAATTGACACACTCTCCAAGGGCGGTCCACATTCGAGGAAGGCCGATTGGAGAATCTACAGTCAGTACCGCGCATCCCATTCCCAGATTCACTGGGGAATTGAAGTTGCCCCCCTCACTCAGACTGCTGGCGCCGTTGCGCCCGCTCGAGACAAAGCGAAATTGTCAACGCACTGCGTCCTCCTAATGAATTTCGTCCTTCAGATGTTCCGCTTCAATTTTCGCCCCGGGAGAATTCGGCTGCCGCATGCGTGCGTACCTGTGCGAATCCAGGGGCATGCCGGAGCACGCAGAAGGAGCGACCGTTGGCTTTGATTAATGAAGCATCCTTCTGTCGGCATTCAGCTTCTATTTGTCTTCCAAGGATCTGCAATTTATTTTCCCTTAATCTTGTTAGAGAAGCGCATCACTTTCTCAGTGCCATCAGTGCCATCGGTGCAACATGAATAATTATCCTTCCCGTCCCATTGTTCCGCACAGGATGCAGGTTGGCAGTGGAAAGACGTGCAGGCGCATGGCGCTACAGTGTGATCCATGTCGAGAGGACTTCTCGTCATCATCGCCATCAATCCGAGGCCGAAGTAGAAGCGTCGGCACAAGTTCAAGAGCGAGAGCCAATTACCTCGGCTGGGAATCGAAGCTGCGGAGCAGAAGAAACAGAAAAAAGGACAACACCGCCGCCACCGCCACTGCTGCTGTTGAGAAAAACCTCGAAAATCCCTCTGTTTTGCATTCGGTAGGTAATTGGTCAACAAAGGAGATGCGCAACCGATAAGGTGCTCTGCTCTTCCTGTGCGTGTGTTGTTGGAGAGGCGATGAGCGAGATGAGAAAGGATTATCGTGGATTTACCTTCATTTCGTCTTTGTTTGCATTCTCGGCTTCTGGCTGTCTTTTTGTCTGCTCGGTGCGGATGCGGCGAATCTGTAACAAAGTGGCAGTACAATATGCTGCTCAGCATAAATCTGTCGAAGGAATTGAGAAGAAAATTGAAATCCTCCGAGCAGCGGAGAAAGGATGCCGAGATGAAGCGTCTGTGCGGCCTGCCGTGATGTTTGTGCATATGCCAAACAAATGCGGCTTAGCACGTCATATTCCGATGAACGGTCGGAGTGGAGATGAAAATTGAGATGCACACACATCACAGCGCACAGATTGCTGATGTGCCCGCAGTTGTTTCCTGAGATTTTGCGGCCGGCTAACAGATTGCTTGAGCGATTCTTTGACGGAATGTTGTCCAAGTGATGGCAAATGAAAGTTTGTGATGGCAATCTAAGGCGTGGGACTTTCTTTTAAGGGAGTTGCGTTTAGGTCATACATTCATTTGTGCCATTCTTTCCCGTTTTGTGTCCTCTTTAGACCTTTTTCGGTGAAATAGATCGTTTCACTAACTTGAAGTTTAAGATATTGCAAGAAATTGTTTCAAGCAATACGTCGCTTCATCAGTTGATAGGTTGCTAACTAGCCCTGAGTCGTTACTAAGGAGTACTCCGAAAAATCGAATATCGTCCGATAAACCCGAGTTAGTTGTGCAATTACAAGTAATCCGTTTACAACACATTTTTTCGTCCACGCTCAACAATTTTCGGTAACAATTGAGTAACTGAGAGTTGGCTAGTTAAATTCTGGATCTCTCAAATGGCAGGTCACAGAGGAACTGCAAGTCACAGGCACAGGTTGAAGGCTTTTATTAATAGCGTATCACAGGGATCAGTGGCCGCCGTGGCGTAGTGGTAAGTGCGTCGACCGCCGCGCAGGAAGTCTAGGTTCGACTCCCGGACGGGACACCTCGCATTTTTCACGGCACCACCTCTTTCGAGTTGCTGACAACACTCAAAGAGTATCAATTGTCAATGAAAAGCTTCTCAAATCTCGCCGTTCGGAGTCGGCAAAAAACTGTAGGTCCCTTCTACTCGTGAGAGAACAGTAGCACGCACAACACGAGTAGTTGTTGTAGAAGCTCGGCCCTGGTCCCTTGTGGGCTGTAGTGCCACTCAATTAATTAATCACAGGGATCATCACCTTGTTGTGTCATCCAATGGATCATAGGATGAAGAAGAATATGAAAACTGAACGCTCTGCAATTCCAATGTGTATGTGTTTCTCTGAAACACTACTTAAGCGCTTTAGAAACATTTTTTATTTTGCATCTGATTGTGGTTAGTGATGAAAAATGGGTTCATTTCGATAATTTAAAGTTTCAGATATCGTAGGGAGACCAAGGCCATGCTTCGAATGTTCACACAAGGTGGTGGGATGCAATCATGGGTGTGGTAGTCTTCCCATGATACTAGCAACGAGAGCTGCCAGTATGCTCGATTCGCAATCCGAGATACTCGACTTAGGGAAACCCTGCACACTTTCACCACTCACTCCGCGGAACTGCCATTAGGTATTAGTTTGCGGGGCTGGTTAGCAACTTCCGCTTTGCTCCGTCTAAGTCGCCTAAGGGGGTTATATCAAGTATTTGTTGGGACCGGCTGGTCGTGTTGTATTTTTAGCTGATCCATCCGAATGATACATTTACAGACGAGGTCTATCAACGAGATTTAATGGGTTCAAGTCGAACTTGGATGGAAAAGCGTCAAATTCCAATTAATTCCATTTTATCGAAAAGCTAAAGAAACTCACAAGTAAACACAAAACAAAAAGTGTCAGGAAATCCTAAATTTGTAGCCTTTTTCAAAGTTGTACCACTTTGTCCATTCCGCCCATAACATCCAGAATCCAGAACAAATCCTCCCCAACACAGTTCAACGCCACAAAACATAATTCCTTCAAAACGCAAATTAAACTCTGATCACGTCCTCTACGACTGAAATTATTTGCAAATCTCTTGACACTGAGCGCAGCCATTATTCGACGTAAAGCTCTCAGGAGATTTGCCCGAGTGGACCCTCCATCACGCACAAAATCCAGTCACACTCAGCGTAAAATCCTTAAAATCAAATCAAATCCCTTCTCAGCCATTGGATTGCATTTCAAAATGTCTACCGCTTGGCCCTTGACGGCACAACTACAGCCATCGCCACTTAACGGATGACAAACAACGCGAACACAAACTCGCTATGACAACAATGGCGTCCTTCCCATTGTTTGTAGAACTCATTATAATGCGCAGCACCCTCTCCGTAGAGCGCGACGCACAGTGCCGTAATTAAACAACAGATAAAATATAATATTGACATATTCATAATGTACACGCGAGAGGAGAGGACGCATTCGCCAAGGATATTCGATCTCCATGGTGCTGCGGCCTCGCTCCTTCCTGGCAACCGACCGCATCGCCCTCAGCGGTTGATTGACGCGACTCAAATCACAAACTTCGTCAACCCTTGATTTCCGTAGGCATATTATCATTAGTAGAGTTGCTCTTGAAAATCAGAAAAACCGTGGACACGCACACACACTGCCGCGGCAGGATAATCAGGAATAGCTAAGCAACAGTACAATGGCAGATCCGAAGGGGTGTGGAATGTGTTTAACATCGATGCGAATGCATTATGAGCGCTGTCATTGTGCTGTTGTGTGCAAGGGATAGGAGCGCCGTAAAAATTCACCCTTTCCGCTTTGAAGGGGGTGAGGTCCTTGATTCTGTGCTGGGGTTTAATGCTTTTGGGCAATAAAATTGTACGCCGGCCGCACATGCAAGTACTTAACATCGAAATTAATACGCCATCGTCGTGCTCGTATAAACCCGATACATGCCTCTAGGAAGTATGTCATTACCAACACACACACACGCACATACACACGCAGTTGGGGTTGAAGTGCAAGGGACATGTGTGTGGGGTGTCCCTCACCGAGCCGAGGTTTACTACCCCACAAAAGTCCAATAAACAAGGAGATTGCATTCCCATTAAAAGTGTACTCGACCACACACACTCTCGTACACACACACACGCACGCACTTGAGCGAATCCTGTTTTTCTCGACGAACGCCTGGTATGGGTGGCCGGGTGGGTGGTGAAAAGTAAAACTCATCACGACAGAATTCACGAATGAATGAGTCCCTTTTTTGGGCGAACAATTTTTTGGGAAGTCCTTACAAGCGGCCGTGGGCCCTTGCGCGTGTATGCAAATGTATGCATGTGGACGATTTTTCATAATTAAGATGTGGGATGGCCTCGCAGTGGCCGTGCTTTTTATTAAAATTTCTGTGATTGGAGAAAGGATAATGGGGTGTCGGTTGGGTGGGCGGTTGGTGAGTCCTTAATCGTCGTTGGTCCTTTGTCCCCATGAAGGGATGTGTTAATAATTTTTCAAATTTTTGGCAAAAGCGAAATCTGGTGAATAGGACCGAAGGGGTCATTTCGTTTTCAATGGACACTCACGCACACACGTGCACGGATGAATGACCGGCGAGATGGAGTGGGGTATCGTCAGCGTTTTTGAATATCCATTTGGGAGCGGAGTGTGGGCGGGCATGGCTGAGATAATTAGAAAAAAGTTTTTTAATGGATTTCTCCTGTCAAGCGGAAGGTGACATGGGATGGTGGTGGCCTTTGACTGGGCATTCAGCTGAAGCATGTGAGGGTGACCGCTTTGGGGACCACAAAAAAAAAAAACAAAAAAAATTTAAACTCATTGGCTTTGAATTCCTTTGTCTTTGAAATCGGTTTTTGGGGAGACTTGTGGGCTTGAAATGAAACGACTGAATGAACACATAAAACGCAGATGGTCAAGTTTGAGTCCTTGAAACTTTACATCTGAAGCGGCTCCCGCTTTGATTTTTGATTTCTGATTTTCAGCCATTTAGTAGGCTCCCGGTTTTTGTTTCCTGAAGGGATTCAGGATAAGGGATGGATAGTCTATTTGGGAGGGTGCTATGTTAGAACTAGCTTTACTTGAAGAACTGTGTGGTCTTGCATAGATGCAGAGACAGGTTTTGGGGGAAGTGGGAAGGTTTCAAGAATTGGAGGCCTGCATCGCGTGCATCTCGCTTCGCAGTGGAAGGAGGTTGTATGCGGTGTCGGTCTACTCCTCTGGCAACCCTAGTTCCAGAACGACTCTATCAGAGCTCGATTCACGCTTTCGCTGTCTGAGGCTGGACTTGGAGGAGAACTATTTCACTTTGACCGGGGACTTAAATGCCCGACACGGATACTGGGGAAACATAGCTTGCAATGACAGAGGGAACCAGTTGTATAACTGGTTCTGCTTGCACAGTGTCGAATACCGAGTAGATTTGAAAGCAACAGAGATTTCGTCGTTCCCTAGAAGCTTGACGCAAGACTGCAGCTGACAGACACAAACTCACAAACAGTAAACTGCTTAAACACTTTCGTGTATCTCAGTGACCATTGTGGACTCAGTGCCGAAATGGGAAACGTACCCCAAAAATTATCGTAGGGCACGCTGGACACGCTTCTCCAGACAAATAACGAGAGCAATGTCTTCGAATGGGCTCCACATATGGTTCAACAGAAACTTGCCAAACGAAGAGATTGACATGTATCTAATCCAATTGGATGAGACAATAAAACGAACGATGGACAGTACTATACCTCGGTATACACGCACAAACAACGAAAACGTTTACCGCAATGCGACAATAGACGCACTTCACCAACAGAAAAGTAGACTCCTGGCAAGACTGAGAACCTTGTACAGGCAGACGAGATGAGGAAATTAGAACACTGAAATCGCTTATCAGGAACGTTCAAACATTAATTGTCCAGAATTACAGAGTTGCTGCTAATATGTATTGGAACGAAAAGATTCGGGTGGTTAGATCTAACAATCCAAGCATGTTCCCGCAGATTAATAAATTCTTCGAAGAAAAAACAGCGATCTTCCGTGTCTTAAGCTCCCCAGGACGACAGACAATGAACAAATACTGACTGCAGCAGGCATTGATCCAGACAACGTTGTACTCGACGATAACTTTTTTGTGGTCGAAGACCCGCAAGAGAAAATAGAGGTACTTGGCGCGGTTTTCCAGGAAGTATACAAGGTGAATGAGAGTGTTCGCCCCAACCACGACTTGGAATATCGCGTACTTATTGATAACACTCTTCTTCGTGAATATCTGCAACAATGGCGATCTGAGAACAAGGGATTTGTTGTGTTCAATGATGATAACATGGCAGACAATGCCGTCGCCGACGAAGGGGTTCATCCCCCACTCATTTTGAGACAGATCTCCAAGCGGTCTTAGAATCACTTAAGAAAAAGAAGTCAGTCGGCATCGACAGAATCTCAAACATTGTACTAAGGCACCTTCCTCGAGACGTGGTTACTATGTACGCAATCCTTTACTTTACTTTAAACTTTAAACTCAACAATGTTCAACAATGCTCTGAATAATGCACACTATCCGGAGCATTTGAAAACCGCGATTGTGCAACCCATATCCAAACGAGGAAAAGACTCATCTAATCCATGCAACCTCCGGTCAATTAGTCTCCTTCCGAATATCAGCAAAATATTCGAAAAGGTGATAAATAGAGCGCTGATCACCTGGACTCAGGACAAAAATATAATTCCGGATAACCAATTCGGTTTCAAAGCGGGGCATGACACTATTCATGCCGCGTCGAAACTGGTATCGGATATCCAATGGAACAAGAGCCAGAAACAATGCACGGGTGCCTGCTTGATTGACCTGGAGAAGGCCTTCGACACCGTATGGTTAGAAGGACTTTTTTACAAGCTCAGTGGACTAGGCATTAGTAAACGACTGCTGTACCTGCTGTATAACATACTCACCGGTAGAAGGTTCGTCGTAAGGAAAAGCAACTTGACCTCTACAGGTATTTTTGAAGTAAAAAATGGTCTCCAACAAGGTGCCGTTGATTCGCCGACCCTGTTCAACATTTACTTGAGCGATCTTATTATCAGTTAAATGTATCGAGGAAATCACTACCCTCTCGCAGTGTGACTTCGATTCATTTATGAGAGGTTGCGACGACTGGAAATTGAAAATCAACTTAAACAAGTCCGAAACCATTCTGTTCAGGACGCCGTTGTATAAAGCTTCGGCGGATACGAAAAAGAATTGGCGAAAGTTCTCAATTGTTGGACGAGGCGGGCAACCACTGGCGCAAAGAACAGTAGTCAGATATCTGGGGATCTGGCTAGATCGATATCTATATTTTAACAAACATGTAGATGCTGCTCTGGGCAGGGCCCGAGGTGCTTTTGGCCTTACCAAGTGACTGTTTTACAACAGCCAACTCAATGGGAGGGTGAAGGTGATCTGCTGCATGGCTCTCATCCGGCCAATGCTCACCTATGGCTGTCCCGTATGGTTCAACGTGAGTGCAAGCTTGATGGAAAAGATACGGGTGTTTGAGAGGGCTTGTCTTAGGGCTTGCCTTCGCCTTTACAGAACATCTGAGTCCCAGTACATAAAATTCTATTCCAATGAGGTTTTATACAACAGGGGGAACCTGATGCGAGTGGACAATTTCCTGGTGAAGTTGATTCGAGGACATTTTGCGAGAGCGACGAACTCGACCAACAACCTGATCTATGGGGCTTTCTACCCCAATCCCCAATACCACGAAAGGGTACATCACAATGGCTTAGTCCCCCCAGAAGCTTTTCTCTATTTAGACCGAAACGGACTGATACAGAATATAAATGCGGTACCGCTCATCTACCACATCGCCAGATCAACTGTGGATGGGCGACTCAACCACGACCATTCCGTCGCAGAACGAGCTGAGGAGGGTCTCCTTCGGTACGGCGGTATCCAGTCGGGACGTTCGGGATGTTAAAATGCAACATCGAAAATTCTGGTGGTTGAGGATAGAGGGAACTCCATCTTCCAATCCTTTAGACCCCGGTTAGAAAGGGCAGCGCGTATCCCCTTATGGGTCGCAGTCGGTCTCTGTCGTGCAGCGGACTAGGCTTAGGTCTAACTGCGGCAACCTATGACCGGCTTACAAACCTTTGGCTAGTTTTAAGTTAGTTGTAAGCTGTAAATATACACAAAAAATAAACAGAAGGACACACAACATCGGCGTCTCGGACAGAGCGTCACACTAGGCAGCAGAAACTTCGAGGTAGTCAAGGACTTCGTCTACCTCTGCTCCGCGGTAAATAGGGACAACAACACCAGTTCCGATATCAAATGCAGAATCACTCTTGTCAATCGCTGCTTCTTTGTGCTCAAGAGGCAATTGAATAATAAAGCCCTCCCTCGAAGCTTGCTAAGCTTGCTTTATATTATACCTTGAGTATCCCAGTCTTACTCGGCGCGGGTGCGGAAACCTGGAAGCTACTAAAAGCGGATGAGTAAGCCCTTAGTCTTTTCGATAGAAAAGTTTTGCGTGTGATTTTTGATCCTGTTTGCGTAGATGGCATCTGGAGGAGAAGACTTAACGACGAACTCTACAGGCTGTACAGCGACATGCGCCTAGTCAAGCGTCTCAGGGTACAACGCTTATGATGGCTAGGCCATGCAGAGCGTATGGACACCACTGCTCCTGCCCGAAAAGTCTTCGAATCTGAACCATTGGGACAACGCAACAGAGGACGGTCTAGGCTAAGGTGGGGCACAAAAGTGACTCAACCAACTTGGATGGCGGAACTGGAGTAATGTTGCTTGAGGCTCCGGTCCACTCCGGACGGTAGCGCCACAAGATGAAGAAGAAGATATGTACGTTTGAAAGACAATCCAGTTGCAATCAAGAATGTCCAGAAATACGATCTCAAAAGAAAACCTTCAAACATACATCTGCCTACCCACTGGAAACAACTTTATCCGCTACACGTAAATTGGGAAACCATTCCCCTCGCCTGATACGCAAGAATTAAGTCCTTGACAAGACCTTGTCATGAGTAAACACAGTCTTGCGGCATTTAGTGTGCGACCATTTCGATCCGCTATCAGACCGTATAAACATTGCTCGCCGCCGAAGGACATCATTTTCCAGCTAAACCCATCGCGGGCACATTCAAACGAAATTAACACCTCGCATCCGCCTGCACACGCAACATTCCGCAAAGTGATCAAACTTTACGATCGAATACCTCCTTTCCGCTGAAACAAAGGACATGACTCCGTTTGGTGTTTACGATCGCGCTGTAAACCGTTGCAGGACTTGTTTAATTAGGACAATGGCTTCGGCGGAATTCCCATAAAGCGGCTTTAGAATCCTTTACGCCGATCGATCAGCGACACCATACGGGTCCGAAGCACATGTTGACCGCCAATTCCAGGAAAATTTCACTCGCGAGGCATTCCCTTCGGCCGGTGATGGATGCATTCTCGATTTCGGATCGGGATCACCTTCGACGCGGAACGAATCAATCAAAATGTGGAACACCATTCCACATTCCCAGGGCCCGGCTCAATGTTCCGCCGATTCATCCAATTCATTTGTCATTTATCATTCCCCAGCGGCGTCTGAAAGTCACCGCTGCCAGCGCCCGCTCGCTCACTCACTCAACGTCCTTGGTGATGCATTTGCGTCGACATTTTTCATTCCACTTGTAATAATCCACACACAATGGGACCGATCTGCGCGTCCTTAATTGAACTTCGTTCCCTGCCCTCGGCCGCCAATAATAACAGTCATCAGGCGGACGAAGGATGAGTTCGAGCAGGGTCCAGCGAACAAAACCGATCTCAAATCGTGATCATCTAAGGCCGGGACACTCTCGCCGGTGTATCATTAGGACGATCGTCCTCAGGTACGGGTCGCCCGATCACCGCTCTAACAAAGAGAGCCCGGATTGACTCCGAGTGACACTCGCTCTGCGCACACCCCTCGATGGGAAAGACACGACGATCTGTCAAGAGCGGAAAGTGGAATCCATTAACCTCTGAGGGGATTGTGTCATTTAGCGATTCGACATGTGTTTGAGACGCTCAAGAACATTGTTCCTGCTCGGGTGTCCTTTGTGCGGCATTGTTGGTGCGCTGACTTCAATCTGTCGCACACTCTATTGTCGATGTGTGGAAGATTAATTCGGGGTGGACACGTCCAACAGGTATTCGTATTTTTCATGGTCGCCTTGGACGAGGCTGCGAGGGGACAACGAGATGTCACAAGCGTGTTGGTGTGATTTGAAGAGACGTGAACAAGTGCTCCTTTGTTGTCGCACTAATTGTTTTTTCTCCTTTATTATTTTCTTGGGTCCTCCAATTTTCTGTATGTTGAATGCACGTCCCTTTGTGACGGACAGGGTGTTTTCTTAGGTCACAGGAGTGGGTACTGAATGGTCCGCTGGAATGCGTGTAGCTCGTCAAACACTTGACACTTGATTTTAGAGCGATGTCACACTTGAGTGAGGGACACTTTTGCCAAATGCCTTCGAGAGTGTTGAAGTGGAAGATGATGCATTTTGTGGTGTCCTTTGTTTGCAGTCCCAATAGGATTGTGGTTAAGTAAATGTGTAGCAGTTGCCACTGCGTTTGTATAAGAGATGCTTTTCGGAAGGGCATTTCGAATGCAATTTTACGTTCAAGGAAGTTGTAAAAGTTATTTTGTTAGTCAACAACTTCCGTGCTGGGAAGGCAATCCAGTTCATTTTTTCGGAAACCTATCGAAGTGTAGATGTCTGATCAAAGGTGCCCTTTGCTGTCCTCAACTTCCACACATCGGACTGTTGGCGATTACACAAGACGGCATAAGAGATTTCATATGAAATGTTTAAGAGACTTGTACTTTGTACTTCGGCGCAGGTTGAGGTTGAGATTTCAGCCATCGGATATTCTCTCGTCCAAAAAAAAAAAACTTAGAGATCAGTTGCTGTTCTAATATGCTTGTCTGAAAACGTTTGACAGGGCGGTCCATCGGCGCCAGCTGCCATGTTGGTCTCAAGTTGGGCTATTATGGCAGAATTCTTGTTCATCATCGACCATGTGGGAAAGACTTTCTGACTGACAGACGAATTTTGCTACTTGTCATCATCTGCAGAAATTATCCGCATTCAGGTCAAATCTGCTATTAGATTCCCAACCTTGTCCTTGCAAACTTTGGTTCAATTTTTTCAAATCTGACTCGTTTTTTCTTAATTGCTGCTGAAATTTTCGAAAATCCTTCCTGCAGTAGCAACTTCGCAAGATCAATATTTGTCCGTCTCAGTACAACTATCCTTTTGAAGAGTTCAGTTTTTTCGTGGTAGACCACTTTGTACATATGTATCTCGTTCTGCTGCATATTCATGTCCTGGGCATCAAATCATCTAATTTTAGATACACACACCACCGCATATGAGAGCCCTTATAGCGACCACACCCTGTCTGACGCAAACTACAGCCAACTTCAGACAATTATAATTTCCAAACGGTTCATGACATCTCAGTTTTGTTGAAAAACTTGTATCCACTATAAAATTCAAACGTAATAGTGTGTCTGCTATAAAGTAGCTATCGTGACAGCCCTGCATCACCTCAACGCGAATAAATCATTTGTGTCTCAAACCGCAGTTCGTCACCACGATACTGGCAGCGTTGCAAAACGCGAAGGAAGCGGTTCTAAAAAACAGCAACATCGACAGAAATGATTGGCGTCGAAGTGGAGGAAAGGTGGTCTCGACATATCGTTGGATCGAATGCACCACATACTCATCTATCTATCTAACTTGGCATATCCTCCTTAAATTTATAAAAGAAATAAACACGTACAACAATGCAGCGGTTTGGAACGATACTACTTATTCAGAGTGGTTTGAAACGAATACAGGTGTGAAACAACGATGGCTTCTCAGTGCACTGCTGTTCTCTCTGTATATATTTATGTATGCTACGAGGTGTTAGAATTGCTCGATTGACCTCGTCTAACTTGCAAAAACCCCGGAACATATGCAACTGATGACCAACCGCCTGTCATGATACTGTAAGAGATGGGGATTAAAAATAAATGAAGAAAAGTCGAAAATGATGGTTTTTACGCAATTTCCAAGAATTCACATTAAAAGACAAGGGAAATACAATGGTCAACCACTTGAAACCGTTGAAGATGAGAAATATTTGGGAGTCAAACCGAATCCAACGCTAAATTTCATCAAACATCTTAGAGACAAAGCAAATACCTCTCAAAGTCTACTTCACTTTTCGTGGAAAAATGTTTTCTAGAACAAAAAAATGATTTATCTATAAAATATAAGATATTTAACTCAGTCGTTAAATCCACTCTCTGTTATGTCTCGCAAATGTAGTGGGCTTATGAGTATGAGGACATTGAAGCATTCCAAAGGAGCTTCATTGAAAAACTCTTCAATCTCCCACTAAATACACCTAATTACGCTATACACTTAGAAAAAAGTCTACCAAAGCTGTCAACGGACACACTGAAGAAACAGGCTGACTTTGTAGATTTGCAGATATGATGATTCAAGAATAACAAAGAAACTGTTTTTGTTAAGGAATGCAGATTGGTGGAATGCAAGGTGGCAAACTATTAGTCACGACTGTGGCCAGACCCTACATATTGACATGGACAACCTACATGTTTTGAAAAATAAACTATACCGCATAATTTAAACAAACGAAAACAACACCCAAAATACCTTAAAAATAAAGGCTTGAGAGTCAGAAAGAAGGATACTATACAAATTAAAATATTATTGATTTAGTTTAATTAAAAAAAATATTTATTTCTGTAACGGGCAGCGATTCTGCTTCCTAGAACTAACACAACAGATTGAACAACGTGGTTTTCTTAACTTTACCTTAAATATCTAATTACTGGTGCCACTGTATCCCGTTGATCGTGGGAACGCTGCTGACGTTGACATTTGATGATCGGTGTTTGGTTCAGCAGACTTGCTGACTCGATGACTTGAATGCAGCGCATGTTGGATTTGCCTGCGCATGTTCTTGTCAGTGACATATTATGTTGCGTTACCTTACAGTCAACTTAATTATGATCTGAACCAAAGGAACTATTTTCATGACTCGTTAAGTTATGATGAAATATCTCTGATATTCAAGGCAAGATGTGGCTCAATAAATTGTTGAGTGAAATAATGAAATAAATACATATACAATAATAATAAAAATTGAGTGGCACTACAGCCCACAACGGACCAGGGTCTAACTTCTACAACAACTACTCGTGCTGTGCGTGGTACTGTTCTTCACGAGTAGAAGGGACCTACAGTTTTTTGCCGACTCCGAACGGCGAGAATTGAGAAGATTGAATTGATGCGGAGCGCGCATCAGCCAAGATTGGTTAAAAAACAATTTTGCGAATTCTTCGAATGCAAGCCCGTTGGACTTCCATTCTGGGGTATTTAAAGGCGAAGGTTTCCAATAAAAGTTTGGACCACCTCAAACAAGCACTTCTCCGGGATTGGGTAAATTACCGCAGAGCCACTTGCGTGCAGCGTAAGATCAATTCAATTTGTGGGGCATTTGTGAGTTTTGCAGTGGTTCCTGCTGTGGGGTAGGACAGAGAAATCTATGTTTTTCTAACATAGACACCGACAACATTGGATAAAACCCCGATCCCTTGGACAAAGCGTCTCTATAAACAAAAGTAAAACATGAAGAAATTGTAGGACATTAAATGCAAGGAAAAGTGAAGTTTATCCACTATTTCGGAATTTTGATAAATAAAGTAATAACCTGCAATGTGGCGTTTTCCGTGTTAAATCCAAACAAAGATATCCTTGATCCCTTCGAGAAAATAATCTTTCTACTTATATTCGGGCACGTTTGCGAAGAATTTTAAAGGAGAGCAATGAGCAAGTTGGACGGCAGCATAGACGGAGTCAAAATAAAGGTCACTTGGTTATACCATGAAGAGCGAATGGAAGCTAACGTTCCAGAAGTGAATAAAAGTTAACACTCCAGCCCCAAATCTAAGGGAGAACATGGTACGGATAGACGTCGTTGACTTTGGCGGATGCAAATCGAGATGGATGTGAGTCCTGTGGGTGTACGAAACTAGAGGCAAGACCAAGTTGACATCATTTTCGAAAATTTCTCCAATAAGACGTGATGAGCTGTGTTCTCTTTTCTGTGTTGGCTTTTGTTTCTTATAAACTTTCTGTGTATACACTCATACCCACGATGATGCATACAGGCTTGCTGATATGCGGGGGAAACTGTTTTTTCCTTCGTCGGCTTTGGTGGTCACTGTTGATTTTCAATGAAACAAGGTTATTTCATTGTTTTTATCCCAACGTTTCGCCAGGGATTGCTGCATCATTTTCATTTGAAATTTGAATTCAATGCAATATGTCTAAGCCGTTACAAGCGCTGAATATACGGCAGAGATGTTCTGTATGTCCTGTTTCCTATATATGTTGTTGTTGGTCCTGTAGGGTTTCCAGAGTGCTGGTATGTCATTTCAAGGGTTGATCTGAACGCAATGATAAGCTAATGATGTTTTCACTGAGTTCTTGTTATTGATGCCCGATTGATGACCAGCTAGTTTTTTACGTTGTTGTCGTGGCGTAGTGGTAAGTGCGTCGACCGCCGCGCAGAAAGTCTAGGTTCGACTCCCTGATGGGACACCTTGCATTTTTGACGGCACCACCTCTTTCGAGTTGCTGACAACACTCAAGGGTATCAATTGTTTATGAAAAGCTTCTCAAATCTCGCTGTTCGGAGTCGGCAAAAAACTGCCGGGGTTACAATAATGCTCCAAAAGAGTCAACTCTACAGCGATTAATGGACAAATTTGCTGAAACTGTAACTGATGTTAAGACAACAACGCGCCTTCGACCAGGGTGATCGACCGAAAATTTCGCAGCAGTACGTGATGATGTCGCTCAAACTCTATTCACCTCAATTTGACACCGAGCTCAGCATTTTCATGCATGCAACGTTCAATTGACTCAGGAACTGAAGCCAGCTGATCATGCATACCGAAGGGAGTTCGTTAATTGGGTATTGGAGAGAAACATGAAAATGCTGATTTTGCCGATAAAATCATCTTTAGTGACGAGGCCCATTTCCATCTTGAAGGCTTCGTCAATAGACAGAATTGTCGCATTTGGGGCGAGGAAAATCCTCGAGTGATTGACGAGAAGCAAATGCATCCTCAACGTATCACTGTGGGTGTGGATTTTTGGCTGTAGGAATCATTGAACCTTTTTTTATGAAAATGAGTCAGGTCAAGCGCAAACAGTCAATGGTATTCGGTATCGTGAAATGATAACCAATTTTTTCGTGCCAAGAATTGAAGAAATGAATGTGGAGGGGATGTGGTTTCAACAAGACGGCACCACATCTCATATAAGTTAGAAGTTTGCGCGCTGTGGAAAGAAAAAAAATAATGCTGATCCAAGCGTCTGCTGATTTTGAGAACCTGAGTTGTGCGCATGAAGCTTATGTTGTGCAGTTGCTTCGATTTCCAAGTGAGGATATTGCACCCACTGGTTTATGCGAATAAGCCGACGACGACTCAAGCCTTAAAAGCGGATCTGCGTTTTATGAAAAATTTAAATCTTGCGTTCTTGTTGGGACACCCTTTAGAAGCTCGGCTCTGGTCCCTTGTAGGCTGTAGTGTCACTCAATTATTATTATTATTAATGAAGCGACAATACCTACAACACTGTGCAGAATATAAGCATCATTTCGGCTCGTTATCCGGAATGACATCGAATTTCGGATAGTTTAAAATAATAGCACCAAGTGCAAAAATTCAGAAATATGAAGGAAAAATCAATGGAATAGTGAAGTTTTTTGTTTTTATTTTTGTTGCTTGGTTAGTACTTGGTCACAACGTCTGACATGTAGTCGATTAAGGCCTGACATCGCTGAATTCTTCCACGCAACCTTCAGGTCCCAAGGATTCAGGTCCGGAGACTGAGGCGGCCACTCCAAAACTTGAACTTCATAGCTTTGGAAAAATTCTTTGTCCAGTTTGCTCGTATGTTTGGGGTCATTGTCTGGCTGTAGAATAGATAGCATAGATTCTCTCATCATCAGTTTTATCCAAAAAATGGGACCAGTACCATATCGATACCAAACCTTTCCAAATCCCCAAGAATCCACAGCAATCGTTGATCTTCACCCCCCAACAGTGTCGCTTCCATCGCTAAGTAAATAGATCATCTGTCAGAATTGAGCGACAGGTGTCATGTCGGTTTGTTTGTGCAGTAAAACACTTCACACGCACTGGTCGCGCTCGTTTTCTGCAACCGATCGCCACGTAAGTGGACTCACTTCGGAGCGTCTCGCGCAACCACCAACCGTGGGGCTACGGTAGTTTCGAACCGCAAAATTACACCGACATACGGTCCATTCACCCTCCTGCTCACGGTTCCTTGCGACCGGCCCAACCATTTATCTCCGTCCATCGATGAGTGACGACATCGTTCTCCTCCGACCAGCGCGAGCGGCGACGTTGCCAGTTGCCTTACACCACTCGCACTCCCTCGCCGTTCGATCGCATTTCTGTGCGCAGCGAAATGTGACGTTTCAGCTAATGTGAATATTTATGACGTTCGTCGCTTATTATCAACCTGCCGCTGGTTCTGGTGGCGGTGCTGGTGCCTGTGCCGTGGCTGTTGCGCGTGGTTGCTGTGTAAACGTGCCCTCGGGGGTGTCTTTGCTTGGTGAAACCCGTTGATATGTCTTCATGGCTAACGCCCAGAGTAATTTCATTGTTTTTTCTATGGGCATGCCACTGTCCTTTGGATTCGTTCTCCAACGCCAACGCCGCCGTCACCGTTCTCCTCGTTGGCGTTGGCCAATTACCATTTATGATTAGTTATCCGATTCAGCTTTGAGCTGACCGCAACCGAGACTCCTCCCGCGCTCCCCTCTGCGGGACGACACCTCTCCGCGGAGGAGCTCCGGAGGAGATTCCTATCTATGCTAAAATTCGATGAATGAGTGTCGTCTCCCAGTGAATGACAACGAAACACGGATTAGGAGAGGAAGTTCTAGGTTGCTGACGCTCCTACTTAGCATAATGATAGTCGGCGTGCCAGCACAGGCGAGGGAGCACAGGTGCAGTGACACATTCAGGTTCTCACCGACCGAGCCGAAGAAGACTGCGACCACGCTGACTACGACGACAACGACTACGACAACGACAACGACACTTAAGTCAATTGTCTGAGACAATGAATCTTAATGAAATGAATTATTAATTTTGATGTCGCGCCTCCGCCGCGCCACCGACCGCCGCCGCCGCTCAGCCAAGATGCTCGGCTTCAGATAGGCAGGTGCCCAGGGTTGGCGGTTGCGGGTTGCGATGTTTGCTGATCTGAGAATGATTTGTTAACCCGAAGGGGAGGCTCGTCTCTGGGTCGACCATTTCGTTGTTTTGTCGAAACGCGCAGGGACACAATGCGTCGGTCGCCGTGCTGTGGGAGAGCGCTGTGGAAATTCATATTTTATTTAAATTTATTTTGTGGAAATTATGTGGAAATGATGTGACTTGGAAGCAGTGACCTGATTTTGTCACACCGCTGTCGTGCTGAGAAAGACGGAGCATTGTGTCAACCGCCTGGTTGATCGAGTGTCGACCTCTTAATTGTGCTCTTTCACAAGGCCATCACTGTGCATTGTTGTGGCGATGAGGTATGGAGCAGAGACGTTTGTGGTAGAAAATTAATCAGGGTCCTAAATGACGGAGGTGAGGTCAAGATGTTTTTGTCGACAAAATTTGTCATTTTTCATGTCTTTAGCAACACTTCATGGGATTATAGTCGGGTCTTCTCCTCAACCTTATCTCACGTCCAGTAAGTATTTTCATCTCACGAAATAAACACAATTAAGAGCTCAAAACAAAGGCCAAGGCAAGGCGCTGGCCTTTGACTTTTCCAACATCATCCTTGAGAAGATTGTGCGAAACTCACAAGTCAACACCAGGCGCACGATCTTTCAAAACATCGTTCAGCTGCTGGCCTACAAAATGCCACTGACGTGAGTGGACGAACACAGCGAGCTATCAATGAGACTTATGCTGGGATTACAACGAAAGCGACAACACTGAGCAGCTCAAACTTCGAGGTGTTCGAAGGAGTAAATAAGCACAACACCATCAGTACCGCAATCAAGAATGACTCCTGCCAACCGCTGTTTCTTTGGGCTCAAGAGGCAATTCAGAGACAGCTCTTGGAAAGATCAACTTATCTATCTGTGGTATGCCTCTATGTTGCAGAAATTTGGGCGTTTTTAGAAGACGATTATGTGGACTTATTGGGCATGTTTTCGTTGATGGCATCTGGTTGAGAAGATTCAGCGATGATGCGTTTAGCCACCAATCTTTGAATCTTTGAATGCAATTATAACGATGGCTAGATCATATAGCGCCGACGTATAACAATCCGCGCAATTTGGTACAACGCAACAGAGGATGACTGAGATGACGTCTGAGATGACGTTAGTTTGAAGAATATTTTGACACGTTCCGTAATTGCTATGACCTTGTAACAGATGCCTTTGCGATGATTGTGTTTTTTTTCCTTCACTGCTTCACTTGGTAGCAAAAACCTTCCACTTGGAGACAATCGTCTACATGTGTGCTTGAGACCCCCTGCGGCTTTTTTACCTTGAGGTTTCCTGACTGACACCATTCTGGTAATGCCGTCGGGTCTGTCGCTGACAAGTAATCACAAGACACTCCCCTGTTCACGTCAATTTAAGTTGTAAAAACAACATTACTTATAGGAGCCATGGAAAGTGCTAAACGCAGATGGAATGGAACGAGAAACATACAGTCTTTCAGAGACAAAAGACCCCATCATACTAACAAAAGTGACGTAGGTCTGATAATAAGTGTACTAACTGGGTACTGTGTGGTCGCAGTGGCGTAGTGGGTAAGGGCGTCGACCCACGCGCCGAAGGTCCAGGTTCGATTCTCGGTCAAAATACCACAGATTTTTCACGGCACCACCTCCTTCGGGTCGTTGACAACACTCAAAGAGTACCACTCCTTTTTGAAATGATTTTCAAATCTCGTCGTCCGGAGTCAGCAACAAACTGTAGGTCCCTTCTACTCGTGAGAGAACAGTAGCACGCACAACACGTGTAGTTAGAGCAGCATCTAAGCCCTTAGCCCTTGTTGGCTGTATTGCTAATCAGTTATTATTAACTGACAGCGCCCAGCTGATGGAAAAGCATGCAAGAGAATTAGCCACCACATAAGCCGACTTCTATAAGGACTGACTAGAGAAGAATTTGGAGGGAATCGTCCTTCACTATCAAGGGATTTGCCTATATTTACCAACAGCTGGAAAGACTGAAGAAACTACTTCCACGCGTTGGATAGATCAAAAAAAAATTCTAAGGGAAATAAACTGGCCTGGAATGACAGGCATTTCGTAGATTGTATTTATTTTTCTAGGTTTAAGAGTACACAATAGTTCAATTCCTGGACCTGGACGTTACTAAAAGCGGATGAGTAAGCCCTTAGTCTTATCGAGAGAAAAGTTTTGCCTGCGATTTTTGGTCCTGTTTGCGTTGATGGCATCCGGAGGAGAAGATTCAACCACGAACTGTGTGGGCTGTACAGCGACATGCGCCTAGTCAAGCGTTTCCGGATACAACGGTTAAGATGGCTAGGCCATGTAGAGCGTATGAACACCACTGCTTCGGCCCGAAAAGTCTTCGAATCTGAGCCATTGGGACAACGCAACAGAGGACGGCCCAGGATAAGGTGGCGCACACAAGTGGAGAAGGACCTCAACCAACTTGGAGTGCGCAACTGGCGGCAGCTGGCGAAAGACCGTGCTGGCTGGAGAGGCATGTCACTTGTCAGATTGTGTAGGATGACTATGGAGAACTTTCGCTGCTCCGTCCAGGTCGGGAGCGAACTCACCGAGACCTTAAATGTCAAAAAATGTTGTGTCATCGAACATCGTGTCTAAAGGACAGTTCAGCACCAGAGGCGCTGTCTTCCAAAAGTCCGTTCAACTGCTAGATTACGCCGATGGCATTGACGTGATTAGACGAACACAGCTAGCCGTTATTGAGGCGTTTATTGGCAATGAAGTGGAAGCGGAAAAAGTGGATTTGACGACGAATAAGAACAAGGGCAAGTATATGCTGTCATCGAGGAAGGATACACAACCCCAATGTCTCAGAGTACCACTTGGCAGCAGAAACTTCGAGGTACTCAAGGACTTCGTCCACCGCGGTAAATAGGGACAACAGTCCCGAAATCAAATGCAGAATCTCTCGAAGGACCTTTGGCTGGCTTTGTATAACAATTTGATCATCCCAGTCCTCCTCTATGGCGCGAAACTTGGACGTAACTAAAAGCGAATGAGGAAGCTCTTAGTCTTATAGAGAGAAAAGTTCTGTTTGCGATTTTTGGTTGATGGCCTCTAGGGAAACATACAGCCATACAGGCTGTGTAAGCCAAGTAGAGCGTATGGACACGATTGCTCCGGCCCGTAAGGTCGTCGAGGCCGAGACATGGAGACAACGCAACAGAAGACGGCGTAGTTTGAGATGGCGTCCAAAATTCAGAAAGATCTCAACAACTTAAAGCTCGCAACTGGAGGCAGCTGCAAGTGATCGTACTAGATGGAGAGGCATGTTGGTTGAGGCCCATTTCCATCCCGGACTGTAGCGCCAGTAAAAGAAGAAGAAGAAGGGAGTGTTGTGAACCTTTAAAGTCTCACACATCAACACACATACACATCACTTTACCCTATAAAAAGTAATTCATGATGTTGTACGAATTTTCCGGGGTCCGTAATGAGAACTTAGTGAAAAATCGGACAATTTAAGTGGAAGAACCTAGTAGTTTGTCTCTATAGCATTCCATTCAGACCAAAAGGTTTGGTAATTATCAACCTTACATGCATATTATAATGATGGCCAAGTCAACAATGGTACTATGAGGGGTTGAGAATAGAAATTGAAAAATCCAAAGTTCTGCACAATCCCAAAAGTCCAAAAATATTAAAATTTAGAAAGCGAAACCCTCAAAAAAAAAAACACAGAGTAACATATGTTGGGATCCACGCAATTTCTCTGTAATCACCGTAGGATTTGTGGTAGTTGTAGTCGAACTTCTATCATTTCAATTTCTCCCGCATTTGTACAGTTTTTTAAATTTCGGAATCTTAGGTATTTCGGCCTTTCAAAACGTTGTCCATTGCTCCACCACCAGTCTAAAATTTACATCAAAGACCGACTGTTTTAAGAGGCATGGCGAACTTTTGGATCTCATGTGATATGGTACGTCTTCTTTGGCACGTCCACTTCACTGAAGAGGATTTTTCTATGCAAAGTATGGACAGTTTGCAACTACTCTGACACAAATGTTGTCTTTTGAAGTCCTTAGCTTTTTATTTTGCACAAGTGCCGCCCAAATCGGGATACGAAATTTCAAATTTAAAAAGTTGTGATCTAAGAAAGCCTGAGTTCTAATGTGCGACAAAAATTTGACTGTCAAGGCTACTCCTCCACACTCTCTCGGACAGCTGCGATGTTATTTGACAATTCCTTCATCTCATCGCAGTTGTGAATAATTGATAACTGAACCAGTGAACTCAAATTTTTTCACTTTATGACGATCAGAAAATAAGCGAAGCACTCGAATAATAGCACGAAGAGACTTCCATTTCGATAAAATAATCAATCGTCAAATGTCAACCCGTGGGGATGAATAAATGACAGGCAATTTGACAGATGTCGATGATGGTACCAACCAATTGCCAAATCTCAAGAGCCTCTCAACACTTGGCTCTGCATCTTTTTCGTAACGAAAGAATTCCTTGAAAAATGTGACCTAGTCCACATTAAAAACTATCTTCTCTTATTTTGTGCAGTTATCGACCCTCTGACTCATGAGGTCACCCTGATAATGGGTCTCAAAGGGTGGTAGAGATCTTCGCATAAGGTGAATTCTTGTTCAAAACAGACTGTGAGTTCACAGCGTACCAAAGTTAATTTATTTTCCCAAAAGCCACAACCAACATCAAAGCTTGCACCCCCCCCTCCCCCCTAGCACACATCAATAGTTCCCGCTGTTCCCCTCCCCGCGATTTCGATTCAACTGCCGGTACTGCAAATCCAAACCTAATCACATGTCCCGATATTCATTCCTCCCTGCAACTGCCCCCCCCACCGACCGCATTTTGCTGCAATCGAAGGCCGAACAAAAGCAGTTCCACACATGCACACATGCCACCGAAATGCGAATTGCCAGCGAAGTCAAGAAGCAGCGCAAAAAACGGAAACGTGGATATTATTGAAATGAGTTCCTCACTCGCAGCGGACTGACCTTCAGTGGAGCTAATGAATTGGCCCGCTTCCCGCCGCGGAAGGACCTGCGAATAGTCTAAAACTTTCATTCTGCTGGGCAGCTTATGCGGAGTGTGCAGTAATTACACAGAACCGGACGAATGAGGGCCGATGACTGCGGAGGGTGGAAGGGGGTGCTTCGAATGCATGCGTGCAAGTGAATGGAATGTTGATTGCTAAAGTAAACATTTCAATCAACGCATGCACTTTAATTGGGACGAGGACGAGGACGAGAACTAGGAGGAGTGGTTGGACGGAGGACGCATACCATCGCCCACCCTTGGTCCCATCCCATCGATGTCGTCACCGCACGGGCGCACATATCGCAACAAATCGAAAATCGGTCAGCGGCGCGACTGCGACCGGCACCAGGCCTGGCCAGCCGGAGAGACGGTAATCTCACATTGCCGGAATCAAAATTTAACCGAATTAACAAGTGAACGGGAAAAAAAGGACTCCGGCTCGCAGACGCGCAAAGAATCCCCAGCCCGGGTGGCGCACAGGGTATGGAAATGCACGCTGCTGGATTAATTAATTTCCACCAGAATGAGTTTCACAATTCTGTTAAGTGAGTGGAAGGAGCGCCACTGCTGCCGCCGCCTGTCTGCAGTATCAGGAGCAGAATTAGATTTTTGAAAATTTCCGAAATGCCTACGGAAAAATGCGTACCAGGACGAGCAGGACGCACAGAGGGTGGATGCAGAGTGAAACAACGTTGAAATGTTATTTTGTTTTGTGTGACTTTGTTAGAGAGCCAGTGTGGCGGGGGTGGGTGTGGGTAAATATTGTGATTGTTCGGTGCGTTAGTTAATGCTTAATTAAATTTTGATTTGTTTAGCGATTTGTGGCAACGGGTCTTTGTCTTGTTGTTTGGCGTGCTGTTCCTGCTGCTGCTGACGATGATGGCGCTGGTGGGGATGGTAGTGCTGTCTTTATGCCGATGCTCGGTGGAGTCACGAGGAAGCAGATCAAAGGACGCCTTGATTTGGAAAACTTTGAGAATGTCAATGTGCCAAACGAATGTTTAAGGCATTTAATTGGAATTGTACTACAAAAACAGATGGAACAGTGGGCATGGTGGGAGAGAACTTTCATTGGGATTAAGGTTGTTTTGTTAGAGGAACTGGGACTTTAATAGGAGAGCTGAAAGGGTTTCGGGGGAAGCCTGAATTAAAGGTGACTATCTGTGCTGTCGTATCCGAACAGTCTCGTTTCACCGTAAATCAATTGATCCATAAGGAGATCGATCTTATTGAGATCTGGCAGCACCTACATATGTATGTGCAGGTGAAACGGTGGTTCAAACCTACTTCGGTGGCTGATGTTGAAATGTGAGTAAGTGCGTCGTTCACACGCCTTCTGAGCTGAGAACCTCTCATTCACAGCACCAGATCTTTTAAGTTTCTGACAACAGCCAAAGACAGTAACTCATATGTAATGGCTCAAAGGCTGTACAGTAAAAATGGTTGAAAGTTTGTATGTGGTCTCCATTTTGGTTAGAATAGCCGCAAAATAAAATTTGATTTACATCCAGTCAAGATTACCGTGAAAGTGGTGGTCGACAACTCCACCAATAGCACCATACGCTGTGCAAAAATGCAAGAGACGGAAGTGGTTAAAAGACAGAGCGTATGCTATCATCAAGAAAGGACGCACAACATCGACGTTTCGGACAGAACATCACAATGGGCAGTAAAAACTTTGAGAAAGTCAAGGAATGCGTCTACCTTGGGTCCACAGTACGCAAATGACGTAAGTATCAAATTGCTTTTTTCTGGGCTCCGGAGGCAGTTAAATAACAAAGCCCTCCATCGAAAGACCAAGCTGGCTTTGCACAACACTTTGATCATCTCAGTCTTGCTTAAGGGAGCAGAGATATGGACATTATTATAAACGGATGAGGAAGCCATCATCGCCTTCTTCTTCTTTTCGAAATGAAAGTCCTGCGAGGGTTTTTGATTATAATTGCGTTGATGGCACTTTGAGGAGAAGATCCAACGACAAACTCTATAGGCTTTACAGCGGCATGCACCTACCCAAATGTCTGTGGATACAGCGCTTAAGATGGCTAATTTAGTAAGCGCGGCTGGACAACTCTGCTTCGGCCCGGAGAGTCTTTGAATCTGAACCGTTGGAACAACGCAACAGAGGACGGCCTAGGTTGACATAAGGGGGGCGGACCTTATACAACTGGGAACCTCGTCACTGCCTTGCGTGGGCGCGCTTTTTGACGTTGTGCACATCTGAAGCACAAACTCACTTGGATTATTCAATACCTCATGCATATCTTCGACGTACTGTACGGCCATGTCCTGATGCACAGGCCTTGTCTCTCATATCTCGTAGTTTATTGGAAATAGTCATTCGACCATCGTCCAATTGCTTCATGAAATGTTTTCGTGTTTTCAAATCATCTATTCCACATTTTTACATTTTTTCTTAGGTTTTAAAAGTTACACTGAAACTTTCGTTTAAATGTATCTTGTGACAGCGAAAGTATAATGAAAATAATGAAATGAAGCCGTCCGTTAATGCTCTCTGTTGGGTATAAATATTGGCATATGAGAAATAACAAAACTAAATACATACACACAAAATATATTCAGATATAATACACTTGTGTCAGCTGTTTTTTCCAATCCTTGAAGCAGTTCGGTTTCAGCGATTCAGTTCAGTTCAGCGATTTGGTTCGTATCTCTTCCATCGCCGCAAAACGCCTTCCAATTATGGGTCTCTTCGATCTTGTGAACAAAAAAGTCGCATGGGGGCAAATCTGGTAAATGTGGTGACTGAGGTATGAGAACGCTGTTTGGCCAAGAAAATTACGTCAAAATTCATCATCTTTTGAACGAACTTCGCTGCTACACACCAACCTACATATTCTCTAATAGTGATTCGAAAATCCTCCACAACAATTTTCTTCACTTTTTCACAATTTTCTTCGATTGTTGATGTGCTGGGGCGTCTAAGACAATAATCGTCACTCATATCTTCTCGACCTTCTTTGGAAAGCTTGTACCACTTTTAAACTTTTCTTTTGACTCAGAGTACACTCACCTTATGCCACTGTAAACATTTTAAGTATTTTTGAGCTAATTCCATTTTCCACACAAAATTGAATGCAAATTCAAAAACATGTCTAATATGTGTCTCGAAATTTATGTAAATATGCTTTATAGCTGAAACTGTAAGCATATTTTCGAAACGAGTGCACCAACGAACCAAAATAAAATAACCATTAATCTAACCGAAAATTTGAAAATTCAGTTTATTTTTTAAAAAGAACTTTTACAGAACTTGACACATACAAATGTAATTTCACATTCTATGAATCATGCGCTTGGAAGACTATTTATGATTGAACAAAATAGTTTTTGTTTCAAAAATGGTTTCCGTTACATTTTATTGCGGCGCCATTATTTGTCCAAGATTTAAAATTGTTCCCTTGGTACATGTGGTTAAAGTTCGCAACATTTGCGCTAGCTCACAACATGCGATCACTCTATGCAAAGTGTCACTGCCGTAACCACCAATGAGGCAGTTCATCCACTTACAGAAGAGGGCGCTTCTATTTATCCGACGCAGGTCATCCCATTCATCCAACCACGTTCTCACTTGCAAAGCGAGGTGTACAAAAAAATGCAGACCCTGGCGAAAAATCGGGGGCACTCCTTTCCTTAGCCACTTGTGATACCGTGCAGGCACTATGGCACACGTACGACTGCACTAAAACCAACACACTCATCCAGTTATATACGAAATTGCTGTCGATGTTGGTCCGAGAAGTAGCCATCTAAAGCATTACGAAATGGAAATGGGTCTCAGTAACCAATTTTGGAACTATCTTTGATCTCCCCTGAGACTGTCACTTGAAGGAAGAGGAAAGAAACCGCTTCTTCCTTGACAACCTAAGTGAACTCAGCGACATTAGCGTGGGACATTTCAGAACTGCTTCATGGCTAGATGACACTGATTTTAAATGTTAAAAAGAGAACTACACGGGCGGCATCACACTGGGCCCAAAGGCGGTTAAAATGTGATTGCGCACTGACAACCGGCCGCTTCAACCAAACCCCACCCAACCTAACATGCATCTTTAGGGGCTATGGTGTCGAGAAAGAACTTGAGGACACTTCTCACTACCTCTGTCCCGTCTAGGTCGTGGTTTCCCGTCCTGGTAGTGATGGGCATAGACATACTACATACTACGGACAACGTTACATTTCGCTGGTAAGGTTTCTGTTTCGCTCGGCATCCTTCCTGCTTTGTCGTTGGAACTTATTCTGAAGTGGAGCAGCTTGTGTGATTTGGATTCAATTACTCAAGCTGTACTTCTTCAAGAACTTCTTCACCAAGTACTTCAGGCAGCGCTTCGTAAAGTACACGTCGTAGTTGACGTCCACATTCACCTTGTTAGGTTTTGGGGTGACGGTGTTGTCGGAGTTGCTTACGTTGCTGTTGACCCTTGGGCTTCTAAATCTTCTCTGCTACATTACCGAAAATCGTACCGAAGCGGAGGGAAACCTCTTCTTCTTTCAGCCCTTGGCATGCAGAACCTGGTTCTTGGTAAAGCGGTCCTTACCAGTGGCGGCAGATGTTGCGGAGACGAAACTCTTCTTTTTTTCTGGAGCTTGGCAGCAGCGGGATTAGCGGTGACCGCCTTTTGTGTGTTCACACTCTTATGCGCAGCAACATCAGCAGCGCTGGCGGCAGCTGGAGCTGGCTGACTTTTTGGGCTCTTGTGCATCTTTCTTAGCAGGGGCAAAGGCATCTTTGGCGGGTTCTAGAGTGTATTTTCTTAGGGCTGCCTTTGATGCCTACTCGGCATCGGTCTTGGCGTCGGTTAGCTTGGCTTCAGCCTTTTGTGCGTCGTTCTTAGCGAGGGCAGCAGCATTCTTGGCGTGTTTTAGACCGCCTTTCTTTGGAGCTGTCGTGACGGCAGCAGCCGCTGGCTTCGCTTTAGCCTTCTGCCAATAATTAATCGACATTCTGCATTCTCAGTAAAAAATGTACCGAAAAACAATATTTCGCGCTCTGCACCGTCAAAAAAATATGCATCCATTCCTCGTTTCCTTGGACAACTATAGACAGGTGGTCAGAAGCTCTCTGTGCTCCTCAATAGGTACCTAAAATTATTCATCAACCTCCAACCTCCTTTCACATTCCACCGGATCCAAAAACCAATGACACACCAAAGCAACGTTCAAGTAAAATTCAAAAAACCGCCACCCTTCGCAAATACCATCTTTCCAAGTGAATGGAGCTCACCAAGTGCACCTCGGGCCAGCGATTCAACTGAAAACCGCCCAAATAATTGCCAATCGAGATCTATGACCAAAATTTCAACCTAATTCACGGCCGCCACGTCGCAATTCGTGGCCGCCCAGAACCGTCCTCTCCGCTCATCCTGACCATTCATTCGGCGCACCGGCAGCGGCACAAAGGCGCTGCCACGTCCGCAGCACAGTCCCAGGGGTATCATGACCAATCGAATGTGAAAATTTAATAGAAAACCAACCGAAGCACCGGGGGAGCTGGAGCCCACAAACAAACGGAAATGCCCCCGAAAAAGAAAACCTGCTCCACTTTACAATTATTTAATGGACGCTGGGTGGGGGCCTGGTCGTTCGCCGGCCTTGGCTTTATGATTCCTTGAAGGGATGCATGGGCAGCAGCGCCAGCACGAACCACCGCCGACACAGGTCACATATTTCACGTATCGCTACCTAGGCCGGATGTGGAATTGTATCGAATTGGCGGTGGTCTGCTTGTGTGCTCCTGCGGTCCTCGTTGGGTGTTATTGATGCACAGGATGTGACCGGGGTTTCAATGAATTTTTCAAACGTTCGCCCGAGCGGCCGCAGAGCTCTCCTGCATTTCTGACAAGTCATTGTATGCCCGCCGCAGTGCCTCCCCAAGGCACTGACCGAGCGAAATTCTGACAGCTTACCACTCAGTGGCGTTGCGTGTGCCGCTTGCTGATAAAATAATGTGACAGTCTGTTGACATTGACGGTGCTCGAGCATGTGTGACACATCACCTCCCGACGACGACGTCGACGACGCACAGCAGCGGCGACACCAATGAGTGGTGGAGTGGCGTCGTGTTGAAATGCGCTAATGACAAAATGTGCACAATCCATTAGCGACGACGACACTTTGACGTGATTGACAAGCGATTTCTCATAAACTAATTGTGTCGTCAAATTTTTTGACACATTTCTGGAGCGGCAAGGTGAACGAAGGTGTCCTGGCTGTCTTCGACGTCGGTGTCTCGTGGGACGAGTCTCACTCCGGGCCGTGAGTGTGCGGGAAAAATGTTTCAATTAAAGACGACAACGCTGCCGTAGAGAATATGTCACTTCTCACAGGCGGCGAGATTCAGTCTAATTTGAAGGCAGAGAGGAGAGGAGCGCGGTGGCGTCAATATTTTTAGATTAGCCATTGTTAACAGTTCTTGTGCTGGTTAAATAGCGTCTGCGAGGCTGTCGAGCGAGCAGTTTGGATTCATCACTCGTGGACGGTCTATTTGGGTTTTGGGGGCCGTATTTTTAGACTTTGTCAACTCTGACAGGTGACAGTGGTGAGAGGGCGTTCATAAAAGTGTTGAAGTGAGTTCAATTGTGCGCAAGGGGGAATTTGTCCTCTTAAAAGCAATTGTGGCCATTGAGGCCATTAAGTATTTTCGGGGAGATTTTTGCTCTCATGGAGGCATGACGGGTGAACTAGATTTAACTTGTCTCTAGGTCTGGATATCGGTTCATTAAGCTTTGGCAAACTTTTTATTTTGCATAGGTTGTTCATTTATAGTTCAACGCAACAGAGGACGCCTGAGATGCAAGCACCGGTTTGGTTTGCGGGATGGGAAGAATTATTTTCTTAAAACGGTTTTCTGTGTTTGGGTATTTTATGCTTGAAGGAAGTCGGTTCCAGATGTGGATTGCGTGGAAAAACAATTGACGACCATTTACTAAAGATCATTGCCTTGTTTTTTTCTTTTGGTTGGTTTGAGTCTTTATTAAGGCACTTAATTTGCTGCATAGATAATTACCATGATTCATCGTTTGGTTTGATTTTCAATAGGATTTTTTTGACAGATCACGTGTGACAACTATCAAATTCGTTTCTCATTTTTGTTCTGTATCATATGGCAAGTCACCCCAAAGGCGTTCTGATTTCTGACTCTAAGAACTCTAGCGCATGCGACGTGACATTTGAAGTTCGACGCTTGGAGATTGTGAAGTGAGGAGATTGTATGTGAGCATTAATGAAGTGAGCTGCATTCAAAAGAGTGGAAAAATTATTCTAGCTGATAAGTTCTTTAAATTGCTCATTTCTGCAAAACTGGCTTCTGTCAAAGGTTGCTCCTAAAAATTACTGTCACCAATAATCTAAGATCGTGCTTTTGACAAGGACCTCTGAAAGAACACCGTCAATCTGAATTTGGCCTCTGGAAACTGCTCATCTAATCTCAAAGACAAAAATTCTCCTCTCATGTCATTTCTCAATGACTGTCAATCACCCCTCAGACAACTTTAATCGTGTAAAAACTCCACTTTAAGCCACTCTCTCTGATTATTTTGAAGCTCCACGGCAGGCCGCGTTGTTGTAACAACATTATCATTCATTGAACCAGCGCCACCAGGTAATCATACCGAGCGCGTCGTAGCCTAATTAAATTTCAAATTTCCACGAGACCTCATTAAAAGTAGATTCGTCAATTAATTGGGGGGGCTGTGGTCGGCGCATTTCAATTCAATTCCGGCCCGGACCGAGTTGATGTCGAAAGTTTCCCCATTCGACGGATCACTCCACCATCATCAAGCACTTGGTCCTGGTCGAATGACGGTCGTTTTCCTGTCCAATGGCCATCATCGACGTGGAGTTGACGCGGCCCGTTGTGCTGGATCTCCTTGGTCGCGCGAGTTCTGAGCCACGGTCGACTCAGTGGAGTGTTGGCTGATTCTTGCATTTTTTTTCCCGTCACCACTGCCCCGGCCACCGAGCTCTCTACAACTTGTGGGACTAATTAAAAAGTTTTTTACTCCCCGTTTGGGTTGTTTTTTTAATGGCCGCCGCTAAGTACCACACAGTCGCGGCCATTGCGCGCACATAACAGTGACTGTGGCAGTGTGCAGGGCTCCTCTCCAGGAGCCGCTTCGTGTGCAGTGTGCAAGTGCTTTATGACTCCGCTGGTGGAAGATTAAGCCTGGAGGTGAGCCAGAGCGAAAGAGAGCCACGAGCACTGGCCAAAGACGAAGAAAGGCAAAATCGAAGAAGACACGGCGGTGAGTGGCGGCGGAGTCGTCCATTTGCATAATTATCGTTTGTTGGACTTGTGGCGCACTTAATGACCAGGCACCGGATTGGGTTTATGTTGTGAGACGTCAATGGAACGGTATGTGATGTGAAATATGCGGTACCTGGTGGGGGCTGGCTGGCTGTCGTTCGCTGGAAATCTCCCTTCCGCGGAAACCGTTTTAGTTTTTCTTTGATATTGACAACGGAACAGTGAACAGGGATGGGTGGCGGCAGGGCAAGGGTGCCCCCGAAATCCATTAAATGATGGTCATTGGCCATGGAGCATGTGTTTACGTTAAGGTTTGCATAAAGTGAATTATTTTTTTCTCTTCTCTTCGCTCACTCCCTCTATGGACGGAGGTGTGCAAGCGACTGTGTGTGGAAGTGAATCAATTAACGACCTGGTCGGGTGGTCGGGTGGTCGGGCGGTGCGGCGTTTAATGATTCAGCGGCCGGTGGTAATTGAGAGCTTTTCGGATCAGTACGGCTGGAGTTGGATCATCCAGTGTGGACAGAGCGGGAAGTGGAGCGTGGACATTTGATGAAATTCACATGATGATGATTTTTTTGCGAATTGGAAGGAGACTTCAACCATTTCTATAATTTAACTTAATTTTCTTCCTTTGTCTAAATTTGTTGTCTGCATATTTGGCCTTGTTTGCATTGCCGACATATGGAGAAGAAGAAGAAGGAGGGTGGCATACGCCTAGTCAAGCCTCTGCGGATATAACGCTTAAGGACAATACCACCCGCTTGCTAAGTCCTTCAGTTCGACTTATTTGGGACAACGAAACATAGGACGTCCCAGATTGAGATGACGTGTGGTGTGATGATGTGTGTGGGGATTCTAGCGAACTTGCCCTTAACTGGAAGCAGCAAGACGTTGTCGGCTGGTGAAGTTTGTTGATTTGTCAAAGGAGTTGCAGGAGAAAGAAAGAAAGATATTGAATCCTTGTAGCAAGAAGGAAAACACATCACGGGCAGTACTTCCTTGATAATCTGGTTGAACTCAGTGATATAAGCGTAGGATACCTTAACAGCTTCGTAGCCAAGTGTACAGCTCTTTTTCTTCTTCTTTTTATGGCGCTTCGATCCGCGGTAGTCCTGTGCTGCCTCTTGAGCCCAAAGAAACAGCAATTGGCAAGAGTGATTCTGCGTTTGATATTGGTAATGGTGTTACTGCCCATGTTTATCGCGGAGCCGAGGTAGACGAAGTCCTTGACTTCCTCGAAGTTTCTGCTGCCTAGTGTGACGCTCTGTCCGAGACGCCGATGTTGTGCGTCCTTCCTGGATGGCAGCATGTACTTCGTTTTGCCCTCATTTACCACCAGACCCATTTTAGCTGCTTCCGCTTCAATGCCAACAACATTGAAGGTTCGCTGTGTTCGTCTAATCACGTCAACGTCGTCGGCGTAAGCTAGCAATTGAACTGACTTTTCGAAGATCGTGCCTTTGGTGTTGACTTCTGAGTTATGCACGATCTTTCCAAGGATGATGTTAAAAAAGTCACATGACAGTGCGTCGCCTTGTCTAAAACCGTGTCTGACATTGAAGGTCTCGTTGAGTTCGTTCCCGACCTTGACGGAGCAGCGAGAATTCTCTATCGTCATCCTACACAATCTGACGAGTTTGGTAGGAATGCCAAAACTAGACATGGCACTGTATAGCTCGTCTCTATACACACTGGCATATGCGGTGGTGAGTGTCGATTTGCGCTTCTTGGGTCTTTTCCAGGATCTGCCGTAGTTTGAAGATTTGATCGATGGTGGACTTCCATGGCCTGAAACCACACTGATAAGGTTGTTGATGCGTGGTTGGTGGTTTCAGGCGTTCACACAATATGGTAGAGATGATCTTGTACGCGATGTTGAATAGACCAATCACTCGATAGTTGGCGCAGTCGAAGGGGTATCCTTTCTTTTTGACCGGACAGACGTCGCTTGGATTCTACTCATGGGGCGTGCTTTCCTCCGACATGGTGCATGTACCCAACCAGGTCATCTTCAGCTGATTTAAACAGTTCTGCGGACAGTCCATCCGCTTCAGCAGCTTTGTTCGACTTCAGTCTCGATATTGCTATCTTGACCTCGTCTAAGTTGGGGGGACGGAATTCTTGTCCATCAACGTCCAAATTGAAAGGAACATTCTGCCTTACAGCGGGATTTGGGCCGTTCTCAGCAACGACACCAATCCGTCACTTTGTCTAAATACAATGGAAACTCTTCGATCATTTCTTCGCTTGTTATTTAGCCCAGCCACAAAATTTCCAGAACTCATCAGCATATCCATACTTCGAAGGCTTTGTGGTTCCTTTATTAAGCGTCACCACAGTATTGACATTCTATGACATTTCACCAGTCTTGCTTAGTTTACGGATTGATGTCAAACAATGACGAAGGAAGACTTGGGCTGAATTGCTGTCGTCCCATATAACACCTCCAGGATGTTCAGATATCTGTGAGCTACATGAGGTTTAGGGAGTATTGAGACTTTGTGAGCGATAAGAGACATTAAGTGGCATTATGAGTAAGTGTGTCGACTCTTATGAGGAAGAGCTCAAACTCGAAAACTGCAGTAGGCCAAATACAAATTCATAATTCTAGGTTGTAGTATCCTGCAGACTTACGTGCCTCCTTTGGTTATTTTTTTGTTTTTTTTCTTAATTTGTGGCATTTCTGTAAGCTGTCGTTTGTTGGATAGATCCGTCTAATAATTTCTTGTCTATTGAATTGGCCTTAACTTCAAACATTTCATTTCATTGTTTGGTCCCTTCAAGTAGAGCCAGAGATCTCGGCTCGGTTCTTGGGCAGGACTTCCACACCTCGAAACCGCTGCGTGTCTGAAATCAGTCATATTAGCTTGCCCCACAAGCACTATCCCCTTTTGAGGTATTGCCCTTATCCTTTTACAAACAGCCACAAATTTATTACTGGTCTATGATGAGGTCTATGATCTGTCCAAAGCATTGTTAGTCAAGAGTTTTGAAACAGAATACACCAGGATAGACGAGGAATTAGGACTGTAGGCTATTTTTAGAATATAAGGGACTTGGAAACTTGGACGTTACTGAAAGCCGGTGCGGTAGCTTTATACTTTTAAAGAGCAAAGTTCTGCGTGCGATTTTTGGTCTTGTTTGCGTTGTTGGCGTCTGGAGGAGAAGATTCATCGACGACGGCGGTATGCGCTTGGTCTTCGGATACAATTCTCAAGATGACTAGCTCATGTATAGTGTATGGATGCCACTGCTAAAGTCTTCAAAAAACGCCCGAAAAGTCTTCATTGGGACAACGCAACAGAGAACGGCCTAGGTTGAGATGGCGGACACAAGTGGAGAAGGACCTCAACCAACTTGGAGTGCGCAACTGGAGGCAGCTGGTTGAGGGCACAGGTTCACTCTGGACTGTAGCGCCGTGGAAGGAAGAAGAACTTTGAAACAATACAAAACAAAAATGATATTTTGAAATTGACATGACATTAACTGTATTCGTAAGACAATCTTCTGGCATTCAGCGATTCCTGGAAAGTGACCACCACGGCCGCCTCGAACGTAGCCTAATAGGGTTTTCGATGATTTACTGGTCCGTGTCTTTACCAAACGTTTCCTTCAATAAATCAACTGTGGCCCAAGCTGATCGCTAGGTCGCGCGAGTTTGTTGAAACCTCAGCCTCCTGCACATGATGGTTGTTCAATTGATGAACGAAACATGGTAAACATGGCTCTATAGCAGTCGCCATTAACTGGCCATTTACTCTACCAACTCATAAAGCACATCCAACAGTCAGTTTTTGTGGATGTTACAGTGTCTCTACAAGGCTTAAGGCTTACTTTCCCTCCAAATACGACAGTTTTGTTTATTTGACGAATCTATTCAACCGAAAGTGAACTACATCGTTTATAAATAGAATTTGGATCAAAGGGAATCTTTTCTTGACACATTTACCGAATCTACGCTGATCTTGAGTCTTTGAATGGTCGAAATACCAAACCAAACCGAAAATAAATTACTTGACAGCAGACAAAATGGCCGTCAGTGCTGCCAATTTAAAGGTCTATACCTCTAAAAAAAGCCCGATACAGAACACCATACCATAGTGCAGAGCTCCTAAGTTCAATTCCTGGACTTAAAGTTCGTTTCGTATATTTTGATTTCATCACCTATCTTAAGTTAGGACAGCTTCACAAGTTTGGTTGTTCGTCAACAAACTGCAGGTCTCCTCTACTCGTGAGAGAACTATTGAACGCACAACATGAGCAGTTCCGTGAAGAAGTTACTTCTTCTCCCTTGTGAAACTCATCGTCATTGAAAAAAATTGCAAACGTCAACAGGCAGTTCGTTTGCCTTCAGAAAGTTCGACAGCCCCACCCCTTCTTACATTCCAAAAATCTCTTGCCATCTCTCTAGACTTGCACCCTTCCACCCTCTTGCAAACACAACAGCCCACCACTCAATGACTGCTTGTCAAGCAATTAATAACATTTTTTTGATTTATGATTATCCTGGCGGCGCAGTCACAAATCACGTGAAACATGTCTCCATTGGGGACTGCCTTATCCTCAAATTAATCGAATCCCCATCCGCCTTCAGTCCAGCCGAACAAGTGCAAGCGAAACTATTTAATTAGACGCAGAAACACCCCCCCCCCCCCCCCCCCCCCCCCACCTACACCGCGCACCCAACAAACTTGCGCTCTAATCTTTGATTAATTTGACGCAACTTGTGTTGCGTCTGTTGGTGATGCAGAAAAACTGCGCAAACATTGTGACAGCGATCAATCACTCCGACACGCCAATGACAAAGTGAGTTCCAGGAACCGGAAATCTGTGCCATATGTGAGCGGCGTGTGTGTGTGCGCGATATTTGCTCCACTCTCCACGGGTGCGGGAGCGGTGGCAACTACATCGCTGTGACCGCACCCACCACTGCCACAGAATCGCATGTTAATAAACAATCAATATTGGTTCCATTTCGTTGATTAAAAATGGATCCAGTACCCAGCCGGCGGGTTGCGGCGGTGGTGACCGGCAGCAGGACGAACGTCCTGACCGGAGCACATGGAGATTTTTCGGTTTTCCGCTTTCACTGTGGGGAATCGTGCTTTGCGTCTCGCCCCCACCGAAGCCAAGGTGGCTGAGGAGGGGGCGCGTTTGAATCGAAAATGGCGCTCTGTGTTGTTGTCATATCCGGTGCTAATGGAAATTCTAATTGATTGATTGATTGAGTCTCTTGGTCATAAAGCCATGAACACAATTGCGAGAGCATCGAAAGGAGCTGTTAGTTGGCGAGGCGAGGCGGTGGTATGGGGAACGGAAAGAAAACAAAAAAAAACAGGAAGAATTCGTTGACAGTGTTGAGGAGTGATGACGACACGACTGACGAGGTCCTGAATAGAATTTCTTGATGATTTCCGGACGGGAATACCGGAAATTCAGAACATGGGACTTCTGTTGCTACTAATATTGATTTTGAATAAATTGCTGACGAGAGTTCTTTATTTGTTGGCCACGTGTGGATGGTTGATGGGAGGAAGGGAAGAAACTCTGTGGATCGTAGAATAAATTCACACAAGAGCGCCCACAAGTATGCACTAGAAATCGATGGTGATCATTCGAATCATGGGAAAGTGTGTTTGTCTTTGCTAAAATCTTGCATACTTGTAGGAAAGGATGAAATTAAATTATAACAGAATTGGTGTTGCCATACGAAACTATTGCACCTTCACCATACTTGATCAGCTGTTAGGATTACAACGAATCTTCTTTAAACGGGCACCTCTGTGAACAGTATTCCATGTTCGTGTGGTGCGGCTGAAGAACGAGTCTCTTAATTTTACTGTACGCCCGAAGGTGGGTTTAAGAGTGAACGGTGAGGCGACTATTGGAGGTAAATTCTTGAAAGGGAGGAACGTAACTGGCTAACTCATTAGAGCATTTTTTGTTATAATTGCGATAAAATAGTGATAAAGTTCCAACATTTCGTCGATGTTCTACCTCCAGTTTTTTCGCTCGCTGTTGAATTCTCTCCAATAAGTGCAGTAAAGTCTTAGGAGCTCCAGACCAGATAGGAGCGGTTATACTCAAGTTTTGGGCGGATGTACGTCAATATATGACATATTTCTTGCATTGCTCTAAGAAACCTGGACATTTCGCTGCATTTTTGGCAATCTCGAATACATATGTGATCGTTCCAACTAAGCTTTGAGTTTATACACATACCGAGGATTATTGATTATTGCTTGATGTCCGGGAAATGGAACTCTATGGTAAGCAACTTTTCAATTGCTGCAGAAACATTTTTCGACCATATGCCCTTGGAAATTAAGTGCACTATATTGAAGGAAGGAGTAGCGGTTAACTCAAGGCAGCTGGCTCTTTTGCCAAAACAGGTTTGGAAGGATCGATTTCGCTCCTCCTATCAAAATAATTTGAACGATCTTTCTCAAATGATAAAAAAACTCTGTGCCGTCTTGCGTAAACTTAAGACGTCTTTTTATTTATTTATTTATTTATTTATCCACATTACCGCAATGTGCAGCCCCATTCTTTGCAGATGAATTTTGAGATGCACCATTTACTTTAACAGAAGTAAGAAGTATAGTGGATGCTTCGAAAGCAAGAAAAGCTCCAGGCGATGATAGGATTACCTTCGAATTTTACAAGAACAGCTCTCCTGAATTGCTCGCTGCACTTACAAGTGAATTTAATAGAATTTTCGAAACAGCCATTGTTCCAGGAAACTTTAAGAGGATGAAAATCTTCCCATTGCATAAAAAAGGCGAGCTTGATAATCCTGCTAATTACAGAGGCATTTCGTTTTTAAATACTGCGGCAATTAAGGTTTGTCAAGTAAAGTACTAAATGTATTGAAAGCGATGTATAGCAACAACGTGGCTTACGTATGGAATGGAAAGTTTGTATAGGAAGAATTTGGAACGCAAATAGGAGTCAAGCAAGGATGCATCTTTAGCACCCTACTGTTCATATTAATTATAAACGATATAATAGGAAGTAGGTGGAGGGATCGAGCTTGGTGGTGTGAGGATACCTGCACTAAAGTTTGCGAATGATATAGTGTTCCTGTCGGAGTCAATAGAAGGAATGCATCAATGAAGTTATTAAAATCAAAGGGGATGATTTTTAGACAAGGCGGCGGAAGATATTCCCGCAGAGAAACGTGGTCGTATCGAGGAGAAAACGTTGAAATAGTTAATGAGTAATAGTATTTGAGAGTCTTAATTACATCTAATCTTAACATGAAAAAACATTTCGGATACCAACTGGCAGCAGCTAAAAGAATTATTTCATCAGTTTGGGGACGATGCGACAATAAATATATAAATCACTCATCGAAAATTAAACTATATCATGCAACTGCAGCATCTATTCTGCTGTATGGGGCCCAAATTTGGGGTTATTGTTTTTTCGTGGAAATTGAGAAATTCCTCAGATACCTTCTGAAGCGAATCTTTCGACTTCCAACAAGTACACCAAACCAAACTCTTTTTTAAATACTGTCAAGCTAATCTTCATGTACATAACGAAAAAAGTGGAGATAGAAGAGCACAGATTGCCGAGGATTTTACTGAAGCACATAATTCCATCAAGAGGGCCCTTGGTTATAAAATGGGAGGAGTTGGCGGTAAATTTTGGCGTTAACCTAAGTATTTCATCGAATATGGAACTGTCATTGATAAAACCTATATTAACCAATGCTTAAGAAAAAGTAGGCAATATCATGTATGACAGATTTTTAAGATTTTTAACTGAAGCGCATTCTTCCCAACATAGACTAATCTACAGTAGGCTAAATTACAACCTTATTGAAAGCTCTTCTACATATATGCTAAACCGCTACTCTTTTCATATGATAAGCACAGTATTTAAATTTCGGGGTGAACTATTAACTCTATACCTTATTCCGCATCGACCCGATTTGTCAATTATTTGCGATCTGCGCAATCTTAAGGAAAGAGAAGACGTACATATACCATTTCACCGAATGTGTCCAATTTTGAAAGAATTCCGCGTAAGATACTTCGGAGTTACAGTGCTGGACTTAAATGCAGTTATCAACATACAAAACGGCAGTCATGGATGTGCTACAGAACCCGAAGTTAAGAAGGCGATTTATGAATTAATCATAATAATAACTGTCAATCAAGTGGACGGCATTGAGCCAATCCATAATCGACTCAGTTTTGTATGAAACTATGTGAAGAAAAAAAAGTTACACTAACTAACTAACACACCGAGGTTGGAAAATCTTTCAATTTCAGCAACGCTAGACCCAATCATGGATAATGGCTGGTTATTTTGGGAACACTTCAGTGATAGTAGACAGCACTGGGTCTTGATAGCATTAAATTCCACTCTTCCAATAAGTTAAGGTGTCAAGATCGAAATTTAATGAGCTAACGCTGCCGTTCCAAGTCTATGGCCAAAGAGGAGGGTCGAGAGCCAAGCAACCAATATGAAGAGCTGAGGGTACTGTCATCAGGGAAGAAGTGGATTGGATTAGAGCGACAGACAGAAGATCATGTATGAAAATGAGAAATATTATCGGAAACAAAACGGAGCCCTGGGGAACACCAACATTAATATGGTGAATATCTGACCTAAATCGGAAACCTGGACGCTACTACAAACGGATGAGGAAGCCCTTAGTCTTTTCGAGAGAAAAGTTTTGCCTGCGATTTTTGGTCCTGTTTGCGTTGATGGCATCTGGAGAAGAAGATTTAACGACGAACTCTCCACCCCGGACTGTAGTGCCACAAGAAGAAGATGAAATTCTGACTTGTGCCTATTCAATAAAACTTGTATTGAAAGATTCGAAAGGTAATTTCTAATTTTTTGAAAAAGAGACTCATCGACACCAAAGCACGCATTTTCGACCAGTGAGCCTGATGCCAGACTCTGTCAAATCAAATCTTGCTTTCTCCTACTCGTACAAATGTGCAAAAGTTTATTCCACTCTTCGGCGAGGTATGCAATCAGATCCCAAGTGGACCTTTTGCTGCGGAAGTCGTACTGCCGGTCATTAAGAAGCTTCCGGGTTTTAAGATATTTCATAAGCTGACGGTTTATTAGCGTTTCCATGACCTTAGAAAGTAGGAACGTGAGTGCTATAAGTCGGTAGGGGGAGGGTGGGTAGAAAGGGTGGCGCCCTTTATAGGAACATGCTGGGCAAACGTTCTTTTCCACATTCTCTGTAAGAGCCCTAAAGAGCAGGACAGATGGAAAAGCTTACGCAGTGGTTTTGTCAGCGTAGAAAAACAGGGGCTATTTCATACGGGCCAGGGGATTTGTGCACGTTTTGATCTTTAAGTACTCTTGCAACTGTACCAGTGCGAAAATGGATTTGCCCCATGGAGAAGTTTACTCTTCCCAGTTCAGGCAGAGCAGACAGAGCACAATCTGGTAGCGTTGAGCTGGCTGCAAAATGTGCAGCTTGCAGATTTGCTTTGTCTAACGAGCTGACATTGAAAGAATGTCATTGAAGACGATGCGGAAGTCTTTACGTTTTTTACGTCTTGTTTTAGGAGATTCGTTTCAACTTCTTCTTGGACACTTCATACGTAGGGGGCAATCGGGAAGTCTGTAGGAAAAGTCGAAGAAAGACCAGATGTATCTTAAGCCAGCTGATCCCAGTTGGAGCCATAAAATTGGTTGAGGACATATTTGCTTACATGATCCCAGTGGCTTGGATTCACACACTTTTTATGGCTAAGTTGTCTAAGGATATATATTCGTAGTCCCCCTTGTGTGCAAAGAGCAAATTAATTGCTTTTAACCTGGCGAGCTGGCAGCAATGATCTCTGTGTAGGTTAAGTTAGATTCAGATGGCTAAACAAGCCATTACTCCCAATGGACGCGAAGACCTGTAACGATGCATACTGAGCAGAGGATGTCACTAAGGCAGCATAGATACGTGTACCAAGAACTCTATGTGAGGATGAATTTATTGAGATCTGAACCTTTGCCAGGTTGTCGATCTTGTGCCTGCTTTCGAATGGATGAGCCATCGTTCTTGAAGAGCAAGGTAGTGACAAAGGAGGTGTTCCACTGATTTTATTTCATTTTCGTCTACAGAATGCTTAATATCTCTGACCAGTAAGAACCTTTGTTACAACGCGAAAACTTCTCCTTTTGATGGATATGAAGGATTCGTTTGGACTTAGGCCATGTGCAGTGGGCGATGCCGCTGCCACTGTTGACTTGCTAATGACAAAAATAAATGTTCATTGAATTTTTGGACTGATTAAGTGCGAGGATGAATTCCATTATCACCCCCTTCTTTTCCTGAACTAAAACCAGCCTGTGTCAGTTCATCGGCCTTTTTATTTCTCTCTCTCTCTCTCTCTTCTCGGAATGTCCAGGAACCTAGCAAAGGATACTTTTGCGTCCTTCTTCAGGGAATCTTTAACAGACTCGGAGTTCATAAGATGTTATTTCAATCCGATCATCCCAGTGAAGCGGTCTGTACAAAAGGTGATTTCTACGCCGGAAAGGTCCATTTGTTGCACAATCTGCTGCTCATGGGATAGATTTGAAAGACACTGGAATAGTCAGAAAGGAATTTTTTGTTCGAAGTGTCTCGCAGAAGCGTCCTGTTCCCGTGTTGTCTTCCGTTCACGATCCATTAGTTCTGATGAGATTCGGTTTGTCTAGTACATGTGCAAGTAGTAGCAGGTCTCTGTATAGCCACAGATAGACAACGATTCCAGGTGTAAATCCAACATCCCTTCCGAGTATGTTCAAACGGGCGTATGTGTCGATGTCATAGTTTAGATTGAGACCCAAAGCAAAGGCAAAGGCGCTTAAAACGTTGTATTCCTCCGATGTAGGGCTTCTCGAAAGACTTACTGCATGGGGGACAGCCTTGGAATAGGCCGTAAGCTGTACCAACAGCAAGACTGTGTTACATGACCATGGCTGATAGTTCGGGGCGATCCAACAAGTGTTTACTTAGTCTCACCGACCGAAATGTGCTATCGTGTGGGTGGTTAGTGAACGACTTCGCCCACTATCTTCCACTATCTCTATCTATCTATCAATCTCTTAGATGGCTACTGCAGCGTCTACGACCGACGGTTATCCAAAAACCACGATTACTGTTTTGACCGCCTGTGAAAACGGGCGCCAATGGATTTTAAAATAATGAGTTCTGAGAAATCTCGGTTTATGATTCGATTCTTGTTTTTAAAAAGGAAAGAAAGAAAGCCCTTGAATGCTGTGATTCAAAAATTTGTTTAACTATTGGTCGTCAGTCCAAGCTCATGTGCTACACGGGGGATATCATATCCGTGATCATATCCGTGATCAGTGGACCACTGACTGAGGGTGTGGAAGGTAGTTAAAACAGCAGGCTGGATATGACAGCCTGAAATAGTTGGAACGCGAGAGCTGTCTTCGTGACGGCTGGCACGTTTTCTCAGCCTGGTGCAAAGATCAACGAAGGGGCTATTTCAGAGAAGTGCTTGGCGTTCTCAAAGCATAATTCGAAAGAGCTTTTGCTTGATTTCGTGACCGTTGACGAGACACGTGCCCACTGATACATAATAATAATTGAGTGGCACTACAGTCCACTAGGGACCAAAGCCTTAGCTTCTACAGCAACTACTCGTGTTGTGCGTGTTACTTTTCTCTCACGAGTACAAAGGATCTACATTTTTTTGCCGTCTCCGAACGGCGAGATTTGAGACGCTTTTCAAAGACAATTTGAGTGTTGTCAGCAACTCGAGAGAGGTGGTGCCGTGAAAAAAATCGAGCTGTCCCGTCCGGGACACGTGCCTTCGGCATCTGGGTCGACGCACTTACCCACTACGCCCTGGCAACTACCACTGATATATACCAGAGACCAAAGAACAGTCGAAACAGTAAACTTCACCCAGTAAACGTGCTTTAAAGAAGGCGAAGACTGTTCTATCGGCCAGTGGAGATGGAGACCACCGTTTTCTGGCATTGATTAGGTGTGCTCCACCTAGAGGGGGCGAAATCACAGGTCTCTACTTTGCCGCATTATAAGGCGAATTCAACGACGAATTACAGAAGAAACAGTCCCATTTGTCGAAGAAAACAGTTTCCTTCCTTCCTACAACTCCGCCATCGCCACCACTACGTATTGCTGCTCCATCCACCATGTTTTCCAGACTTGGTCCCGTGCTTCACTTCATTTTGTTTCCAAACTTGGAAAAGTCACTCTGAGTAACTCCGAGCAGAAATTTGAGTCCACGCCACGGAAACTCACTTCGCAGACCTCATGAAAATTAATTTTTCAAACGGTCTAAAGAAGGATGAACCTCACTCGGTCAAGTGTGTAAATAAATTTTAGCTTTTCCAAAATGTTCGTTTTTCTCCTGAGAAGTACTTACTGGACCGCACGATTACACGGAGACTCTTGGTCTTTTCTAGGACTGAGAAGGTTCGGCAACAAAGTTTATGAACTGTTTGTCGTTGAAACATCATTACCATCAGGTACTCAAGGTGATAAGGCCAAGAAAAGGGTATGCATATACCTCCACTCTGAAGAATGCTTCGCCAAGACCCATTAGAACATCGCATGACATCTTCGGTTGGCGCACGCAAGAGGACAAACACTTCAACGGACTTGGCGGTTGAGGAGAACCATTTTTGGCTAAACGCGTTTTGATAATAAAGTCTAAGATCTCACCGTCGAACTGTAACTCTAAACAAAGAAAATGACAAATAAACGACCACAACCTGATTCCAAACTCCATCAAATGGGAATTCACATGTCACACCAAGTGTCACACATCACCTTCACCTCTCACTCCTCAATTGACTCAAATCCATTTCAGGATGCACGTGTTTGTTCACAGAATGAGTATGAGCATCCCCATCTACTGCAACCACTTTATATCCTTAAAATTCCACAAGGGATAACCAGAGTTCCTCAGCCGACTGTAAGCCAATTTGAAATCATTCAACCCACACTCACCCCGTGCACACGTTTTCATGTGTAGTCCTTGCACGGTTCACTCACAGAATTATCCACACGACTTAAGACACACACACGCATCTCACGACGGAGATAACTTCCTTTGAGTGTTGCCGGGACTGCCTGCCAGCGCGTCTAGATGTTGTGGCAACAGTAACTTAGCGGAGCGTCAGCTATGCTAAGCATTCATCATGGCTGAGAGATTTAATGGCCTCCGGCGGTGAATATATGCGAACCGTAAAGTGCGTGCGGTTTTCTGATTTTCCGAGAAAATTGACTAAGACGTCTACGTCGGCTGGTGAGGGGTACACGGCGGTGATAATTGTGGTGCAGAGTTTAGATGGAGCACCTGCCCGGCGGATGCCGGTGCTTAAATTGTATTTTAAGCACTCTGTCAGGTGAAATAATTCGGCTGCCAGCTATGGGCTGTTTCAAGAACGTTGCAAAGTTTCGCCAGCGTATGCGATTTAGTTGCATTCCCGTGGGAACGGGGCGTCGTTGTCAGGCGGTGGCCTCAGTTGATTAGGACTGCGCCTGTGCGCCCCATAGCCGCCCCAAGGACACATCTCGCCGCCCACACCGCCGACACACACTCCCACATAATTTACTCCCAGGTCCGATAATCACCTTGTTATTGCAATGCAATACCGGGGCAAATGAGCCGAGGAGGAAATCTCTTCCTGGGCCGCCGCCAACCTCTCCGCATCACCGCATCACCGCATCACCGCCGAGACGTTGAGGACACAAAAGGGATCAATTAAACGACCACCATTCGTTATCCTTGGATGCGCTAATAAATATTATGAGGAACCGGGGGCAGTGTGGGACCCCTGACCTCGTCGGCGCTCCAGTAACACCAACGCCAAATAATTGCTTTTGTTTTATGGCGTGCTACGAGATTAATGGGCTGCATGAGCTTGGCGAGCTCTGCGAGTCGTCTCGCCCGTAAATCTACACTCCGGCGTGGACAACTTTCAATGGTTCACAATAAACCGTAAATAAGCTTCTTAGCAGCGCCCGAGTCGGGCCGGTTGCTCCAGCTTCGTTTCGTTTCGTTTCGTTCGTTTCTTTTGTTTTATTGTTATTTCCGTTCGGTGGATGGTCCTTTGTCAAATAGCACTCGGGCAGCACAGGAATTTTGTCTCATTGGTTCCAGTTCGGTCCGGTGCGGTGCGGAGCGGTTCGGCCGGGGCATATCCTGCAGGATCACAATAACTCAGTGAATGCTCTTGGGTTACGACCCAACTTCTAATTAATGTTTTCCCATTTGACAAATTCTCCCCTCTCCGCCCGGCCGGATGCTGCCGGTGGGTGGGTGCATGGAACACACGCGATTTTTATAAGCGCACTCATTTGCTGCTGCCGCTGAAACTGCTGCTCGACACAAGGAGAAGGATAATTTTTGGGGGGGCAGCAACTTTCTGAATGTGAGTCGTTTTGTCCTCTGTATCTGGTGTGTGGATGGGTGGGTGTGTGCTTTGACGAGGTGTTCCCATAAATACAATGGACTGAGTGGAGTGAGGGTGTAGGACAAAGAGGAGTTCAAGGATTTATTTCTTTTCACAAATTGAAGTTTGCGTGAGGCATGACGTGGAGCGGGGCGACGAGGGGCGGATACACTAGACAATGCAGGGGGCGTTTGTGAAGACATAAAATAACATTGCTTGACATTTATGGCAAGCCTGGTTGGGTGACTGTAGCGGAGGGTGGAGAAATTAGCTGGACTGTCTCTTGAACGCTGGGAAATGGGGATGTCCACACCTCTGGTTAATTACCTCGAAACGAGTAAGTTCGGCATGGGGAGAGTGCTGGACTAGAGGACAGCCCTGAAGGGGAGGCAATTACTAGATTTATAATGGACTCATGTGAAATTGGGAGGAATATAGGGTTGGTCTGATATTTATTGTTGGATCGCTGATTATTATGCATTTGACGCTTGATCGCTGTAATACAAGGAGTAAAGAAATAACGAGGTGCACACAATTGCATGGGGGCTTGAAGGGGGCTATACGCTGTTGACCGCGTAGCGTAGGATGAGCCCGTGCAAAGTCGTTGATCGCACTCAGCATGGCGAGCTGCCAACGCTATCGTCGTCCGTGCAGAGGTCAAGTTGACATTCAGGCTCCTCGTGGCGCCCCCTGGATAGGCATCACATCATATGCAGCGGCTTGACCTACCAATCTGTAGGTTGCGCGTGAGGCTAACTCCCTCATAAAAAAGAAAACGAGTTCAGAGATAGCAACATGCCTTAGATATGGACCGATCTAATGTTGACGACCCCTGCAAACGGATAAAGGACAACGATTTTCGGTTCTGAACGTGGAATGTGAGGTCCCTTAGCAGACCACGTGCAGCCGAACAACTTGCGGAGGCCCTTGTCTGCTACAATGCAGACATCACCGCCATCCAGGAAGTGCGGTGGGATGGACCGGGCAAAAGGGAAAGGCAGCGCTTATTCGGAAGCGGATTTGTTGTTCGAGGCAGACTTAGGCAAAAAGTCTTAAGCTACGATCCCGTAAGCGAACGCCTCATGACAATCCGCATTAAGGCTAAATTCGGGAACATCAGCCTGACATGCGCTCACGCCCCGACAGAAGAGAAGGATGACAACAGCAAGGATGAGTTCTACGACCTCCTAGAAAGAACATACGATCGATGCCCCAGCTATGACACCAAGATCGTTCTAGGAGATTTCAATGCTCAGCTGGGGAAAGAGGACGTCTTTGCTGGCGTCATCGGGAAACACAGCCTGCACGACACGACTTCCGGAAACGGACTCAGGCTGCTGGACTTCGCCGCGGGGCGGAACCTCTCTATGAGCAGTACGCGGTTCCCATATCGCAACATCCATAAAGGAACCTGGCGATCCCCTGATCAATCAACCGTCAACCAGATTGATCATGTTGCGATCGACGTCAGACACTCCTCCAACATTCTCGATGTCCGAACATTCCGAGGCGCTAACATCGACTCGGATCATTTCCTTGTTGTAGCCAAGGTAAGAACCCGGATATCGAGAGAGCAACGGAGTCGAGACAGGCTAAAACGGTTTGACGTCGGAAAGCTACAATCGCAGCCGATCGCTAGAGCCTTTACCGATCGATTCTCCCTGAAACTGTCTCAAAGTTCGACGCTGCCTGCACAAACAATAGAAGACAAATGGAAACGTTGTCAAGAAGCCATCAAAGAGGCCGCCACTGATGTGCTGGGTTTCATGCCACCACCTAGAAGGAACCCATGGTTTGACGACGAGTGCAGGCAGGCACATGCAGCTAAACAGGAGGCCTACCACGCAATGCTGCTTCGGACAACGAGAGCTGTTCGTGAGCTCTACGAACAGAAAAGAAGGGAAGAGAACCGGCTTTTCAGAAGGAAAAAGTTCGAAAGTACTGAAAGGTGAAACAGCTATCCGGTGGATATAGGGTTCGGACCGAAGCCTGCCAGGACCAAAACGGAGATCTAGTAGTTGAGTCGCAATCGGTGCTGAGAATCTGGAAAGATCATTTCTGCAGACTCTTAAACGGCGATGACGGCCCAAATCCAAGTTTTAGGCAGAATGTTCCACTCAATTTGAACGATGATAGGCAAGAATTCCGCCCCCCGACTTTGACGAACTAAAGTCGAACAAAGCTGCTGTAGCGGATGGAGATGACCTGATTGGGCGCATGCACCAGCTCATCTGTAAGATATGGTCGGAGGAAAGCATGCCCGATGAGTGGAATCTTAGCGTCGTCTGTGCGGTCCATAAGAAAGGAGACCCCTTCGGCTGCGCCAACTATCGAGGGATAAGTCTCCTTAACATCTCATACAAGATCCTTTCTGCCGTATTGTGTGAACGCCTAAAGCCGTTCGTCAACAACCTGATGGGCCCTTATCAGTGTGGTTCCAGGCCAGGGAAGTCCACAATCGACCAGATCTTCACACTGTGGCAAGTCCTGGAGAAGCCCCAAGAAGTACAAATCGACATTCACCACCTAATCGTCGATTTCAAGGCCGCATATGAAAGAGTGCATAGAGACGAGCTATACAGTGCCATGTCTAGTTTTGGCATTCCTACCAAACTAGTCAGATTGTGTAGGATGATGATGGAGAATTCTCGCTGCTCCGTCAAAGTCGGTAGCAAAATAACCGAAACCTTCGATGTCAAAAGAGGCGGCGCACTGTCATGTGACTTCTTTAACATCAACCATGAGAAGATCGTGCGTAACTTCAATTCAACACCAGAGGGATGATCTCCAAAAGTCAGTTCAATTACTAGCTTACGAAGACGACCCTGACGTGAGTGGGCGAACACAGCGAGCCGTCAATGAGGCGTTTGCTAGAATTGAAGCAGAAGCGGCTGAAATTTGTCTTGTGGTTAATGAGGGCAAAACGATGAACATGCTGTCATCAAGGAAGGACACACAACATCGGCGTCTCAGAAAGAGCGTCACACTAGGCAGCAGAAACTTCGAGGTAGTCAAGGACTTCGGCTATCACGGCTCCGCGGTAAACAGGGACAATAACACCAGTACCGAAATCAAACGCAGAATCACTCTTGCCAATCGCTGTAACTTTGGGCTCAAGAGGCAACTGAGTAATAGGGTCCTCTCTCGAAGGACTAAGCTAGCTTTATATGACAGATTGTTCATTTCAGTTCTGTTCTATGTCACGGAAACCTGGACGCGAATGAGGAAGCCCTTAGTCTTTTCGAGAGAAAAGTTTTGCGTGTGATTTTTGGTCCTGTTTCCGTTGATGGCATCTGGAGGAGGTTAAACGACAAACTCTATGCGACTAGTCAAGCGTCTTCGGATGCAACGCTTAAGATGGCTAGGCCATGTAGAGCGTATGAACACCACTGCTCCAGCCTGAAAAGTCTTCTTATCTTTGGGGCAACGCAACAGAGGACGGCTAAGGCTAAGGTGACGCACACAAATTGAGTAGGACATCAACCAACTTGGAGTGCGCAACTGGCGGCAGCTAGCGAAAGATCGTGCTGGCTGGACAGGCATGTTGGTTGAGGCCCAGGTCCCAGGAGGTACAACTAACTGAAACAATTTGTACTTCTTAACTGCGATATGTACATTTGTCAGAAGCCGTTGTCCGTTCTCCTTCAAAACCGAGCTATTTAGTATAAATGAGAATACACGCCATCTTTGTATTAATTTACAAAATAATTTTTACAGAGTCATTCATATTGATGTTTCAAGTTGGTAGCGCTGGTATTTAAGATTTATCAAAGTCAGCTGTTATTTGAAGTGTCACTATATTAGCTGTATATTCGCCATATAGGATAATCAATAGATTAACAATCAAACGAAACGATAGAGCTATTAAAACTTTCTACAACACTACAGCCCACAGGGGGCCCGGGCCTACCTTCTGCAACAACTACTCGTGTTGTGCGTGCTAGTGTTCTCTCAAGAGTAGAAGGGACCTACAGTTTCTTGCCGACTCCGTACGGCGAGATTTGAGAAGCTTTTCAAAGACAATTGATACTCTTTGAGTGTTGTCAGCAACTCGAGAGAGGTGGTGCCATGAAAAAATTCGAGGTGTCCCGTCCAGGAATCGAACTTTCTGCGTGGCGGTCGACGCGCTTACCCACTACTCCACGGCGACCATTTTCTTAGCCTTTGCTAATATCCGCCTCTTCATACATCTTCGAACAAATTCCAGTACCACAAATTTGAGTTCGCACCTACCGCAGGCAAATTCGTCGCAATTTCTTTTCACAGTAGGTCCAGTGCTGCATGAGTCGTGTGTTCATTGCGTCGATAGCAAGGCGAAAGGAAGAAATGGATTCTGCCAGCGGATCAAACACTTTTTTTAGTCTTGTATTGGGCGCAAATATTCTAGAGGATAGCAGTGATGAATTTCAGACTCGCATCACAAACTTTGTTGGGGAACATCAAAACAAGCCGCTGAACAAATCAGAGTGTGGATTTGCAGTGATGTGTGGAAAAATTATTTCATTCCAAAAGTCCTAAGACTTCAAGTTCTCAATGTTGCTAAAAAAATTCAACCAAACAGATTTCCCAAATTTTTATTTATAACCACCATTTAGCGGGCACTAACAATCTGTTGTCTATAAAACACGATTTAGTGATGTGCGGTCGGTCGGTCACATCTCATTCATCTCCCCAAACTGGCAAATCCATTCCGAACTCTATGCCAAGGAAATTTAAACAAATTCCATTCATGCCCGGGTCCCTTTGATCTCCAGCGGCAAGGAATTTTCCTTGAAAAAGTCCCCGAAAATCAATTTTTTCCCCACGACTGATTTGATTAATTCTCATCCTGCAAAGTGCCATCATTCGTCACAGAGCCAACAACAACCCCCGACCCACTATTCCAACGCCGGTCACCACACCGTTAAGAAGGGCAATCTGCTTTCTGACCTTATCGGCTTGTTGCATCTGGAATTCAAAACAATTTGCTTACGGCACACGCTCGCGTTCACGTTCGGTGGCAGTAATTTCTCAGAGCGTACCATTTTTTCACCCCGCTGAACAACCCAATGGTGGAAGAAGCAATGCGGGAAGGAAGGAAATCCACAAAATAGGATGAATTCATGCATCTTTCCTTTGACATCCTAATAACAGGGCGTTGTGTCCTCTAGTGGACGAACATTTTTATGAAATTTCATCTCCCCCCGTTTTTTTTTTTCGATTTGACTGAATTTTCCAAGCTCAAGGATAACATTGTCACGTGCGGCAAGTTTGGTAGTGGCTGAGGATGGAGGATAGTACTGTGTTTTTGTTCCGAATTTGTACTCCTTTTTCATTCCCCAGAAAGGACCTTCAAGCAAGAGCTCTCGCAAGCACTCCCGCAAGATCTACTATAAACGTAAGAGAGACGGGAAAAAGGACTCTACGCCATTTACGCCATTAACCTGGCACTGAACTCACATTCAATTCAATTAGTATGCATAAAAATCTCCCACTCCTTCTCACCCATATTCACGAAGGACCCATCCTGTAATTATTCAAAATTACTCCATTCAACCTACATCTCATAAAGGACATCATTACGGAGAGTGAAGGAGTGAGAAAATGGACGGAACGGCCGCAAAAAAAAAACCCGCCCGAAAGAAACTTAGAACGAAGAACTTAACGACTGAGCCTCCTCAAATGATGTCCTCAGGCCGTTGGAAGGACTAATTCGTTGATTCCTTGAGTTTATGAATAATTTACGCTGAAATTGTACGATGCCGAGCAGTTAAATGGCTTAATTAAAAATTTTACTCCTTTCTGGCGCGTCACTGAAGCCGGTTACTTAACCCCATTATCCCTTTGGACGCTCTCCTTTCGAGGAGGACTCTTCTGCACAGCAGCGACACACGAAACACCATCTCCGTCGTTGGTGGGTACAACTTTTCAATTATCGTCGTCCTGGAAATATTAAACACTTCCTACACAGTTTTTTTTTTGTCGTTTTTTTTTTTCTCTTTTGGTTTTGCTGTCTTTCCCTTTCCTGAGAACAAAAGAAACACTTTGCTGTGTGGATGCTTTCGGCTTGGTGTCTTGTTTCTGTCGTCGGCATTATTGTCGTTGTTTCGTTGTTGCAGTTATCCCCCTTAACGGTAATTTATGGCATATTAAATTTTATGATGTCATATTTTGCAACCCTCATGGACAAACAGAGCGCACTGTTAGCCAAGTCAGTGAGAGCGCCTGGGAGAGTAGTGACCAGGCGGGGGTTGTTCAGTGCTTCAGTGAGCAAGAGGTGGTGGGAAAAGGGGCGCTAAGCTCTGTAGAAGGCGTGTCGGTGTCGTAACGACATGAAAGGATAATGCCAGACAATGTTAAGGCTTAAGACTGTCCTCACTTGGCGCGCTGTCTCGTCGTTGGTTGGTGGCGTCTTTCGCTGCTCGCGCCTCTCTTTTGTAAGTCTTTTAAAATTTATTAATTTTTCTTTCGTTGCTCACTGTGTTGTGCTGGTTTTTTTTCAGTATTCACTCGTTGGCTTAAATAATTGATTTTGCAGCTTTAACACGAGATAACAAGGAATTTATTTATAAAAGAAATTTGCATCGTTTGTTTTTCGTTTTTCGAATTTAATTCCGTTGGTGGGAGTAGATTGCAAGGATTCTCAAACTTTGACTTTGCATTGTTTCGCCTTTGGGAATATAGTCGATTAACGGTTACCTGCTATTAGCTCAGAAAACGCAGTCGAATTGCCTGCAGTCGTGAGACGTCCTTTGTACGGCTTCCAGCGCCGTAGCAATGTGCTTACTCAGGCGTATGCCATTCCAAAATCATGTTTTTGGATATCAGTTAAACACTATCAAGTGTGTATTTGGACAAATGACCTAATGTCAATGTAATGACCAATGTCGAGGTATATAAGGGCGCAACGAAAATAAGAGTTGACGAAAAGAGCTCGAACTCTGCCTCTGTGGGAACCTAACTTATCTGCAGTGGTCGCCAGCAAATGGCCTCGTATAATTACATATTCTCTCCCGAAAGATTATTCCAAAAAAATTCAATTTTCATATTTGAGAAGTCAATCCTTGCAAGTCCTACCCATACTACCCACTAAAACAAAGTATGTCCACATCACTTGCAGGACTCTTTCTCGTTAACACTTACTTGCAAACTTTTCCATTAGTCTCTCATAAATAACGGTAAATATTGTCATAAAACATTTCCAAATCACCACACGACCCCATTTTGGATGTCTCCTTTCGGCTGCGTCCCTTTACACCACCGCACGCCACGCGGGCTTCATTGCCGCCACTATAGCCACCTTAAATGCTGAAATTCCATTAGGAGGTCCTAATTAAATGTCGCTCCGCATTGGGTCGCATTAAAAATTCTCATAAATCAGGACCTTTCGCCCTTGCGCAACTTTCACGCTCACCGCGCCGCGAACTCATCCGAAATGCTGCAGAAGTCGCGGGAAAAAAAAAGTTAATTGATTGAAAAATTCCCTTCTTAAGGGTGTCCTAGTACAGCCCTTGCCGCGAGTTAACATCCCCGCCCTCCCTGCGAAGGTGGAGTGGAGGTTATTTTTTCGGGGAAAAAAAAACGAAAAACCTCAACACGGGTGTAGCTGATGATGATTTAAACGTCGGATCGTAAATCGTCATCAGCCGCACACTCACCGGACAGCAGACGTTACCCGCTTTAATGGGCGTAATTTGATTTTTTTCCCTCGGAGAACATTCCGAGCAGCGCGTTATAATGCGGTTTGTCGTGAATACATAATGCGCTTGGTTGGGGGAGGGGGTAAGTCTGGAAATCGATCTAGTGGCAAGAGCAGTGTTATGCTCTCTATGGCCCGGTGAGTTGCCGATTGGAAGTGATTAAATTAAAATTAAGGGGCAACCCCAACCCCGTTCCACTCGTTCCGTTTAATTACGCCTGGCAAACCAATTTATCAATATGCGTCCTCCCCCGCTAAAGTGTCAATGTCAAGGCAGATTTTTTACGGTACGGCGACGAGATCCCGTAATTGTTGTTCTTTTCCCCCGGAAAGGGGTTGCTTTCGGGGGACTGATTTGGCGAAACGAGAAAAATCTTGTTAACACACCATTCATCACAGTGTCGTTGTTGCCGTCGTGTCGTGGTACATGGAGCGTGAGGGCATTTTAAGTACCGAATTTGTGGCAGCAATTTACTTTGCAACTCACCCCCTGCCCGACCATGACACGCTGCTTCTGGGAGCTGGAGTCTTGGGGCGGGGAAGTTGTATCTTCTCATAACTGAGCAGGCAAAGAGACAAATTGATGTCATTAATTAGACCGGACGGGTGCACGGCACTCGACGAGGAGGGCCGCAGTCGTCGCCCCGCCATCCCTAAGTAAGTCGATCTCTGGACGGAGGGGGGAGGTTAGCACTTTTGTTTGGATCGCCACCGCCGCCGCACTTCCAAAAAGGGTTTCTGTCGGGCGCCACAAATTGCTATCTTATACAGTGTCCCATTTGGTAAATTAGGAAAGTGAAACGGTTTCGATTTCCATGTCGAAGGGTTGACTGGGACGTTTGTGTTAATTTTTGGTCTCATTTTGAATGGATCACAATTAATTTGTGCAGCTGTGATGGGTTTTCATTTCATTTGACAAATAAGACTAGATATTCGAGAGGATTGGATACATTCTTCGATGTTCGAAATTTGTGAATGATAGTGGGTGGTATTCATTGAACCGTTATTTTTCCCAGGAATGTACTTTGTATATCACTGTATGCTTTTGAGTATATTGCAGTTAGTTTTGGTTATTGGTCGAAATATGGCAGTTGGGAATTTAACGAATCTATCAAAAAAGAAAAACCAAATTGGGATTCTATAAAAAAACTTTTTGGAAGTATCGTCACAAGGCTAGACGGCATTCAGGTCGGACAATATCTGTCTTTCCAGTTTCTACACCTACATGTATGGAAAATCTCAAAATGTTTTATTCCATGGAAACTTTTAATAAAACTTTTACTCAAAACTGGGAGACAAAACTGATTTTTCTCCGGAAGACCAGGAAATAACATTAAGTGTAGGTTATTGCCTGGTAGTACATTAGACCAGTTTTCGAGTTTGGGCGCTCCAATGCAATGCACAAATGCACAAAACAAACTATGAATCTCGCTTTCGAGATGCCCAAATTCGCATAAGATTTTACAAGTGTTCTAGTACACAGGGTGCGTCAAAGACAAGAATCCTTTTTAAATGCAATAAATTGAGAAAAACTAAATTTCCATGTATTATGACTTTACTTATAAAAATGAATGTGTCCATTAGTTATGAGATATAACTTTAAAGTGGTTGTAATGACTGCCTTCGCACTAGTACAATCTATTAAACCAAAAACCTTCCAAAACTATTTTAGTGGTTTCGGGCTTAAACTCTAGAATTGCTTAAATGGCCTTAAGGGCAAGCGCATTTATGTTTGGCATGGAACCTATAAGATCACTAGTGAATATTGTGAGGAGGATCGGCGAACCAACCACACGTTTCTGCAGCCCCGATCGTGACTGGAGATGAAAAGTAGATATACTGCGATATCCCCAAGAAGGAAAATTACTTTGCAAAGCCTGGTGAACCCATTCATCGCCGCCAACATCAACTGTTCAAAGATCATGCCCTGCATATGGTGTGATCAGAAGAGTGTGGTTAATGGGAATGAAAAAAGCACTAATGCGTTTGAGCCGCACATTGCTTAAAAAATGGCCAGAAATGAACGAAATACTCGACCCTCGCGTTGCTGTTAGTGTTCAAAAACTACATGGAATCACTGAAATGGGAGGTCTTACCCCACCCGCCGTATTCTCCAGACCTTGCTTCTTCCGACTACTGCCATTTTCGACGGATCCAAAATGATTTGCGGAGTCTCCAGTCACCGGTCTTTTGAAGAAATCCAGGAATGGCTCAAAGATTGAATTGATGCCAGAGAGAAAGCTCATGCAGTAATATTTCATCAAAAAATTTAGAAGGTCGTTTAAATCAAATCCTACGCAGAAATTGGTAAGATCGTCAAAAGAATCCGTTACACGATCTGCAGCAACGTAAGAGGTTTTGGAGAATCGTCGAATCTTACAAGCCGGTCTCATACTGAACGTCCACGAAAACCCACTGCAAGGGAAGAATCCTTATTAATAAAGTGAAAAAAAAATCCAAAAATGACTTCAACTGAGATATTCATAGTTGCAAAAGAAGTCCCCGCGAAAACCTTGCGGAGATCGCTGCATCGTGCGGGTTAGAGTTCCAGAATGGCTGAAAAAAAACGGTTAATAGGTAAGGCAAATAAGAAAAAGAGATTTGAATTTGCAGAAACTTACAAAGACAAGCCTACCGACTTCTGGAGCAGTGTGCCTTTCTCAGATGAAAGCAAGTTCAAGATCTTCCAATCAGACGGGAGAATTAAAGTATGGAGAAACCAAATACAAGCTAGAAAAAAAAACATTCCTGAGCACGGTTAACTCTTCATTGCATCATGATGGAAATTTCTATCATATCATTAAACATACAAAGAAAAGCACGCAAAATGGTTTTAGTGTGCTTATCACTTTTCTCGGTAGTTCTGTGCAATAAAACGCAGTTGTCAAATACTGGGGTTATAAAGGGCTTCCCAACAAGAACGCAAAGTTTAAATTTGGCGCCATTCGAATTATCATTGTTTGACATTTGAACAATTATTATTGTTTGTTAGTAAAAAGTAAAAGGTTAATAAAAATGGAGCGCTACCCGAAGGAACAACGCATTCTCATTGTGAAATTGTTTTTCCAAAATGGTGAAAGTTTTCCGGGTACACTGCGCAAATTGTGATCTATACAATAATACTCCAAAAGAATCAACTGTAAAGCGATTAATGGAAAAATTTGCTGAAACTGGGTCTGTAATTGATTTAAAGACACCAATGAGCCTTCGACCAGGTCGATCAGCAAAAAATATCGCAGCAGTACGTGATGATGTCGTTCAAACTCCATACACCTCAATTCGACACCGAGCTCAGCAAATTCGTGTTTCCAAATCCACTATGCAGCGAATTTTGACGAAAGATTTGCATCTTCCAGTTGACCATGCACAGCGAAGGGAGTTCGTTAATTGGGTATTGGAGGGACAACATGGAAATGCGGATTTTGCCGATAAAATCATCTTTAGTGACGAGGTCCATTTCCATCCTGATGCCTTCGTCAATAGGCAGAACTGTTTCGTTTGGGGCGAGGAAAATCCTCGAGTGATTCATTCAACTGTGTGTCGTGAATTTTGGGCTGGAGGAATCATTGGACCTTTTTTTATGAAAATGAGTCAGGTCAAGCGCAAACAGTCAATGGTGTGCGGAATCGTGAAGTGATACCCAATTTTTTTGTGCCTAGAATTGGAGAAATGAATGTGGAGGAAAGACGGCGCTACATCTCACAGCCAGAGAAACAATTCAATTGCTGCATCAGTCATTTCCCGGTCGTGTTATTTCGCGTTTTGGAGACCAGAATTGGCCGCCTAGATCGTGCGATTTAACACCATTGGACTTTTTTCTTTGGGGTTTTTTGAAGTCGATGGTTTATGCGAATAAGCCGACGACGACTCAAGCCTTAAAAGAGGAAATTTAACCGCAGAACGGTCATTAAAAATTTCATTAATAGATTGCGTGTGTGCCAGCAAAGCCGCGGCGACCATCTGGCCGATGTGTTATTCCGCACATAACCTCATCCTGTCTACTTTACGATATAATACAGAATTCACGATTTTTTTTTTAAATATCTGCGTATTTTTCAAAACTTAAATCTTGCGTCCTTTATTTCATATAGTATTTAATTCTTACAAATGTACCTACTTTCGAAAATTGTCTGATGTTTGAATAATGTTGTCCGTCTCTGTATGTAAAATGCGTATACTTGTATTCTCTTTTCTAGAGATATAGAGAGAACTATGAGTGGTTGCATAGTAACTTTAACATTTCCCAGCAATCTTTTCAAGTGCGCCAGGTGCTGTGAAATATAAATAAAACGACAGCAGTTACGAGCGAGTGTGACCCACAATTTCCAAGTTTATTTTAATTTTAAAGAAACTATGAAAGTAAATGTATCCAGACGATGGGTCAAGTCTATACGAATTCAAAAGTATTCATAAATTTTCTAAATGTATGCCCCAAAGCACCACTAAAGAGTCTCTCTACAAGACTGAACCCATTTCCAGTAACGATAAGAGCTCAGCAAAAACAAACCAGAAAAAAAAAAGATCAAACCTTCCCAACTGACCTTTTAATCGCGTCTACGGTTAGTCCTCACAGCGGAAGAAGCCACAAAATGAACACAGTTTACATTGTTAACCACCTGCTAATATCCTTCAATAGGAATTGACATCGTCACCCCTTTCATGATCCACCGCACGACCCCAAAACACGTACTCTGCACGGCAAAGGCAGGCAAAAGAAAAAAAAAAAAAAAAAAACAGAAGTGAACAACGAAAGAACAACACACACATTGTAGTCTTAAAACCGCCCCTGGGGTGCCGCCACACACTGAAGGACGGTGCTCTAGAAAAAAAATCCAACAAAAAATAAACCTCCCAGCCCCATATATTTCGCCTGCTTGGAGCCGGAAGTTTCGCATGATTGTTTAATACACTAGAAGGACAAGCAGCCGGCCTAGACAAACATCCACTGATTCCCCCACACCCCGACTCGCAGTCGATAACAATGCTGAGAGCTCGACACAAAACGGTTAAAAGAACAAAAGCAGCACCACCCCCACCAGCAGATCAGGGCGAAGAAAAAGAGTGCCTCGGTTAACCGTTAAGTGTTTTCGTATGTTTATCTCGGGGGGGAGGTGGGGGCTTGGCACCGGCACGACAGCAACAAAGGATATGATACGCCCTGACAGGAGGGCGACGTCTGATACGTGTGAATGTCAGAACAGGATGAATCCAAGACAACGGCACATGTGCTCGAGCGGGGTGGCAATCCCCAGGCACCCCTTGACGACATCGGGTTACTCGTGTACCGCTTAACTGGCATCAAATCTTCCCCGAGCAGTAAAAATAAATGTCGCGCATTTAAAACGCCCCAGTGTGTGCCGGGTCCGGATCCTTTTTATTATTTCGATGACTCCTGTGCTGGGGCGCAGGGCGTCCTGCACGGCTGAGGGCTGCTGCGGAATCTTAATTGTTTATTGCTTGTAAGGAGCTTAGACGGATCATATGGGAATTTGATTTTGTTGCCGAGGGGTGAGCTGGCTCGTTGAGGGTGATATGTGTGATTACCGGCAGTTTGTGATATCGCAGGCGGCGGCTTTTGAACGGGTGCTCGCTTATTGACATTCAGGTGTGTGCTCATGGCAGGAGCTTGATAAGATGTGACCTTTAGTGATTTAGGGAGTGATGTATATGCGTTTGTTTTTGCCCATCGTGATACGGGTTTCAAAAACTTATCCAACTAGAAGATTTTTGGCCTTTCTCATGCCATGAGCAGGACTTTGCCAGAATGTTTCTTTACAAATGATTGAAGTTTCTTTTCTCTGTGGACGTGGTCTCGTGCAGAGCAGAATGGTTCAAGCCCTATGAAGGGATGTGCTAATGCTTGCTTGGACAGGGTGTCGCCTCGGGGAGGAACATCTCCGCGGCTGGCACTCGGTTCCCACATCTCAACATCCATAAAGGAACCTGGAGATTCCCTGATCAATCGTCTCTCAATCGGATTGGCGTCAGACAATCGTCCAGTATTCTCGATGTCCGAACCTTCCGAGGTGCCAACATCAAGTCGGATCCTTGGTAAGCACGTGGATGTAGAGAGAGCAACGGAGTCGAGATAAGCCAAAACGGTTTGACGTCGGAAAGCTACAATCGCAACAGATCGCTGGGATATTTGCCGACCGAGTCTCCCTGAAACTCTAACAAAGTTCTACCCTGCCTGCACTGACAACAGAAGAAGAATGAAAACGTTGCCAAGAAGCCATTAAAGAAGTTGCCGCTGATGTACTGCGTTTCACGCCGTCACCCAGAAGGAGCCCATGGTTTGACGACGAGTGCAGGCGGGCACATGCGGCTAAATAGGAGGCCTACAAGGCAACGCTGCATCGGACAACGAGAGCTGTTCGTGAGCTCCACGAACAGAAGAGAAGGGAAGAGAACCGGCTTCTCAGAGGGAAAAAGCGAGAGAGCATGAGAATCGTGAGTATCGGTCGAAGAGATGGAGAGGTGTTGTGGCAGGAGTGAAGCCCGAAAGTTTTACCGAAAGGTGAAACGGCTATCCGGTGGATATAGGATTTGGACCGAAGCCTGCCGGGACCAAAATTGACATCTAGTAGCAGAGTCGCAATCGATGTTGAGAATTTGGAAAGATTTCTGCAATGGCGATGTCGGCCCAACTCCCGCTGTTAGGTAGAATGTTGTACTCAATTTGGACGATGAGGGACAAGAATTCCGTCCCCCCGACTTAGACGAAGTGAAGATTGCAGTATCGAGACTGAAGTTGAACAAAGCTGCTGGAGAGGATGGATTGTCCGCAGAACTGCTGGAGATGTCTTGTTCGGGAGCACGCACCAGCTCATTTGTAAGATATGATCAGGGGAACGCATACCTGATGAGTGAAATCTCGGCATAATTTGCCCGGTTCACAAGAAAGGAGACTTCTTCGACTGCGCCAACTATCGAGGGATCAGTCTCGTATTGTGTGAACGCCTGAAACCATTCGTCAACAACCTGATAGGTCCTCATCACTGTGGTTTCAGGACAGAGAAGTCCACCATCGACCAAATCATCACACTACGGCAGATCCTGGAAAAGACCCAAAAAGTGCAAATCGACACTCACCAATTATTCGTCGATTTCAAGGCCGCATATGACAGTGTGCATAGAGACGAGCTATACAGTGCCATGTCTAGTTTTGGCATTCCTACCAAACTCGTCAGATTGTGTAGGATGACGATGGAGAACTCTCGCTGCTCTGTCTAGGTCGGGAACGAACTCACTGAGACCTTCAATGTCAAAATAGGTTTTAGCAAAGGCGACGCCCTGTCATGTGACTTTTTTAACATCATCCTTGAGAAGATCGTGAGTAACTCACAAGTCAGCACCAGAGGCACGATCTTCTGCTAGCTTCCGCTGACGACACGCTGGCGACGTGATTGGACGAATTCAACGAGCTATGAGTGAGGCTTTTGCTGGCATTGAAGTCGAAGCGGCTGAAATGCGTTTGTCGATAAGGTAGAGCAGGACGAAGTATATGCTGCCTCCAAGGATGGACACACAACATCGGCGTCTCGGACAAAGTTTACTTCTAGAAGTTTTTTTCGGTCGGACCCATACACTGCTTTACATGCTTCACTCATGAGAATAAGAGTGAAGAAAAAAAAAAAACACCAACTAAGGGCAAGCAAAAATTCAAGGCAAACCACTCCAGGAAACAGAGGAATTGCATTGCATCCACAAGCACGAGTTGAGAGTGCCCCTCAGATACTGCATCATGTGTCCAGTAATCAGCAGGGTTTGTCTGCAAGGGATATCGATTGCAATGCCATCCGTTTGATAAGTGAATTCCGTCTGGTGGCACAGCCACAGCACCAGTCAGAGTAATTAAAACTTCCATCACGAAATCAATTACAAGCGATTGTAATCCTTCTTCTGCATTCCAACTCCTCGAGGAGCAAATAAATACTCATCAAGTGCCTGCGAGTCGAGTCGAAAGAAACTTCTCCGCCCGTCGCCGTCGCACACACTGAAAGTCTCCAAGTCAATATCGATTCCTGGCAATCAATTGAATGCCAAGTGCGAGTGTGTTTCCTCTCCGCAGAGGATATTGGATTGGACTCGGAGTCTGTCTTCTGCAGACATCAGACCAACTGGCAGCTCTAAGAGCAGCACCCAGTTGCCCCCCGCCGCACATCAACCATCAGCCGTCATCCGCCACCCAACACCCTTTCTGCTAATGTGAGCAGGAGCACTTCGGGACATTTGGCTGTTATTGCCGCATAGAAAAAGATAATTTCCATCGCTCGTTGGGCCCAACAGAAAAAAATGACATTTTGCGAGGATATTTTGCGGCAACATCGCGCCACTCTGCCACAAGTGAAAAGTCGTAAATGTTTATGAGACATGACGCGTACACAGCGGTGGGTGTCATGTCATGTGCCACTGGGAAGGTGTCAGTTGCGTTGGCATTCGGTTTTTCTATCACTTCCTGAATTGTTATTTTATGCATAAGTCGTCCCGGCGGCAATAAAAGTCCGCACAACACGCACTTTAAAAATTGCCAAACATTTGAATAAACCGACAATAATGACATGCCACCTTGGAGGGGGTTGTAGTGGGCTGAGGCATCGCGGCGGCGGTGGTTCGGCTGCGGAAGGGAAACATATTTTGCAATTTTAATAAATTTATCACGCCTTACAAAAACAATGTGCGGTAAGTGAATGAATTTTTATTTTTGTTGTTATGACTGGGAGGCGGGTGGAGGGAAGTGTCGAATGGTTGCTTAGAGGTTTCATCACTCTCTCGCTTGTACATCTGGATGGATAGTAATTGAAACTGTTTTTTATGAACTGCTGATTTGAGTGGTGAAGGAACTTTAATTCGTCTTCGATATACAATTACATGGCGTCTGCATCCAGGACGACGATCCCTGTGAATCCATATGTAGTTCAAGTTGACATATCGCCCTCCTGTGGCGCCCTGTTGATAGTCTCCACAGGAACCACTGTATGCAGCGGGCCTTTACTAAGAAGTTCAAACCAGAACTCGGTCCTCTAGGTTTAAAGGCTGCGTTTGGGGATTAATTCCTCACCTTGTAAAAAAACAGGAACAAGCCTCTTTTATAGATTACCCCACTGCTGACGACCCTGTACAACGAAACGAGGTTCTGCACATGGAATGTGAGATTCCTTAACAGACCCCGTGCAGCTGATGAGCTTGCAGAGACCGTAAAAGTCTGTAGGCTGATATCACCGCAACCCAGGAGGTACCATGGATTGTTCCGTACAAAAAGGAAATGAAAAACTGCGGCATCTACTACGCTGATTGCTACAAAGATCAAAGGCTCCACTTGGTTTGTTGCGGGTATCTTGTTGGAGGGAGATTTAGTGAAGATGTATATAAATTTGGGAACATCGGAGGATAAGGATCTAAATCAACCATACGATTTCCTAGAAAGGAGAAGCGGTCAATGTCCCAGCTATGCCACCATTATTGTCTTGGTAGATTTCTACGCAGGGCTGTGCAAAGGCCAGACGTTTGCTAGACTAATCGGAACAGCTTGCGTGGCAATACATTCGAGAGCGGGCTCAGAATGCTGGAGTTAGAGACGGGGCCAAACCTTTCTGTAGCTAGTAAGCAGTTTCCTTATCTCCATATTCACACAAGGATCTGATGATGACCTTCAGCCAGACATCCATCACATTTCGCCAGACACTCCTCCAGTATTGTCGATGTTTAAACATTTTGAGGAGCCAATATCGACCACGTACCATTGCCTGGTTGTAGCCAAGGTAGAAACTACGGATATCCAAAAGACAATGGAGCCAGACAACAACATTTCGACGTCGTAATCGGCCACTAGGAACTGTTCGGATCGAGTCTCCTACAAGGTCTTAGGGAATACAACCCCACCAGACACGAAAATCAACAACCGCTATCAAAATGCGATTCGGGAAGCTGCCTCTAATGTGCTGGGTTTTAAAACGCCACCTAGAAAAAAATTTTTGTTCGACAACGATTGCTAGCAGGCGCATTCAGCGGAGCAAGCAGCATATTAAGCGACAGAAAGGCAAGAGCGCTTCGTGAGCTTTACGAAGTTAAAAGAAGAAATGAGCACGCCGATTCATTGGCAACACAATGGACTTCAGGGTTTAACGGATTTTATAACTCTCGATGGATCCACAAACCTTACCTTACCTTACCAACTGGTAAAGAACTATCCAGTGGGTATAATCTTCGGACAGAAGGCTATCGAAACGAAGTAGGAGAAATGGTAGTAGAGTCGCAGTCGGTACTGAGGTTCTGGAGAGATGAGATCTGTAGACTTTTAATTGGCAAGGGAGAGCAATAATACAACAGAATTTTTCGTCCCATATAAAGAACGATGAAGTATGAGAATTCCGCCTCCGACCTAGATGAAATAAAGATAGAGATATCGAGACTAAGATTGAGTCGTGCCGATAAAACAGACAGACTGTCTACGGAACTCTTCAAATGAGCTGGAGATGAATTGGTAGGATACATGCACGAACTCATCATCGTCATTATCGTTGTCCGATCCACCTCTTCAAAATACTCAAGGATAAGCCTCCTTAAAATTGCGTATAAGATCTTCTGCTCCATTTTATGTGTTTGGCTGAATTCATTCCTCGATAACGTCAAAAGTCCTTAAGAGTGCGGTTTCGGGCCGAAGAAGTCCACAATCGACAAAAAAAATGTTAGCATAGCAGCATGTCCTAGATAAAGAAACAAAGGGATACAGATCGACACCCACAACCAGTCGATATGACAGCGTTTATATGTATGTAGAGACGAGCTAAGCAACGCCACGTTCAACTCGTCGTGTTGCATAGAGTGACAATGATGGGGAATTCTTATTGCTCCATCAAGGTCGAAAACAAACTCACAGAGACCTTTAGTGTGATAAAAGTTTTTAGACAAGACGACGCATTGTTATATCATTCATCACAACACTGCGCGAAACTCACTCGCCAACACAAGACACATGATCTTTGAAGAGTCGGTACAGTTGATACCATACGCTGACGACATTAACTAGATAAAATGTACACAGGGAGCTGTTAACGAGGCATTTGCTGAATTTTGAAACTTCTTCACCGTAGACAGCTATGACTTCGAGTTATTGAAGGACTTCGTCTACCTCGACTCCCAAGTAATTAATGTGAACAACTTCAGTTCGAAGATTACAATAAACCCTTGGCAACGGCTCTGTCTTTGGGTTTCAGAAGCATTGAGTAGAAGAGTCCTCTCTGGGGGTACAAACCTTACGCTATGTAAAATCTTGATCATCCCTGTCATGCTCTAACCAACATTCTTCTCCAGCTAGTATGTTCTCTTGCCAGCTGCCTCTAGTTGCGCACTCCCATTTAGATGAGTTCCTTCTACACTTGTGTGTGCCATCTTAGCCTAGGCCGTCCTCTGTTGCGTTGTCCCAATAACTCGGATTTGATGACTCTTCGGGCAGGAGCAGTGGTCTATTATGGACTATCCTGGCCTGAAACCACAGTGCTAGGAACCGTTCAGGTTGCTAACGGTTTCAGGCGTTCACACAATACGGTAGAGAGGATCTTGTACGCGATGTTACGGAGACTTATCGCTCGATAGTTGGTGCAGTCGCAGGGGTCTCCTTTCTTGCGGACCGGACAAACGATGCTGAGATTCCACTCATCAGGCATTTCAGCCTCGACATTGCTATTCCCTGTCCTGCTCGATGGCATGGAAACAAGAATAATAATAAAAGCGGATAAGAACGCCAAGGACTTTTCGGTCAAGGTCTTTTCGAGAGAAAAGTTCTGCGTTCAATCTTTGTTAGGGTTTGCAGTGATGGTGTCTTGAGGCGAAGGTTTAACGACGAACTCTGTAGGCTGTACGACGGCATTTATTTAGTCATGTGTCTAGGGATGCGACATGGCTAGGTTACATAGAGCGTATGGATAACACTGCTCTGGCCCAGAAGATCGTGCTACACAAGATCGCGCTTAAGAAGATCACGCCTGAGATGGCGGACAGAAGTGAGGAGAGTTTGAACCAATTTGGCGTGTGAAATTGGAGGTTTCCGACTAAAGGTCGTGCCAGCTTTAAAGGTTAATGTTATTGTTGGTAAGGGGTATAGTGCACCGCGATTATCAGATAAATCCCCCCCTCCCCTTGTGAATTTCGAGCTCTCCTCATATATAGTCTTTTTCAGGGTTAATTGAAGGTTTGCATACCTTGCTGTGCACGAGTAGACGAAATATTTTCAACAAAATTCTTTCTTTAAGAATTTTGTAAGTAGCGGTCGCAGAGATCAACGCCACCCATGTATTGGTTGTACATAGTAACAATGGAAGGTTGGGGTAATGCAATCTTACAAGCCTGTTCCTTGGACCACCGTTGACATATCGTATCGGGTTGAACTCCAACATAAGGTGATAAAAGAAGCACTCCTTTGTTGTCCTTCCACTTAACAGCTGTTACACCATCATCTTCTCGAACCCATGCTTCCCACTCACCTCTCTTCATTTTTCTATCCTCCTTGAAATTTTTAATTACAGGTCCAATGCGGTTCTTCATAACAGTGCCGGTTTGGTAAATATTTCTCTGTCTGAGTGCATCGACACATTTGACACTGGTAAAAAAACGATCTGTGTATACACAACCTCCTTCTGTTACAACATTGGTCAAAAGCTTTACTATAGAGGCTCCCAATCCAAACTGCCTCATATCTGCTTCCCCAAAAGAACCTTTTCCAGTATAGATGTGGAAATTTAAGACTAAGCCATCGTTAGCTGCAAGAATGAAATTTTTTAAGCCCAGTGAATTCGGCTTTGCGGGCATGTACTGACGTAAGCCGCAACGTCCAGAAAAAGGAATCATTTGCTCATCTATAGCTGTATTGTATGGAATCGGCAAATTCAAAAATTTTTTGAGGATAGGATCAATAAATGGTCGGATCTTCCACAATCTGTCTGTTTGATTTCCGCTTTTACATTCGGCAAATCGTAAAAACTTTCGAAGTTCACAAAAGCGATTCCTGCTCATGCACTCAGCTATTTTGAACACCCGGAAGTTGTTTGACCAGTAGATTTGCAACTGTGGCAATCCTAGGCAACCCATCAAGATATGAATGCCAGTTAAATGTATAATTTCGTCCGTTGATGTGCCTTGGAAACGGTGATTACGTTTTTGAAAAGCAAAACAGTTTGTTACGTGCGCTGTTTTTTCCCAGACTGGTAAATCAAGGTATTGGAAGAATTTATCTAAAATGCCTTCGGGTGTGTTCTCATCTTGATATATTAATTGATCTATCTGTAAGTAACAAGAACAGAACTAATAAAGAAACAATACTTTTTTGTTCTAGTTTTACCCTTTCTTCTTCTTCTTCTTCGGATGGCGCTACAGTCCGGGGTGGACCTGGGCCTCAACCAACATGCCTCTCCAGCTAGCACGATCTCTTGCCAGCTGCTTCCAGTTGCGCACTCCAAGTTGGTTGAGGTCCTTTTCCACTTGTGTGCGCCATCTCAATCTAGGACGTCCTCTGTTGCGTTGTCCCTGTGGTTCGGATTCGAAGACTCTTCGGGCCGGAGCAGTGCTGTCCATCCGCTCTACATGGCCTAGCCACCTTAAGCGTTGTATCCGTAGACGCTTGACTAGGTTCATGCCGCCGTACAGCCCATACAGTTCGTGGTTGAATCTTCTCCTCCAGACGCCATCAACGCAAACAGGACCAAAAATCGCACGCAGAACTTTTCTCTCGAATAGACCAAGGGCTTCTTCATCCGCTTTTAGTAACGTCCAGGTTTCTGCGCCGTAAAGCAGGACAGGGATGATCAAGGTGTTGTACAAAGTTACTTTGGTCGTTCGGGAGAGGGCTTTATTACTCAATTGCCTCTTGAGGCCAAAGAAACAGCGATTGGCAAGAGTGATTCTGCGCTTGATTTCGGTACTGATGTTATTGTCCCTATTCACCGCGGAGCCGAGATAGACGAAGTCCTTCACTACCTCGAAACGTCTGCTGTCCATAGTGACGCTCTGTCCGAGACGTCGATGTTCTGCGTCCTTCTTTGATGACAGCATATACTTTGTTTTGCCCTCGTTTACCACCAGTCCCACTTTAGCCGCTTCCGCTTCGATGCTAGCAAACGCCTCATTGACGGCTCGCTGAGTTCGGCCGATCACGTCAATGTCATCCGCATAAGCTAGCAGTTGAACGGACTTGTGGAAGATCGTGCCTCTGGTGTTGACGTGTGAGTTACGCACGATTCCCTTAAGAATGATGTTAAAGAAGTCGCATGACAGCGCGTAGGCTTGTCTAAATCCTTTTTTGACATCGAAGGTCTCGGTGAGTTCGCTACCGACCTTGACGGAGCAGCGAGAGTTCTCCATCGTCATCCTACACAATCTGACGAGTTTGGTAGGGATGCCAAAACTAGACATGGCACTGTATAGCTCGTCTCTATGCACGCTGTCATACGCGGCCTTGAAATCGACAAATAGATGGTGGGTGTCGATTTGTACTTCTTGGGACTTCTCCAGGATTTGCCGCAGTGTGAAGATCTGGTCGATTGTGGACTTCCCTGGCCTGAAACCACACTGATAAGGACCTATCAGGTTGTTGACGAACGGTTTCAGGCGCTCACACAATACGGCAGAGAGAATCTTATATGCGATATTAAGGAGACTGATTCCTCGGTAGTTGGCGCAGTTGAAGGGGTCTCCTTTCTTATGGACCGGACATACGATGCTGAGATTCCATTCGTCGGGCATGCTTTCCTCCGACCATATCTCACAGATGAGCTGGTGCATGCACCCAACCAGCTCATCCCCAGCCGCTTTGAACAGCTCTGCGGATAGTCCGTCCGCGCCAGCAGCTTTGTTCGACTTCAGTCTCGATATTGCTATCTTGACCTCGTCGAGGTCGGGGGGACGGAATTCTTGTCCATCGTCGTCCAAATTGGGTGGAACATTCTGCCTAACAGCGGGATTTGTGTCGTCATCGCCGTTTAGGAGTCTGCAGAAATGATCCTTCCAGATTCTCAGCACCGACTGCGACTCTACCACCAGTTGTCCATTTTGGTCCCGGCAGGCTTCAGTCCGAGGTTTGTAACCGCCACCCTTACCCTTTCTTCTGCCATTTCATATTTCTCCGTCGTATAGGATCATATCCAAGCTCCTCAGCTGGTATTTCTATTGCTGAAGATTCAAGTGATAGCTCCAAAGTTTCTTCGATATCGTTGATATCTTGACTTTGTACATCATCATCTTCATCTTCCAATACTACATTTAATATGCATTCGAAATGGTCATCGTCATTATCAGAGAGATCTGCATCACTGTCGTTCAAATATTGTTCCGGCTCTGCATCAGTGAGTTTTTTGGTAAGATCTACGCATTCAAATTAAAATTTGCAAGTAAAAAATTGAAGTGTAGATATAAAAAATAAGGTGATACAGTTGACAATTTTTTATGACGATACATCCAAAATACACATACGTGAACTAAGCAAAATTAGGCGATGGAAGCTTTTTTTAGTTCAAACCGAAGTACCCCTTTTTTAGTGAAAATAACTCTTAAAAACTGAAATTAACTTGATAAGTCTTGCAAATCACTGATTCTATTGTTCATCATCTTCACATTTTAATAAATCTTTTTAATTAACAATTAACAAATCGTGTAAATTCTATTTTTTAACTTACCGGGGTGGAAAGCCTTCCGAAGCGACATTGTTGTAACTCACTTTTGAATAAAACTATCAAAATAATAAGAGACGATTTAAAGTTTACGTTTTTAAGAGAAATCATATGTTCTCTTTTCACTCCAAAAATAATACAATTAAAAAATCCCTTAAACACTTTTAGATTAGAGCAAAGATCTGAGTCCACGTATGTGTACTCTTTCACTGGAGAGGGAATCTTGGAATGAGAGACGGTTCTAGCAGTTGCATTTTTTCATCCGTGAGTAGGTATTTACTGCGACATTTCTGCCGTTTATAGGCAAGCACCTCGCAGGTTCCCAGATTGTGCACTGGGAGTTCTTCCGATTCTCCACAGAACCTGCAGAGACCTTTATCAGATAACCTAGTTTCCAAAAGTCTTCCCTAAGTTTGCAGTAACCAGTTAGAAAGACGGTTGGATGCGAATACTTAATGCATACTTCAAATCTTCTTCCGTAATATTCAGCTATATCTGTCATTATCGCTATGTCACAGTTAGTATACTTTCTATCAAATTTGGCTTGAACGCATCTGTCTATAGCATTCATTTCTGCCTGGAAGATGCTGGTGCTCTTGCCCATAGGTGAAAAGTATTCCACTCTTGGTCCAAACCCCAGTTCCGGCATTAGCTCTTGAGCCGTCCGTGTAGCATTGTATCGCTTGTGGATTATGGATTCATTACTACAGACACCTTTAGTGCTGAGTTTCTAGTCAAAGTTTTTTTTGAAATCAAATGTCAAGATTGCTTCATCTTTTAGAATGCCCAGTAATGGGAATTTTTTAATAAGTACATCGAATTGTTTCCATTTTAAGCACTTTCCTTTACCTATTCCATCCTTGTCAGCTCCAGTAGCACCTCCATGGCAGCTGTCGTGCACGTCCACATAGCCCCTGTAAAGCAGAGGTATGTTAAAAAATTTTTAGATAAGCATAACTTCCAGGAGATGATGAGGACTTTCCCACTCGTTGAAGAACAATAGGAGACCTTTTAAGTTCGACCTGATGTCACCCTTAACGTTGCTCACAGCGAAACAAATGTGGTCATAGTTAGCTACCAAATTGAAGTCAATGTTCACCTCACCATCGTTCAAGAACAAAGTTTGGGCAATTCTCTTTATTGACAAAGAGAGTCCATCAGAAAATATAAAGCAAACTCTGTTCATATGCACACGACTCTTCCCTGCCCCCAAATGTCACCCACACACTCACTATCTTCCCCAAAAATAAACAACTTCATGCTTAATCCCTGTCCTTGTTGTGATAACAAATAAATTATCCCCCGAAGCTCACCCCATCGTGCTGCCATATCGTGCGAATGAATGCAGGAGGAACATGTCTAATCACATGTCCAAGAGCGGCCTCTATCACATCATCCAATCGGTCCCATATATCATAGTACCGGCGATCACATCCAGCACTTGAAGGGCTCAACTTTCGGTGGTCCTGGGAGTGAGTTACTAACTCCGAAGCCAGCGAACCCACATAAATAATTAACGAAGTTGCCTCCGATGTAAGTCGCCCCCACCCGCCGCCTGCTTGTTCGCCCGCCTTGCACGTCATAATTCACCACACACACACATGCAACCGAGTCCTGCCTCCCTGCTCGCAGATAAGATGTTTTAATATTTATGACAACATACGAGTGATTTACGAGGCCGGCAATCTGGCCGAAAATAATTCCATTCCGACACAGGATTGCGCCTGGTGATACCCGCTACACGCAGTGAGGGTGCCGTGCGGCTGCGACCACGGTAGGTGGACAAGTGACCAGAAATTACTTTATTATCTCCGAAACTACTTTCCACTGGATGATGTTAAAAGTCCACTCGCAGAGTTCGTCTCTGGCACGACCAACCCCCGGACCGGGTCGGGGTGACATCACGCTTGTGGAGTATGCCGCTCCAGCAGCTGCCTGACGGCTCGTGCACTCCCAAGGTACCACAGTCGAAATCAATAATGACAGGTTCGATAAAGATTTATGGTCCCGCCGAGGAATCCGCTTGGGACAAGTGGACAGGAGCACAAGCACACACAGTGCGAAACCTTATCACTCATGTGCTCGCAGTGGGCTTCAGTTGGTAGCCGCCGTGGAGTGGTTCATTTACCGCTGCCATAAGTCATCTGTGCTCGGGCTTCGGCGGGGTGGCAATGGCGACTGCGTTAAATAATAATAAATGTCTACCGAGTGCAGATTTCAACTGATAGACCACTTCACCCCGGAATGTCAATTGATCAAATTACCGCTTGACGGGCAGTGGGTGGGCTTGTAAATCATACTTTTTCTCTGATTAGGGGTGGATTGAGTGTGTTGTACATCGAAGGTGACACTTTCTCAATGAGGTACGGGGAGTAGGTTCCTAAAACGCACCAACTGCGGTCTCCTACCGAAGAAGAAGATTCAGGGAAAAACGAAAAGAAATCACAGCCCGTATTCACGTAGCACTCAGAATCCCCACCACAAATACGGGACATTTGTCAAATTGCCTAATCACCAGGCATCACCCCCCTTCACGCAGCTCATCCAAAATTCCATTTAGAAAAGGTCAACTCCTCGGCATAATTGTTTCGTAAGACCCCCCGCAAGATAATTACAAGATGATCCTTGTAATTTCTTTTCTTTTTCCATCCCCCTCCCGCTTGAGAAAAAATTCCGCGAAACAAAATTACGTGATTCCTTAGAAAACATCTGCTGACTGAGAAAAAAAAACCATCAGCAACCCCAGACCCCGCGACGGCGACGCGGCGCGGGCAACCAAAGTGATAGCCTCTTGCTGGCGGCCATTTATCATTGTTGAGTCGCCCTTAACGGGCGTCTAATTACTAATTAAGGTTGACATGTGGTGCCAAAACCGCGTCCTGGCCACCATTGCCACCGTTGGCACCACCATCAACACCAACACCGTTGCTTATTAACCGACAACCCCGCGCGTCCGTTGGCACGCACACACACACCCACACATCCACACAAAAGTCCTTGAACGGTTGAGATGAGGTTTTCCAAAGGTGACTGTCCGTGTTTGCGTGAGGGTGAGATATCGGTAGTGGGCCCGTGGATAAGCTGACATGCAGAGCAGAGCCGAAAAGAAAGAAAAAAAAAAACACACAAAAGGACTCACGGCAAATTGGAGAAACATGACACCGCCACTTAATTTACAATTCATTCGGTTGGCGGGGACTTAATTGGCGGTCGGAATGGGACCGCTTGCGCCTGCTTGAATTTCGTTCTTTGTCTCAGTTAAATGATTTAATGACGTTATTTGTCTTGCAGAGATAGGGAAAAAATGAAAGGAGTCTTTTCTTGTGATGGACAATTGATTGCGAGAAATTAGCTTAACTGGATGATTGCGTGGATTGAGACCTGTCTGTCTGCTTGAATTAGATTGCTTCAACTCCAGTGTTGTCACTTGATTTTGATAGAATGTGGCTTGGCATGCAAAAGTAACAAATTTGTCTAAGCGTACAGGAGAAAATAGCAGTTTCTCGAGAAAAAAGAGCGTCCGTAAGAGGGTCATAAATTTCCCTTGAATGTCAGTGTCTGGTTCGATTAATTTTTTCTAACCATTCCTAGATGACTTTCTTTGAACCATTCCCAGACATCTATGGCAATACTTGTCAGAAAGGAGTCAAATGCGCCGCTTCGTGCACTCCAAAGTCCTTTTCTGACTCTAAGGGTAATTTTAATTGCTTTGTGCATGCACGAACGAAGTTTTACCAAAGGGTCCGAAGCGAAGCCTGTAAGAATGATCAAGGGAACATCGTAGTAGAGTCACAATCGATGATGAGGATGTGGAGACTGAAAGGCTGTGCGGGAGCTGACGACCTACCCGCCGATATTTTTAAAGCCGCAGGCGATGAGCATGCACCACCTCACCTGTAAAATATAGTCGGAGGAAAACATCCGCGCTAAATGGAACCTCCGCATTCTTTGCCCGATCCATAAAAAAGGAGACCCTGTGAACTGCGCCAACCTCAGAGGCACACAGTCTCCTAAGTAACGCATACAAAATAGTGTGGCTTTAGCCCAGGAAAACTCACTATTGACCAAATATTCATACTACGGCAGATTTTGGAGAGGTAAATGAGGATAAGACCAAGGACACCCAACACCGACGTCTCGGTCAGAACGTCACAGCAGACAGACATAACTTTGAGGTAGTCAAAAACTTTGTCTACCTAAGCACCGCTATCAATTCAGACAATGACACCAGCACTGAAATCAAACGAAGAATAACTCTTGCCAATCGCTGCTTCTTTGAGCTGAGAAAACAATTGGTAAACAAATCCCTCTCTCGAACAACCAAGGTAACGCTTTACAAAACTTTAATCCCCTCAGTCCTGCTATATGGCGCGGAGGAATGGACTTTGTCAAAAGCGGATGAAGCTGCTCTTGGTTGCTTCGAGAGGAAAATTCTTCGTGTGCTTTTCGGTCCCGTCTGCATAGATGGTGAGTGGAGGAGCAGATATAATGACGAACTATACGGGCTATTCAGCGACATCGACTTAGCCAGAAGAGTGAAGATCCAACGATTAAGATGCCTTGGTCTTGCAGAGCGGATGGAAACCAATGCTCCGGCCCGAAAAGTCGTCGAATTCACCCCTGAGGGAGGACGCAGTAGAAGAAGACCGAGACTCAGGTGGCGCACTCAAGTGAAAGGGGACCTCAACCAACTATGCGTGCGAAACTGGAAACAGCTATCTAAAGATCGAGCTGGCTGGAGACCCTGGACTGTAGCGCCACCTTAAGTAAGTAAGTTTATGTCTGCACTTTCGTAAATTTCGCATATTCGCAGTTCATGCCAAAAAAAAAATGTTGGACAGCGCTCATCCTTTGTACATATGTATCGACCAAATGCTTCCGCAATCAGGAGAATTGTGCTCAAATTTCAGGAAATCGGGTCCGCAGTTGACGTGAATACACCTGTGCATGCTTTAGGTCCTTCTGGGGGAAAATATTGCTGTTGTTGGCGATCATGTTTCCGAAGAGCCGTCAACCTCGACCCAGCAGTTACTTTGAATGGTGTTCGCTATCGTGAAATGAAAACGGACTTCTCTTGGCCGGAAATTGAAAATATGGACCTGAATGATATGTGCTTCCAACGGGATGGTGCAACTTACCACACAACCAACAAGACAATAACTCGTTGGTGCAAAAAATTCATTGGCCGTGTTATTTCAAGTCGTGGCGATGGTATTTGGCTGCCGCGAAAAATTTACTTGACACCGTTGGGCTCCTTTCTTTGGAGATATTGGGAATACAAATTAATCCAGTGCGTTTTCCACAGATGGCGCCACCTGTAAGTTGAGCTGTTCTTCTTCTTCTTCTTCGGATGGCGCTACAGTCCGGGGTGGACCTGGGCCTCAACCAACATGCCTCTCCAGCTAGTACGATCTCTTGCCAGCTGCCTCCAGTTGCGCACTCCAAGTTGGTTGAGGTCCTTTTCCACTTGTGTGCGCCATCTCAATCTAGGACGTCCTCTGTTGCGTTGTCCCTGTGGCTCGGATTCGAAGACTCTTCGGGCCGAAGCAGTGTTGTCCATCCGCTCTACATGGCCTAGCCACCTTAAGCGTTGTATCCGTAGACGCTTGACTAGGTTCATGCCGCCGTACAGCCCATACAGTTCGTGGTTGAATCTTCTCCTCCAGATGCCATCAACGCAAACAGGACCAAAAATCGCACGCAGAACTTTTCTCTCGAACAGACCAAGGGCTTCCTCATCCGCTTTTAGTAACGTCCAGGTTTCTGCGCCGTAAAGCAGGACTGGGATGATCAAGGTGTTGTACAAAGTCACTTTGGTCGTTCGGGAGAGGGCTTTATTACTCAATTGCCTCTTAAGCCCAAAGAAACAGCGATTGGCAAGAGTGATTCTGCGCTTGATTTCGGTACTGATGTTGTTGTCCCTATTCACCGCGAAGCCGAGGTAGACGAAGTCCTTGACTACCTCGAAACGTCTGCTGCCCCTAGTGACGCTCTGTCCGAGACGTCGATGTTCTGCGTCCTTCTTTGATGACAGCACATACTTTGTTTTGCCCTCGTTTACCACCAGTCCCACTTTAGCCGCTTCCGCTTCGATGCTAGCAAACGCCTCATTGACGGCTCGCTGAGTTCGGCCGATCACGTCAATGTCATCCGCATAAGCTAGCAGTTGAACGGACTTGTGGAAGATCGTGCCTCTGGTGTTGACGTGTGAGTTACGCACGATCCCCTCAAGAATGATGTTAAAGAAGTCGCATGACAGCGCGTCGCCTTGTCTAAATCCTTTTTTGACATCGAAGGTCTCGGTGAGTTCGCTACCGACCTTGACGGAGCAGCGAGAGTTCTCCATCGTCATCCTACACAATCTGACGAGTTTGGTAGGGATGCCAAAACTAGACATGGCACTGTATAGCTCGTCTCTATTCATGCTGTCATACGCGGCCTTGAAATCGACAAATAGATGGTGGGTGTCGATTTGTACTTCTTGGGACTTCTCCAGGATTTGCCGCAGTGTGAAGATCTGGTCGATTGTGGACTTCCCTGGCCTGAAACCACACTGATAAGGACCTATCAGGTTGTTGACGAACGGTTTCAGGCGCTCACACAATACGGCAGAGAGAATCTTATACGCGATATTAAGAAGACTGATCCCTCGATAGTTGGCGCAGTCGAAGGGGTCTCCTTTCTTGTGGACCGGACATACGATGCTGAGATTCCACTCGTCGGGCATGCTTTCCTCCGACCATATCTCACAGATGAGCTGGTGCATGCACCCAACCAGCTCATCCCCAGCCGCTTTGAACAGCTCTGCGGATAGTCCATCCGCGCCAGCAGCTTTGTTCGACTTCAGTCTCGATATTGCTATCTTGACCTCGTCGAGGTCGGGGGGACGGAATTCTTGTCCATCATCGTCCAAATTGAGTGAAACATTCTGCCTAACAGCGGGATTTGTGTCGTCATCGCCGTTTAGGAGTCTGCAGAAATGATCTTTCCAGATTCTCAGCATCGACTGCGACTCTACCACCAGTTGTCCATTTTGGTCCCGGCAGGCTTCAGTCCGAGGCTTGTGACCGCCAGATAGCTGTTTTATCTTGCGGTAAAAATTTCGGACGTCATTCCTGCCATAGCACCTCTCCATTTCCTCGACCGCGCGCTTCTCGTGCTCTTTTTTTTTTCTTCTGAGAAGCCGGTTCTCTTCCCTTCTTCTCTGTTTGTAGAGCTCACAAACAGCTCTCGTCGTTCGATGCAGCGTTGCCTTGTAAGCTTCCTGTTTGGCTGCATGCGCCTGCCTGCACTCGTCGTCAAACCATGGGTTCCTCTTAGGTGGTGGCTTGAAACCCAGCACATCAGTGGCGGCTTCTTTGATGGCTTCTTGACAACGTTTCCATTTGTCTTCTATTGTTTGTGCAGGCAGCGTCGAACTTTGAGACAGTTTCAGGGAGAATCGATCGGTAAAGGCTCTAGCGATCGGCTGCGATTGTAGCTTTCCGACGTCAAAACGTTTTGGCCTGTCTCGACTCCGTTGCTCTCTCAATATCCGGGTTCTTACCTTGGCTACAACAAGAAAATGATCCGAGTCGATGTTTGCACCTCGGAAGGTTCGGACATCGAGAATACTGGAGGAGTGTCTGACGTCGATCGCAACATGATCAATCTGGTTGACGGTTGATTGATCAGGTGATCGCCAGGTCCCTTTATGAATGTTGAGGTGTGGGAACCGCGTGCTGGCCACAGAGAGATTTCGCCCCGAGGCGAAGTCAACTAGCCTGAGTCCGTTTCCGGAGGTGTTGGCGTGCAGGCTGTGTCTTCCGATGACTTTAGCAAAGACTTCTTCTCTTCCCAGCTGAGCGTTGAAATCTCCTAGAACGATCTTGGTGTCGTAGCTGGGGCATCGATCGTATGTCCTTTCTAGGAGGTGATAGAAGTCTTCTTTACTGCTGTCATCTTTTTCCTCTGTCGGGGCGTGGGCGCATATGAGGCTTATATTTCCGAACTTAGCCTTGATGCGGATTGTTATGAGGCGTTCGCTTATGTATTGGAAGCTTAAGACTTTTTGCCTAAGTCTGCCTCGAACAACAAAACCGCATCCAAATAAGCGTTTCCCTCTCTCCCTGCAGCAGTCGCCGTGGTATATGTCGCAGTTTCTCAATCTTCTCTTGCCCGGCCCATCCCACCGCATTTCCTGGATTGCGGTAATGTCTGCTTTATAGCAGTTCAGGGCCTCCGCAAGTTCATCGGCTGCACGTGGTCTGTTTAGGGACCTCACATTCCACGTGCAGATCCGTAAGTCATTGTCCTTTGTACATTTGCGAGGGTCGTCAACAGTGTATCCATCCATTTCCGAGGCATTCGGTTTTTTCGGAACTTATATTTTAAATGTGGCCGGGCAGTTACCCCGACGCACACCCCCAACCTGGAGGACCAGGCCCTTTTTTATACCTCTTGGGCGGAGTTCGCACTTATAGGTTTAGCAAGTTGAGTTCGGATGAACAACAACCAGTACCCGGTGGCTACCAACGTGGAGGTACTATAAGCACAGTTGATGTGTGGGAGACAGTTACAACAGCTGGGCATCGCCAGGTTGATACCAATCAGTGCCTACCCTGTTCCCACATCACCCAGCTGTTCTTGGAAGCAATTATTTACTTCGTTGGAAAGGTGTGACATATAAATGTTAATAAAAAGTGTGCATCAGTGTCTGTTGTAGCCTTACAACATTGTTTTTTTTTTGGAAGAAAGTGCAGCTGAAGCCCATCGAATGCTGGTAAAGGTTTACAGTGAACTTGCTCTGAACTGAGTGATTTCGATTTAGAAGTGGTGATTTAAGCATCGGAGACAAAGAGCGTGTCGGCCAGCCCAAAAAGTTTGAAGATGAGAAATTGGAGGCTTTACTGGATGAAGGTCCGTGACAAGCGCAAAGTGAACTCGCAGAATTGTTGGAAGTGACTCAGAAAACAATTTCCGTCCGGTTAAAGAAATTTGCAATTATTCAAAAGTAAGGAAATTGAATGTCGTAGGAGTTGAAACCGAGAGATGTCGAAAGGAGATTTTTTACCTTGAAACTGCTTGTTGAAAGACATCAAAGAAAGGGACTTTGCGCGGTATTGTGACTAGAAATGAAAAGTAGATATACTATGATAACCCCCAGATGAAAAAATACTATGTAAAGACTGGTGAACCCGCGCTTGAGTCGTGCATTGAGTGAAAAACGGACAGAAATGACCGGAGGGTATGCTGCATGATAATACTCATTCCCACGTGGCTCCAACGGTCAAAAACTACCTGGAAACGCTGAAATAGGAGGTCTTACCCAAGCCGCCGTTTTCTCCAGACCTTCCTTCTTCCGACTACTGGCATTTTTGACAAATGCAAAACGATTTAGGAGGTCACCGGTTCGGGTGTACGTGTAGGTTAGAGAAAACAAAACAGGGTATGGCGACAAGTCCTGAATTTAATATTTTGTCTGTTTCCCTTTTGTTTGAATAACAGCGTTCAACCTCTTATGTATAGATTAGAAGGTTTTCTAATTGAAGTCAAATATAATTTCTCAACATGGACACTCTGGAGCTTCTGCTTTCTATAGTAGACACCTGCACATTCTATCACGTCTACCACAGCAACGACGCCACTTGCAGAAACATTCCTGGCCTACGTATGGTTTAGTATTTAAGGTGTTTGAAGCGGGACTCCAATCTACAGATAAGATAGTTTCCAGCAAACTACGTCCAAGTTTGATTGAGGTCCTTCTCAACCTGTGTGTACTATCAGACGGGGTCATCTTTGGCTCTTTTTTCGAATGACTTTTTGGGTCCGAGTATTGTTGAACATCCAGTCTACATAACTAGACACAAGCCACCATACAGTGTATAGAGTTCGTCGTTGAATCTTCTTTCGGAGAAGCCAGTAACGCGAACAGTAACACAAGTCGCACGGAGAACTTTTCTCTCGAAAACACAATGTTGTTCCTCTTCCGCCTTTATTAATGTCCAAGTCTCTGAACGTACTACGCGTGAGAGAAAGATTCTGCGTGCACACCCGGGTCCACCAATATTTGGAAGGATTCGAGAGAGTGCTCCTTGTACAAGTGATGCCTTCCCTGCAGGAGAGAGAGAGAGTTGTCCAACATAACTCGTAGGTACTTCACGCACTCCTTGGACCTAATTGTCTGGTCTCCAACTATAAAGTTGACATATTCCTCCTTCTTGCGCCTGGTGATTAGTACCGCCTCCATTTTGTGTGCCGCATGTTCCGGAAGGGCATCTTCGAGTCACTCATTTGAGATCGCTGTATTCGTAGCAGCCATCACAACTCCTATGTGCTTTGCCAAGTGACGATAGCAACATCGTCACCAAAGCCGAATATTTTCACAACATCTGGAAGTGCTAGTCGTAGGACGCCATCATACATCATATTCCACAGTAGAGGTCCGAAGACTGATCCATGCGGAACTCCTGCCCTAATGTTGAATTATCTTACGCCATCGCCGGTGTTAAACAAAAGTTCCGTGTTCGTAAAGTAGTCCATGTTGATTGACCATTGTTGATTGCTTAGGAGAAAGCTAGGTCCCTGCATCGTGTTGTGTGGGAACCACGTACTCACTGCAGAGACAATCCGTCTCAAGACAAAGTCCATCACCCTCAACCCAGTTTTAGATGTGTAGACTGTGTTTCTAATGATTCCGGCAAGGATTTATTTATTTTCCACCCGCTTGTCCGTGGGCTCTGTTGAAGCCTCGAAGTGTGTAGTCGCAAATCTGACTGATGTTCTCAAAATTTGCCTTGATGGATATTTTCATGTGGCGCTTGCCTAAGGGGTTGTAGCCTACGGATAAGTCTGCCTAAAACAACAAATCGACAACCGAGTAAGTAATGACTACCGTCTTCCGCCGTACTAGATGTTGCAGTTTTTCATCCTAATTTTGCCCGGCCTCTCTTCCTGGCTGTAATGTCTACTTTGCAGGGCTTTCACAAGTTTTGGTCTGTTAAGAGACTGTTAAGAGACTCTGATTCTTGTACATCTCCAAAAGTGAAACTGTCTGTATCCACTTTTGAAGATTGTCGCATAACTAGATCTGTTTCCTACGTGGTGAAGAAGCTTGCTTCACACATAACCTACAACTCGTAGGCTAGGCCCTTTATTGAAAACCCCGGACAGAGTTGCATCGCTTCCAGCATTGACTAGTGTGACTATTTTAATCGCAACTTCTCCTTGAAGCTTAGCGCCCACTATGCCAACATCAGAAATTCGAAGTCCAAACATATGCTTAGTTTAAAGGACTAACTTTTTAAAATCATACACACACTAACCCTCACATTCTTGCCACAAACTAAAGCCACATAAATATGGTGGCACTGTAAACCACTTTCAATATTTGCAACTAATCCATTTAAAAGCCTCCGCTTCCCGCCTTCAAACTCAAACCCACACTCAGTGAGTCTAATTCACTTAAAAACACCCCCCTCCACCCGGATGGTCCTTAAATTCAATTGCACACATCGTCCATTGCCCTATAACTAACAAGTTCATAAAAACTGAAACTGCATCCCCCCCACTACCGACCGACTCACCGATGAATAGAGTTCTGCCTTTTCCGAATAAACACGGAATTCCTTTCTTGTGAGACTTCGGTCATCCTTAAGGACTCCACTTGCCGAAGCGATTCACGTTCGCATTTCAGTTGATATCTCCACAGCCCGCTACCGTCGTCGGCCATTCACTTATGACCGCCGCCACAGAATTATTCGGGAAATTACCTCCTTTAACCTTCCGGCAGCAAGAGGTCAGGTGAAAAAGGATAACAACATCCACGCGCTCGTGCCTCCCCAAATAATCTACAAAAGATGCTGTTGAAGGTGATTCCCGATGTGAAAGTTTCGCTTACTTTCGGTTTTATTGGCGGGGCACTACGCACAAAGAGATTACTCGGGAAACGGGACCCCACCTGCGTTTAAGTGATTCCGTCCAACTTCACATTGTTGTTCATCCCCCACCAACCCCCGCACACACACACGCAAACGCACGCATCAGCGGGCTGTGCTTCTTATCGAATTCAATTGAACCGACACGTGAGATGCGAATGGAATTTCCTACCCGGCACCCCTAGCACCACCCGGTCTGCACCGGAGCGTGGGTGAGCTTATTTTGGGGTGAAGTGTTTTCGCAGAATGAAATGTGACACAAAATAAAGGGATATTTAATTGCCCTGCCCCCAGCTGCCGACGAATTCACCCCTGAGTGGAGGGAAAAAGGACCAAATAATGGACAACATCTCATTAAGGACGTAACTCATCAATGAGGCCGAACGATATGTGTCCTTTGACAGGTTTTTGTTGTCCCGATCCCTGCGAGGGGGGTTGAACGAACCGTATCTACGGCGGTGAGGAGGAGAAAAAAGAAGACATTCATCAGGACGAATGTCCAATTCGAAGAAAGCAATTAAGGACATGAAAGGAAGCTTAGACGACTATCGACTACCGAATATCTCGGACCCGTCCAGCAACTCCTTAATGTGTTGCGGTTAATGCGATGTCCATGAAGATGATAATGATAATGAGGTGGGTGGTGAACGCATGACGGGGGTGGGAAGAGTGAGTGTCCTCCGTGACCTGGTTCTTGGATTTTGCTTCTTCCGCCACACACCACCGCCACCGTAATGAGTCTGAATTCAAGTAAATTATTGGCCATTTCGCATGGCGAAGGATTAATTAAGGACGAACCGTGAGAAACAACTTGTGCATTTTAATGGTCGTCATTTGGATGGACTTTCCCCCGATCTGACGCTTCCAAGTGTCCCCCCACAACTAGTGGTCTTTCGTTCTTCTCCTGCGTCTGCCCAAACATAAGTTCACCACCTCCACTCGGTCAGGCACTTCAGAAAGTCCTCCCCATTCGCTTTGGACAGCTGTCAGATTGACGAACGTGAAATAACGTCTCGAGAAGTCCCAGGCCAGGCCGATAAAAAACCAATAAAACGTGTAATCACATGTCACAGAGCCTGCTAATCCCGGACGGATGAGTCGTTTGACAATCACTTAATTGTCGATCAATCAGGCTTAAAATCATTTGTACTTGTTGTATGTGTGTGACATCATTGCTGGGAGGGTGATGGACAGTCAGCAGGATGCGTGTTTTTTTACAAAGGAAGAGGAAGTGGCAAAAAAACCTCCGACCAACAAGGGGGGGAAGTTTTTTTGTTTCGTTTTACTGGTGTCAGGTCAACACTTGTGTGGCGGGATTAACTTTGTCGATAAATTGTCGGATAAAAAAGGACTATAGGTCAACAGGATGTGTGGGCGCTCTTAATGCGACATAGATTTGATTTGATCGACGCGCGATGAGTGGGCGACGGAAATTCAATTGAAGCTGTTGACTGCTGTCCAAGAAGGGGCGCACCAGGACATCAGAAAATGAGAATTCGTTGGGAGTTCTGGGAAATACACACATCGACAAATATGATGTGTGCCACTGAAAGGAATGTTTCACCCTCTGTCAGTATTTTTACTTTATATTTTTAGGTTACGTAGTTAGTCACATTAGGTCCTTTGGAAAAAAAACTGCCACGCAACTTAAACGATAGAGTCCTTGAATTTTCTCGTGGAAATCGGGCTCCCACCGAATTCTTATAGAGACCGAAAAGAGTCGTCGGGAGTGTTTTTTTAGCTGACTCACCGTTAGAAAGATAACACATCACTCAATAAGTCCCGGGACTTACCAAAAAAACACATTTTCAAGACAAAATTCGACTTTATTCATCAACATAATGCCAATCAGTCCAATGACGCTCTAACATTTCGATACCCTTTTTAAAGAACGATTTATCTTTGGCCTCAAAATAGGGTTTAGTTCCGGCGATCACCTCCTCCTTCGAGCCATATTGTTGAGGTTTGAGCATTTTTTTAGGTCTGAAAAGAGGTAGAAGTCACGGAGGGCCAGATCTGAAGAATGCGGTGCGTGCGAAGACAATTCAAAGCCCAATTCGTGCAGTTTGGCATATGGTAGCTAACGACTTGTGACACGGTGCATTGTCTTGGTGGATGAGAAGTTTTTTCTTCTTCAAATGCACTAATAATGCCAGGGAGAATTTGCTGTTGATCCTTTTGCCTTTTTCAACCTTACCAGCCGACCTTTATGCTTTTGGACGCCTTGGGCGTATTTCACTGGTTGCTGTCCACTCCGCTGACTGCCAATTTGACTCTGGAGTGTAGTGGTGGATCTAAGTTTCATCCATTGTGACATACCGATGGAGCTCGCTACTGACGTTGAGGAAGTCATTGCATTCACTAAAGGATTTAATTGCCAAGACTGAAACACTCGGTGAAATCAGTAGACTGGTGAAAGTCCTTAAGAAAGACAAAACAGTCGGGCTGGACCCACTTAGGAAATCCATCAGTACCTATACTGAGTCAAAAGATGAGGCCCTCCGGCTAATGCTAGAGACTCAGGGAAACTAGATCTTAACCGACTCAAAACCAGGACCAACTATTGGAACTGGGGATGACCAGACAAACAGAACTCGCAGAGGCTGGTATACGGCATCGCTCGTAGTAACAATTGCTATCAAGTACGTCATTGCATCCTTTGATGTGTTCAAGTCACCTGGCACCGATGATATACATATTTGCAGCCCTGCTGCAAAGAGGCATAGACCCATTACTACCGGCTCTGGAAAAAATCGTCACTGCCAGCCTCGCGCTGGCATATATTTAAAACTCATGGCGCACAGTTAGGGTAGCCGTCATACCAAAATGTGGTAAAGGTAATTACTCTCGCTCCAAAAACTTCAGGCCGATTAGTCTTACTTCCTTCGTGATGGAATGGACCATCGAAGCTCTTTAAGGCTGGTGGCAGTGTTTTTTTAACTTTAACTTTTTATTGTATTTTTATTTCAATTTAAATTCCTTACTTATATTCTAGCTAAAAATACTTAAAACTAGCTTATACTATGTGAGCTTTCTCTATTATATCTATCTTACTGACCCTTCGCGGGTGCTCTAAGTTAATCTACTTTACATTTATTTTGCCTTTCGGCCTACTCTATCTTAATTTTACTTAAATATGTGAGATTAGTTTTTACTTTGTTTGTCAAGAAAAGTAACTTGACTTTCTGGTTTTTACTAAACCTAACTTATTCTAACTAAAACTTAAAGTATTTACAAATTGTTAAATCTACTTATGCTATTCTTAACTATGTCCGTTGAATCGTACGGACGCGTTCTCCAGGGCGTATTGCGATTTATATGCTTAACATATATAAGCAATACGCCGTGATGCACCTTTTTTTTATATATATTTTGTATATATATATGGTGGCAGTGTTCTGGTAGAGAGCATGCACCAGATCATGTGCCGAATATGGGAAGACGAAAGCATGCCCGACGACTGGAATATCAGCTCCATATGCCCCATCCACAAAAAAAGCGATCCTACCTCGTACAACAACTACAGAGGTATATCCCTGCTCAACGTCGCTTACAAGATCCTATCCAGCGTACTGTGTGAACGTCTAAAGCCGTTTTGCACCGCACTAATCGGCACGTACCAGTGCGGCTTCCGGCCCGGCAAATCAACTATAGACCAAATCTTCACACTGAGGCAAATCCTGGAGAAGACCGGCGAGTTTCAAATTGATGTGCACCATCTGTTTATCGATTTTGAAGCCGCATACGACAGCATTCATCGCAACGAACTTACCGAGGCGATGGCCGAATTCGGGATCCCGGGAAAATTGATCCGGTTATGTCGCACCATGCTAAAAAATACGCGATGCACCCTGCAGTTCGGCACGAGGACATCTGAGCCGTTTGAAACCTATACCCGGAGATGCTCTGTCGTGTGACTTCTTCAATTTGGTACTGGAGAAGATAGTACCGCGGGCCAAGGTAAACACGGAAAGCACTATCTTCTACAAAACAGTCCAGTTCTTGGGATATGCGGACGACATCGATATCGTCGCGCGCTCCCAACGTGCCGTAGCGGAGGCTTTTGCGGCAATTGAAGAGGCGAAATGAGCTGGCCTTAAGATCAACAAGGGGAAAACAAAGTATATGCTGTCGGCTAAAAAACGTTCCATCACACAACACCTAGGACAAAATTTATGTATCGACAATTATAGTTTTGAGGTAGTAAAGGAGTTTGTCTACCTCGGGGCAAACGTTAACTCCACAAATGACATCACAGTGGAGATCCGACTTAGAACCACCCTTGGCAACCGATGCTACTTCGGTTTGTCGAAACAACTGGGGTCAAAACTCCTGACTCGAAGAACCAAAGTCTTGCTTTACAAGACCTTTATACTGCCAGTCCTGCTTTATGGAGCTGAAAGCTGGACGATAAGTAAGTCTGCGGAGCAGATTCTTGGTGCCTTCGAAAGAAAAATTCTACGTCGGTTATATGGTCCCGTCTGCGAGGAAGGTGAATGGAGGAGAAGACATAACCGCGAACTCTACGAGCTGTACCAGGATGTGGATGTGGTACGGAAGGCAAAAATCCGTCGACTACACTGGCTCGGCCACATCGAACGCATGGACAGCAACGCTCCAGCGAAGAGGGTCTTCGAATCTGAGCCTCCTGGTTCGAGAAGAAGAGGACGACCGAATCTCCGGTATAGAGACCAAGTCATCGCGGATGTAAGACAGCTTGGCCTTGATGACCAAGGACCGTCAGCGATGGAAGGCAGCAATTGCTCAGGATCTGACCCTTCATGGGTCGCCGGCCTGATAAGTAAGTAAGTAAGTAAGTCCTTCGTGATGGAAAGCTTGGAGAGGCTGGTCGAACTGCATCTGCGCAAAAATGCTCTGCGACTTCACCCTCTTTCTCAGATGCAACATGCTTACCAGCGCGGAGAATCTTGCGAGACTGCGCTTCAAAATCTCATTGATAGAATTAAAAATGCATTCGACAGGAAAGAGTACGCGCTGGGAATTTTCATTGACATAGAGGCATATGCAACGCGGCGTAGAAGAATCATTGGTGTTGTAAGTAAAAGCAATGCGAAAGAATAGAACTATAATCGCGGAGGTGGAGTGTGACCAGGATGTAATGTCGGAGGTAAACAGGGGCTGCCCCCAACGTGGCTTCCTGTCACCTCTCCTATGGTGCATTCTAGTCGACTCTCTGCTTTCTGCCTTGAATAGATCTAACACCTACGTGCAGGCTTACGCGGATGATGTAGCCGTCCCGAGGACCTTGCGGCCGTTTGTGCAAGTAGGCAGACGGCCCTTGACATGATCGATGACTGGCGTACTAGGAATGGGCTTTCAGTCACTCGTCTTAAAACCGAAATTGTTCTCTTCACGAGGAGGAGGAACCTGACTGGTCTGAATCAACCAGTACTTAGAGGCGGCAGAATTCCATTTTCCAATGACGTGAAATACCTAGGTGTTATACTGGATAAAAAAAAATTCTTTGTTAAAAACACATTCAGACGAAAACCTTCAAGGCGCTCTCGGTTTTCTGGCAGTGTAAAGTAGTTTTTTGTAAAACCTAGGGCCTATCACCAGATAGATCTGTGTGGATCTATACGGCAATGATAAAACCTCTTCTCTGCTATGTATCAGTCGTTTGATGGAACGAGCCTTCGCGAAAATACGTGACTGCTGCTTTCACCAAGTTTCAAAGAACGGTCTGTCTCGGCTCTACAGGGCTTTCCCCAGCACGCCTGGCTCTGCCTTTGATGCATTGTGAAATCTTCCTCCCCTTGACATCCACAAAAAGGAAAGGTATTTTATTGAACTCGCACTGGAGCTTTGATGACCTCGCGCACATCATCTCTTATGACAGAAGTCTCATGGACATGCCGTCTGATGCAGAGTCACCAATAATCCAGCTGCGACGCTCATATAAAGTCGGCTTCATCTGTATCCAGGATTGGCTCTGGCCAGAAACTGAACCGGGAAGGAAATGTGAACTTTGCATCGGTCTTCCATGCGGGAACTTTTGCGGTCCTAATGGCCACCAACTAAATTGTTAAGAAAAAGTGGAAAGGGCGAAGTATCTGCGTCTGCAGCGACAGCCAAGCTGTGCTTAAGACCTTACTCAACCCTTTAACCACTTTCAAGATAGTCCTGTAATGCAAGTCGACCCTTAATTTGATTGGTAGACTGAATTCGCTAAGACTTGTCTGGGTCTCGGGACATCACGGGAAACGAGATTTGCTGATGAACTAGCTAGTCGACGGTTAAGAGTCCCAGAAAAGAGTGCAGAACACTGGCCTGCGAACAAACTTCACTTCACCTTCGCTAAGCACCTCAGTCTGCTTGGGCTTGGTGAAGACACTCTTTGCGACGCCTGTGGAGAAGGTGGTGATACTACAGAGCACTTTCTCTGTCAATGTCCTGCCAAAGCTCGAACGGGATTGGTGAAGGAAGTCACTTTGGCAATTGAATCGCTAAAAGTTGGAAAGTGTAGATTGGTTGGTATCCGGTGTGGATGAAATCCGGCCCGAAATGCTTAAGGTCATGTGTAAAGGGGGAGTTTTTTCGCTCTTTCTTGACATCAAGGCGGCCTGGGAATGGTGAGCCGCACCTGACGATTGGCAGACTGGAGCAAATGTTCCTCTTTTCAAAAGGGGAGACAAGAAAGACTGCTCCAATTGCGGAGACATATCCCTTTTAAGTCTCCCCGGTAAGGTCTACGCAAAGATGTTGCTTCTAAAACTATGGTAGAATTCAGTTTGGGAGCTAAACAGCTCGACTTTCGTCTCGGCAGAAGTACAGCCGACCAATTCTTATCAATTTCTTGTGCGTTATGTGCATTTTCTGCATAAGCTAAAAGGACGAAAGAGAATTCTTATGACTCGAACAGAATTAAATACAGTAGTCAGCTGGCGTTTGGCAACCTGGAGTGGCTGCTCAACAAAGAGTGACAAGAGAAAGTGCTCCAATTACAGTGGCAAATCTCATTTATGTCTCCCCGGTAAAGTCTACGCTTAAGAGAGTTGGAAGCCCGTTCTAGATCTATGGTGGAGTGGAGGTTGGTGCATGAACAGAGCGGCTTTCGTTCCGGCAGAAGTACACCCAACCAGGTTTTCACTCTAAGAATGGTACTTGAAAAGGCTTGGAATAGGCCTTCGATTGAGTCCCTCGAGGTAAACCCTGGAGTGTTCTACAGGAGTATGGGAGTCGTTGACGTTGGGCTTCGCCAAGGGTGCGTCTCGACACCTCTTTCTTCTATTATATATATATGGACCAGCTATTTCAGCGCAACGGAGAAGAGAAATGTTTCACATTGGGATAGTTGAGGGTAAGTCATCTTCTTTGATCAGATGACTTAGTTGTCTTCATTCTTCAAGATGGAACTCCACCTCGCGGTTGCTCCTACTTGCAAAAAAAAAGTTGCATCCACTTTGAAACGCCCCTAAATGGAAATTCCAGCCAACATCAACCCTCATGTCCACCTGAAGCAAACAACCACCACCCCAACGGCAAATAAGTACACAGTCATTTCTGTTCCGAAACTCTTGTCCTTTTCTGCAGTCTCATCCAGTTAATAAGGATCAACGAGAACAAAATTAAAAATGTCATTTCGAATCCTAATGATTTCGCAATCGAAGCGCCCACATACACCCCCAGAGACCAATGCACGACGCCATTGCCACTGCCGCCTCTAGCACAGCCCATCAACTTGCTCTCTGCTCCTTTGCAGTTAATTAAATGTCAGCAGCAAAAATCACAAGTGCTCCTGCTTCATAAATCACTGTCCCTCAACAGCAGCAGGAGTGGGAAGAGCCAAACTCACTTGGCAATGGAATGCTTTGTCACAAGCTCATCACGTTGTCGAAGCCGTCGTGCTTGGTCGCCAAAAGGGCGACGACCCCTGCACCCGCAGCCGTCACTTATTTCGGTTCAATGAACTAAAATTGCAAGTCACATACTTTCACACCCCGTCTGCACTGAATGAAGGATCTTGTTTACGTGCGGGGATGAGATGCTTCCTGGGAGCTCCCCATGCCCGATGCTTAATTGCTCACTTCATGCGCTATGCGGGGAGTGAGTGTTTTCTGGAAGATAGTGTCCACGTTGGACCTGTCAGTGGCTGGACAATACGCCAATTTATGGATGAATGAGCAGCCAATTAGACGGTGGACTTTTGTTTCATCTGGATTTCGGATGATTGGCGGGAAGTTTGCGAGGCGGAATGGCGCGTTGGTGATGGAGATGGTGGATCAGCAATTTTTTTTTTGGAAATTGAGTTTTGACGATTTTTTTTGTTGAAGTGAGAGTTTGATTAGAGAGGAGACAGAATTTGAAGGGCTGCTTGTTGTTGTCAAGAATTGAAGAGTTGTGGTGCTTACACTTAATTGACATTTGTTTGACATTCCCACATCAATGGCTGATGGCTGAAATTACTGAAGACGAAGACCCGACCCTTAACAGAAGAATTGTTACTTCGGTTGTCATCAGATGTCGTTTTTGGTAATTTTGTATGTATTTAGACACTTCCCGATTTCGGCATCTAGTCCTAGCTTGTGACTATAGAACATATGGCATTAATACAGGATTTACTCAAAAGCAGGAATACTTCTGGTAATGTTTACTCGTTTATCAGGCCAAGGTGATGTCCTATTTGGAATACCCAAATCAATATATTATGAATCTGAGGATTTCATTTGGATTTTATACTCCTGACGGTGCTGTTGTACTCACTACAAAATGTTCCTATGTCCTGAGGCACCTAATTGGAAACGAATCAAGTCTGAGGTTCATATAAACCAAAAGTGAAGGAGTAGGTACAGCGTTCGAAAATCGTATCAAATGGGTCTGCTACGTAAAAGGCGCTACAGTCCAAAGTGGTCCTGGGCCACAACCAACATGCCTCTCCAGCTAGCACGATCTCTTGCTAGCTGCCTCCGGTTGAGCACTCCAAGTAGTAACCAACGACGTAGTTTCTCCGATACAGCTTAGTTCCTGGGAGTAAAGTTTGACAGAAAACTTAGCTAAAAGTCTAGAAACGTTTAACGCGGGAGATCTCAATTACACTGCAGGTATACACACAAGCAAGCTGCGTGTGATAAGCGATGTCTCCAATCATGAATAATACACAAAATGTTTATGGCTGTAGAAGGTTCATACTGTCTTATGGCGTTGGCAGTTCTAGACACTTGTACATTCTCTACTCAACGACTATCGTGTATGTTCCACTTTGTACTGACGCTCTTTTCTAAAACGTTGCCACCAGGTATCCTATATGTCAAGTATGTATAATCTTACAAATCTGAATCTGTCTGCGTGGCAAGTGGCAACTAGCACGGCTTGATCTCCTCATCTCAGTTGACAGTTCCAAAGGCCACCTTAAAATATTGTTGGGAGTACCAATTAATTCGGTCCTTTTTTGTGTTCAATTTTCTCCTATTGAAAAATAGGAAAGTATTGTCCGTCGGAAGCGACTCCTTTTTTCCATCTCTCTGGTAATTTTCGAGTATCATCTCTAAAAAATGACTCCTCTCTAGCATCGATCCATTTTTCGATTTTTTTTCAAAATACCCGAATCGGTGACCCACTAAATCGTTTTGGATCCTTCGAAAAAGCGAGTAGTCAGAAGGTGAAAGATCATGGAGAATACGGGGACTGGGGTGAGACCTCCCATTTTTGCGTTTCTAGGTAGTTTTTGGCCGCTACATCTACCTGGCGTTATCATGTTGCCAAATCTCCTTGTCTACCTCTTGTTTCTGGCCGTTTTTCACGCAATCCAAGGCTCCAACGAATTAGTTGTAGTTTATAATGTTTCGCATCAATCGTTTTGCTTTGTTGTAGTAGCTCATAGTACATCACACCCGTCTGGTTACACCATATGCAGAGTATGGCACTTGAACCAAGGATTTTTTTTTCTTTGGCGTCGATATAAGCGATGAGGGAACGAGCTTACCAGGCTTTGCAAAGTATGTTTTCTTTTTGGGGTTATCGTAGTATATCCACTTATCATCCCCAGTTACGATCCGGTCGAAAAATCTCTTCCGAAAAATCGCCTTTCGACATCTTTCGTTTTAAACTCGAATGGCACCCAATTTCCTTGCTTTTGAATAAGTCCAAATTTTTTTAACTGTACAGAAATTATTTGCTGATTCACGCCCAACAACTCTGCTTCAATTCGTCCAATTCCAGATTTTGTCTTCAACACTAAAATCACCACTTCTGAAGGGTCGAAACCACTCTCTGCGTGATTTACATATCGGTCGGAGCAGATTCATCATAGAATTCGATGAGCATTGGATGGGTACTTTTCGTTCCAATTAAAAAAGAAAATCTGAACTTCCCGCAAATGCAGCTTATTTAAGCCAAATCCAAATATTTTCGAAGAGGCAATAAACAATGTTGTTGTCTCAAACTGACGTTCACTAATTATTGCTGGCAAATGTCATACCTTTCCAATGAAGTAGTCAATCGCTTCCAAGATCAGCTCAACTTACAGGTGGCACCATCTTTTAAAAACGAATCCAATTAGTTTGTACTTTATATACCTTGATCCAAAAATTCCCGGAATTGTCACCAGCTGGTGCTTACAGTCTAGGACTAGAGTTCTATTAGTTTTGTTTGATTTCCACTTTATTGAAAATCTCTCCAAAATCCAAAATCATTGATTGACATTAGAAAAGTTGTGCCCTCTTAAAATCATTTGTCTAAGTGTGTGTTTCCGATTTTTAGGAATTTGTATAATGGAACTTAATGTGCGGCAACGAGTTTTAGGGACTTAAGGTAGGAAATTTTGGGAAATCGTGTCGGCAAAGATTCTCTAAAAACGCATTTACCTAACAGGTGCCAGTTACGATCGAATGTGCATCGAGGACGAAGAATGTAAGTGTTGCCGAAATCAAAAACTTATGAAAGTTAAATAACTGAGAGCGACTTGCGCCTAATCAAGCGTCTAGGTCTTGTAAAGGCTGCTCTGGCTAGAAAAGTCACTGTTCCGGCTGGAAAACTCTTTAAGTCCTTGACATTGGTCTTTCACCAACTTGGAGTGCAGAATTGAAGACAAATTGTGCAAGATCGTGGTAGCTGTAGAGGCATGTTGGGTGAAGCCTCGTTCAACCATCGCCATCGTTTTAAGAATAAATTTCGGGAACGTTGAATTCCGTATACAGGAAAATAAGAAATTTGGTTAGCTGTCCACAACTCGTTCACATGCGCCTTCTCGCAGATAGGTAATTGACTTTAAAACGCTGACATTGCTATTTGTACAGGTTTTTGAGACGGTTGTTTGATTTAAACATTATTGCTTGCATCTTAATAATTTAGTGGCTCTACATCCAAAAAGGGACCAGTGCCTAGCATCTTCAGCAACTACTCGTGTTGTGTCTGCTACTGTTCTCTCACGAGTAGAAGGCACCTACAGTTTTTTTGGCCGAATCCGAACGGGGACATGTGTGAAGCCTTGCATAGACAATTGATACTCTCTGAGTGTTGTCAGCAAATCGAAGGAGGTGGTGCCGTGAAAAAATGCTAGGTGTCCCGTGCAGGTATCGAACCTAGACCTATTGCGTGTGGGTCGACGCACATACCCACTTCGTCACGGCGATCACTTGCTTTCATCTTATAAGCTTAAAAAACAGACAAGGAATTGGATAAGGGGTTGGACCAGAGTTTGGGCAGATACTTAGATAAAAAATATTAAAAAAGAACTTGGACAAAAATTTGGATAAGAAATTCGAAACGGACACGGAACTAAACTACGAACAGAGACTTGGAGAAACCAGGAATTAGAATATGATTTGAACGAGGAATTTAGAAAAGTACGTGGACAAGGATCTTGGAGAAGATTTGTATAAGGACAAAGAATCGGAAAACATGAACTCTCGCAAATATTTCCTATAGATTCCCCATTTTTCATTTTCACTTTATCCAGCCACTTTTTTGTGAGTTTTGAATTAACACTACATTTGCTTTTCTTAATAAGTCCAGTAGTGCAGAAAGGTGGTTGCCGTCCCGTAGTGAGTAAGTGCGCTACTTACAGGGTTCAGGTTCGATTCCCGAACGTAACACTCGATTTCCTCACAACACTCAAAGAATACTAATTTTCTATGAAAAGCTTTTCAAAAATCGCCGTTCGGAGTCGGAAAGAAATTGTAAATCCGTACCACTTATAAAAGAGCAATAGCACGAACAACACGAGTAGTTGCTGAAAAGCTAGGCCCTGGCCCCTGAGGGAAATAGCATGACTTTAAAATCAATAAAACGAAAATGAAAGTTTGATGATTTTCTTAACCTTAGTCTGAGATTTGATTATTTTGTTTAACTTTCAGTGGGTGAAGAGGGAAATTTATGGCAATTATACTAAAATAATTCTACATCCATAATGATACGTACATACTTAATTTTTTGTTTGGTTTGAGTTCTGATCAATGCAAAAACTTTTGGGGTCAAATAGGGATCGAAAACTGAAGAATATATGGGCTATGGCAATAATTCCAAATTATTCAATTAACATAAATATGTCTAGCAGAAATTTTAACCATTCACAAAGCTGCCGCAGACTTAAGTGGAATATCTTGTCCACCATAATATTTTCATTAAAATCTGTCATTAAGTTTTTTTAAATTTTCTTAATAATAAAGTTTTATAAATATGGTTCTGCTATACTCGTTAGATTGGTCGAAAGACATAGATTAAGATTAAGTTTAGCTTAGAGTGCTCGCTCAGAGCCAGTAAGTTAGAAATAAAACATGAAATTATATCACTAGGTTAAGCATTTTATCTAGTTTTAAGATTTAAATTCACTGATATGTAGAAAAATAAAATGCATTAAAAAGAAGAAAAATATAATTTTTTCATTGTGACTGATAGCAGTTGTTACAGTAATGACCTGCCGTGAGTTGATAAGTAGCAAGTGAATCATTCGCCGTGGGCCCTAAGTTCGAATCCTGTACTATATGTTTATTTCTCATTTCTCTCGGGCTGACAAAACTCATGAAGTACTAATTGTCACTAAAAAATACTTTTTAAATCTCCCCCTTCGGTATCGGCATTAAACTGCACATAGTTTACATCCATTCGTTAGAGAACACAAGCTGTTGCTGATGACGGTCGTGCTACCATGTGAACCACAGTGCCGCCAATTATATTTATTTCTTGGCATGCAGGCAGCTCTCAAGCTCTAAGTGCCCTGGAATCCGTTTCGTTACACTCAAAAAGTGTTTGTGATTCCCGCGCATTTTTGAAATGAGATAGCTTAACAATTCAAGGGTCGCCTATGCTGGGTGCTGAGGCCGTTAGCCGGACATGGCATAATGCTGCCTCTAATGCCTTAAATTTATTATGTAGGCCAAATGCAAACGTAAGATGCATACGGACGTGAACCACCTTTTGAATTTTAAAACGGCCAACCTTACCAACTGAAACCTGTGCCATCCTTGATTCACATGGCAATGCAAACAGCTACCATCGCTGGGATGACTGGACATAAGCTTGGCTCTGTCAATAATACATTGCCTGAGTAGTGAGAATCGAAGTTATCTTTGAAGGACTTTTGCAGAGGCTTTAACGATGAAGAAGAACTAGAGTATCTCCTCCACATGCCTACACCTGTTTTGTGCAGTCTCACCTTAAATACAAATTCTGCTCAATTACCTCTTAAATGGCCTGCCCAAGATTAAAAATACTTCCCCTATCTACGGAACTATGGTGATGCCAAAGTTCCGCCTTGGACTGAGTGCAATCTCGAATCGTCTTGACCATATGTAACATATCCTAGATCTTCTGAGGAGACTAAAACATCGTCTTTGTCACTTGCAAGAGGACGACTCTTAAAAAAAGTCTATTAGGCTCCCCTGCTTTCATTCTTAAGTTTGACTCATCAATTATTTTCACATCCCCTTGTATATACCGAGACCAAACTATTTTAACCAGCATGCCATTTCTTCACTCCTTCATCTGTGCCCTCCAGCGTCACCAAAAGTCCCCGGGTCGTCTCATTTGTTTCACCTCCAACACCCGTCACATGAATAACTAATCCAAAATAAAGGGTTCACATCCTCCACGCACACACACACACACCCCCAATCCAAAGTTCCACTCATAAAAATATCATTGACAGATGATTGGAAAATTATCCCATTTACATACCATAAATTCAGCCGCACATCCTTCCGCCCACAGCCGACGACGACGCCCGGCAGGATTCCACGGGAAATCATTTGCCAATCTGAATGTCCCATAAAGTGGCCCATAAAGCCGAGTGCCAATGATAAACTGTAATGGCACTATTCCACATATCACCCCCAAAGGACTCCAATTTGTTGCTGCCATTCGGAATATGTAAACCGCCGTCGCCGTCACCGCATCCCTTCCTCGCACAACCCCTTTCGAACGAAGTGTTATGAATAATCGGCTGCCATAAAGATCAGGATTTAAGGATTCGACTGGGCGATATGCATGCTGGGAAAAAATTGTCAAGCATTACTTGCGCTTCGGCATTTTTCACAGTCTTCGTACAGTGCAGTCCGCAGCGGATTCGGTGTATTCGAAATCGATTTGTGCCGGCACACTTGACCAACCCTTCGGCTGGACCGCGCTGCGTCCCGTAGAAGGGGGAGAAAACAATTTCTCATTCATAACTTAGATGTTACGGCACCCTTGGGATGTGACCGACCAGAGGCAGAGGGACCACTGGTCCATGCGGCTTCGTTTCGTATTCCGGTCAGCAAACGGGCCTCATGCATTTTACAATAATTCTTGTCCTCGTTGCTGTTGTTCGGCGGCGATGGGTGGTGGCCATGGTGATGTTGGCTGACCCCCCCGTCCGCTGTTATTGTTTGGCGAACTCGGAATTTATGTCGTCGATTGAGGGAAAGGACGACCTCGGGATCCTTTTAAACAGTTTGGCGATAAATTGGTGGGAGTTATAAAATTTCAGTTTTACCGCTCCATTGACTAAATGAGAACAATTTATTGAATTTAAAAGAAAAGGACGTGTGTGTATGTGAGTGAGGAGTGGGACGAGTCACGAACCGGTATCGATGGTCACTAGGCGGAAGCTAATCAATTTTGTGGCGCGATATATTGAATTGAAACTCATAACGGTGGACAGGCGCGTTTGATAGTTGATAGCAAGAAGGCATATCCGCCTGGAGAGTGGGAACAATAAATTGTCATTTATGTGTCCTTTGGGGAATCATTGTATTCGTTCACTGGTCTTGGAGTAATAACAGACGACTTCCCTAGTAAGTGAAGTTGGTTTTACTTAATTGAAGTGCTTCTTAGTGGACAATACAGTATACTCGTGTTTCTTGTCAATTGAACTGTTAGCGAGATATGGGAAATTTTTTGCAGAGAATGGGTGGAAATCTTCAATAAAACTCTATGGCGAGTGTTCGCCTATAGAAGTGTTGGCTTTTAACTCACTGATAGCATTGGCTTTTAAGAACCATTGGTGACTTTAACGAAGTGAAGCACTTACGTAGTAGTTTATATGTTTGAGTTAGGCATAAACATAAGTTGCATTAACTAGGTATAAGATCCTATCTGCCGTATAGGACCTAATGGGCCCTTGACAGTGGGGTGTCAGGCCAGGGAAGTTCACTATCGACCAAATCTTCAAACTAAATATTATCCTGCAAAAGACCCAAGAAGTACAGATCGACAAGCATCATCCATTCTAAGGCCAGTTATGATGGCGTGGATAGAGACGAGCTATACAGTTCCATGTCTAGTTTTGCCATTCCTACCAAACTCGTCAGATTGTGTAGTATGACGATGGAGAACTCTCGCTATTCCGTCAAGGTCGGTAGCGAACTCACCGAGCCCTTCAATGTCAAAAAAGGTTTCAGACAAGGCGACGCACTGTCATGTGACTTCTTTAACATTATCCTTGAGAAGATCGTGCGTCACTCACAAGTCAACACAAGAGGCACGATTTTCCAAAAGTCAGTTCAATTGCTAGCTTACGCCGACAAAATTGACGTGATTGGACGAACACAGCGAGCCGTCAATGAGCCGTTTGTTGGCATTGAAGCAGAAGCGTCTAAAGTGGGTCTGGTGGTTAATGAGGGCAAAACAAAGTATATGCTGTCGTCAAGGAAGGACACACAACATCGGCGTCTCGGACAGAGCGTCACACTAGGCAGCAGAAACTTCGAGGTAGTCAAGGACTTTGTCTACCTCGGCTCCGCAGTAATAGGAACAACAACACCAGTACCGAAATCAAACGAAGAATCACTCTTGAAAATCGCTGTTTCTTTGGGCTCAAGAGGCAATTGAGTAATAAAGCCGTCTCTCGAAGAACTAAGCCTGCTTTATATAGCAGATTGATCATCCCAGTCCTGTTCAATGGCACGGAAACCTGGACGCGAATGAAAAAGCCCTTAGTCTTTTCGAAAGCAATGTTTTGCGTGTGATTTTTGGTCCTGTTAGCGTTGATGGCATCTGGAGAAGAAGATTTAACGACGAACTCTATGGACTGAAGAGCGACATGCACCTAGTCAAGCGTCTTCGGAAGCAACGCTTAAGATGGCTAGGCCATGTAGAGCGTATGGACCCCACTGCTCCGGCCTGAAAAGTCTTCGAATCTGAGCCATTGGGATAACGCAACAGAGGACGGTCCAGGCTAAGGTGGCACACACAAGTGGAGAAGGACCTCAACCAACTTGGAGTGTGCAAATGGAGGCAGCTAGCGAAAGATCGTACTGGCTGGAGAGGCATGTTGGTTGAGGGTCAGGTCCACCTCGGGCTGTAGCGTCCAATTCAGCAATGACAATCAATTTACTTTCAACATTCTACGATTGACTTTCTTCATCCTTTGTTTAGCCTTTTGTCTCTCTCTCTCTCGCTTCCGTTGCTTTCCTTTTCCTTATTGTTACGGACACGGCCATCTTGAAACTCTTCATCGTCCGAGTCGAAATCAAAGTTAAACTGTAGCCAGGGTTTCATCCTGTCGACTGACCAAATCGCTGAATATGGTTTCTGGGTTCTGGGTATGGCATGTCACTTATTTGGTATCTGTTGTAGTAGAACTACGGTTACACAATAGGATCCTTTATATCTAGCTTCGAGTTTTCTTGAAGTTCAGGTGGCTGCAATTCTATCATTAAACCTACCTACCCTATAGTTCCTTGTTGTCCGGTGTTTTTTTATTGGGTTGTTCCTTTTGTGCCTTTTGCTTCTTATCAATAGACTCAATCCCCTCCAGTCGGTGCTGTTCCCTACTCGGTGCTGTTCCCTACTCGTAGGTGTAGATCAACGTATTGGGCCAACGACGGCTTTCAATGGTCGGCATCATAATTCCATTTTCATAAAACTTTTGGCCACGTAAGATTTGACATTCTCATCATTATTGAAATTTTTACCATTCAAGGAGTTTTGCAAAAATCGAAATAAAACATAATCAGATGCAGGTCAAGGTCAGGACAGTATGGTGGATGTAGCAAAACATCCCAACCAAGCTTCAATAATTTTTGCCGAGCCGAACCAAAGATGTGTGTGGCCTTTCAGTGTCATGATGGGTTACAACACCTTTTCGATTTGTTAATTCGGACCGCTTGATAATTGTTCAATGTACAATGGGACAATTCCTTTGTAATCCCATCAAACTGATAACATATCTTTTTATGAATATCAGCTTTTGATGTTGTTGGAGCTGGTTCACCCGGCTTTCTACACGATCTTTTCGGATTAAAATTGTTGTAAGCAACCCATTCTTTATCACCAATTATCAATCGTTTTTAAAATAGATCGTTTTCATTACGTTTCTTTGTGTGTTGTGTTAAATGATTTCCTTTCAGTTCATAAGGAACCCACGTATCGAGCTTTTTTTTGTAATTAATTTTTATTTCTGACTTCATGCAATGATTAGATACTACACATGCTTAAAACTAAAACGAACCAAAATGATAAATGGAACTTTATAGCCCTTGGCGGGCACTCTAAGCTAAACCTGAACTTATACCATGTCTTTCGACAAAAATTAAAAACCATTTGCACTTAACATGAATAGTGAATTTAATGAAATAAAGAAAAACAAAATTGAGAAAAACTTAATGACTGAACTGTTTTAATAAGACTTATTAACTAACTTCAATACTACCTTAAAATAACTAAAACTACCTAAAGCTAAATTTACACACTTACATATACACATGTAGGTGCACGTTGGTGCATGTATGTGTATAGCACTTTTTTTTTTTTTTTTTGTATATTGACAGCTTACAACTAACTTAAAACTAGCCGTAGTTATGTAAGTCGGTCATGGGTTGCCGCACTTAGACCTAAGCCTAATCCGCTGCAAGACAGACACCGACTGTGCCCCAAAAGGAGATACGTACAACCCTTTCTAACCCAGGTCTAAAGGATTGGAAGATGGAGTTCCCTCTTTCCCTAAGCACCAGAATTTTCGATGTTGCATTTTAATATTCCGAACGTACCGACTGGATACCGCCGTACTGAACCGGAGCAGACCCTCCTCAGCTCGTTGTGCGACGGAACGGTCGTGGTTGAGTCACCCATCCACAGTTGATCTGGCGATGTGGAACATGAGCGGTACCGCATTTATATCCTGTATCAGAGAAAAGCTTCTGGGGGGACGATGCCATTGTGAGGTACCCTTTCGTGGTATTGGGGATTGGGGTAGTAAGCCCCATAGATCAGGTTATCGAGTTCGTCGAGTTCGTCGCCCTCGCAATATGTCCCCGAATCAACTTCACCAGGAAATTGTCCACTCGTATCAGGCTCGCCCTGTTGTATGAAACCTCATGGGAATACAATTTTATATACTGGGATTCAGGTGTTCTGTAAAGGCGAAGGCAAGCCCTAAGACAAGCCCTCTCAAACACCCGTATCTGTTCCATCAAGCTTGCACTCATGTTGAACCATACGGGACAGCCATAGGTGAGCATCCGAACCGATTATTGCTTTCATTTGGTCGTCATCAACTTCAACTGGACGACCAGGGCGTTTTTCATCCTTGAGTGAAAAATCACCAGAACGAAATCTGGCAAACAAATTTTGACGCTGCCGTTCTTTAATGCTTCATCACCATAACCAGAACATGATTTTTTGTGAACTTGCGATGCGTTTTTTTCCTTTTCGGAAATATTACTTTTGTTTTGTCTTTAATTCTAGTCTTATAATAATCATAATTGAGTGGCACTACAGCCCATAAGGGAGGAAAACCGAGCTTCTAAATATAACAACGACTCGTGTTGTACGTGCTACTGTTCTCTCACGAGTAGAAGGCAGCTACAGTTTTTTGCCGATTCCGAACGGCGAGATTTGAGAAGCTTTTCATAGACTCATTGAGTGCTGTCAGCAACTCGAAAGAGGTGGTGCCGTAAAAAAATGCAAGGTGTCCTTCGGTGTGTGGGTCGACGCACTTACCCACTACTCCACGGCGACCACTGAATTAATTATCAATTCTAGTCTTAATCTACTTTATTTAAATACACATCATCAGCAAAAGAAAATAGCGGTTTTAGTATTTGCTTAAGTGCAAGCAATTTGTTTTGTTTAATTTTTTTTTATTTTTAACTACACCATTACTGTTATATAAGAAAATGTATTATTTATAGTTTAGTTAGTATGCTAAGAAAGTATTTCATGGAAAAAACAAAAATGCTTTCCAAAGATCTCGTTCATGTACTTTTATTTTTGGTCGAGTACCGCGTTATTTCTTTTAACGTGTTCCTTCCACTTGACTTTTATGTCTAAAGTCGTCTCCAGACCTTCAATATCGAAAACAATACCGATAAGTCATCAACTTGTCTATGAGTAGAATTAAAGTGGACGGATTTCGTTTCATAAGGGCTATTCCCGAAGTGCTCGTCAAATCGTGCATCCATTGTACACCGACGACAATTTGATTATTTTTGCTGTTACCAAAATATCGTTGCCTTCAGTAAATGTGCCTGAGGTCCTGGCCACGAGAGACAAGCGGTAAAGTGGCAGAGCAGCAGAGCGGCTGAGCGGTAAGTTCAAGCGACAGCTGACCATTTAATAAACGGCAATTCCTTTGCGGTTGAGTGGTAAGTTGTGAAAATGTCATTCTCAAGTGCTGGTCGCTAAAACGTTTTAAGTGAAAGTGGGCCTAACATTTGGGATAGTATTTTACGTTTGAAAAAAAAACTCTGGGTGTTCATCCAATTTACCGAAAAAGAGGAAGGTATGGTGAATTTGACTATTTATATAATAACCTGCGAAAGTATGAGGGTCGCTTCAGACAATACCTACGAATGTCTACTAAAGCTTTTGATTTGTTGCTGAAAAATGTTGCTAGCAAAATTACTTAATTAATCCATGATAATGCCTTTTTTTAATGCATTTTTTTGTATTTAAAAAAAAAATTTTATTAGCTAGACATAAAAAACGCTCAAACGAGCTTAACTGTCTTAACTATGTTACATGACTAACTTAGTGGCCCTTTTCGGGCACTCTAAGCTAAACTTAATCTTAAATCTATGTCTTTCGACCTATTCTAACAGATATTAAATCACTGGGGGACTGGAATTGTTTATACAAAGAAAATTTTTGTGAAAAAAATTAGTGGCCGAATTTGTTTTTTGTATTATTATAAAACTTACGGACTACCTGAAGAATTAAATTAAAAAAAAAACTTAAACCTAACTTAACATTATATACTAGGAGTTATTTAATTAAAAATAGAACTGTATATACATTTTTTTGGGCTGTGTTGTTTGTGTAGGCATAAAAGTGCTTGCATATATGCGTACACTCGCCGTAGATCGCGAACGAGGGGACGAACACCCAATCTGCTGCAAGGCTAGGACCGACATTCTCACATTTTTGGGAACAAGAACTACCCTGGGTCATGAGTGTTCGACGAGGGAGCTACCCCACTTCTCCCCAGCCACCAGAATTTCTGATGTCGCAGTAGCACATCCTGCCGATCACGGGTTGAGACCGCTGTGCTGAACCTGAGGTGCTCTCCAGCGCATTGCGCGACAGTTCGGTCGTAGTTGAGTCGCCCATCCGCAGCGTTACGGGCGACGTGGCAGATGAGTGGCACCACTGAACAATTTTGTATCAGGCCGTTTTGGTCGAAATAGAGGAATTCTTCTGGGGGAACGAAGCCGTTACGTCGTACCCTTTGGTGGTAGAGTGGATAAGGGTAATAGGCACCGGAGATCAGGTTATCGATTGAGTTCATCGATCTCGCAGTATGACCTCGAATCATCTCCACCAGGAAATTGTCCACTCTAATCAGGTTCGTTCTGTTGTATAAGATCTCGTTGGAGTAGAATTTTCTGTAGTGGGACTCTGGTGTTCTGTAAAGGTGAAGGCAAGCCCTCTCAAACACTCTAATCTTTTCCATCAAGCTTGCCCTCACGTTGAACCACACGAGACATCCATAGATCAGCATTGGCCGTATGAGGGCCATGTAGCGGATCACCTTCACCCTCACATCGAGTTGGCTGCTGTAAAACAGCCTCTTTGTAAGAGCAAACACGCTTTTGGCTCTGGCCAGAGCAGCATCTACATTTTTGTTAAAATATAGAAATTAGTCCAGCCAGATCCCCAGGTATCTGACTACATTTCGACAGGCCAATGGCTGCCCGTGCTGTCCAACGATTGAGAATTTTCGCCAATTCTTTCTGGTATCCGCGGAGGCCCCAAACAACGGCGTTCTGAAAAGAATGGTTTCCGACTTCTGGTAGTTGATTTTCAACTTCCAGTCATCACAATAACGCTGGATCGATTCGAAGTCACGCTGCAAGAGGGCGACAATAGCCTCAATCTTCGGACCTGTTCTAATACAGCCATTTCTTTTTGTAAGCCACAAGTATAACAGTATACAACAGGTATAAGAGGTGCAAACACTCTCCCTTGCGTACACCTGCACTTATAACTTGTAACGAGGTTTATTCCATCCATGCATTCCTTCAGATAAATAATCTTTTTAATGATGTTCTAAAGCTTAGCCGGAAAATTTTGAGTTTCAAACCCTTATTCTATACTCTTTCAATTGATGTTCAAACGCATAGATATCCATTTGAAATTTAATACAGTTATTAAGTCGATAGTAACAGTTTACGATCATCTTGCATTTTCGATGAACTTCGTTTTTAAACAAATGAAAAAGTAACGGGCACGTCTGATGTTACACGAGATGTAATGTTAACCTTTTTCGAGGAGAAATTTTTGCGAGGCGCTACTGTTGTTTTTAGCAATTTTATTCAAAGAAAGGTCGCCAACCACCGTTGAGTTCAAAGCTTACCGTTACGTGTCCTGATAATGCTTTTAACAATGTGACACTGTGATGAGATGAAGTGTTGTGATAAAAATTTAAAAAAATGTATTGTGTTTAAAGAAAAATACTGCAGTTTTCATATATCTATTAACTTAACTTCATTTTGGAAAAATTTTCTGGTTGTTTCCCATCAATTTTGACTTTCTTATGAAGCATATCTCGACTCGACTGTGCAATTCAGAGAAGTGCTCGACGCTTTTAAAGTAAAATTCAAATGAGTTTCTGTGTCTTTTCATAACCGTCAACGGAATATCGACCCACAGGGACTCAACAGAGATCAAGACTCAATCGAACCAGTTGACTTAACGTTGTCCGAAGAAGGCACGGGCTACCATATGGTTCAGAAAGGTGATGACGACACTTTTCTGGGATTCACAAAGTGTGATCCGCATCGACTACCTGGAGAAGGACACAAAGTTCACCGGGCTCTAGTGTGTGGAATTCTTTGTCCTACCCGATGCCAAATTTGAAATGAAAAAGTATTCTTCCACCACGACAACGTCGCCGCCACCAAATTGAATTATGTTAGGCTACGAACTGCGGCCATTCCAGAGATTTGGTTAAATGTGACATTTTTTAGTTTTCTAACTTGGATAAGTCATTCGTCAGGCAAAAATTTTAGTCGAAAGAGCTGGTTATCACCGCCACGGAGGCAAATCCCAAGAAAAGGTTTTTTTTCAGACTGGCTAAAGAGGTTGGCTAAGAACTTGTCAGACCGCCTCGTATGCATCCATATGTGTATCTGCATCTTCCTGCTTCTGCTGATTTGCTGAGCGGCTTATTTGATAATTATTTTGTCAAGACGGACAGGCAGAAAGCAATATTGGAATATATCCATGATGTTTTTGCTGTACTTCAGCATTCATCAACAACAAACGCTTATGCAGAAGGATATATGAAAAACGGAAAACTTGAGGGATGGATTTAAAGCTGTTCAACCTTTCGGAAAATATGTTCCCATGTCCAAATAGTTGTTGTAACTGTCGGATTGCAAATTCTGAGTTTTAAAAACGACGTCGAATAATTCCCTTTCGCCGCAAAAGGAGTTAACTTGCGACAGGACCTCAGAAAAGCCTCAATTAAAACTCAAAATTTCAAGAAGCTTTCTCAGTCATGCTGGTTTAACAAGGGAGTAGAGTGAAACTGCCTTAGATACTTGTTTAGACTGAGCACATTGTTTCTTTTTCCAAGAATTTAAGAAAATATCTAAGATCAAAAATTTCCAATAATGTACCAGCAATATTACCTGTCCCACCTTTGCTGCACAAGCCAAAGAATCACCCCCACACCCAAATCTAAACAGACAGCCACTTGCCGGTTCGATGCAAATGGCTTCGAACCTCGCTCTCTTCTCGTTTCAACCAACGCAAAGTGCATCAACCCGCTCTGGTGGAAGAGCGAAAACTGAAAAATTCATCAGCCCACCCTCCATCACAATGCATGCATGCCCACATCAGTTACCTCCGTGTGCACACGTCAGAGGAATCGCCTTAAATTTTCCCGTAATCAGCTTAAAGTCAAGCCATCGTCGTCGTTGTCGTCGTCCAGCTCCGGCTCTGCACAAAATCAATACAACCAACTTGAGAAAAACAAAAAGCAGAGCAAACTTTATATGTGCAAATGAAATGGCTCCGCTAGGGTGTGGGGAGACTCTTCATTCTCAGCCGCAGCCACCACCGCCACCGCCACCGCCTTCTCCACCTCCAGCTCCTTTTGCTCGAGATCCAATCTCAAATCTCACATCTGCGCCGTCACCCAGAAATATATTGTGGCGTCGCTGCAATCGCTTATTTAAATAATAAAACGAAGAAAGGAAAAAAAAACATCACCGAGAGGAGGAAAAAGGACACCAGCTCGTCCAGGACACCGAAAAGGAAACCGAGGAGGAGACAGAAAAAAAAAGAGGACAAGTATGTCTTCGATTTTATTGGCTGGAATTTATCTGGCAATGACCCAAGCAAAAGAACACAATTGGTTTGTCATAGCGAGTGTCCCTAGAATGTTTTTGCGCACAGGGAGGTGTCACCAGGATATCGTCGGAAGAAGCGGAGGAGAAACGACACAGAGCCAAAGTCAAAAAGAAAACAACCACAGCGGCAAAGATTGGACCAATGCCACCCGAAGAGCGGGCACGTATTTTGCCTCCGAAGAGAACGAAACTTGGCAGGCGCTCTCTCTCTCTCAGAAATGTCCCCACACACAAAGAACGAGAGCTCTATTGGAGAGCATGTTTGAGACGTCGGCCAGCACATACCGACAAGCAGCGACGGTGGCAAGTACATACCTCCCCCAGCCTGGGGAAATGTCTATGTAAATGAGCTGGCCTGCCGTGTGGATACATTAGTTGGATGTGTCCTTTTTTATGTCCTGCCATTATTTATACATCGTCGTTCGTTTTTCTCTCATGTACAACTTCGAGATCCTGGGAATCTTTGTCCAATGCTGTGTGTACTCGGGGGAGGGATTCGCTTTTTAGCATCGAGGACCTTTTGCTCTGCGAAGGAGACGGGAAAGGGATTTTTGAATGTTGTAAGGCCACCAACACCAGTCCAGGTGCTGGGGGTTAGTTTGTGTGTTTACTTAATTGAACTAACAAAGTTAAACAATTGGATCGACGCTCCGGCGGGCGCTTTAAGCTCCTCCAGTTATTCCGGCAAATCTATCGGATTGAGGATTAAAGGCCCCGATCGATGTTCGTCCCGGTGGATAATGAACCACATTAAGAGTGAAATTATCTATAATTCTGTCGAACAATCGAGATAAGACTTCGGAGGATGGATTTTGAGAGTGGAGTTGGCAAGAGGTTGTGACTTGGTTGAATGTTTTGTCAAGAGGGGGAGCCTGCGGTGCAACTTCAAGCAATTGTTGTTGCTTTTAAAGGATGTCAGCTACGTGGTGGATTCACTTCATTTATTTATCAAAGATGGAACTTGTCCCTTGGCTTTAAAACTGAGGTTTGACTTGTTCTCATTTTTAACAATCCATCCAGGCGTCGCAAAGAGTATCTTCACTAAGCCCAAGCAGACTGAGGTGCTTAGCGAACTTGATCAGCAGCACACCAAATAGTGACTTGATCTTGATGCACAACACCTCTTCAATCATTTGTGGATTAAACATATAGATGCTGCTCTGGCCAGGGCTCGAGGCGCCTTTGCCCTTACAAAGAGACTGTTTTACAACAGCCAACTCGACGCGAGGGTAAAGGTGATTTGCTACATGGCCCTAATCAGGCCAATGCTCGCCTATGGCTGTCCCGTGTGGTTCAATGTGGGAGCTAGTCTAATGGAAAGGATGTGGTTGTTACAGAGGGCATGCCTTCGGGCCTGTCTTCAACTTTACCGAACTCCTTAGTCCGAGTACAAGAAATTCTACTCTAATGAAGTCTTATACAATAGGGCGAAAATGATCAGAGTGGATAATTTTATCCTGAAGCTGATTCGGAGACACACTGCAAGAGCAATGGACTCCAATAACAATCTCATTTCTGGGGCTTACTATCCTAATATACAATACCATGAAAGGGTGCGCTATGATGGTTTTGTTCTTCCAGAAGCATTTGTCTATTTTGACAAGCTAGGTCTGTTACAAGACAAGAAAGCGGTACGGCTCATCTTTCATTTTGCCCGTTCTGCTGTGGATGGGCGACTCAACTACGACCGTTCCGTTGCACGACGAGCTGAGGACAATTTCCTCCGCTTCAGTACAGCGGTATCGAGATGGGATGTACTGGATGTTGTGAAACAGCATAAAGTGTTCTGGTGGCTACAAAGCGAATAAAACTCCCTCGTCGAACCCTCTAAACACCGGGTAGGGAAGCCAACGGGGGGCAGTCGTCTACTGTCTTGCAACGGACCAAATACCAGCTGCAATCTTTGGCCGGCTTATATATTCTTAGTATTAGGTTTTAGGCTAGGGTTAGGTTTTAAGGTAAAAAAAAAATAAAAAATAAAAAAAAAATACAAAAAATACACAAAAATACAAAAAAATTAAAAAATACAAAAAACAAAAAAAGAGATATATATGTGTAGTGTATATTGGCTTATACACACATATATAGTTGTATATAGGTTACAGAAAAGGGCAAAACCAAAGAAAAAAGGTGCGCCACGGCGTATAGTCACTATATGTGAAGCATATGATGCATGCGCCATGGTGCACGCGTCCGTATTACGTTACGGACATAGTTTAATGTAGCTTAACGTACATTATATTCTTAGGTTAGGTTAAGTTATTTTAAGGTAGATTAAGTTAGTTTTAAAAATAAAAATTGCGATCTTTTAGCCAAGTTTTTTAAATTTTCTTGGTCGATAATGTAAGTTAACTTTAAGATTTAGATAAGCAATAAATAAATTCAGGCGCCGAAAGGCAGATTAATATTTCGTTAAGATCAGAATAACTTAGAGTACCTGCATAGGGTCAGTAAGATAGGCTAAGAATATGTTTCACCTAATTAAGCTAGCTTTAAGTAATTTTGTCTAGCATGTAAGTAACATGAATTAAATAAACACAAATTGCAAAAAAAAAAAAAAAAATAGTTGCATATAGACGCACATGTGCATGTATGCAGGAACATATATTGCTGAATTATATGATGATATGATGATATGATAGCTTAAGTTAGTAGTAGTATAGTAAAGTCTAAGTTTTAGTTCTAGTTTTTAGTTTCGTTTAGTTTAGTTTTTAGCTGTAGTCTTAGATATAAGTTATTTTTAGTAAAAATGTTAAGTTGTTAAGTTTTTTCTTATATGTTTTCTTAATAAGCAAGGAATTAATTTTCCTATACAAGGAAAGGAATTAATTTTCCTATACAATAAATAATGGCGCTGAAAAGCAAATTTAAATTAAGTTTATCTTAGAGAGCCTGCTAAGGGCCAGTAAGATTATTTTAAGTCAAATGAAGTTCTGAAAACTAGTTTTAAGCATATTTTGTCTAGAATTTAAGTGTTATGTTATATATGAATAAAATGCATAAAAAAAATCATTTGTGGATTTTCTGAACGGGAAATTTGCTTGTTTATATACCCACCGAGTAAGAAATGTGGCTGATCGCTGAATAAAATGATGTATCAAAAAATCGGTGTTAGTTGTATATTGTTCCAACACCTAACAAGCGTATGTTATGCCTTGTGAATTTGCAGAAAGATGAAGATGTAAATTCAAATACAAAATACGCCAAAGCAGTATGTTAGACATGTTCAGTTGTTGTCATGTGCCAGGAAATTGATCGATGCTTGCACTTGCACAGCAGTAATGTTTGCGACTGACCGTGTCGTATCAGTAATGTTTCGACTCCATTTTAATTCCTTAACAAATTTACCTATTGCTTGCGTAGTCGATGGATATATTTGAACCACCACTTTTGTAATAAGTTTTAATGACATAAATATGTTGTGTCATACTTAAGCGATCCATTGTCGTAAATGGCAAACATTTGACTAACATTGTGAGACTTCAAATGTCCCGTATAGGGTATTTCACAAAAAAATATTACAAAAGGTAATTCTAAGTCTATATGGATTGGCTTAAGCCGTCTACTAGAATGACATTTAAAATATAATACTTCCTTATTTGTTTTAAAAGCATTCTTCTATAATACTTTTTCTATAACGAAGTGCGTTCATAGTGAATTTCTGCAGGAGGTCCCAGTCTCGCTCACCGTTTAAGATACCTATCACTTCTTCAAGTGAAAGTACCTGCGCTCCAAAGAATATGCACCGGAATTCCTCAAGAATGGGGCATATTGCGATAAAATGGTTTATGTCCTCTCGTTCTTGCAGGTTACAAAGGTTGCAGAGAAGTGGTAAGTCAGTATGTGGTCAGTAATCTTTAATCTAGATTTAATTATTTTTGTTGAGGACTAAGTTGGCATAAGAGAAAGTGATTTTAAAATTAAAAAAAAAATATTATTGTGACTATCAAATGACAGCTGAGCTTGGCAGGTGTTAAATACCAATGTTTGAAACTACAAAATAAATGACCATAAATAACTTAAGGCTAGGCCTTTACTTGCATATTAATAATAATAATTGCGTGGCACTACAGCCCACAAGGGACCAGGGCCTAGCTTCTACAACAACTACTCGTGTTGTGCGTGCTATTGTTCTCTCACGAGTAGAAGGGACCTACTGTTTTTTTCCGACTCCGAACGGCGAAATTTCAGAAGCTTTTCATAGACAATTGATACTCTTTGAGTGTTGTCAGCAGATCGAAAGAGGTGAGCGGTGTCCCGTCTGGGAATCGAACCTAGACTTTCTGCGGGGCGGTCGACGCACTTACCACAACGCCACGGCGACTACTTGCATATTCCAGTCTAATAAATGTTCGCACTTGTTTCTCTTTCTGTAAGACTTAGCAAAAAATACTTCAAAGGGATTGAAATTGGTCGCTCGTGGGTTCAAAATTGCTAAGTGCAAAACAGTAGTAGTAAATAATAACTGAGGGTTTCCAGGCGTGAAAGCAAAGCAGTAATATACTAGAAATAACCTTAGATGGGAACAATTTACTGATCTTTTTTGCAAAAGTTTTCTGTTCACATTTTTTTTAAGAACTGATGACGATGGCATGCATAACAGCTGGCAGATTCAGTAATAGTAAATGTATGCATCCTCTACCACGGTAAGTAGCTCCTGATGAATTAATTTATTTCAGTTGGAACATTATTATATATATATGCATTATTAGAACATTATTATTTGTAGTTTGAACTGATGTATATCAAATTTGTTTAAGCAGCATTTTACAAATTTCTTTTAATGCATAGCTATGGGTAAACGAAATACGTTTTACCCAACACCTGAGGTATGTACATACGTATCAAGTAATACTGCATCCACTATAGGAGCAGGGACTAACTTCTTCAGAAGTTAAGTGCTGGTGCTGTGAAAAAAATGAAAACAAGATTCTAGGAAACGACACTGGGTGTGGAGTCGAAGCGCTTACCCACTACGTCATGGCGGTTTCATGTTAATAGAACATAAGTGATATGTTATCAACATTCAATATTGGTCGAGCCGATATCAAATCGATCCATGATCCATACCAAAAGACATATCTCGGTTGTTTTAATACGACTGGAGAACGGATGTCGTTCCATCGCCGAGATCGGTACATTGGCATTGCTGATATTTTACGTGGTTATGTACGTTGTGATGTGCTGAGTTGCAGGTGTGGCTGTAATTCTCTTGGCAATAAAATTGTTTCTAAACTCTGGTTGATGGACAAGGATCAAAAGAGGCGTTAGCAGGACTCTCCAGTATGCAGACTGACCAAGTTCATGCTCTTAACGTCAGAAAGTAACTCCCGGCTTTTTTTTTATCTCTAGATAGGAAAGACTGCATGCGACTTGTTGGCTTACAAACGGGACACTTCAAATTCGCTAAGGTCTTGAGTATGCTCGGTCATATGAACGATGCGGCGACGCCTGTAGAAAAAGTGAAGATACTGCAGAGAACTTCCTCTGTCAATGTCCCGCCTTTGTTTGGATCAGGTGGCGGTTGTTTGGCACCGATGTGATTGGAGCTGAAATCCTATGCTCCTTATCACAGAAACGCTTGCGAATTTTTCTCCGGAAGACGAAAATATTACATCAAATGTAGGTCGAATCTCGCCGTTTGGAGTTGGCAAAAAACACAACATGAGAAGTTGTTGTAGAAGCTCGGCCCTGGCCCCTTTTGAACTGTAGTGCCACTCAATTCCTCTTAACTACATGTGTCGTGCGTGTCTCAAGTCGGGATGTATTTGAGAAACTTTTGATTTTGATTGGCTTTAATTAGTTACTTTCATTGACAACTAGCATTCCTTGAGTGTTGTCAGCAAATCGAAAAAGATGCTGCAGATAAAAAAAAATAGGAGATGACCTTCGGCGTCTGAGTTGCAGTTTTTCTGTTGCGTTGTCCCAATGACTCGGATTCGAAGACTTTTCGCCCATCTTAAGCGTTGCATCCGTAGATGTATGATCAGGCTTATAACGCCTATAATGATCGTAGTTGAATCTTCTTCTTCAGACGCCATCAATGAAAACTGGACTAAAAATCGAGTGTAAAAGTAGAGTAAGGGCTTTCTCATCCGCTTTTAGGAACGTTTAATTTTTCGCGCCGTAAAGGAGGTCTATCTTACTCAATTGCGTCTTGAGCCCAAAGATGCATCGATTGTCAAGAGTGATTTTGCGTTTGATGTCGGAACTGATGTCGTTCGCACTATTTAAAGCGATGCCGAAATAGATGAAGTCGTTGACGGAGCAACGATATTTGTCCTACACAATTGACATGACCCACATCTTACCCTCTATCGTGACTAGCCTTTCTCACTGAGGTTCTATTTGCAAATTGTAATTGTGGACAATTATTTCTCAACTGACATTTCCGTGAGTTGTGAATAGATTTATGAATCCCAAGACTTAAATCTCAATCGTAACACTAATATTAGTGTCAACGCACAACAGGGATATGAAAGTTTCATACACAGTTAGCTTGGTCTTTCCAAGGCCCAAAGAAAAAATGGTTTGGAATGGAGTGATTCTAAGCTTGACGTCGGTTCTGATGTCCTTATTTACTACATAGCCGAGATAGACGAAGTCAGAAACCCCTGAAACATTATTTTAGCCAGACAGTGCGGTAGACTCCCCTTGTGAGAGAATCGGGATTTCTGTGAGTTAAAACACAAAACCTCGGGCAGAGCTGATTTAAGTCTGCCTTACGTACGGAAAGACCTAGCTCCCTATGAGTGATTGTCTCTCAGGTATGAACGCAGTTTGGTACTTGGGTAAATAAGACGTCGAGCCTACCTTTATACACGACTTTTGAAATAATGTCCCCGTGGAATCCGTAAAGACGGGTGATCACTTGAATCCAAATCCCACATCTGTCCTTGATACTAACATTCTAAATGACAATTCCCCTCACTCCCCAAACATACACCACATTCCACCCCCTTCCACAATCAACCCTATGAGTTAAGCCAATTTAAAAATTTAAACAATTCACAAGGCATATTACTCCGTCGATTAGCCAATTTATGGTGCAGCCATTCGATCCCAAATTAAGCTGTCGGCAGGGTCCCCAGTGAGTTTCCTTTGCGCCCGTACATTCCAACGAATCACACCCACACACACGCCCGCCATGCGACATCAATAATGCAAACTACTCGCTTAAAGATTCATCAGATTTGCATACATGCCTCGGCGGTGATGGTGGTGGCTTTGAAAAATCACTCAATCGTTGCAGCGTTCGCGATGCTGGGCTGATTGCCGCCGCTCATCAGGTGGCTGCTGCAGCCCTGAGGTATCATTTACGACATGTAATTGTACGGCAGTGCGCATTGGGGCGCGGCGGCGGGCTCAAGGGTTTTGTGTCACTTGGCTGGTGAAGCGGCAGCGATGGGGGCGGTGGAATGAGTGGTGGGGGCAATTGGCGCTGACAATTGAGTGAATTCGTTTTTGATGGTGGCTGAAAATTACGCGCGAGTCCCATAGGAAATTACTTCCCCCGTGCTATGGATGAGACATTTGAATCGTAAAAGGAAGAAACTGATTGAGCGGAGAAAGGTGGTCGAATCGAAATTAGTTTCCGTGGTCTTTTATTGGTTTGTAAGGATAATGAAATCACAAATAGTGCTTTGAACATAAGGAAGGCTAAGCCAATTTAACCATCATACAGTGGACGAAGGACGAACTTTCAAAAACTCACCAAGATGGTATTCATAAGCCAAACAAGAGAACTGGATGGTAGAGAGGTGCAATGGCAGGAAAAAAATCCAAAAAGCTATCCGGTGCAAATATGGCTTGGCCTTCCGTGACCAAAATGGACAACTGCTAGTAGAGTCCCAACCTATGATGAGAATCTGAAAAGATCATTTCTGCAGACTTTTAAACGGCGATGACGGCTCAAATGTTTAATTCAATCTGCACGATGATAGGCAACAATTCCTTCCCCCCGACTTAGACGAGGTAAATTTCGAGACTGAGGTCAAACAAAGTTGGTGGATGGTGGTGACTGTCCGCAGAACTGTTTAAAGCAGTTGGAGATGGCCTGGTTGAGCGCATGCACCATCTCTGTAAGATCTGTAAGATATTATCGGAGGAAAGCATGCCCGACGACTGGAATCTCAGCGTCGTTTGTCTGGTCTACAAGAAACCCCATTCGACTGCTCCACCTATGGAGGGATCTTTGCCGACCTAGTCTCCCTGAAACTCTTCCAAAGTTCGACGCTGCCTGCACTGACAATAAAAGAATAATGGAAACGTTGTCAAGAAGCCATCAAAGAAGCTGCCACTGATGTGCTGGGTTTCGAGCCACCACTCAGAAGGAACCCATGGTTTGACGACGAGTGAAGGTAGGCACATGCAGCTAAACAGGAGGCCTACAAGGCAACGCTGCATCGAACAAAGAGAACTGTTTGTGAGCTCCACGAACAGAAAAGAAGAAAGCATCAGAAGCGCGCGGTCGAAGAGATGGGGAGAGGTGTTATGGCAGGAATGTGGTTCGAAAGTTTTACCGAAAGGTGAAACAGCTATCCGGTGGATACAGGGTTCGGACCGAAGCCTGCCGGGACCAAAATGGAGACCTAGTAGTAGAGTCGCAATCGATGCTGAGAATCTAGAAAGATCATTTCTGCAGACTTTTAAACGGCGATGACGGCCCAAATGCCGGTGTTAGGTAGAATGTTCCTCTCAATATGGACGATGATGGACAAGAATTCCGTCCCTCCGACTTAGACGAGGTCAAGATAGCAATATCGAGACTGAAGTCAAATAAAGCTGCTGGAGCGGATGGATTGTCCGCAGAACTGTTCAAAGCAGCTGAAGATGACCTGGTTGGGCGCATGCACCAGCTCATCTATAAGATATGGTCGCAGGAAAGCATGCCCGATGAGTGAAATCTCAGCGTCGTCTGTCCGGTCCACAAGAAAGGAGACCCCTTCGACTGCGCCAACTATCGAGGGACCAGTCTCCTCAACATGCCGTATTGTGTGAACGATTGAAACCGTTCCTCAACAACCTGATAGATCCTTACCAGTGTGGTTTCAGGCCAGAGAAGTTCACAATCAACAAAACAAGACTGGGGTTTAAGGAGATTATTTTTTTTCATCGTGTATGAGGATCATAGTTGATAGGAGCAACGGGTAAGTATGTGTATCTGAGCTGTGTTCCATCAGAATGGTGGCTACGCGTCATGCTAGCGTACAATACTTTATGTGAAAGACACATTTAAGAACTGAGCAATAGCGAAAATGTGACTTTGGATGATTAGAAGGCAAATGGTCAAATAACAAATGATCTGCTTCACCTGCTTCATTGAAAAGGTCGCTAAAGACAGAACTAAGGGAAGACAAGAGCAACGAGTTATAAAGGCACTCAACAACTGGCGGTCCTTTTCAAAATCAACAATCACTGGCAATTGCTAGGATAGAAGAAAGGCACATATTCTTAATCAAAGCACTTTCAATTCCATTTAAGAATTAAATTTAATCTTAAATCCCTTTAACTTAGCATCCACCTGTAGCTGCCGTCTCATTACAGACCCCCCACCCTTCCCCATCAGCCCGGCGGGCGGCTGAAACAATTCGCGTTCCATTAACCGTTTAACAAACTAAAACAAAACACGAACACGCTCCGTTTCGGCAGTCCTCCAAGGACATGCATTTTTAAACATCTTGAAGGGTTGAAGCCGCTCGAAACAAAGCGCACGCACATCCCACGACTTGTTTCAGAGAGCCCAGGTAAGCACACTCAGCCCACGGAAACAGAGGATAGTCTGTGCAATCCTTTGAGGACCTGCCCGCTTGCTGTTGCCTGTTTCGGAACGCAACTCTCGCCCCCATGCATTTCGCACGGATGTGTAAAAGTTGAACATCCGAAAAATTATCCAGAAATTTTAATTATATTTTCAAAGGGCAAAAATAATTAAGCATCACTGCTGAACTCGTTCGCCGTTCGTCTCCCAGGACCGGCGCTCTGTACCTGGTTTAAGATTTCCCCCGGGGCTAACTGAAAGCAGTTAAAGATAATATGTCATGGGTTTCGTGTTTGTTTTGTGTGCGTGTGGGGTTTTTTTTCTGCTCGGTCTTTTCGGTTTGCTTTTCCTGGAAATATGAATTTTTATCCTCTTCTGAGGCGATTTGCTCTCACTGCAGAGACAGAGTTGATATTAAATTAATGAAAATTAACCCGTTGTCGGTGCAAGGGATGCTACTACAGAGGTGGAAGTGAAGTCGGATGGTGTCAGGGGAGCCTTAAAGTATTATGGACCGACATTAAGTGCGGGTTTATGTTGAAAGTTTTTCCTGAAAATGGAACGAACTTCACGAAGATTGAATTTCGTTGTCGTCGAAGAACAAGGATAGAAGGCAAACTGGCTTGTCACAGTGAGTTCTTTTTCGACTTCATTGAAGGTCCTGTCAGGAGGTATCACGTAAATTGTTTTTAAAATTTCAAAAAAAATAACACCGCTATTTAAACAAAAAGAAAAACTTTGAAAAAGCAAACAAGGGAACCTTCTTGATTGCCCTTCTAGTTGAATGTTGTTCATGAGGTAAACAAACTTCACGCTTAGAAAAGTGTTTGTTCGGAGACTCCAGGATGTCTCTCATATGGACGGAAAAACTACTCCCAGCACAACGATTAAATGGCAATTATTCTTATTCCGAACTTCCCAGGACTTCCATATCTACTAGGACCCATGCAACAGTTACGGCGGGCGATTCCTATTTGTATGTAGTTTTGTTATTCAAGTGAAGCATAGATAAGTCTACTCAGTTAGGTGCAAATGTTAGCCAGCATCCCTCCCTCCTCTAGATTCTCTAGGATAGAATACTGCAACAGGAACAGCAATGATGTTCAAGTCTGTTAAGTTATGGTGCCGTCTAAAGTATGGTCACTGTAGTATATTGAGATTTCCTTCCACGAAAAACCGATCTCAGCATCTCTCAACATATTCTTGGGGGCAAATTCTCAACCAGAGTACTGAAAAGGTAAGTCTTGGACTCTGAACCCAAGTTGCTGGAAGACCCACTCCGTATATCCACAGATTGGTCAAAGCTGAACAATAAATGGAGACGAGCGTCTACTCCAGAGGCCTTAACTTCAGTCACTCCATCAATCTAACTTCGTACTGTACCATCATTCAGGCAAAGATTATGACAATCAAAGTGGCACTGTTATAGCACTTAAGGACAGCGCTACATACATCCAAATGGAATCATCTGCTCAGACAGCCAAGATGCAACCAAATCCCAAGTTCTATTCAAACATCTATTTGAAAATGAAGTCTATCTCTTCATTAGATAGTCAACAACTTTACTATCTACCTGGTATGGGAACCAGAATATGAGCTTCCAACGCATGGATCTAAATTCTTGATCTGCCTCCCTACAGTCAAACACCTGTTTAAAACACCTAAATCAAAAGAGAGTTAATTTGGCCACATGCCTCGTCAGCTTAGACAAAGCGCGTCTACGGATCACAATCGGTGTAATAACTAGCCCCTGCGATATTGGAGTACATGACTACAGGTTCGGCATCTCTCACAATAAGTTATGCAGGAGCTGCAGGGACGAGGAAGAGGTTGAAACCACCCCGCCACCTCTGTGACTGATCAGCTCTTGCAAAAATAAAAAATAAAAACACCTAGGGAAGAAATTCGTTGGTAACCTGGTCAGAGAAATTAGTTTGGAGCACCTCAAAATGCAGATAGCTTACATTGGGCTTAGACGTACTAAGGAAGACTATCTGTGTGGCGTGGGTGCAAAAGAGGCGTCCAAAATGCAGTTGCCGTTGATAAACAGTCCTTTCAATCCAACCTAACCTAGATGTGTCTTAGAACGCCTTCATTACAAGTGGATAGGCGGTTGAACCAGTTGGGTGTACAAACGAAAGGCTCATAACAATCCATTTCAAGGCTTCATAAGGCAACATTCCGGCCTGTGGTTCGACAAAGAAGAATGATAACATTCAGCTCATGCAGCAGGTCATACAATATGTCGTCAAGTGAAATTTGAGTGGCTTGTCTGTTCTACAAAAAAGATGCCCCTTCGGCTGTGCCATTTAACGAAGGATCAGTTTGAGTGACTGCACCTATTGGTCAATTATCCTGATCCCATCCCCGTCAACGTCCTTTCGGGGCCAGCAAAGTTCATGATACATCAGATCTTCATATTATGGTGCATCGCGGTAAGGACTATTTTTTTTCTTGATTCAATGATTTTAAGACCGCGTATGTGAGAGTTCATATGTAGATATAGAATGTACAGTGAGATGACTAGATATGACATTCTCGGCAGTTACATAGTGTCAAATAGTGTTTGTCAAGATCGGCATGAATTGCGCGAGACCTTTAATATAAAAAAGTGAAGATCATGCACAACTTTCAGGTCAATACTATAGTCTTCTTCTTCTTCTTGATGTGGCGCTACAGTCTGTTGTGGACCTGGGCCTCAACCAACATGTCTCTCCAGCCAGCACGACCTTTCGCTAGATTCTGCCAGTTGTTGATTGAGGTCTTTCTCCACTTGTGTGCGCCACTTTAGCCTAGACCCAATGGCTAAGATTCGAAAACTTTTCTGGCCGGAGCAGTGGTGTCCATACTCTCTACATAGCCTAGCCATCTTAAGCGTTGTATTCAAAGACGCTTGACTAGGCACATATTGCTGTACAGCAACATAGAGTTCGTCGTTTAATCTTCTTCTCCAGATGCCATCAACGCAAACAGGACCAAAACTATATATAACCAACACTATAGTCACGCCTTTCGAAAAAAATGTTTAGTTGCTGTCTTACGCAGATGACATTAACGTGATTGGGCCAAAACATCATCATCATCATCATCTTCTTTAACACACATGTTCCACTAACAGGGTCGCGGGTGCAAAGAGAGATCTGCAAGAAGCTCAATCCACTGCCATCGACTATAACTCATCAGGAGCTCTTCCCAAGCGCAACTAGGCGAGTTGGACTTGGTCTCTACGTCTGCCGAGTGGTCGCGTACATGATAGAATTACGTCTCTAAATCAGGCTCCGGAAGTTCTGATAAAGGGGACAACTATACCACTTGGCCAAACCAATGAAACATAGCTCTTTCCGTCCGAAGAAGTAGCAGTTCAACACCCTCCGCACAGTCGCCTTTCTCAAGCTATCACGGCGAGTAACTCCGCAACGACAAGAAGAAATCTCATCTCGGCAGCCTGATCGAAAACAACAAGTTTTGCCTTGTTGTACAAGACCTCGCTGGGATAGAATTTCTTGTAACCGGATTCTGCTGTTCTATACAACCAGAGGCAGGTTCGAGGACATTGCCTCTAGAACACTCATATCTTTTCCATCTGGGAAGGACTCAAATCAAACCACACTGGGCAACCGTACGCCATGATTGACCGGATAAGAGCCACGTATCAGATCACATTCACCCTGGGATCAACTTGGCTGCTGTAAAACAAAAGACTTGCTGCAGCAAAGGCTTTCTTAGCTTTTGTGAGGGCTGTAGCTGCATTCTTATTGCAGTACAGACACTGGTCTAACTAAATGGTAAGGTATCTTACAGCTAAAGGCTGGCCCCGTGGGTCAACTTTACCGAACTTGCGTCGTTTTTTTTTTCTTGTCCCTTGAGGCTCTGGATAGCAGAGTTCTAAAGAGAATAGTTTCGCATTTCCGTACGTGAATTTGCAACTTCCAGCAAAAATCGCTGAAATATGTCAGAGTCACGCTGCAACAAGTTGTTGATTACTCCGAGTTTCGGGTCCTAATCTGTACGCTAGCAGACCATCGGCGTACACTACAAAATGCGACATGGAACCTGTGAGATGCCTCGTGAATGTATCAAACAGAATCCCCGAACCAGCCACCCCTTGTTGCTACCCATTTTTATGTGAAATACTGTGGTTGAAGTGTCATTGTGATTTTTCACAAATAACTTCCGTAGTATATGTCATAGATCATATACAACGTCCTGGTCCTAAAGGGACCGCAGTGTCTAAGGTTCCTTACTTCACAGACAACTAGGACACAACGGACCAATTGGGCCTAAACTTCATCCCAATCAACACAATCACAATTTCTTGAGAGTTTTCTTACCAATCTCCAATAAATCTTGACAGCAGTATCTTTATTTCCGTGACAAGCAATTCCAATTCACAATCATTTTGACAGTTCGTTTGACATCGAAAAGTTCAGCACCACCCCTCCCAACCCTCCTCATGGAAAATTAATTATTCAGTTTCATTACGGAGCACAACACCATCGTCCTCCTCAGCCTTAACGCGCCGCTAATTCACCGCGAGTTACATCAACCTCTCAACACTTTATCATCGCCATCAAGCTGAGCAAAAAAAAGAGAAACAGACTGACACACATTCCTGCCGAGTTCTTCCGCCGAAGGTGGCGCAGCATTACCGGCCCTAAATTTAATAAGCCAACGTCTTGACATTAACCTGTCAAATAAATAAAAATTTATCAGATTCCCCCCTCTGAAAGGAGGCGGCCGCAGCGGTGGTGGTGCTGACTCGGAAGACACATAAAAGAACGACGACGACGTTCCGATATGACTTTAATATCTCCATCTGCCCGGTGGCAAGACATCCTCAAACGCGGGACAATATACACGACAACCCGCCGTCATAAACAAATTATTCAATGCCATTTCGTTGTCCTCACGGCTGGGGAGAGGGCGCGGACTGTGCCAGGGCATCAAGCCAAGGATAATGCGGCAGCGACGGCGACGGTGGCGGCAAAGATAAATGAGACAACGAACAACCCCACTGGAAGGCACCCGCCAAGGAGATGGTATCTCGCCGCCGTCGCACCGCCGAAAATTATTCTTTATGACAGTTAAAACAATAAGACAGCCTCTGCGCCGGGGACCCTGTTTGGCTTATTTTAATTTCAAGATCAAACGGGACGAACACGGCGGCACAGTGGTCGGGGGTGGACTCGGAGAGCATCCTGCCACAGGCAGGCTGGGAATTCGGCTGGTAGCGCGGTGGGGAATGTGCCATGCCCGCGGGGAATTCAATCATAAAAGGCGATAGCACGAAGGAACGCTCTACATCCAGGAGGCCACCCCCGCAGTCGCACGACCGAATGCATCGGAAACTGTTTCGGTTTCAGTCAGGCTCACGATGTGGTGGAGGACAAACCTATCAATAGAGGCGGGGGGAGTGATTTTTGGCATATCAATGTTACATCCCCGGTGAGCTGGGGCGTTTAACCCCCGCCCCGTGCTGACAAAATGGTAATTTCCGCTGCTACCATCGTCGTACGCCACGCCGGAGATGCTAGCTCTGATTAAATTTACATATTTCAGTGGAAATTTTCAATCAACAAGTTTTAGTCGCTGCGACCTTTAAAGGGGTGCCCGCGCGGCGCAGCGGAGCGGTGAAGAACAAGAGTAATTTTAAGGACGAACCTTATTAATCATGTCTCTCCACAGCGGCAACCGCTAGACAATCGATCAACAGTCGTGCGTGTAAATCATCTCGACCACCGTGGGCGGGGGTGGTTTGTCATTTTGCGTTTGGGCGAGCGACATCGAATGAGGGCTGTCCGTTCAGGGGAGTGACCTGGGGCCGGCATCGTTATGCGGGAACCGTTGGAAATGTCGTTTGGGTCTTTGGGAATTTCACTCCTCATTAACGGGGACGTTCGTAAACGATTTTGCGTGTTCGAGTGTAATTGGGTTTTGCAAGCCGTGGGTAGGGGGGAGTGTGATGCTTTGTGATGCTGGCGAGGGCGGTCGACTTCGGAAAGATGTAACTCTCACACGTCACAAGATCATTAATTGTCATACCGATTATTTCCACGACTGTGAGGGGTGGAGGAGAATTGGACAGGGAAGGCTGAATGGTGGGGCTGCGGTCACGGGTTTGGTAAGGGCGTCGATAGGAAAAAAAAGTCTGTTTGTGGTTTTATATTTTAGATACATAAGCAGGATCCAAAAAGATATCGATTTGGCAGATTAGATACATTTTTGTAACTTCGTTCAGCATAAGGCCGCTATGATGGTGACTGAGATATATTTTAGAGCGATGGATTAAGGGCATGAGTCTGTGCTTATAGAAGGAAGTGACTGATTCCAAGGAACCTGGTCAAATGCGAGCACGATTCCTGTAAATACCCGGCTGGTCGAATTTAAAGTTCAGCCAACGTATGCAGCTACCCCTTGTCCGGGGGTATCGGTGCCTAGATGGTTCAGCGGCGCAGCGTTCCCTACTGGATAAGTGCGAGTAACAGTCGAATACAAAAGGCTTCGTTGGCACAAGCAATCCAAGTATGTACTATACTTTAAATTTTTTAAGGAAGGAATTTTTATTTTAAATTCCTTAACATGTTCGAGGGAAGTTCACTATTATGTTCTCTGTATCAGGATACAAACTATAATTTGACCTTCGAGACCTTCAATGTCAAAAAAGGTTTTAGACAATGCGACGCACTGTCATGTGACTTCTTTAACATCATCCTTGAGAAGATCGTGCGTAACTCACAAGTCAACACCAGATGCACGATCTTTCAAAAGTCAGTTCAATTGTTAGCTTACGCCGACGACCTTGACGTGATTGGACGAACACAGCAGCTGTCAACGAGGCGTTGACTGGTATTGAAGCGGAAGCGGCTAAAATGGGTCTCGTGGTTAATGAGGGCAAAACGAAGTACACGCTGCCATCAAGGATGGACACACAACATCGGCGTTTTGGACAGAGCGTCACATGTAGAGCGTATGAACACCTCTGCTCCGGCCAGAAAAGTCTTCGAATCTGAGCCATTGGGACAACGCAACAGAGGACGGCCTAGACTAAGGTAGCGCACACAAGTGGAGAAGCACCTCGACCAACTTGGAGTGCACAACTGGCGGTCTCTGGCGAAAGATCGTGCTAGCTGGATAGGCATGTTGGTTGAGGCCCAGGGCCTCAATCCAAAAACTTTACGCATAAGGAAATTAATTAAATTTATTAAAAAAAAATAACAAAAAACATGCAAGTGTATACTTTTCCTAGTTTTTATTTTATTAAAAAAAAGGAATTAGTTACATACTTAGCATGACTTTTGACTTATTTAATGCATCTAGTCATCGAGACATGGATTCAAGTGTTCGTGTGACGCTCGATAGAATACAAGCTCCCTAGACCATCCTGTTAAGATTTTGCGAATGTTACTGGGAGATTTTGTCTTATCTGGTACTAAAGGGTGTCCCAACAAGAACGTTAGATTTAAATTTGGCACCATTCGAATTGTTATTGTTTGACATTTGAACAATTAATATTGTTTGTTAGTGGAAGGTATATAGCTCTACACGAATGAATAACGCATTCTCATTGTGAAATTGTTTTACCAAAATGGTGAAAGTTTTGCGGGTACACTTCGCAAATTGCGATCAATGGGGTTACAATAATGCTCCAAAAGAGTCATCTGTAAAGCGATTAATGGAAAAATTTGCTGAAACTGGGTCTGTAACTGATGTAAAGACAACAACGCGCCTTCGACCAGGTCGATCGATCGAAAATATCGCGTGATGATGTCGCTCAAACTCCATCCACCTCAATTCGACACCGAGCTCAGCAAATTGGTGTTTCCAAATCCACTACGCAGCGAATTTTGACGAAAGATTTGCATCCTAATGCATACAAAGTTCAATTGACTCAGGAACTGAAGCCAGCTGGCCATCACATCACAGCGAAGGGAGTTCGTTAATTGGGTATTGGAGAGACAACATAAAAATGCTGATTTTGCCGATAAAATCATCTTTAGTGACGAGGCCCATTTCCATCTTGATGGCTTCGTCAATAGGCAGAATTGTCGCATTCGGGACGAGGAAAATCCTCGAGTGATTCACGAGAAGCAAATGCATCCTCAACGTGTCACTGTGTGGCGTGGATTTTGGGCTGGAGGAATCATTGGATCTTTTTTTATGAAAATGAGTCAGGTCAAGCGCAAACAGTCAATGGTGTTCGGTATCGTGAAATGATAACCAATTTTTTCGTGCCTAGATTTGAAGAAATTAATGTGGAGGGGATGGGCCTTCAACAAGACGGCGCCACTTCTCATACAGCCAGAGAAACAATTCAATTGCCTCATCAGTCATTTCCCGGTCGTGTTATTTCGCGTTTTGGAGACCCGAATTGGCCGCCTAGAGGAAATTGGACGCTGCATTAATGAAATACCGCAGCATTTATGCAAAACTGTCATTCAAAATTTCATTAAAAGATCGCGTTGTGTTATTCCACACATAACCTCATCCTGTCTACTTTACGATATAATGAAGAATTCACGATTTTTTTCAAATATCTGCGTTTTATTTAAAATTTAACTCTTGCGTTCTTGTTGGGATACCCTTTATAATTGTTCAATGGAATTGAGATCTAGGGCTTGGAGAGGATTATACAATTGTCCTGGTGCATTACACAATAGCCACTCTTTTACTAAGTACGATTTTTGTTTAGGGTCATTGTCGTGTAGGTAGACCCATGTTCCTAAAAGACCCAGTTTCTGCACACTTATTGCCACATTCTCCTTCAAAATATTCATACAGTCAGCGCTAAAAGTGAGTGTAAAGCCCTAAGGAAAGAGATCATCCTCAAAAATAATATATACCAGCAGGAGCTACGGTAGCCATGGGCACATCAAATTAAAGGTTCGTCGTTCCCTCTATCAAAGTGGCCTATATGAAAAAGTGCCTAGAAAAATACCTTCAATATCTAAAACTAATATAAAAAAATCGAATTTCTTTTCACTTCCCTCGCAAAGTGTTTTCTTTTTCGTCCATTCAATCGATTTCGTCGTCCTGATCTCTGGGCATTTTTGACTGTATGAAAAGTGATTTAAAAAGTTCCATATAAAGTTGGCTGCTGTAAGACAACCTACTTGCCATAGCAAAGGCTTTCTTGGCTTTCGTCAGAGCTGTAGCTGAATGGATAGTACCATACAGAAACTGGTCCAATATAATGCCAATATATCGCACTACACTCTTAACAGATAAGGGCTGGCCCTGTGTGTCTAAGATGCCGCACTTACGCCCGGTTTTCTTCGTACCTATAGAGGCCCTGCATAACGGAGTCCGGAAAAGGATGGTTTCACACTTCTGGTAGTTAATTTTTAACTTCCAGTCGGCGTAAAATTGCTTAATCTTTTCGAAGTTACGTTGCACAAAGTTTGTTAATGGCGTCAATCTCTCGCGCTGTTCTTTACCAAGTTACGCGTTTACAAGCATACGCGATCATATGCGGCATGGAGCCAATCAATTCATTGGTGAAAATAGTGGAAAGAATTGATGAATTCACTGTACCCTGCTGGAGCCCATTTTAAAATGTACCAACAAACCTTCTACCTGTGACCATATTGTAGATCGTGTAAAGCAGTTCTTTGCTTATACCCAACCTCGTCAACTTAAGGAAGAGGCCTTCTAACCAGACGGCGTCGAATGCCTTTTCCAAGTTAACAAGATAGGCCCACTGGAGCACTGAGTTTTATTTTTGTCCGAAACCAATTTTTACGATATGTACAATATCATGCGAAATCTAAATTGGCTATTCGGTGTTATTTTTTTTTTTTGTCCTCAGTTCACTGAATCAGGACTCTAATCACGATCTTTTCGAAAACCTTGATTATGCAAGGAAGAAGACTTCTCGACCGAAGATTTTTCGGAAGCGAGGAATCTTTGTCACTTTTGGGGATAGATTGTACTACCGCCGTCTTCCAATGCTCTGAGTAATGTGCATAGCATTGTTGAACAGGATTGTGTATATCTCTACCGCAACCCAAAATTCGGTATTCCGTCTATTCCGGTGAACTTTTTGCTCTTCAGACTGTTGAAAATGTCTTTGAGGTCCTCCTTCAAAATGAGTATGATACTTGAACGTTTGCGTTGCACCTTCGTTATCAACTGTGCAAAAGTGCATTGAATACAACCTCCGCTCAAGCTCCCCGCTTATTACGTACGGATGAAAACATTAATGAAAACTCTTACTTCAGGATGTCCATTTGAAAAATATGGCAGATATCACTAAGGTTTCGACTGGTACCGTGCACACTTCATGCCAACTTGAAGCTTTCAAAAGTCAGTGCAATGCCCACAGCGCAGTTCTTTTTATATTCGGGACGAAACATTATGACCCTGATAGCAAGCAAGTCAATGAAGTGACCCAAACGCGGTACAAGCCCCTGAACAAATTCATGGTCACTCCGTCTGCAGGGAAGATCATGGCCACACTGTGTCGGAACTCAACGAAATGTTGTTGCTTGAGTAAAAAGTGGTGAAAATATCTAATCATCAAATCTGCGTCGCGATCCCCAATAACTTATACTGCGGCGCCCTTCGTGTCTTATGTATGAGGCGTGCAAATTAATTCGATGCATTTTTTATGTTAAAAAACAGTTTTTATTGAAAAAACGTAAAAGTTACATCGCTCAATGTATTGTTCGTCGGAAGGGACAACATTTTCTTACATCTCTGGTAAAACTATCTCTACAAAGTAATTCCTCTCTGACATCGATCCAATCATTGAGTAATTCTTCTAATTTTTCAAAAGATCGAAGAACCTGTGAAGCCCCAACTCGTTTTGCAACCGCCAAGAAGGCAGTAGTCGGAAGGAGAAGGCTCCGAAGAATACGGCGTCTGGTGTAAGACCTCCCATTTCAGCGTTTCCAGGTCGTTTTTGACCGCAATAGCCACGTGTCATTTTCGCCTGGCAGATCATAGAACTCTACAAATGTCTGATCCCACCATATGCAGAGCATGACCTTTGATTCGTGAATGGTGTCCCTTGGCGTCGATGTAGACTGTTAGACTGTGATGAAACGGGTTCATCAGTCTTTGCATAGAAGATTTTCTTCTTGGGGTTTGGGTAATATATCCACTTTTCATCTCCAGTCAAGACCCGGGGCAAAAATCCCTTCTTTTGATGTCTTTCAAGAAACAGCTCTCCTTTAGACTTTTTTTGGTTTCAACTCTTTGCTGAGTCACTCCCAACGATTCTGCGTGGTATGGATGTTGATCCAGTAAAACCTCTAATTTCTGATCTTCCAACTATTTGGGCTGGCCAGGGCACTTCGAAATATCACATTGTGAACTGGTCCGAAGAGTCTTCTATTCTAAACCCAAAAAACTACGCGGAATGGAAGACCATGTCTCTGCGGTAGCGTGCGCAGCTGGACTTCTTTTCGAACTTATCAACACAAGAACGACAAGCTCGAGAGATTGGCCCGAGGCACAGATACATCCGGGGCAACAAGAGATTCAGATATAGGTATTAAAACCAAAAGGAAATATTGCCTCAACGACTGGAATGGTCGTATTCCATAAACGGTTTTAATGAAACGAACACGCAGTAAAGTGCAGATTAGCTAACTACCTAAGAATACTCAAATTTGTTTCACCCCACTCCAGTCACTTTAAGGCGGTGACAAGATAGAACAATCATCACACAACACAAAAGTTTCCAAAATCATCTTCAAACGTCATGATTAGCCCTTTCAGTTAAAATCCCCCACACAACAGCACGCAAATCATAGAGATTGCCCAAGAATCCCACCCCCAAATCCTTGGCTTATCATCCGAAATCCAAATGTGCCACTCAAATGGCCCTTTCCAACATCCCGAGATGGCTAAAAAAAACTAACCAAAATCCAACACGCACACTCTGCGAATGCCATCACGGACTACAGTCCCCACCTCATCCATCTTCGACGGGCGAAGAACTTTCCCCCGACCCACGTCACACAGCGTCCCGAGAAATGTTTCCCAATTCAATATTTAATTTCTCGACTCTGCTGCTGCTGCTTCTGCTGCTGGTGATGCTTTCCAATGCAGCCCAACCAAAGGCAGGATAACTCCAACCGACCGTCGTGGTCGGACATGTACTTCTTTTGAAGTTTTCGCACCCGGCCCAAAGGAAATCGGGGTGAAATCCTTCACGGGGATAAAAGAAAACAGAACAACAAAATGCAAAGAAAAGCCACAAACTGCACAAGGCAGGAGTAAGGACTCGGTCCATCTGAGACTGGCACCCAGTGGGGAGGTGGTGGAAAAAAGCGAACTTTCACGGGACCTTATCACCCGCTCCTTCCCCACTCGTTTTCTCAAGGCGAAGCGCGGAATTTCTGATTTTCCTACACAGCCCGCCTCCCGCTGCCTGGCCGCGTCAAGATGACTTCGAAGTTTCATTCCTTCAGCTGTTTGTCGAGTTTTGTTTCTTATTTCGCCGGCTCTGTGCTCGCCTCCTGTCCATCTTATTGGCTCTAGGAAGAAACTTAAACGGAAACTTTCCTGCAGGCCACCGCCGCGGCGCGTCTTTCCCGCCTCCCGGGCTGATCCTGATCCTTTTGTCTTTTCATGAAATTTTAATTGTGAATTTAATTAAAGATGCTTGGCATTCCTTTGAAGAAGTTGGGCCCTGTGCTCGGCACTGGCTTGGCACAACTTCGGCCTGTTGACAAAAGAGATCACGCGGCAGAGGCCTTCGAGGATGTTTGGCCAGCGAATTAGGTGAAGTGCTGGCCAGGGGACCAGGGCCAATGAAGCCGAAGAGACCCGTGTGACGCTCCTGTTGACTGATGTGCATAAGTATTCCGGTTGATGTTGGCGGACACGATTTATTTACGTGAAATTAAGCAAATTAATGGGGTGGCGGGTGGTGTGCTGGAGGAGGATGAAAGGTCGCAGGCGGCGACAGCGGCGGGGAACAAATGGAAATCAAATCCAAATTGACCGGGAATGTTTTATTAAAATTTCAACATTTTTCGTTATTTGATTGCGGTTGGGCGGGGTCTGCGATATCAAAAGGATTTGAAGCACTGCCGGCGGATCGTATGTCAAAGCGTAGCCAGACGGGTGGAAGAAGAACTTGTTGAAAATAATTTGCCTCAAGGATGACGATTTGTGTCAACAGTGCCACTGAGGTGGATAAACAGAGGCAATGTAACAGATTGTCGGGGGTAAGAATTTTGGATGGGGCATGAGGCGTATCATTTCTGCGGACGGACACGAAGGTGGTTGCTTAGTGGGCTCGTGGTGACTTGTCAATGACACATTTTTAATTGAAGTCAGGGCTGTGTTTACATTGGATTGAGTTATGGCAAGGAGTTGCTAAAGGGGCCAACGAGTGGGAAAGGAAAACGAAATTAGAGGGTCGAATGGGTTAAACGATGAGTGGTTGAGTGGGGTTATTTGCCGAAATAAATATTTGCTTGCAGAAGTCAAACGAGACGAGTCCTTTATGGCATCTTTTTCGTTTGATTCATCTGTGACATCACAACTTAATCAACTCTTTGACACATTACCTGCCAGTGTACTCATTTGAGTAGAGTATTTTGTTAAATTTACTTTTGGCTTTAATTTTAGTTATTTTTTTTTTTTCAATTGGAAAGCATTTATTGACATGTGCTTTCATACTGGTAGTGAATCATGTAGGGATTGGAAACCATATTCAAATTTTTTCTCTAATTTTTGAATCGAGCATTTCTTGTTTGCAGCAATTTTGTGACTTTAGAAAAGTAAAATGTTCTTAAAAACTCTTTAGATATAAAGAGTGATTTCTTAAAAGCTATAAGAAAGTTTTTCAAAAAAAATTAAATAAAATTCAGAAAAATGCAATAAATCAATAGTACGGTCCATATAATTTAATGTTTGAAGATAATTTCATGCAAATGTTGACCTTGACTGCGCCTCAAATGGTCCATCCGCTTAGTCCAATTTTGGCATACTCTTTCCAACATTTTGGCCTGTATCTTACGAATAAATGCTTCAATGTTGTCTTCCAATGCGTCAATTGAAGCGGGCTTGTCTGTTCTTTATAGATATGAGCTTTAACATGGCTCCACCAAAAATAGTCTAAAGCCGTTAAATCGCACGATCTAGGCGGCCAATTGACCGGTCCCGAACGTGAAATAAAATGTTTACCGAACTCGCCTCTCAATAAGTCCATTGTTGAGCGTGCTGTGTGGCATGTGGCACCGTCTTGTTGAAACCACACGTCATGCAAGTCAAGACCTGCATTTTGGGCAAAAAAAGTTGGATATCACCTCACGGTAGCGCTCACCATTCACAGTTACGTTACGATTCGCATCATCTTTGAAGAAGTACGGTCCATTGATGCCACCAGCCCATAAACCGCACCAAACTGTGACTTTTTCTGGATGCATTGGTACCTTTGGCAATGCTTCCGGCTGATATTCACTCCAAAATCGACAATTCTGCTTAGTTACGTACCCACTGAGCCAAAAATGAACTGACCATAAAATGGAAGAAGCGCACGATGAACTTTCTTAACAGAGCACTCATTTTCATAATAAAATTCAATAATTTGCTTCGTTTATAAGACTGGTTTAATTATAAACCAAACTGAAGATGTTTGACAGTGAAACAAAACACGAAACGTGCGTCAGCTGTTTAAACCAGTGTTGCCAAAAAGAAAATAGCTAAAAAATCACCCTTTATTTTCTAAAAAAAAAAGATTGCATATCAATTTTAAGCAAAAATGTTTTACTTCTGCATGGTACGAGTATGTTGTGCATAAAAATGGTGTACTCAATTGAGTACACTGACCAAAACCATTCTACCTGTCTTTTTCAACTATATATTGCAACTTTTGCGGCAGGCGTTATCCCAACCTCTACATGGCTATTGGGGATATACCAGATGATGGACATGAAAGAGATACATATAGTCACATATAACCGACAAGGAGGATATATGTGAGAATGTCTTGTTTGAATCCCACATCCCAGTTAACGTCCCAGAAGCAGGAGAATTAGAAATCGGAGATGGATTTGAAAGTGAAGACGATGACCCACTTATTAAGGGTTTCCCAACAAGAACGCAAGATTTAAATTTTAAATAAAACGCAGATATTTAAAAAAAATCGTGAATTCTTCATTATATCGTAAAGTAGACAGGATGAGGTTATGTGTGGAACAACACATCGGCCAGATGGCCGCCGCGACTTTGCTGGCACACACATGATCTTTTAATGAAATTTTCAATGACCGTTTTGCATAAATGCTGCGGTATTTCATTAATGAAGCGTCCAATTTCCTCTTTTAAGGCTTGAGTCGACTTCAAAAATCCCAAAGAAAAAAGTCCAATGGTGTTAAATCGCGTTAAATCAGGCGGCCAATTCTGGTCTCCAAAACGCGAAATAACACGACCGGGAAATGACTGATGCAGCAATTGAATTGTTTCTCTGGCTGTATGAGATGTGGCGCCGTCTTGTTGAAGGCCCATCCCCTCCACATTAATTTCTTCAAATCTAGGCACGAAAAAATTGGTTATCATTTCACGATACCGAACACCATTGACTGTTTGCGCTTGACCTGACTCATTTTCATAAAAAAAGATCCAATGATTCCTCCAGCCCAAAATCCACGCCACACAGTGACACGTTGAGGATGCATTTGCTTCTCGTGAATCACTCGAGGATTTTCCTCGTCCCGAATGCGACAATTCTGCCTATTGACGAAGCCATCAAGATGGAAATGGGCCTCGTCACTAAAGATGATTTTATCGGCAAAATCAGCATTTTTATGTTGTCTCTCCAATACCCAATTAACGAACTCCCTTCGCTGTGCATGGTAAGCTTGCTTCAGCTTCTGAGTCAATTGAACTTTGTATGCATGAAAATGGAAATCTTTCGTCAAAATTCGCTGCATATTGGATTTGGAAACACCAATTTGCTGAGCTCGGTGTCGAATTGAGGTGGATGGAGTTTGAGCGACATCATCACGCACTGCTGCCATATTTTCGGTCGATCGACCTGGTCGAAGGCGCGTTGATCGCTTTACAGTTGACTCTTTTGGAGTATTGTTGTAACCTCAAATTGATCGCAATTTGCGCAGTGTAGCCGCAAAACTTTCACCATTTGGGTCAAACAATTTCACAATGAGAATGCCTTGTTCATTCGTGTAGCCCTCCAACAATAATAATTGTTCAAACAATGACAATTTGGTTGGCGCCAAATTTAAGTCTTGCGTTCTTGTTGGGACACCCTTCATATCAAAACGATGAAAGATCATCTAGAAGTGAGTCTGGGAATTTTGCTCCAGATTGGTCAAATCGTGTAGTTTATTTTACGGAAATGGATGAAACATACCATTATTTGAAAATTTTTACAAAAGTAGAGATCAGGTGGTGTGGGAAAACGCACTTGAAAACTTTTGAAAAGTTTTTCGATGATGATGTTATTATGTTACTGTGAAGACGATAATGAAAGCAAATCGTGATTACATACTTTCATCACAAATTTAACAAAAACGACATTTTGTTAGCGGGATGGAAACATAATGATATCGTAACAAACTACTACAACTTGAATCCACTTGGAAAAGTTAAGAGATATTCAGCAAAAGTAGTTATTCCCCAGGCAAACCCTCTGGTAGCGTACAACAACGGCATGAGTGGGGTGGACCTTCATGACCAACTTGTGAATAAAGGGTAAAAAGTGGTGGTGGTCATTGTTTACAATCATGCTAAACTCAATGGTAGTGAATGCTTGGCAACTCCATTGTTTAAAAATGAAGGAAACCGTGATCTCCTTTCATTTGTTTGAACATAAATCAATCTTTGCATTGAAAAATAATGTATTATCATTTTTTATAATTAGGGAGAGCATACACCTACAATTGGCCAGTGTATTTAATTGAGTATACCCCTCTAATCACAGAATTTGAAAAAACAAAATTTAAAAAAATGTTTTTTTGTGCTAATATAAATCTCAATAAATCTCAATAAGTTCGACATATCTCTATTTTTAAGATCCTTGGTTAAGGAAGTCTGAGTTTCGAACATCTGCTAGTCTACTCAAGAACACGGACCTTCTTCTGCTAAATTAGACCACCGACCCATAAGCCTAAGCCATAACATCCTTTCATTGTTGACGTTGCCGGATACGCCAGCAATTAAGGTCCTGCACCTGTGACAACTTGGCCCTAATACCGGAGCTTAAATATTCCTATCCTTCTCGAACCTGGAGGGTGGGCTGCAGAACCCTCTTAACTTGAGGGTTCATGTCCAATGAATTGAATACTCACCTAAATCTAAAAAAAGTCTTCCAGACAGAATTAATGATAGTCAGCGAAGCCTTGTCCTGGCGCCGGTGGAACGTGATAGCCCCCAGCTTTATAAGCAATCATTAAGTCCCTTACTTCATTTTCGGTAATCTCACAAAAGAAACCGACTGTCGGATGTCTTTTGACAGTCATTGGGGCTTTACAGGGAACTGCCGAGCTGAGGAGAACTTGTTAAGAATGTCAGCTTATGCTATCTCCTGTAGTGTAGGTACTCCAAAAGCTACCTTTGTAAAGTGAAAGCTGACTTCAAAAAAACATAAATTTTGTTTGTTTTTTTTTTGACAAAATTTATTGACTTACAATCAAAATAAATAAAAACTTGAATACACTTAGCTTAGCTTAGCTTCCATTTTGTAAAGAAAAGTACTTAAAAAAAATTGCAAAAAACTCTCACTTCAATCCCTGGCCGTGGATTTCTTCGGCGCCGGTGTGGCAACATTCCGATGATCTTTCTTCTCACGCTTCACAAAGCCATACGCATCGGATGGAATTTTGTCCGCCTTGTAAGCCGCTGACGTCGGTCCGCCAGTACTCCTTCCGTTATCGTACCGTGGACGATCGTACCGCTGCCCTAGATCCACGTTGGCTGGCGTTCGGACAATCTCCGGCAAGTGTGCATAGTAGACTATGCGACGGTTGCGAGTTTCATAGCTGGGACGCTCATAGACCTCGTTATTGTAAAGTGGTCCGTAGTCACGAGGCTCTGGCACGTCGTACCTCCAGTCGGGATAGTTGTAGTAGGGGTCGGGATAGTGGGGCACACGGGGACTGTAACTGTCATATGGATCGTAGTGGCGGCGGTACAAGTAGTGATCTTCGTAGTTGTAAGGATCGCGGTCATACTGATCGTCGTATCTGAAAAAAAAGACTTACTGCTTATTGAAGCTCCGGAGAGATAGTCTCAACCCACCTGTCATATCGTCGCAGATACTGATCGTACGACCTCGATGGATACATTTCAAACTTGAAAGGTTCGTATTTGTCGTAGCGTGTCTTCTGCGGTGGTGGGGTGATCTTCAGAATCGCCCGATCCTTAGGCTCCTGATCGACTTTTTTCGGCTGAGTGACGAAATTCACTCTGGGCTGTCTTCCCCGGTAGCCGTCATTTGTTGCATCAGGAATCGAGTCTCCGTCGTCATCACGCTTAATATTCCACGAGTAGTCATTCCACGAGTCCTTGCGGTAGTACTCAGGTTCCATCACCTGCTTCTCGGCTTGCGGCAGTTGTCTGCTCTCCCGACTGGCGTCTACTACTTCAATTTTTTCGCTATCAACATATTCTTCGATGTCTTTCTTTTGCGGTTTTGCCGATGATCCCTTAATGGCATCATAGGCTGATGTTGACCGACGGTTTCGTATGGATTTTGATGATCCTGGGGGCGATGAAGCTAAACTTCGAGCCTCGTAGTAAGCGCTGTCCGATTGATAGTATTCGGGTGATTCTTCAAAATCATAACCATCAAGGATTTCGACGTCTTGTGGAATGTAAAGAGCGGATGTGTAGTAAGCAATCACCGAAATGATGAGAAACACATGCCGGAGCAACATTGTCGTTGAAGGTGGGTTGTGATCCCCGGAAGGTATAGGACCTGTTCGATTCTGAAATGGAAAAAAATAAATTAATTAAGTGTCCAAGCAAATTGATTATGTATCTGTTTAGTGAATATTAAGGAACAAAGATCTGTAATGAAATTAAAAGCGAAAATATTTTCCACCAAAAAGTGAAGCCAGTTCCCTTTGTAAGTCAGTATTGAATGAGTGTGCGTTAAATTCAATGTGTGAGTCTCCAATTACTTTCGACGTAATTGTTTTTGGCTACTGTTCCGGATAGACCGGGGCCTCAATCAGCATGCTTCTCCAGTTAGCACGGTCTCTCGACAGCTGTCTCCAGGATCTTTCATACCGTGAAGATTTGGCCAATGATGGACTTTCGAATTCCGAAATCAAAAGGACCTATCAAGTTATTGACGAATGGTTTCAGACGCTAAAACAAAAAGGCAGAAAACATCTTATACACGATGTTAAGGAGACTTATCCACCGGTAGTTAGCACACTTGAAGGGTGCATTTTTTATTCATCTTCCAAACAAAACTGACATCAACCTAGATTAAGATTTCGTCTACAACTTGATGTCGTGGCAGATCATGGAACCTACTTCATTGGGAAGATGTGACACATGTCTACAATAATTACTGTCGTCTGATTTAGACAACAACGTTGTCTTTTGTCTCTTCAAAAATGTCAGAATTTGTCTTAAATGAACAGCATTTGCGGAAGGTTTTGATTTTATTGTTTCATTGAAAGAAGAGTGCAGCTGAAGAAGAAGAAGTTTATGATAAATCTGCTCCGACCGATAAATCATTCAGAGAGTGATTTCGACGCTTCAAAATTGGTGATTTTTTAATCGAAGACAAAGAGCGTCTTGCCCAGCCAAAAAGTTTTGAAGATGAGGAACTGGAGGCTTTACTGGATCAAAATCCGTGCCAAGCGCAAAGTTAACTCACAGAATCGTTGTGAGTGACTCTGTTAGAGAAATTTTGATTTACTCGAAAGCGTTCGAGTTGAAACCAAGAGATGTCGAAAGCCGATTTTTCACCTAGAAACTGCTCCTGGAAAGACATCAAAGGAAGAGATGCACCGGATTGTGACTGGGGATAAAAGCCGAAGAAGAAAAACCGAATTCTCCAAACCTGGCTTCTTCCGACCACTGGCTTTTTTGATGGATGCAAAAGGTGTTCAGGTCCTTTGAAGAAATCGAATAATGGCTCAATTATTGAACCAATGCCCGAGATGACTCACTTTTTAAAGATGGTATTCGAAAAATTGTTTGGTCGTTGTGGCGTAGTGGGTAAGTGCGTCGACTCCCATGCGGAAGGTCTAGGTTCGATATCCGGACGGGACAGCTCACATTTTTCACGGCACCACCTCTTTCGAGTTGCTGACAATACTCAAAGAGTATCAATTGTCTATGAAAAGCTTCTCAAATCTCGCCGTTCGGAATCGGCAAAAAAATTTAGGTCCCTTCTACTCGTAAGAGAAAAGCAGCACGCACAATACGAGTAGTTGTTGTTGTAGAAGCTAGGCCCTTGTCCCTTGTGGTCTTCTTCTACTTCTAGTGGCTCTACAGTCCGAGGTGGACCTGGGCCTCAACCAACACGCCTCTCCAGCCAGCACGATCTTTCGCCAGCTGCCGCCAGTTGCGCACTCCAAGTTTGTTGAGGTCCCTCTCCAATGGCTCAGATTCGAAGACATTTCGGGCCGGAGAAGTGGTGTCCATACGCTCTACATGGCCTAGCTATCTTAAGCGTTGTATCCGAAGACACTTGACCAGGCGCATGTTGCTGTACAGCCCATAGAATTCGTCGTTGAATCTTCTTCTCCAGATGCCATCAACGCAAACAGCACCAAAAGCGGGCTGTAGTGCCAATCAATTATTATTATTATTCGAAAATAACCAAAAAAATGGGAACAGGTTGTTGGTTTCGACGGACAATACTTTGAGTGAGGCATTTGTATATTTTTTTCATAACAAAAATTTTTGAGCACAAAAAACGGATCGAATTAGTTTGTACTCAGAATAAATTTCAGTTCTGTTGCTACTGTCAATTATTTTTATGTAATTATTTGATATTCGAGTTGTCGTAGTTCTATTTCCTTTTCCTACAACTGGGCAGAAACCTAAAGTTACCAAACGAATATACACTTAAGATGTAAACTGTAACAAATATTAGTGCCCTTGTATGTATGTTATTATATTATATTTTTTTTATTTGCTTACAGATGTCTGTCTTTTATGAACTTTAAATCGCACGATTCTAACTGCTTGGTAGTATTTGTGAAAACTTCAGCAAACAATTTTTAACTTTTTTATCCTGCCATACAAAATTCTAAAAACTTAAGGATTCACCCAAACAATAAAAACAGCACTTAACCCACAATATTCATTTCTAAACAAACATTAACTTTTTTCACTTCTCCCTCCAGTATCCTAGTACTCACCAAAGGAACAGCAAGACTCCACAAAAAGGGGCAAATAATCCACAAAACTCAAAACCTTCTGACTCCGTTGAACCACCGACTCCAACTGAAACTGTCTGCGCAATTGTTGCGAATCGTTATTGAAATATTTCCCAGTAGCGCCGACGACGCACGGAGGCCACACAGCGCCACTCAACCGTTCAATAGCGCCCACCGCACTACACACGGTGATCTATCCCAGAATTTATCTGCATGTAACAACAGAACCATGTCAGACTCTGTTTCGATGATATTTATGAGCCCTGCCAGCCGCTCCGGTGAGAAACCACTACACGGTGATGATTTAATTCAAAAGCCGCACTGAAAAGCTTATATCGCCCAGACCAGATCACTCCTACGCTTCTTTCACTGCAACCCTTCCGAAACACTACGACTACGCGCAACGTTCCCGTAATTACGAGCGATTAGAATTTATGAACAAGAGGTTGCTCAAGCTGGAGCTCTTGCAGGCGGCAACGGCGGAGGCGCTGCTGGTGCGCCTTGGGACACTCCTCTCGCAGCTCGGGTGGAGTCATCCGACCACCATTACCACCACCACCGCACCACTGTTGCAGGTTGACAACCGCAAAAAGGGCTGCCAACCGTAGATCCGGTCGCAGCCGCTGAATAGATGTTGTTCCCAAAACCCATCAAAACTCTGGCAAGTGCAAAATGGTTAAACAGTTCCGCATGTTGGTTGAAACTGTTGCCTTTGTTCTGATTCTGGGTTGGGAGCTGTGCATGTGCACCGCGTTTTGATGGAAAGCCGGTTGTGCATGACACCGCCGACACATTGGGAGCAGCTGGAAGCTATGGCTTTGGCCTGAGACCTTAACACCGTTCAGGCTTCAAATCGAAAGGTTACCAGCCATTATTCGATTAAACGCCGGATGACATCTGTGTAGAAAGTGAAAATCCATTGGGCAGAGGAAGCGAACAGACGGCGCGCATCAATTATGATAGCGATCGCTTTTTGGAGTAAATTTGAGGTAAACGGCGATTTGTACGGCCAATTAACTGCTTTGCAAAGATCTGCGCAAATGATTGTGATTCTTGGGAATTGAGGCTCGCAAGAAGTTCAAATAAGTTCAAAGCAATTAAAATCTGCAAATAAACCCGTATCGCAATTTTTGGATCAGTTTCACTGTAGAGAGTTGTAACCGCAAGGTTCCTTCAACGTCTGGTCTGTGGTTAAAGGATTTGGTTGCGCGGTAGTGGCTACAATGGACGGAGTTGTAACAGAGGTTGGGGCCTATATTCAGTGTTCTGTAGGAAAAATACAAGAAAATTATAACGCTGAACGTATGGGGAAGTTTGCTTTGGAGATGGCAAGATCCCGTCTAGAGGAATGCACTTTTTCTGCTTTTCAATTAAATAATTCGAAGTGGCTTCAAACGAACTGTAGACATGGAACTGACATCGTATGAAGGTGACTCAAATGTTTGACGTGTCATTCAATAAATCAAATGATAAATGCTGGCAACCCTGGTACGAAATAAAGAAATTCATTAAAGAATTTAAAAACATGCGAACAATGATTAATAATTTAATTGGAGGCCTAGACACGACCCAGCGGCTATCAAAAAGTCGCAGTTTGTGACGTTCAAATTGCCATTCAATCGATTTTTGCAAAATCTTTAATTAAATTTTATGTATATATATCTAACATAGGTTGTGAAGGGTGATTCATCGTGAGGTTTGATTTATAATGTCAAATAGAACACATAAACTTGAAAAAGAACCTAACATGTTCGAATTTAGAATTTAAATGCATTTTTTATTATTAATTCTTATTACTTAAATGCTAGACAAAAATACTTAAATCTAGCTTACTAATCCATTGATCTTAATTCTAACCTACTGACTCTTCGCGAGTACTCTAAGCTAATCTTGTATATTTTTCTTTTTGCCTTTCGGCCTCTTGTATTACCTAACATGTTCGGTTCAAAGAACTATTCACTTTTTAAAAATTATATCATTTAAATGTCGGCCACGCCTACGTTTGAGGTGATTAGTTCAAAAGGTCTAATTTCCCCATACTCGTTCGAGCCCTTTCCCTGAATCCGAATTGGTGGTGGAAGTCGAAAATTATGTTAATTTTCTCAAGCCAAAACTTGCGATTTTTTGACTGACACAGGGCTTGCAAATTTTTTAATAGTTTTTCGCATTATTTTAGATGTCCTCGCTCCTATCTGGTCTGGGATATCTCTTCACCCACTGGATAGAATCCAAAGGAGGTGATTAAACTCATTGAAGACAAAAATATACAGTAGATCGACTCACGCAAATATTTATCACTACTGCTCGAATGAATTAGGCAGCTGCATTTCTCTACTTCATGAATGCAACCGCAACAACACGCTTTGCTCGAAATGCCTATCAGTTTGCCCTTAATCCCACTTTCAGACGTACAATTCAGTTGAGAGGCTTGTTCTATAGTCGCACCACACGAATACGTGATGCTCTTCTCAACACGATGTTTCCTCCGCTTACAATCCGCACGTATTTAAGATCAATATGCAGCGGTTCCTCCACTCTCACTCTTGCTCTCTGCCTTTGGCCTGTACTGTAACTTGATTCCGATCACTAAGGGTACTCGTAATATAAAAGAAGAAAAAGCTCTTGTCGACCTCAACAAATTCACTTGTGGACATATTCTGAAGCTAGCCCTAAACTGAGACATTCTGACAGACAATTTCTGGGAGGCTTTTTTTGGTAGCGTTCACGAATTCGCAAACCTCAATACTCGATCTTGGGAACACGTACTTATCTACACCCTGTACACTTCAACCACTCTTCCCAAGGAACTGCCGTCATGTACATCTTCTCAGGACTATCAAGCAATTAATGCCAAACCTATTCTTCAGCTAACTCTGCTGATTTTGTTGCTACCGCTGCATTTCTTGTTTCTTTCTAATCTCCGAAACTCTGTCTGCGCTCTTTTTCTCCGCCAGCAGATATCCAGCCAATAATCTTCTGACCTTATCATTCTCTTGATTAGATCTGATGGGCCTGGTGAATTACTTCTCCATTCCGCAAAAGAAGATCGCGCCAAGTCTGCCTCTTGGCTTGAGCACAGTGTACAATACAAAGAGTTGTCGTTTCCAATCCATGGGGGGAACCGATTCAACAGCTTATCCATGATTCGGTTTATAGGATCAAGATGTGCGCCCATTTGCCCTTTGTGATGTTATCCCATCAAGATTACAAGTCTATTGAGTGAGTCCTTTCTTCATTTTTGTATACTCCTTACTTTCCCGGCAGTGGTCGCCGTGGGGTTGTGGTAAGTGCATCGACCGCCACGCAGAAAGTCTAGGTTCGATTCCCAAACGGGACACCTCGCATTTTTTCACGGCACCACCTCTTTCGAGTTGCTGACAGCACTCAATAAAAAGCTTCTCAACATCTCGCCGTTCGGAGCTGGTGAAAGACTGTAGGTCCCTTCTACTCGTGAGGGAACAGAAGCACGCACAACACGAGTAGTTGTTGTAGAAGTTAGGCCCTGGTCCCTTGTGGGCTGTAGTGCCAACCAATTATTATTATTACGTTCCCGGCGTCAGATGATATTAAAGCTTTCTTGCGATAAATCCTGTTCATCTCTTCCGAAAGGAAATCTATGGGAATCATGGGCTTCGTTCCAAATCGTCCGGCAGTGGTTTTTACTCGTAAGTTTCCAGCATGTTTTTTTTTTTCTTCTTTAGATCTGTCCAGAGTTTCTTCTTCTTCGAAGAACATCAACGTATCGGACAGAGCGTCACTATGGGCAGCAGACATTTCGAGATAGTCAAATACTTCGTCTATCTCGGCTCCGCGGTGAATAGGGACAACAACATCAGTACCGAAATGAAGCGCAGAATCACTCTTGTCAATCGCTGTTTCTTTGGGCTTAAGAGGCAATTGAGTAATAAAGCCTTCTCCTGAACGACCAAAGTGACTTTGTACAACACCTTGATCATCGCAGCCCTGCTTTACGGCGCAGAGACCTGGACGCTACTAAAAGCGGATGAGGAAGCCCATGGTGTCTTCGAGAGAAAAGTTTTGCTTGCGATTTTTGGTCCTGTTTGCGTTAATGGCATCTGGAGGAGAAGATACGTAAGGAATTTAAATTGAAATAAAAATACAATAAAAAGTTAAAAAAGTTAAAAGAAGATTCAACCACGAACTGTATGGACTGTACGGTGGCATGAGCCTAGTTAAGCGTCTACGGATACAACGCTTAAGGTGGCTAGGCCATGTAGAGCAGATATACAACATTGCTCCGGTCCGAAGAGTCCTCGAATCCAAACCACAGGGACAACGCAACAGAGTACGTCCTAGACTGAGATGGCGAAGAAGAAGAAGATCTGTCCAGGCTGCTGCAGCGTACCAGACATCCGAACTGTGCACTTTAGCTAGGAGGATCCTGGTTCGCCAACGTTTGATAGTATCCTCGATCGTGCTGCTTGTGTTGATGACGCTTTTTTGCTTACATACATACATACATAGTCCACGTGTTTATTAAACCGCTTTCTACGATCGAATACTCATCTTTTTCGTCTTGCAGTCTCTGTTTTGTTGAAGCCAATAGTGTGGTGCTGTCATTCTAGTCAACAACCTCCTTATTAGGAACCAGTCTGCTATAATAAATGCTTGCTTGACTTGCAGCGGTACAAAGACACAATATTTATTTTGAGCCCCACCCCCAAGAATTGCCTTCTCTGGCTAGATAGTAAAGAGTGACTTCTTGAAACCAAACTGGTAGCTTGACAGAGCTTCCTTTTCCTCTGCGATTGTTAGCAAACTAAGCATATGTTATGCGCTCTAGGATTTTTTCAATTATACCTAACAGGCATATCCGCTTATATGACCTTATTTTCTTTGGACAGAAACAATAGATGGTACAATTTACACTGTTCTAGGAACAATCCCTCTTTTAGACATTTGTACATCGTCCTTATAAAAAAAATTGTGCTTGAATCTTGCAGCGACTGTGAGTGCTTTGTTTGGCATCCTGTCTGGCCCAGACGCTTTTTCGTCTTCTATTCTTACCAAAGCTCACTGTGTGGGATGGTGTACAATTGTAGGTGGACTTAGGTGTAAGCTCTTTTGTCACAGTATTCAGAGTCTAAGATATCAATGATTTTAAATGATACGAACTGAATAGTTTTTGTCAAAAAGTGGGAGAGCAAAAATCAAGGCTTCTTTCTAAGCATTCATAATCTACTGGATTATCAAACTGTCATCACAGATCACTGCGCCATGGGATTCACCTCCAGGCTTGGTATCTCTCAAAATGATTCCTCACAAGAACAAAGAAAAACTTTCCTCACAACCTACGTGACTACTATGTCCTTTAAAAACTCAGGAAGGAACAGCTAGGGAAGTTCTTTCTTGATAATCGAAGCGAACTCGGCTCTACTAATGTAGGAACCCTTACACGCTCGTTATAGGTTACATAAGCAAGAAAGGTCATGAAAATGAACTTTCCCAACCTTCTTTAAAAAATGTGCTTGTCTCTGGCGAATCCGATTAAGTATTTGAAAAAAAATACAAATGACTTTAGACCTTTTTTTTTTAGTTTTCCAGCGTAGAGCTAGTGTTTGAACTAGAATAACCACAACAGGGGCGACTGATGAGGCTGCAACCACCAGTAGAACTACCGTTCTTTCCCACTCTCCACTCCAACGCGGACAGATATTGCTCGACTGAACCGGAGACTTTGAATATTGACCCTGCCGACATCTCAGTTGTATACTGACCCTGCCGACATCGCAGTTGTAAAGGAGTCGCTTATCCACCGTCCTTCTTGCCACATGGTATATTAACCTTCTGCATCCTGAATTAATCTTATTTCGTCCATGTAGACGAAAGCCTCAGGCGGAATAAAGCCATTCCCCCGAGTGCTCTCGAGATAAGCATCATTCAAGTAATATGCACCAAATATTAATCCATTCTCCGAAATCATGGCATGGGCAGCATGCTTTCGGATCAGTGTTATAATGAAATTATCCACCCTGTTTGCGTTGGCCTCGTTATATAGAAGCTCATTGCGATAGAATTTTTTTAAACCAAAATCTGGAGTTCGACATTTCTTGACACAAGCTCGTAGACGTTGTCTCTCAAACATCTTCATCTTTTCCATCTGGGAAAGACTCAAGTTGCACCACACCGGACAGCCATACACCATGATTGGCCGGATTAGGGTCATATAGCAGATCACCTTCACTTTGAAATCAAGTTGGCTGCTGTAAAACAATCTGCTTGCCATAATGAACTCATTCCTAGCCTTTGCCAGAGCAGTAGCTGTATGAATGTTACAGATACTGATCCAACATAATGCCAGGATATCGCACTACATTTTTCACGGCTAATGGTCCTCCAATATTCCGAACTTACGCCAGTTTTTATTCGTGTCCCTTGATGCTCTGCATAACGGGGTCCGAGAAAGGATTTTTTCACACTTCTGGAAGTTGATTCAAGTTGATTTTCAACTTGAAATCAACTTCCAGTTGTCACAAAATAGCTGAATCTTCTCGAAGTCACACTGCAAAAAGATATTGATCATCTCGATTTTCGGCCCCGTTCTGTAAGCGACAAAATCATCTGCGTACACAATCAAGTGCTGCAGGGAGCCTACCAAGTCGCTTGTGAACATCGCGAACAGGAACTGCACCCTGCTGGAGACCACTTTTTATATTGAAGATCATAGTAGAGGTCAAATTGTCTTTTTTAACAATTAACTGTTTCTCCGTTATCATACCATAAATCGTGTAGAGCAGTGACTTACTTATACCCATCCTTCTCAACTTAAGAATAAGAGCGTCTAGCCAGACGGTGTAGAAAGCCTTGTCTAAGTCAACCAGACAGGCACCCGTGCACTAGGTCTTGCTTTTGTTCCATTGAATGTCGGACACCAATTTTGACGCAGCATGTACAGTATCATGTCCCGCCCTAAATCCGAATTGGTTGTCCGCTATAATTTTGTTCTCCTCGGTCCACTTGATCAAAACCCTATAAACGATCTTTTCAAAAATTTGCTTATGCAGGGGAAGAGATTTATCGACCTAAGATTTGTCGGAAATGGAGAATGGGAAAACCCATTTCTAGGTTGCACCACCGCTCTCTTCCAATGAGCTGGGTAATGTGCATTACTTAGTGCATTGTTGAACAAGATTGTATGCACCTCTACCGCTTTATCGGGGAGATGACACAGCACAATGTTTGGTATTCCGTCTATTCCCGTCGACTTTTTGTTCTTCAAACTTTTGAAGATGCCTTTAAGATCCTCCTTCGGCATTGTTTGCCTAGTTTTCCTCATTAAATCATGTGAAGCCAAGATTCTCTGAACGATAACTTTAAACCTCTTTCTTGTGAGAACAATGGTTGTCTGTGAACACAAACTGTTTTGCATTCGCAAGCTGCTTAATTGAAATGGTTTGTAACTTTGAAAAACAACCAATTGGAGGTGACATCTGCAGTTTATTAGCATAACTTCCTTTTATGAAATGTCAAAAACATCTGATTTCTCCAAAACCTGCAAAGGTAGCGCAGTTTGTAAACAATTCGCGAATATGGAGAGCTCGGGGAGTCTTCTTCATCCAAAAATAGCTAGGTTCTACGAAATGAATGAAAGCTCCGTTCAAAACGAAGAGATACTGCACTGCATAAATACAGACTGCACATATAACTGGGAAAATGTTAACAGAATCTTGCGTGGAAATGGAGAAGAACAAACTGAAGGCAAGTGAACAAATTTGAACAGACTTCATTTGATGATGGCTCATGTCCTCGTTTTTCTAGTTTTATCATCTCCCAAAACATACAATGAGTTCTTCTGCTACTTTCAACGGCTGGAACCTTTACTCCATCTTAGTCACAAATTACTTACCCTCCACGACATTGAATGGCAAAATAAGTTGAAGTGGCTACAACAGGAAAACCAAATGCGTATAGCGCTACAAGAACATCGATGCCCAACGTCCGATGTGTCAACGGTGGAAAATGTCCTATTCCTTACGTCGATTCTCGAGAATGGTCTGGGGAATATATTTTACACAGTCACAGGAAAACATCCACCGCATCTTCTGCGAGATCTCTTGGATACGTGGGAGTTAAAAGAGTATCTTGGTGCGCCAACGGTGAGATAAATCATCCAAAGCCCCCAGGCCATATAACCCATTAAATTTAGATTCTTTTTTTGAAAATCCTCATGGGATCACCAGAATCGGTCAACTTAAGGAACATTGTTTGGCATGGCTTCCCACTTCCGTCGGAGATACATCCTTGTTATGCGTCCACCCTTTTCATTGCCGCGGCTAGTATCTCAAATGCTACTGAAAAGCAACAAATCCAACTGAAATTAAGGCCGCAACTTACAAATTTCACCAGCTATTCATCCAAAATATTGAAGACGTCGATAAACCTATCCCTCCTCGGAGACGCGCATCAGATCTCTACATCAATTCAGACGTCCAGATGGACTTGTCATTCGACGCACAAGTTGTTTTGGCATCGGATCCTTGACCACTATCACAATGGGAACTACAGCAGGTGCGTGATACTATTGCTTCCACAAATAGAGCTCATCCTTCGACGCATGTTTGGAGAGGCGAACTCATTTAATATCACTGCCAAGTTGGAAGAATACTACATCACAATGAACTCAATATTTGAGTGTGAGGATAATGCTCTCCTCAAAGGCGGTCTTTGCAGAGGTACCCTTCACCTGATGTACGATGTCTTCATTTCACAATTTGGTATGCGAATTCGTGATAAAGTCAGTCACGGTGAAGTGGACTTGGACTGCATTGACAAGGATGTTTGCGCTATCCTCCTCTATATTGGCTTGAATTTGATTACTTCAAACAGCAGCTACACCCTGGATGAATACAGGAGTCAGTTCCATTTGAACAGTCTGGCGATTGAATGTATAGAATCCTCTAGAAGATTACTTCTGCAATTAAGATCACTTAAAGTTCCATCAGACTTGGGAACTGACTTCAAATGGGATCACGAATCTATAACATCTCTTCAGACGCTGGGCATACAAAAGCCGGAAGATATCTTCAGTCGGCACAAGAAGGAAGCGGAACTGTACACGATTCTGATGAAAATTTCGCAGCTTATAGCTCAGGTTTGTGAAAATTACAAGAACGCCTTTGAAGAGCGGTTCCGTATGCATATCAACCGCGAACTGCGTTCGAGAACTCGTAAGACTTTGGTAAAAATGATCGAGGCAATGCCTGACATCGCGGTCTGTCTCCAAAACATTGTCCAGAATTTGATTAAGTTAAGTAATCATCTACAGAATGGTAATTTCGATTGGCTCGATCAACATTTTGCGGTCGTTCAGAGGTTTGTTCACTCGAGATGCAGTTGAGAGCTGTTTGAATTTTAAATCTTGTTTCACTTTCAGGTTTTGCAAGCAGACGCTAAAGATTGTAGAGAACATGGTTCGATACTCCGACAAGGACAGTAATGAATGGATAAACGTCGTGGCATGCTGTAGCAATTTTCAAGACACCAGTAGACAATTTTCAGTGGGAATAAGCTGATCTTGAATTTTAATAAATTAAATTTCCCAACCCTGCGTTTTGTTAGATTGTAACTTAAGTCGGGTAGGTCTTAAAGCGCTGGCAGGCATTCAGACTCTGTCCTGTTCTGCTCTCTCAGATTGTATATATGCTAGAAGTCAACTCTCTCACCACGGCAAAACTACTAACTCAAAAATTCTTAGAAGCGGGCGGGTGCATTGACCACAACCCTTCTAAACAAAATATGAAAAACAAGTTTCTGTTCTACACGTTTAATTTGAGGTTCATATACTTACCACTTGCAACCAAGGAGCATGTGATGCTTCCCCAACGATAGTTCGGGCGAATATGAGTTATTTCTTTCACTGTTACACTTTTGGTTGTTTTTCAAGACTGGCTTCCTAAGAAAAATGAAGAATTCGCAGACTCCGTACAACAGTCAGCCTCAGGACACAAAATTCAAGAAGAGTAACTTCAGAAACACTCAAGTTTTGCAAAGAGGACAAGAGGCAACAGGCGTGCGATTTGGTTTTATGTGATCATCTGCTTTTACGGCCTTATGTCCCGGGGTCCATTTATCCTAGTCAAAGATCACGTAAGACTAAACGTCGGATAGTAGTTCGCCTTGGTAGGGAGCGAAACCTTTCGAGCATCCCTGTCGTTCTATGGGTCACAGCAACCGATTGCAATGCATCTGCATACTGAGAATCTACATAACCGCCTAGTCTCATTCAGTAGGGTAAACATAATGTATAAGAGCAGTCAGCAAGGTACACTTACGTCGCGATTCTTACTTCACTCCTTTGTAAGCGTCACCGACATCCAATTTATTCTTGTCTGCCGCTTGTTTAAAACATCAGCATCCTGTTTTGGTATAGTATACCTTTCTTTTTGAGCCTTGAGAAGCCACAGTGTAGCTTTGAAAAATCGTAATCACAGCACCATGACTTATTTAACCGTAAGCGGTTAACCTCATCAACACAAGTTGTCATTGGTACAATTGGACCTGCTCTGCCTTAATAAGGAGCATTTTGTACAATCATGATCGGGGCAAGGCAGTCACCGTATTGCGCTTTTCATTGTCCATTGCTCAAAATAATTTTTGAAACCATTTGTCGATGTCAGTTGAGTCCTTTCCTTAACAAGAAGTTCTAGCCTTTAAGATCGCATTCAGACTTTAAAAACCCTGCATTTGCACCAACATATATTGTTCATTGTCGATATGATTTTAACAAATTCATATTCGACCGTTTTCTTTCTTTAGCCACACACTGTTGCTTCATTTTCCTTCAATATAACAGCACGCCACCTGACGGCATATAGCAAGCACCACTGAAGTCAATTATTCAAAAATTTTGTTTGTAAATTGTAAACAAAGATGCAGATGCACATTCACGAAAAGTTGTCTGTCCAACATATTTATATTTTATTCATGTTTTAATTGGAGAAAATTTCACATTAACGTACCCAAGGCGATGGAGCACCGCGCCAATTTCCTTGCCCTTTGCCTGTTGGATGCCATGGAGGATGAAAATCTTAAGTAATACTCAGTTTTAATAGCTTATGCTCAGTACTTAATCACTTATCTCTTTTCCAGGATGATTGAAGACGTTCTATGCAAATACGAAATTGATCCCAACGTCATAATCCCGGACAGAGGCATCGCTCCCATACATTACTCTTGCGGAATGCCAAACATCGAGCTGGCCGAAAAGACCACCGCTGAGTTGTTGAAAAGAGGAGGTACCAAATGGCGTTCCTTATTTAAGTTTATACGACATTCCGCTTTTTCAGCTGATCCCAATGTCCTGACTACCGACAACATGACACCAATGCATGTAGCAGCTATCCATGGGCGAGCAAAAATCGTTAAAATGCTTTTGGTAAGAGATCGCTCTAGTCGCGTTTCACTTGAAGTCAAACTTAATCTTCTGTAGGAAAAAGGAGGGAAACTAGATATAGCAGATGATGATCGAAAGACTCCCATTCTGTACGCCATCCATGAGTGTCACTTTGACGTGGTAAAAACTATGCAGGATCACATATTTGAGCAAAAGTTCAAACAGAAGCAAAAAGATCTCCCCAAGCCTCTGAAGAACAATCATTTGACAGTGAATCATTTAGAGGAGAAAAAATTTACTCCAAACCGCATCAACTACAACTACGACGTGACCAGTCCCTATTACATAAATATAACCCACCGACGTAAACGTGATCCTTGCACATGCTGTACACCCACTAAGGATCCCGATGCACCTGAGCCAAAGCTGGACGAGAAACAACAAAATATATTCGCTTTAACCAAAGAAAACCTCTCGGAACTATCGAAGGGCTTCGCATCTGCGCCGAATACATCCCCGATGTCCCTGATCCACACGTGGCGAGAGAAGGTACAACGCGCCAAGACCAAGCAGTCGATATTAGAGAAGTTCAACGACATCGATTCACTGCTTAGTGGGATCATGAACCGTGACGACTTAGACTTTACGAATACAGTCTTGGATCTCACTGGCCAGTCGGATGAGGAGGCGGAAAAGCTGAAGGAGAAGGAGAAATCGTTAAGGAACCCCACATTGGCGAAGATCATAAAGACGATCGAGGATGCACCCACGGAGAATGATGAGACATTCTACACGGTCCCGGACATTGTAGAGCCGCAAGCGCAGTCTACACAGATCAACAATTCAAATTTTATACGCTCCCCAAAGAACAACGAGTTTATTGTGCAGATGACGGAAGCCTATGTGCACACGGATGACGAAAACGGTCTAGTGTTCTATGAGAAGAAACTTCTAAATAATCAGATTCCCAAAGATCCCCCAGATAAGTAGGTTTGATATCTTGCGGCTTTAAGGTTTTTTGTATGCACAGTGCTTTTTCATAGGGCCGAGGACGGCAGAAAGCTTGACGAGACTGTTTCAAGTGTATCCACACGACTTACTCTGCCGCTTGATTATGAAACAGAGGCACTGAGAGCAGAACTCACTCATTTTGGTGATCCTCCAGGTGAGTTTTTTTTTGTCCTTTGTGGTTTAGCCAAGTAAGTGGGGGGCTTGCTGTTTTACGCAGCGATCGTTGGATTACTCATGACATATGCTTCGATTTTTACCATCTTCAACGGCTCCGTGACGTAGTGAGGAGATGCGTCGATTCACACGCCAAAAGTCCCAGGTTCAGTTCCCGGACGGAACACCAAAAATTTTTTTAAAGCACCACCCCTTCCGAGTTGCTGACGGCACTCGAAGAATACCAATTATCTATGAAAAGCTTTTAAAATCTTACCGTTCGCTACAATCATCTTAGGTACCATGCGAAAACGGACGTCGTCGAAGATATCTTATGCAGAGAATATGGAAATCAAGAGGAAAAAGCCGATATTCCTAACTCCTCTACCACTACCCGCCCGAGACTAAGTTAGAGGAGGCTAAGAATCTTAAGAGAGTTCTTTTTTTAACGAACTTCAAGATATTTTAAATAAAACTTTAAGCTAAATTTGCGGATTAACTTTGTTTTTACGACCTAGGCCGAAGGGAAACTCATATTCTTCACCCTTAATTCTATGTTTCACAATAGCACCATGAGGACGGTGCGTTAATTAACTTTAAGTTTATTAATTAAAAAAATAATTTTGTTATAAATTGGACATAGATTGTCCTTACACGCTATAACAAGACTGAGACTAAGATACAAACTAAAAATACAGAATTTCTTACGCTAGCTTATTGTTGAAAATGCTATCCCACGTTGCAGTTAAATTAAAAGAATTGACTTCCAATAATAGATTATTTATTAGAGCTTTTCAAATGCTTCCTGTCAGACAATTGAAGAACAAGTGAACGTTATTGAAGAAGAAACTAGAAACAATATGTGAATGACTACTGAGATCAGAAAATTTCGTTAATTAGCAGGTGTGCGTTCAGTAAACATTATATGTCTGAATGTATACAATGCATATTTCAACACTCCCACTCATTGTAAACATTTTACATCAAATTCAAAATTTTCTTCAAGTTAACTCAATTAATTCAATAATTCATTACAAGATAAAATAAACATTATTAAAACAAAATTTCGATTAATGTGTTTTAAGCATGCCTATCTTATCTCTGTTAGACATAAACGCCGGTGTTGCAAGTGGTTTCGTCAACATGTCAGCCAACTGATCTTCACTTCGAACATATTCCACCTGAATCAATTCTTCTTCGTAAAGTCCACGCACAAAATACAGTCGAACATCAATGTGTTTAGTTCGATGATGAAACTCAGGATTGCGAACCAATCTTATAGCGCTGAGATTATCAACACGCAGCTTTATAGTTCCCTCTTGCATTAAGCCGACATCCTGAAGAAATTGACGCAACCAAATAGCTTCTTTTGCACCGTCCGTAATTGCCATAAACTCCGCTTCGGTTGTTGATAAAGCGACAGTCTTTTGCCTCTGACTCCGCCAAGTTATGACTCCACTTCCAATCATGAACACATAACCCGATGTCGAACGTCTTGTGTCCATATCTCTTGCAAAATCAGCATCAGTGTACCCAATCAAAGTCATATCATCTGAAACACCAAACGTTATTCCCAATGATTTTGTACCGTTCAAATATCGCAAGATTCTCTTTAAGGCCTGAACATGCGATTGGTTTGGATTCTGCATAAAACGACTGACTTCTCCCACTGCATATGAAATATCGGGTCGTGAAACGGTCGCAGCATACATCAATGATCCACACGCTTCACGATACGGAAAACTAATATCACTAATGTCTCCTGACTTCGTTAAAACAGTGTTGACGTCAAATGGGGTGGAAATTGACTTCGACTCTATCATTCCAAACTTTTCAATTACCCTTTTTATATATGCACTTTGTGAAATGGTTATGGTTTTGGCCTTTCGATCACGTTTTATTTCCATTCCAACATAAAACTGTCCATTTCCCAAGGTAATTTTGAATTTGTCTTGTAGTCCCCCCACAAGTGTATTAATTGACTCTTTGCTATTTGATAAAATGAGACTATCATCAACGTAAAGTAAGACAATTACCTTTCCATCACATATCCTTCCGTAGAACACACATGGATCAGCCATCGATTGTTTCATTCCAAAATTTTTCAGAAATTGTACAAATTTGAGATTCCAAGCCCTTGAGGCTTGTTTAAGCCCATATAAGCTTCGTTTCAAACGACATACTTTACCAGGCTGATGAACTACTCCTTCTGGAACTTCCATATAGATGACCTCCTTCAAGTCCCCATTAAGGAAGGCCGTCTTCACGTCGAATTGTGTTATTTCCATATCTTGTACTGCAGCCATAGCTAACACGCATCGCACTGAATCGTATCGCACTACTGGGGCAAACGTTTCCTGGTAGTCGATGCCAGGTGATTGTGCATAACCCTTTGCCACTAAACGCGCCTTATATTTTTGGTCTTGATTCAATGACGTTTTCAACTTAAAAACCCATTTACTACCAATCACGTTGCACTCCTTTGGTCTTTCAACGATGTCCCACGTATCATTCTCCTTTACTGAGTTCAGCTCTTCTTCCACAGCATTCATCCATTGAATTGAGTCTTTGGAAGACATAGCTTCTTTGTACGTCGCCGGTTCAAAACAAACTGCTGATAGTGCCATTTCAGCTTGAAAGAAATCTGTTTGTTTTGGATTCAAGCGTAACCCCTCCCTTTTTCTTGGATTTCTGGTAAACTGTAGGTTTTCAACGTTGTTGCTCTTTTGTTCTTCATCCAATATAATGCTGTCATTTTCTTCTAGTTTAATCGCTTGTTCATTTATTTTCTCCTCATTACTTTCGGTCATGTTATCTGGAAAGGCATAGTATTCACATTGAATGAAATTTTCATTAAACTTCACATCACAGCTGGTGATGACTTTCTTTGAACTAGGATCAAACAATCGAAAATTTTTACCCGTCAGTCCATATCCTACCAAATGTACCTTTCTGGCTTTGGGATCCCATTTTTTTCGGCTAACTTGAGGAATATGCGCGTAACCAATTGTGCCAAACACCTTTAAATGATCGAGCCTTGGTTTTTCACCAAACCATTCTTCGTATGGTGTAATATTTGGACTTCGTGAATTAGTCGATCGATTCAAAATGTAAACAGCCGTTCGAACTGCTTCTGGCCACAATGATTTATCCAACTTACTAGAGAGTAACATCGTTCTCGCTGACTCTTGAACAATTCGGTTATCTCTTTCGATGAGTCCATTTTGTTCTGCCGTGTACGGAGCACTTCTCTCCATTATAATCCCTCGCTTCGAAAGAAGACTTTGAATCCCTCTGTTTGTAAATTCGCTTCCGTTGTCGCATCGAATCCGTTTCACGCGAAGACCTACTGAATTTTCGACAAATAAAAGAAATTCTTTCAGCCTTTCCTCAACCTCTGATTTTTGTTTCAGAAAATAAACTGCTCTAAACGTAGAGGCTTCATCTTTCAGCAGCATCAAAAATCTGGAACCGTCTATACCAGTTTGTTCCATTGGTCCGCATAAATCAACGTGAAAGCATTCCCCTTTTTGGATAGCACGCTTCTCAGTTGGTGGATGTGAACTTCTATGGGATTTTCCCATCTGGCACTCTTCACAGAAAAATGTATTTTCATTAGAAAAATCAATGCCACTTACCAAGTTGTTATCGACCATTGATTTGATGGTCTTAACGTTGATGTGCCCCAACCGACGATGCCATTGCTGCAAAGAATTCAACATGTCAGGGTGTTTTGCAGCTAAGCATATATCACCAATTGTTGTCTTTGTACAACGAAACAGCATTCGAAACAGATTAGAGTCGTCCTTCACACCCGAAGCAACAATTTCGTTGAACAAATTTGTAATTATACACTGCTTTTCTTTGAAATGCACATCAAAACCTCTTTCTATGACTTGGCCTATTGAGAATAAATTTACAGTTGCCTTAGGTGCATATCGCACATCTTCCAGGCGCTGTTTCTTCCATTGTCCATCAACCCACGACTCAACTTCAATAGTGCCCGTGCCCTCGACATCCAGCATCTCATCATTTGCAAGTTTTACGCACCGCTGAGCTCCTTTCGATGAATATTCAATAAACCAGTCTCTCCGAAAGGTGGTGTGCTTAGTTGCTCCAGAGTCAGCTATCCACAAATTTTCGTATTTAGCTGATAAAATGTCAGAGACTGCAGTAAAAGCAACAGATTTCGAAACTTCATTTTTTTCTATATCAATCGATTTGCCTTTTTTTCTTTGTGGACAGTTTCGCTGCCAGTGTCCAACATTACCACACAAAAAACAATTAGACTTTGATTTTCGTTCAGATTGTGTAAACTTTTTCTTCTTTGTTTTTTCGTGTCTCGTTGCGCTAAATGCTACTTCAACATTCGCTGACCTCTCCCGCTCTAACTTGTTGATTGAGTCCTCTTCTAGCTGTAATTTCGCCAAGAGTGTGTCCATTGTACGACATTCTTTAATGTTGTACCATACTGTGCGAAAATTGCTAAATTTCGATGTCAGCCCACTAATGACACGACACATTTTTAGGTTGTCCGACAATTTTTCGCCTTGTTCTTCAATTTCATGCGCCAATGTATCAACTTTTGACACAAATTCAGCTACATTCTCCTCATCTTTCATTTTTAGTGCAAAATACTCTTCATAGAGACCCATGATCTTTACGTCACTTTTTTTTGTTATGTATGTTCTCCAGAGTATCCATGATTTCCCTTGCTGATTTGCAGTTCAACACGTGCTTACTTTGATCGGCATTTAGTGATGCAAACAAGATTGACACGGCTTTGCCATCCCTTTGAACCCACCTCCTTTTTGCATCTTCCGATTCCGTCGCAGAAGGTTCCGAAGCTCCACTAACAACATCCACCAAATCATTCGATCGCAATATTGCATTGATTTGGAACTTCCACGTGCGAAAATTACTGCCATCCAGTCGATGAGAAATGAGAGAATGTTCAATCGCTGTATTCGCCATTTGAAATTCTGTTGAAAATTCTTTTAATTTAAACCCTTAGTATATTTTCTTTATAAATGCGTCGCCTGGGCTCATAACCTGTTGAAAATGCTATCCCACGTTGCAGTTAAATTAAAAGAATTGACTTCCAATAATAGATTATTTATTAGAGCTTTTCAAATGCTTCCTGTCAGACAATTGAAGAACAAGTGAACGTTATTGAAGAAGAAACTAGAAACAATATGTGAATGACTACTGAGATCAGAAAATTTCGTTAATTAGCAGGTGTGCGTTCAGTAAACATTATATGTCTGAATGTATACAATGCATATTTCAACACTTATAAAGGGTGATTTTTTAAGAACTATAGGAAAGTTTTAAAAAAAACACACATGAAATTCAGAAAAATGCATGAAATCTTTATTTGAATCGATAGTACGGTTCATATCATTTAGTGTTTGAAGATTATTTCATGCAAATGTCGACCTTGACTGAGCCTCAAATGGTCCATCCCCTTAGTCAAATTTTGGCATACTCTTTGCAAATTTCGACCGGTATCTCACAAATAAATGCTTCAATGTTGTCTTCCAATGCGTCAATTGAAGCGTGCTTGTCTGTATAGACATGAGCTTTAACATAGCCCCCCAAAAAATAGTGTAAAGGCGTTAAATCGCACGATCTAGGCGGCCAATTGACCCTTCCCGAACGTGAAATAAAATGTTCACCGAACTTGCCTCTCAATAAGTCCATTGTTGCGCGTGCTGTGTGTCATGTGGCACCATCTTGTTGAAACCATTTTGCATTTTGGGCAAAAAAAGTTGGATATCACCTCATGGCAACGCTCACCATTCACAGTTACGTTACGATTCGCATCATCTTTGAAGAAGTACGGTTCAATGTTGCCACCAGCCCATAAACCGCACCAAACTGTGACTTTTTCTGGATGCATTGGTAGCTCTTGCAATGCTTCTGACTGATATTCACTCCAAATCGACAATTCTGCTTATTTACGTACCCATTGAGCCAAAAATGAACTGACCATAAAATGGAAAAAGCGTGCGATGAACTTTCTTAACAGTGCATGCATTTTGATAATAAAATTCAATAATTTGCAAGCGTTGTTCGTTTGTAAAACGATTCATGGTTAAATTAAAGACCAAACTGAAGATGTTTGGCAGTGAAACTGAAGATGCTACAGTGATGTAGCAAACAGTAGTGGGTGGATAGTGTCACACTTGGCAGTCTTGTAAAGGTTGAAGGAATGTCAATATTCGGCTCGGCTAAAGTTCCAATTTTGCTTCTTGGTTTTGAATGCAGTATAAGGCGGGTTTTGATCCCTCGTAGATGTTAAGTTGGATTGATTTTACTAACCAGCCTTGTTAAAGAGTCCTTTGGCACAAGCTCCAAGTTCAGTTAAAATGATACCCGTATCCAATAAATTTGCAGCTGTATAAGTGATAAAATTGCCGTCTGAAGAGTAAAAGCAGGTCATTGGGAGCAAATTTCCATAGGACACCGTTTGTTTCTTGACGCTTATTGTGTCTGTTCCTACTTTTAGCATCTTGTGTGTCTTTCCCTGTCAAAGAATATCTGAGGAAAACTCTAAAAAAAAAACACAAATTGTCACTTTCTACGCTCATAGTTATTGTTTCTATTGTTGTCCACCACGTACCACCAATAAGCCCCTTTGGCCAATAAAACACATGCGCAATAGACTCAGAACGGAACCTTTTCAATCAACCTACTACCGTTTATAGAACCTTGCACTCTAACTTAAAATCCGCTTCTTTACCTTAAAAGACCTTTAGATGGGTGGTTTTTGTAGATCTGTACAGTCGTAAATTTGATAGTCATGATCCTTCCTAGTCATCCACGCGCAGATTTTTACGGTTTTAAGTTTCATAAACCACAAGTCTTGCAGGACATGAACATACCCACATTCACTTTCAAGACTATGCTGAAGCACTCATCGATTAGGAAAACCGGTCTCAACTGAACAATAGGAAACATCGACCACACTACGAGATAAATGTAGATTCACATCGACTGATGTTGATGTTGATTTGTCTGACTTGCCTTATAGCGATACTAGCGGGAAGACTGTTCCACTTTTATAACGACTCCTGCAGGAGCTTGATGGTCCGGTAAGGGAAGAAAATGGTCTTTATCTGCCCAGCAACTCTCCAGTAGGATAATAAATTACGAAAGGCAATGTTTGTAAGGTTCCCATCGGTAAAATACTTGCTTTTGAAGAATATTAAGCATGGCTGTATAAAGTAAAATATTGTCTGCTCAAGGTGCTGTAAAATGGGCCAACTCTAGTTTAAGTACTTTCTACCTGATCACCTCTGTCTACATATGTATATATCTACCATACCTCAACATAGTCCTGTACATATTCAATACTATTTATGTAAATCTTCCACTTAACGATCATCTGATCCCATTGCAATTTCTCTAGGTCCAATTACGAAAACAACCAAGAAGCTCTACATAAAGCGGTTGACGAAGTACAAGCGGAACACCTCCCTGATGCAAGCTCAACTCAACGCCAACGAAGAAAATCGAACAAGTATGTGATGCGGTAAAGTTTTCATTGATTTCTGTTCACTATTGTTTCCCGAAATGTGTCGTCCTTTCAAATTTCTTAATAATGCAAAATTTATGCTCTGCTCTCGTTTGCTAACGGCACGAAGTATGAAAGGATTGACGCAAAAGCCATGTACACTGAATTGGGAATTTTATTTGCAGAATTCTCCGTGGAACTGGACCGAACTGTTCGACAGAAAGAGATGTTTGATCGCATTCCGGAATATTTGACATTTGAAAAGGAGCTGTCGACCTACTTTCACAACAATCCGAACGTGAAACGACTGCGGGAAGGTCACCTCAAACAGAGCTTCCTTTACATGCTGATTGATCCGCGAATTTCAAGCAATTTACCCGGTGAAAGTGCAGTAAGCAATTAAAGTCAATCAATAATTGAGTTGCATGCCAGAATGTCCTCTCTCTTTTAGTTTATGACAAAATTTGATGTTTGGAAGAGGTTTTTACGGGCGATCTTCTATGTGGGGAAGGGAAAGACGTCACGACCGTATTCGCATTTGTATGACGCCATGAAACAGTTCTCCAGGCAGCATGACTTGCAAACCAACAAGAATTCATTAAGTATGTGCTGACTTTGACTTTTGCGTTGATTTCGTTTATCAGCGGATTCTCTCGTGTGACAGTTAAGGAGCAGTACGCGTTAGAGGCGAAACTCAAGTCCCCCATGAAGAAATCCTCCGAGGGCAAGAAAATCGACAGAATCCTTGAAATTTGGGCAGATAACAAGGGTGTCGTGTGTCTGCATGTTTTTCACAATATCGTCCCCACTGAAGCGTACACTAGGGAAGCAGCCGTCATCGATGCTCTGAGTCTACAACACCTGACGAACATGAAGCGCGGCGACTACTACGGCCCGCCGCAGACGTGGACAATGCGTGCGAAGAAGTGCATGGGCATTGGTTTGCTGTACAAGGCGATGTTGATCTACCTAGCCGAGGGGGAATCGCAGCTCTCGCCGAGCGATCTCATATAATGGGATGCAATGTGGAATACCCTGTGTGTGAATGTTTTATTTTGTATAATTATTTTGTGATATAGCGAATAAAGATCAGAAAGTAGCAGCCGGCGTCTCTTTTACCCAGTACGTGAAGCATAAGTTTATTATTATTGAAAGAATCAGAACAACTTAAACATGAGAACATGCCGAAAATAATAAAAAAGAAGAATCACCACAGCCCTGCAGGGGATTACTTCGTTTGCTTCTTCTTCTCGGCTTCCGCAGCCTTTTCCGCTTCGATTATGTGAACATAGTTTTCGATGGTTTCCACGTCGAGCATTTTCAGCGGCTTGTTCTTCTCCATGACGGCAATCTCGAGGTTCTTCTGTCCAGATTGAGCCACCTCCAGCAGGGCTTTGATCGCCAACTTAACAGCACCCTTTTCGGTTGAGACTTCATCGTCTTTGTAGTGTTTCTCGAGAAATTCACGAACAGTTTTCGCCGATCGACCTGTGGCGTTTGCCTTCCACTCGTAGTAAATGCCCGACGGTTCAGTCTGGTACAGGTGTGGTGTGCCATCGTAATCAAATCCTCCAATCAGACACGAAATTCCGAAGGGACGACGACCATTGCTTTGTGTGTACTTTTGCTTGAGTTGTGCAATAAATCTGTGAACGAAGGCAAGTTTGTGAACGCACATGATTAGAATCAGTAAACCATTACCTTGTGATGTACTCCAGAGTGACAGGGTCTTCCACATTCAGTTTGTGACTCTGGCACTCAACTTGCGCTCGGTTGATCAGAATTCGCGCATCGGCCGTGAGACCGGCAAATGCCATCACAACATGAGAGTCCAAGGCGCAGATTTTCCGTACGGTACGTTCCTCCTGAAGTTTTGCCACAGACTTCTTCTCCACACCAAGAACAACACAATTATTTCCGCGCACGCCAACCTTTAAAGAAAACACAAGAGAAATTAAAAATCATTAATGACCACACAAAAAAAAAAACCGAGTAAGTTAGGTTATAAATCGCTTTGTTTGGTGGTAGTCGCGATGATGATGACTACCTACCGCTGTTGAACCTTTGCGTACGGCTTCCTGGGCATACTCGACTTGGAGTAAATGACCATCGGGTGAGAAAATTGTTACAGCACGATCGTATCTAGCCGACATTATGATACGTTTTCTTAAAAAAGTAGAAAATCTATGTAAACGATGGAATTAATAATCTCAGACTAGGATGTGTCGAGTTGCGAAAACTGTTTGTCAGCCTTTTTGACAGATAGAACTGCCAGTAGGGAATTTAAACAGGTAATGGAGTCCACATGAATATGTGGAACCTATAGATCAATATCATTACCATACTAGTGGTAATTAAATGTGGAATGAATTTCTTTTTATGATATATGCGCTAAAATTGACATTTAAGAAGGAAGCTTATTAAAACTGAAATAACGAAATTTAAATAAAAATTAATTCGCAAAGTTATTTTATTTATGTTAAACTCTTGTAGAAACACAAACGAGTACAGAAAGGAGATCCCACTATGGTTTACTTTTACAGTCATGTGTTAGCTTCATTGAAATTTTTTTAAAGTGCTTGACATTCTTAGGCTTGCTGACTTATGTATCGGTAAAATACATTTTGGATATAAAGAACGGGTTAGTCTTTTGCTTGTGCAAGAAATGAAAACAAATAGAATTGAGAATAAAGGGAAAAAACAGTTAATAATTCTGACAGAGTGAGCTTCAAGAGATTATGCAATCAATTCGACGCATTGATTCGTCTTTTTTATCGCAGAAATAATTGTTTTTAACCAAAGGTGCAGATGACCAAAACTGAATATCAATTAGCTGCTGCAAAGAAAATGTGGATTAATTTTTAGAGAAATTAAATAAAAATGTGTTCTTATCATTTTTCTTTATCACCACTTACGTAGGTGTGAAATACCACACAACGCATTAAATCCAAACTCAATTCAAACATCCCATATAGAGAGATAATTGCTCCTAATCAACAACATCGCCCCCTAGCGGCCGTGGGCAATCTCCACCCAACATAATCACATCTGGCAATGCTAGTCCACCTTCGCAAAAACTGTCATCAACGGCTCTTTGTTTTCTTCCGATTTTCTCCATTTCAATTGTCAATTGATTGTCAATTTTCTTTTTCGTTGTTCTTTCATCGGTGTTTCTCGTCGCAGTCATCGTCGTCGTCGTATTTTTTTTCTACACAAATTTTCTTCACTCCCGTGCGTCGTCTACACACCACACACATCTTTGTATTTCTCTTCGTCTCTTCAGTCTTTCTTCAGATGTTTTTGACAATAGGAAGAGAAAGGATATATTTTTTGTACTTTTTGTTATTTGTTGTTCTTGTTTCGTTCCTCATTTCGAGTTCTTTTTATAAAAACTACAAAAATATAACGTGAACTCCTGTAACCGCAAAAAATACAAGAAAACACAAAAGTAAGCAGCCCGAGGAAATCAAATCGTAAAACCATCGACGAAGAAAAAAAAAAGCAACGAACACCCAAAGTAGTAGCCGTCCTCTGTCACCGTCGTCGAAAAGAAAGACAACATTTTTTTTTACAAAAGAATCGTGGAAGATATAAAAAAAAATCCAATAAGAAAGCAAAGCGAAGCAAAAAACTTAATCTGTGCACATTGACGCGATTGAAAATTTAGAAATTCCAGCTTCCGAGTGATGGCATTAGCGCGGAAATTAACATCAAAAATATGTAAGTGTTGAGGTGAACCCCTGCGCCCACTCTTGTTGCAGGCAGCTATTCTGCCCATTTATAGCTTTTGCTTTGCTACTTCTCTCTGCTAATGCAAGGTTATGCAAAAAAAAAAACGGTGGAATAAAAAATGATGTATTTAACCCAAAAGACCAATTGACCGCGCTTAGCAGAGAGTAGAGCTTGATGGCCGAGTTCCCTTTGTGACTTTTGGTAATTGAGAAAACTTCAATTTCAGATGAGATAAAAGCCCACATTGGAAAGGTCACTAGCCTGGATCTCGGCGAGACTGGCCGGGTATTGGTAACAGGTGGACAAGATCGAAATGTTAATCTCTGGGCCATTGGCGAGGAGAAATGTTTCATGGTGAGTTACAAATGTCACAACCAATTTATTCATCAAATCATAACAAATTACTTTTTGCCTCCTTGCAGTCACTGACAGGACACAATGGGACAATCGATTGCGTGAAGTTCGCTTACAACGATGACTTCGTTTATTCGGCGGATGAGATTGGTATCATCCGGCGATGGGATCTCAACGCACAGACTATATGCTCCACCCTGAACGGGCACATGGAGAGTGTGCGAACGCTTGACTTTAATCCGTCGGGGGAGTACGTCGTTTCGGGCAGTAACGACACCACAGTTAGGTGAGTCTGAGATCTTTATTCTGTTATTCTAACCGGTGTGTCCAGCAAAACAATACCAAAAATGTTAAACGAAGTCGTGGTCGGGTCATAAATAGTGTGGAAGAGCTTAGTGAATGGGACAAAGAAAGAAGATGCGTAGCCGTTAAGGTCACGTAGCGCGCCGCTGTTACATTGTGCGGACGGTCGAATCGTAAAGAGTGATATTCATTAGTTGCCGTGTACAAAATCGGATTTATCGGTAACACAGTGAGTGAGGTGTTCCTCATTGGAAATTCGATATCCGAATCGATGAGAGAACGTTCATACGTACATCGCTGTCTGTTGTTTGTACACACAAATGCACGCCACCCGTGTACAATTGTGTCGCCTTATTTGCGGTTTTATAATTTGACGTTTGAAGCAGACCACCTATTGTAAAGCAAAACTTTGCAAGTTTATCTACCAAGTGATACGGGGGGATACACCGATGATAAACTATGACTCGTCGGTGCGGAGATAAGATATACAGTGTCGCACCAGATGGGTGTGGGTGGCTCTATATGCCTGTTTATAGCGTTCTGCCGTGTAATGTGTGTTGTAGGACTTTTATGGCTTTGACCGACCTTTCGTGGAATTGATACGTGTTACATACCGCGCTACTGCTTCTTCGATTCATTGAGAACGATGATTTCAGTTGTTTTCTGCTGAGAATCAGTGCTTGCCAAACCTTGTCGTGGAACGAGTGGGTGGATACCGATGAGTAGACAACATTTCCAGATAGAACTTGTTTATCGAATTGTGGGCAGACACCTGGTGAATGGATTCTGATTGCAGTCTATAATCAAATCATTATGTTTTTACGTTGCAACCGCTTAATGTCATGAAAAATTTTATCGTCTTACAACTCCATTTTCTAACTCATTCCTTTCAATGGTTTAAGTATATTCTGAATCATCCAGAAACTGATTCCTGGCCCGTGACTATTTCTTCGATTGTTTGAAGGTGAAGTGTGGTGTTGACGGCTCATTAATCTGTGCCTTCTGTAAAATAATCTGCCAGTTAGAACCTGAGCGGCTTAGAGGCTCAGAAGAATTTCTTTGGGGTTTGACAGTCAATTTCGAGTGTTTTGTTTTGTTCCAAGATGTCCAGTTGATCAACTGGACTGTATTAAGTCAGTTGATCAAGCCATCATACTTTTTAAAGGGATTGGTTATCGGTTTCAACAGATAGTAGTTCCAACGCGTGTTTGGTAATTAGCTCACTTTTTGTTATACAGATAGCATTAATGGGAATTTAACTGCTTTTAGTCGTGAATGTTGGCATTATGTCACATGTTTTTAATTGCTTCTTAATTTTTTACAATCAGTGCTAAACAAACATTCACCGGTACGTTTAAAAATCTGTCAGCCACTCGTGTAGAACATAGTGCGTTCAGGATATAAAAACATTATTGTAGTAGTCCAGAAATGTGTTAGCATTAATGGCACATCCTAAACTGAAATCTATGAAGGCTCAGGGAAACAGGGTTGTAGCTATAAATCAATCTATCTATCTATCTATATATGTCATTAAAAACTTTTCAAATTGTGTTGCTACTCAATTAACAAAGCAATTAACTTTACTGTTACTATTCTTCGTCAGCTGTTTTTAATTTTACGTATCAATGGTGTTAAGGTCCTTTCTCATATGTACCAGATTAGACTCATTTACGGTTGTTTAAAGTCCACGCAAATATCGGAAACAGAAACAAGCTAAGAGATTTCACACAGAACTTCTCTGGGACTATTATTTTGGCTTGTCCGAAAAATAGTCAAAAAATTAGTTCAAGCAAAATAATTTACAACACTTTCTAATTGTAGGTATTTCTTACAATTATCCTTTTCGGGCAAAATAAACAAAAGCTCTCTTAACCCCAGATCACATTATTCACGTCTTAACGTTTTGAAGCAACGTGTAAGATTAGTTTCTTGGCTGGTTCTGATGTCTGTCACAGCGAATTTCACAGAAAGTGACACTTTGAAACTTATTTCATTTTAATGGAGGTACAGTCCGGGTGGACCTGGGCCTCAACCAACATGCCCCCCAGACAGCACGATCTCTCGTCAGCTGCGTCCAGTTGCACACTCCATGTTGGTTGAGCTCCTTCTCCACTTGTGTGCGTCATATCAACTTACACGGTACTCTGTTGTGTTGCTCTAATGGCTCGGATTTGAAGACTTTTTGGGCCGGAGCGGTGGTGTTCATACGCTCTACATGACTTAAGCGTTGTATGTGAAGACACTTGACCAGTCGCATGCCGTCTTACAGCCCATAAAGTTCGTCGTCGAATCTCCTCCTCCAGAAGTTCGTCGTCGAATCTCCTCCTCCAGGTGCCATCAAAGCAAAAGGACCAAAAATCACACACATTACTTTTCTCTAAAAAAAAGACTAAGGGACTAAGGATACAGAAGCCCTTCGTAAGAGGGACTCAATTACTCAGTTGCCTCTAAAAAAAAGAAGCAAGGAGAAGTTGAACACTACTCTGCACAAATTTGTTACCGTATTGGCATGAGTAAGTGCGAAGCTTGGTGGAACACCACCATCACCTCTTTCGAGTTGCCAAAACTCAAAGAATTTCGATGCCTACGACTCAGCAATAAACTCGTGTGAAAACGGTCACAACACGAATATTCAGTAAAGGTACCCTGCCCACTAGCAAGTAAGTAATAATCTTCACACCACGAGTTGTAACGACTTTTGTAAACAGCGAGAAAGTTATCTTTCAAGAGACTTGTTGTTGACACCTTCTGGAGCTCTCTTGTTTTGCGCTAAGCACTGGTGCCAATGTCATGGAACCCTACGCGACTGAAAAGTCGTACTAATAATGTAAACTCGCATTTTTCTATATGCCCCCTTTAGCGAAACTGCACACTGTCGATCGATTTACGAAGATTTCATGTTTCTAAATTTTGCATGATTGTTGTAACCGTAAAAACAAAATCCCGGAGCTGCAGACACTGTTGTTTATACAGTGAATGAAATTCTGCAGCATTTTTAAGAAGGCCCCACACTTAGTCTAGACACCAGCGTCTGATTATATGAGAAGGGAAATATTTGATATGATAACAAATTTATTCCCCAACACAATCATTGTGGTCAATATAAAGTGTCTGAATGCCCGTGTACATCGCTAATTTCACAAGCATCTTAAAATTCCGTGCGATACACTTCAGGTCTTCCTCAGGCAATTCCAGTCGAATCCTTTGGACAGGAGGCTTCATACACTTACGTATCAAACTTACGGTTAGAAGATCGAAAGACAACAAATATGTATTTTGGAGCCCTTTACGAAAATATCAACAATATTATCTGTTGTGAATTTTTCGATTAAATGTCGGCGCAATTCAATATTCCTCTGTATTTGAGGAGCGGCATCCCTGCAAAGAGGATTTTAAAGTAGTCTAAGCGGCAAAGTCATGACCATATAAATAGGCATGCATCTGCTCAGTACACAGTAGTTAAAATTCTACTTAAGCCAATGGCAGGTGGTCGACAGGTATGTATAATATGTCAGGTCTTAAGCAATATGGTCACACATTGACAAGAAACAAACAAAAATTCTAATGTCATTGCCTGATCGGCACTAATACAAGAAAGCTTCGCCTTCGTCTAGTACAATGGACCAGTTTTCGAGTCTGAGCACTCTAGTGCAGTGTTTCTTCTTCTCCTTGCATTTTTCCTCTTGTGATATTTCTCGGTACAACCCCCATCTGCAATCTGCTTTATTTCATCTGTAGCTTTATTCTTCTTGTAATATAAGCTCCTTGAACTGCATTTTACAAAGCAGTATCTACAAACCTTTTTATTGGGCCATCGGTTATAGGTTTGCTCCTTCCAACTACAATCCAGCTTAGCAAAGATTTTCCGTCCCCATCTCTCTTCTCCTAACAATCTTTAACATTTATGTAAACGGTCCATTTTTTTTCACTTTATCTACACTTTGGTGCAGTTTGTAGAAGCCGCTCTTCGTTTTTGTGGTCCATTCACCATGCTGGAAGACAAGAGTTACATTTCCTATTCACAGAAGCTATTAAATTGTTGCAAAAATTGTAATGCAATTGTTTTGGGCTAAACCGAAATTATCACCCCAGTGACGACTGTCGCATCAGACAGTTTGTTCTAACAAGTCAGATTTTCTGATCAATTTGCTAGATATGCATTGTTGGCATGCATTGGTGGAGTTTCTCTCAGAATTGTCGATAGGAGAAACGTATACGGCCAAGGTAATTTGAATGAATAGAGACAATTGTGTTCAGGATGTACGCTTTTGTTGCCTTTTTTTCTGCCTTGCCTTTTGGCGACGGTTTAAGTTAAGTTAATGTATTCAGTGATCGTCGAAGGCAAGATAATAATAATAATGATTGAGTGACACTACTACCCACAAGGGACCAGGTCCGAGCTTCTACAACAACTACTCGTGTTGTGCGTGCTTCTGTTCTCTCACGAGAAAAAGGGACCTTCAGTTTTTTTCAGACTCCGAATGGCGAAATTTGAAAAGCTTTTGTACATCACTGTCGCATGTACATTTTCACCTTCCACTTCTAGACTTACAGGAAGTATTCTTCTAACATATGAAAAATGTAGCCGCCCTGTCGTCTCGCACGCCGAAGGTCCAAGTTCAATTTCCGGACTAAACGCGTCTAATTTTTCACGGCACGACCTCTTTCGAGTTGCTGACAACACTCAAAGAGTACTAATTGTCTACGAAGAGCTTCTCAAATCCCGCCGTTCGGAGTCGGCAGAAAACTGTAGGTCCCTTCTATTCGTGAGTAAACAGTAGCACGCACAACACGAGTAATTGTAGAAGCTAGGCCCTGGTCTCCTGTGAGCTGTAGAGCCACTCAATTATTATTATTATTTATAAATTAAATACAACGTCTCGGCTGGCTTATCAGTAACACATTCTATCCCTTCCATCCCCCAAAGACCTTGTTGATGGTTTCGGTTGGTTGGATGATATTGGTTTTAAGTGCTTAAAACATTTTTGGAATGTTGGCAAAACATCGGTCTTTCACGGTTCTCTCCCATTGTTAAATCGCAGCTCCGAGGCTTCCAAATGATATCGCCAGGACACAGCACTCACTTTGGAAAAAATTGTTCAATATTTCCCAACGTTGTTGAACATAAGGCGACTCATTTTTGACTTTCTCCCAAGGGAAACATATGTGAAAAAAAAAAATACCAGATGACCCACCCTCTACATTAAAATCACTGGACTTGTGGACGGAGATAGCTTTGAACACTTGGTCATCCTTAAGTTCCCCGTTTTTCTTTTTAACGACACCGGTCTTCTGCTAGCATATCTAAATCTTCGGGTCACATTTCTCTACCAGAATCCTTTTTAGGTTCAGTTGGGAAGTTTATTCTTGTTGATCCCATCTGTATTTTCGGTAAAAGATGTTTGGAGGATCCCAAATCAGCCGCGGTCTTTTAGGACTTGCAGTCTTAGTCAAAGTATTTCAATTCCCAATTCAGGTTTAGGTATCTTGATTCATTTACGCATTGTTCTCCCGCCTACTACAACAAACGGAAGTGCAGAAGATCTCAAATTCATCAATAACCTTATCCTCACAGTCGTAATGTCATTCCGAAAAATATCGCAGTTACAGCAAAAAAAAAAACCCATGAATCACTTGAACTCATGTTGTCTCTCATCTCGGAAGAAAATATAAAAAATTTGCAGCAATAACCCGACAACTCCCGATTATCTGACGCATTATTGAGCAAGCTTCGTTGTTTGCTTTTGTTTTCGTAAGCTGGGGAAACAAAAAAAAATGTGTTGTTGTTTGTTTCGCGACGTTATGTTCAAACCCAGTCAACGCGAGAAGATAGTCTACCTCAAGCAAATACAAGACATCAAGTGCATATACGTTTTGCTCAATTAAGGTTTTGCAAAAGACGTCCATGTTGTGTCACACGTGTCATACGCCGGATCAGTGCCAGAGCAGATAAGTCATTTGACACTCGTACGAGTATGTGTGCGTTGCTTCGTTTAAATTAATTCTTCTGATTGTTTGTCGGGCTCCCAACTCCAAACTACTGAATCTCAATTGGGTTTGGCACTCGCATTCATTCTGACTCACTTCCACTGTGAGTTTGTATCGTCGCGTCCCCCCAATGGGTTGTCATTCTCTAAACATCTTTTGTACCGGTCTGCTTGGTACAGAATTAGATTAATGAACCTATTTGCTGTGGTCTCTTTTGTTTTGGTTTCGTATCGCTTTATTTGCTTTTCTTTGTCCACAGCTGGCGATGAGTCGCGATGAAATGGAGTTGTATATTTGGGTGTATCCACTAATGACACGAGTACATGGCCTCTTCAAAATCCTCGCTTTTGTTAACAAAAAATAAATTCCCAAGACGCAAGTTGAATTCTAAATTGGAATGAGTCTAGATTCGTAATTTGGTTTTGTTGTAGCGCAAGGGCTTATTCGTTCGTTGATCTTCATGCAAATTTGAGGCTGTTGTATATCATGAGGCAAAAGTAGAGGAAGGTTTTGACATTTACTTGTACTCCAAAGTTTTTAGCTTTCTACTGGGAGAATATGGACTTGTCCACGGTGGGGTAATGGTTTGAGTGCGGGACTGAACATATAGGACTATTTTCCAGACACTAAACCAAGGACACAAGTACTCTTTGTCTATGTCTTTGCCTATAAAAAGCTACACAAATTTTGATGTTCGGAGTCGGCAATAAATCTAAGGTCCCCTTAACTTCGCTGCAGAAGCTAGGTCTGGTCCCATGTGGGCTGTAATGACATCCTTCTTCTTCCAACATGTCCCTCTAGCTGTTGCCTCCAGTTGCGCACTCCAAGTTGGTTCTAAGTTGGGTCTAGCCAACATCTTCACGGACTAGCATGTGCTTGCCCACTGCAATTTTTGCACAAGTAGTTAGTTGATCCTTCTCCACTTGTGTGCGCCATTTCAACCTAGGCCGTCCTCTGTTGCGTTGTCTCAATGGCTCGGATTCAAAGATTTTTCGGGCCGAAGCACTGGTGCACGTACGCTCTACAGCATATACTTCCTCTTGCGCTTCCGTTTCAATGTCAACAAACGGCCCATTAACAGCTCGCTGTGTTCGTCAATTCACGACACTGTCGTCCGCGTAATCTAGCAGTTAAACGGAATTTTGGAAACCCGTGCCTTTGGAGTTGACTTGTGAGTTACGCGCGTCTCCTTGTTTAAAACCCTACTTGACATTAAATGTTTCGGTAAGTTCATTACCGACCAGTGAGAGTTCTCCATCATCATCTCACACAGTCCGACGAGTTTGGTAGGAATGCCAAAGCTAGACATGCTATTATATTATTTGGTCTTTTCCAGGATCTGCGGACCAACTGAAGATCTGTCGAAAAGGTCTTCTTTCTTGTGAACCGGATAAATGTAGTGATATCCAATTTATTTCATTAAAAATAGTTCTATGTATTTGCTAGTCTGCAAAATATCATCCGAGTAAGCTTAAGTAGGTTCACAATCCTTGGACGTTTTCATTAACATGTAATACGAAATCAATAACTTACTTCAGTATCAATTAAAAATCATTAATTGCTTGCAAAAGTAAACAAGCGTAAATTTACTTCAATTGTAGCCCTTGTATTCTTAAATTTATACGAAGCCGTCCGCGATATCTGTAACTCAAAAGGAAGTATTACGTCATCTTTGTACCTGTTGAATTGGGAAGTTGGGAATTATCAGTGAATGGAATTTACCATGTAGGCTTCGCTCGAAAATTTGTACCTGAATCTTTGATTTCTTCTACAAATACATCTTCAAATGATTGAATTCGTCATCTCGCAGTGAATCAAAGCAAATTTTGCTTTGAAGAAGCTAAATTTTTTTTCAAACCGTTCATATCAACAACTTTTGCAAATACTCGGTGCACACTGTGAGTTCTGATGACGAAGTAGTGCTGTCTACGTTGATGTGCCAACGCCAATTTATTGCTTACCCAGGCAACTTCTGAACAAGAAGTATGGGTTTCCCATGCAAAGAAAAGAGACGGCAAAGAACGGCAAAAATCCACCGAAAACCCAAACCGCAATGGAATGTCCGCGAGTTTTCCTATGTTTTTCCGTCTCTCGAAAATTGAGTGAACACATGTTTTCCAAATTAAATTTTCAAATTTCGAATAAATAATACTGCTTACACAACATTTGCATATACATATATTTAAAAAAATGTCCTCATTCATTATTCTTTAGAAATCTGTACTTAGTAAAGTTCTGGTTCAAATGAGCCAATTCAGGAAATTCAAAACTTGTCGAATGACTCCTCAGTACAACCCTTAAAAGTTCTAAGTTTTTTTGGCATTCGATATTCTGGAAATGGATGCTATGTTCAAGATCTTCGGTATTGCAACAAAGCAACAGAGGACGTCCTCATATAAAATGGCGCACACAAGTGGAGAAAGACCAACCAACTTGTGCAAAAATTGTAGGCCACTGGAGAGGGCACAAACTAGTTGGTGAAGATATTGATTAGACCCCAGTCCACCTCGATCTGTTGCGCAATTGTAGGAAGAGTGGAGTCTCGCACTAACACACTGTTGCATTAGGATTAATAGCGCTGGATTGATGCACTGTCCGCACGAGTTCATTACACATCAAGACTCTTGCAGATTGAATAAAATTCAAATATTTGTCGAGGGTCAATTTGAAATAACCGGCTCCGTTCAGTTCCGTTTCAGTCAACCAAATCTTTTAATATGATCGGCAGAAAACATTGTCGCCTGATGAATTTCATGACGAGCCTTGTGGTCAAACTGATTCACAATTTCTATGAATTTTGTCGATTCGCTTCCAACCCTTTCTACAATTTATGTAAGAAGACTAGTTTAATTTAAACTCTGAAACCATTTTTGCCGACTCTTACCCCGAACGCGGAGGATATGTGGCTGTAGAATTGTACACCAAGATATACTTTTAATTCCGTCAGATTTATTTCCTGTATCCTGTTCCTAGAGTCGTTAATATAAGCTAAAGTGGGATTTTTTAAAAGCTATAGGAAAGTTTTTCAGAAAAAAAAACATACAATTCAGAAAAATGCATGAAATCTTTATTTGAATCGATAGAACGGTCCATATAATTTAATGCTTGAAGATTATTTCATGCAAATGTTGACCTTGACTGCGCCTCAAATGGTCCGTCCGCTTAGTCCAATTTTGGCATACTCTTTCCAACATTTCGGTCTGTATCTTACGAATAAATGCTTCAATGTTGTCTTCCAATGCGTCAATTGAAGCGTGCTTGTCTGTATAGACATGAGCTTTAACATAGCCCCACAAAAATTAGTCTAAAGGCGTTAAATCGCACGATCTAGGCGGCCAATTGACCCTTCCCGAACGTGAAATAAAATGTTCACCGAACTTGCCTCTCAATAAGTCCATTGTGGCATGTGACACCGTCTTGTTGAAACCACATGTCATGCAAGTCAAACTCTTGCATTTTGGGCAAAAAAAAGTTGGATATGATCTCACGGTAGCGCTCACCATTCACAGATACGTACGATTGGCATCATCTTTGAAGAAGTACGGTCCAATGATGCCACCAGCCCATAAACCGCACCAAACTGTGACTTTTTCTGGATGCATTGGTAGCTTTTGCAATGCTTCTGGCTGATATTCACTCCAAAATCGACAATTCTGCTTAGTTACGTACCCACTGAGCCAAAAATGAACTGACCATAAAATGGAAAAAGCGCGCGATTTGCAAGCGTTGTTCGTCTGTAAGACGATTCATGGTTAAATTATAGACCAAACTGACGATGTTTGACAGTGAAACAAAACACGAAACGTGCGTCAGCTGTTTGAACCAGTGTTGCCAAAAAAATAATAGCTAAAAAGTCACCCTTTATAATCAGCAGATCTCCTTTAATTCAACACAACCTAGAATATTGTCAAAATTCTGCTAGTATACGCTGCAAAGACTGAACATAGAAAGTTTCAGAAACGTGCTACTGCACTCACTCAAAGTGTGTGTTACAGACCTGCAAGCTTAATGCAGACTTTAAATGGCAACGCCTTAAAGTTGAGACATTTTGTACCAATCTTGACTGCAAAATGTGGCTTATGATGAAATAATTCAGTTCAAATTTAAAAGAGAAAAACATCTCAGACGAACACGTATTCTGAATTTTGTGGTGACGCACAGATTGATCGGGACTTACAAACATTTCATGAGTTATGAAACTTGGTGAATAACATAAACATTTGGTGGCCGTCGACCTCTGAGTGCAACACTTCTCTAAATTGGGCTGCGATGATGGGAAAAATGTCCCAAGATCCGCATACCCCTTTGCAGAGAAATGCTTTCAAAACTAAATTGGCGCTCTCAGCCCCATTTGCATACATAATTTGGTTATACGATTGTCAATAAATCATTGTTAGCGCGGTGATACCGCCTGTCAATCAATGTGATGGACTTTCTACTCCTTCGGCGGACACATAAAACTACTTTTGTCTTTTTATGTAAGTCCCTAAAAAAGAGTGTAACAATAAAAATATATCTCCCAAAACTATTTCACATGCAGTGATGATGTGATTGATGGATCTTTACGACTAAAAGTGAAAATTCCCCCCCGTCATCGTTTGTCGAGTTATTGCCTGTTCAAACTCTCTTTCAACACAAGGTCGGAGAAATCTCAAATTCGCTTGCTTGGTGACACCTATTCAATGGTTTCGCTATTCATAGGATAACTGGTGAATGAAAAAAGAAAAACATACAAACCACTTAAGTGTCAACAACAACAACCTCCAAGTGTTCAAACTTGTTTTAGTATCTTGCACCAAGTCCAATGATAACGAAAGTAGACCAACATTGTAATTCAAGTCATGAAAGTGGCCTAGACGCCACCACTGCCGTTGCCGATGCGAATTTTGCGAATTCAACAAGTTGTTCGGTTAAATTAGTTCAATGACTAATCAGTTCGCATGTGCCTTGACGTCGATATACTCCTGTTTGAATTTGTAAGACCGTCGACGGATGAGCATTGTCTGGGGTTTTTGCACAGTACTTTGATCTGTTCCCCGCCACTAAGGAGTGTTCTCAAACAATGGACGGGTGTCCATTTCCGAATTGATTGCGTTTTAATTGCCCCACAGCGGCGTACACCGCACTACACGCTAATCTGACTAACTAATTCCGAGCGGAGAACAAACAAACAGCCACAGGTATACTCGTAAATTTTTAATTTCCTTTTTCTTTCTAATGAATAAACCAGCGCTTGTGAGTTTCACTGCTCACAGCGGCGGCGCTGGTGACAATTTATTTATTACTTGCAGTTTGTCCAGCGGCTCTATCAAGATGGACTGGTTTCTTAAATATTCAATTTCACTGCTGCCTTTCATTCAGTGGTGCAATGGATGGTTGAGGTGATTCCGAAGTAGAATATAGGAGAAAGGTCACAGACCTCGCCTCCTAATGATGTGTTTCTGTCTGCCCGGCAAGCATTAAATGGTGTTCTGTTTCCACCACAAGTTCCGGGGCGTACACAAGAACTGTTACGCAATAAAATACGTGTATCGCGAAGCATTCTCAGTCAAGAGAGTGACAGAGACGATTATCGAAAAGGGGGCAGCAGCAATTAATTCTGTTCCCAAGCCCCTTTCCATTTTCATCTTTCCATCCACCGAACCGCTGTCAGGGAGCTAGTATCATTAAAATGCTGGATCTCATGTCGTCAGCAGAATGTCATTTGTCAATCGTCTTTTGACAGCGTCCCCCTCCTCGTTTAGCGAACGTAAACAAAACAAAATCTGTGCAAATCTCGAGTCTTGACCGGTGTATGTGACTTTATTCAGCATACCGTCCGATTGCAGGTAAATGTATTCAGAATTCGCAATTATTTTTGTTCATTATGTCACTGTTGTGCTTCGCAGCGAGGGAATTTATATTCATCGACATCGGGATTCTGGTTGTCGTGCGGTAATCGAGGCACCGCTGCTGCCTACATCAACACATGCTGCAGTGCGCAATTCGCTTGTTGCCGCTGCGCAGCAGCAGATGTTTTCATGGCAAATAACCGGCAAGCGGAGTTCTTTTCCCCATACTTAGTCCATATCCGACTACCGGACTAGTTCTCAAGTCACAGATCAACCGGAGGCAGTTCAAAATTCTCTCTATATCATCATCTTACAGCCCGTTCGAGTGCACAAAACAAGAAACTCTAACGACGTCTAAAGCTACGACGATGACGACGACTTTGTTCCGTCAGGTAAATTGTGGCTTGGCATCGCGAGCGAGGAGGAGCGGCTTTGTGTCCGATCTTGAAGAATAAATATGGTCAACTTGGGAAAGATCTGTTTCGCCATTGTTGGGAATGAAGTGTAGGCCGAATAGGGTACTCAAAGATCTTGCGTTATACGCCATGCATACACACATGCGGCTGTATCTCCGCCGCGGGCTATCTTTTGTGATTCATGATTCTCTCTGGCCACTTTTGTGCCTCCGTTCAATTATTGTTTCTCATTATATTTTGCCGCTGATAATTGTCGTAGGTAATCGTTAATCGCGCGCTTGTGTCGGTGTGTTGTGCGTTAGGCAACTTCATGGCCAGTCAAACATGGGCATGGTGTGCGCGATGAAAAACAGAAAAAAGAACAACCACACACGATTTTGCACATGCGGGCCACTCGACATGGTTTTTGGTATCTTCGGAGAGACCAAAACAGAACCACACGGCTTTTCATTTCGACTGTAATTTAGTGGAGCTCAGAACTTGTTCTCGAGTTCTCTTTACAGATCGTAATCCCAAATGAACAAATGAATGAAATATTATTCTTCTACTTCAGAATGTAGGTCTACAGGTTAAGAGCGATGGCACGGTGTGTCCCATCAGCGGCTTGGTTAGAAAGAGAGAGAGAGGAGAAAGCCTACAGCGTCGACAGCGCGAGTTCAAAAGCCGAGTAATATAGGCAAATGTGTCTTGGTTCGTATGTTAATACCCTTGAATTGATAATGACCTTTAATGTCTTACACACCAGATTGAGCTATTTCTTTTTAAATGAATTTTTAACGATTGCATTGGGCTTGAGGCCGTCGACGTAGACGTGTTTATGTTTGTTTCCGATCCGCATGCCATCCACACAAGCCGTTTTCGTTTGTCTATCGCGGCATACGGTAAAGAGTGCATAAATTAACTCCCTGTCCATGGAAGAGACGAAAAATGATTACATTAGGTTCTACTCAATAAATAATGATTCAGACAAAATAGAACCATAAAAGAGGAGAAGGGAGCCAGATAAGCTATACGTGCGCGTCGACAGACGAGTCAATTCGTTGCAGTCGAACAACAGACACTGGCTTATGGTAAGCTGCGAAGAAATGGAAAGAGATCCCGGCTTTGGAATTGATGTTTCATGGTATGTTGACAGTTTAATGTGTCTCGACTGTTTCCGGTACATGTTTGCCTGCAATCTATAGTTGAGTTGACCATATAATCGGTTGAGAGAGCTATTGTGCCGGTGGTCAAAGAGGATTCCCAGGAAATGCTTCCTTAAGCTAACGCTTTTGCTAAACTACATCAAGTTGGGAACTACTATTCGCCAAGCAGAAACAGATTAACTTGATAACTTGATGACGCACACCGGGCTAGGACGCATACGGTTGATCAGCGGCTCAATTACATAGAAAATGGTGACCGCTGATTTATGAATATATTTAAAACCTGTGTACTGGTCACGAGAACCGGTTTTTCAATATTTTTTTTTGTTATTGTTCGAAGTCAGAACGAACTGCATAACAAGCTGGAAAACATTTTGAAGAGAGCCAAAGAGCTGTAAACAAAGTTGAGAATTGTTTGAATTAGGGGTCAAGACGGAAAATGCGTTGTAATTGCAATTGCAAAACAGCGGTTTTTATAATGTGTGTACAACTGTTAGTAAATTAGAATTATTGAATTTAAAAGTTACTATATAAAAAATTAATGCTTCGCTTGATTTTGGTACCCCTGCTCCTATGGAATGCAGAAAATATTTTGTACATGCCGCTTTTGTGGTAATTTCACACGCCGTCATAAGTCACCGTACGACGTTTAAAAATGCTCGTTTTCAGTTCCAACCGTGTTTGGTAACATAATGGATTACATTTCAGAATTGAAATAAAAAGCAAAGCCTATTTGTGTATAACAGAAAATTCAGTTTTAATTTTGTTTGTCTTTATTTAAAAAAAAAAAAAAAAAACAAATTTTTAATTCATTTACACGTCCTGCTAAATTATTATCCCACAGTAGGTTCCGAGTAGCTTGTTGAACCCCCGCGGGATTTGAGGACAGCTTTTGGTCTTCGCAGCATTGAAAAAACCAACTTCAGGGTTAAATCTTCGGTAACCCTATCCCATTCTATTAGTAGAACTTCCTTGAGTTTAGCCCTTGAAGTTATTGTGTGCCTGTGTAGCTGCTTCTCCAGGAAATCCCACATATGCTTAATGGGATTTAAATCTAGACTCTGTGGAGGAGAATACAACTGTGTCGGGGCATAGTATAATAACCACTCTTTGACTTTTCCAGTTGTGTGCTTAGGGTCGTTATCCTGCTGAAATATCCAGCCACGATTTTAACCCAATTTCTCGACCAATGACTCTAAGTTCTCCCTCAGTATATCCAAAAACATGTAATAATAATAATAATTGAGTGGCACAACAGCCCACAAGGGACCAGGGTCTAGCTTCTACAACAAGTACTCGTGTTGTGCGTGCTCCTGTTCTCTCATGAGTAGAAGGGACCTACAGTTTTTTGCAGACTCCGAATGGCGAGATTTGAGAAGCTTTTCATGGAAAAGTGATACTCTTTGAGTGTTGTCAGGAACTCGAAAGAGGTGGTACCGTGAAAAAATGCGAGGTGTCGAACCTAGAATTTCTGTGCTGGTCCATATATCCTTCTGTGAATACCAGCTTTCCCACACCGGACCAAGCAATGGAGCCCACATCATAATACTGCCTCCACCATGTTAAATTGTTCTTTGGCGATTTTTTATTTCCAACTTTGTGCCACTCTTTCGCCATACTTTCTATGGACCATCGTGGTCGAAAATGCTGTATTTATTTTCATCAGTGAACAACACCTTCTTCCAAAATGACAAATCATCGTCTTTCCGTAAATTTGAAAAGTCCATGCGTTTCCTGCGTTTGCACTTATCGACGGCTTCCTACATGGTGTTCTCGCAAAATATCCATGTCTATTTAGGATCGTTTGGATCGTCCGCGTACCGACTTCTTTGTTGTCGGTATCCAAGACTTGGTTTTTTCAGACGGTACAAATTGCTTTTGGCTCTTTGCGAACAGTGTCGATAAAGACCCTTTCATCTCTTGCGGTTAATTTCCGTGGACGGCCTGATCTTCGCACGTACTCAATACTAGATTATAGATTTCTGTAATATACTGAATGGTTGATTTTCTTTTTCCAACGCATTTAGCAATTTCTGCCAATCATTATTCAAGTACAAATTCACAACCACTTGTCGAAAATCTACAGAGGTTTCTTTTTTTTCGTTTGCGCTGTTCCGCTGACATGTCACTTTTTGGAGCAAAAGAAGCTTATAGACAAACTAATGTTTCAAGAATATCAAGATTTTTGTTCGAGAAAAATGAATAAATAAAAATTAAGTTAATTATAAGCGAAACGGGGGAAATTTACCGGAAACAATTAGCGTACGATAAATTAGGTCGTTCGTTTGGACATTTATTGGAAATATTTGAATTTTATCTGTCGACCGATGAATTTTGTCGGCCTGTGTAAACTTAGCAGAAAAGTAAATTTTGAAATACAACATAAACATGCTGAACAGCAACACATATGGAATACGTGCATTAATGAGATTTCCTTTACATAAAAATCTTCTCTAAAAGTAATCATTTTCTTTGTTCTGCTGTTATAAATTTAAGCTCATTTGGATTGATTCCAGATTTTAATGCATTTTTATTAATTCATTCTACATTACTTACATGCTAGACAAACGTACTTAAAACTAGCCTACCAGTAAATTCTAAGGATCTTAATTCTAACTTACTGACTCTTCACGAAAACTCTAAACTGATCTAAGATTTTGCTGTACGCCTTTCGGCCTCTTGTTTTTTTTAAATTCATTATTAAAACTATTTTTTCATAATTCATCCAAAGAAATTGAAAAAAAACTTGAATTCCTGCATTGTTCTTATTTCTTAACCTAACTCATATAACTATCTACACACTAGCTAAACTTAAACTTATTGCTATGTACAATTAAATTAACCTAAAACTTGACTCTACTTAACTATCTACATTTAACTTAACCATGTCCGTAAAACTATATGGACGCGTGCACCAGGGCATGGTAACTTTATTCGGAAGATGTTTGATGTGAACTGCATCCTATCGAGGACACCTTGCTGTCGCAAGGATTTCAATGAAACACTTTCGGAATATGTTAAGGAGATAATCATCCCTGCCATATTAAAGGCAATTGTGAAAGAATATAAAATCAGTACCAATTTGATTGCAGTTTTACTATCAAAAAGCATTTAAGAAAGCACGTGCCAAATGCTGTCATTCAAACATCATACCGATTATTTACATTTATGAACGGAAATTTTACAGTTATGCAACAGTTTTGCATTTATGGACTAAGCCGTTGTGGGCACTCTTTTCTTCAGAGACGAGGTATAGAAAGTCCTTGACTACTTCAAAGTTATTGCTGTCGGCGATGCTGGATGGACCTTTCTTGATGTCATCATTTCTACTTTGTTTTGCTCTCGTTTGCCGCCAGACTCGTTTCAGTCTTAGCAAACTTTTCATTGACGGCTGGTGAAATCACATGTAATACGTTTGAGCCAACATTTGAACGGACATTTTAAAGATCGTACCTCTAGTGTTAAATTGGAAGTGTCTTCTTAAAAATGATGAGTGGAAGAAGTCATACATCAGTGCGGTGCCTCGTCTAAAACCTTGAAGGTATCAATTAAAGCATTAACGACCTAATTGAGCAGTGAAACTTCTCCATTGTCACTCTATACAGTTGGTCGATATGTCAGAATAAGGTTCTCCGATGCATTTTGAAAAAAATTTATGCATCGAGTTTATATTCATCCTGAACATTTGCTTATTGATCTTTCAGAGGCACCCGAATCGAATGTGTGGATTCCTTTCAATATTTTCATTTTAGGTGTAACTACTCCTTGTTTTTTTCCTTCTGGAGAGGCTATTTCTTAAACAACTTGATTGAACTGAAGGTATGCTATGGCTCCATTCAGTGTTCAGTGTTATTCTAACGAGCCACAATCGACTTGAAAACACCTCGTGGTTTATTAAACAGCAGAACTTTGCCAAATTAAATGCCTTATTATGGCTATCAAGCTATTGATTGTCAAATGCTATCAATCATCAATTTTGTTGACATTATGATTTGTGATTGATCAATTTCACTCTATTTTGAATGATTGTTGTAATTGATAAATAGAATTCGGTTTATTTTGAGGTTATGGATTCAGATTAATTTTGAACTTGAAATTGATTTTTCATTTTAGTTTGTATATTTTGTACGTTAGATATACATATGATAAATATAATCAACACATCAAAGACCAGAAGGAACACTATTATTTGGCAAGGTGTTGGTGTTCATATACCCAGTGTCGTAGTACCACGTTGGACATATTGGATCCACATTATTCAATGCTATTAATTAAACAATTTTAAATGAAATCCCCGATGTAGTTTTGTGTTTTTTTTCATTTCGCATTCATTAAATGGTTGTATGTATCCTACACTATTTAAAGTTAATTCGAATTGCATTCCTTTTAAATTTTGCTGATGCTGTCGATTCATAAAAATTCTATACCTTTGTAATAAAGAAATCCTTGCAATCAATCGTTCTAACTTCCATCGACAAGGATGTTGTAAAGGGTAATTTTTAACTATTAACTTTATGGCAACACTGGTTTAAACAGCTGCCGCACGTTTCGTGTTTTGTTTCACTGTCAAACATCTTCAGTTTGGTCTATAATTTTACCACGAATCGTCTTACAGACGAACAACGCTTGCAAATTATTGAATTTTATTATCAAAATGCGTGCTCTGTTAAGAAAGTTCATCGCACGATTCTTCCATTTTATGGTCAGTTCATTTTTGGGTCAATGGGTACGCAAATAAGCAGAATTGTCGATTTTGGAGTGAATATCAGCCAGAAGCATTGCAAGAGCTACCAATGCATCCAGAAAAAGTCACAGTTTGGTGCGGTTTATGGGCTGGTGGCATTATAGGACCGTACTTCTTCAAAGATGATGCAAATCGTAACGTAATTGTGAATGGTGACCGCTACCGTGAGGTGATATCCAACTTTTTTTTGCCCAAAATGCAGGAGCTTGACTTGCATGACATGTGGTTTCAACAAGACGGTGCCACATGCAACACAGCACGCGCAACAATGGACGCCTAGATCGTCCGATTTAGGGGCTTTAGACTATTTTTTGTGGGGTTATGTTAAAGCTTATGTCTATACAGACAAGCACGCTTCAATTGACGCATTGGAAGACAACATTGAAGCATTTATTCGTAAGATACCAGCCGAAATGTTGGAAAGAGTATGCCAAAATTGGACTAAGCGGGTGGACCATTTGAAGCGCAGTCAAGATCAACATTTGCATGAAATAATTTTCACACACTAAATACGTACTATCGATTCAAATAAGGATTTCATCCATTTTTCTGAATGTGTGAATCTGTATGTGTTTTTTTTTTCTGAAAAACATTCCTATAGCTTTTAAAAAATCACCCTTTAGTTGGTTTTCAGAATTTGCAACACAATACAGATTCTACGAATGACTGAAATGTCATTCTATCAACAAATCAATAATTGACAATCATTATACGGACACCTCGAAACGATCAGTATCAATATCAATGCGATAATTGGCAAAAATAATAGGGCTGATCGGCGTGGTGTAATGGATAAGTGCGTCGACCCACACACCGAAGGTCTAGGTTCGATTCCCAGACGGGAAAGCTCTTTCGAGATGCTGACAACACTCATAGAGTATCAATTGTCTATGAAAAGCTTCTCAAATCTCGCCGTTCGGAGTCGGCAAAAAACTGTGGGTCCCTTCTACTCGTGGGAGAACAATAGCACGCACAACACGATTAGTTGTTGTAGAAGCTAGAAACCTGTCCTTTGTGGGTCGTAATGCCATATAAATCTTTAGACAACAAACAAAACTTGTAAGTTTTAGTTTTAATACTTAAAAAAAAATCCCATAGTTAAATGCAACATAAAAGTATAACCACACCTTTAAAATTGCGGCTAAGGGGATATTCTAATTGATTACGGTACGTTCTTTCAAACCTGCGAAACCGTACTTTCTATTCTTCAAATTTCAAATTTTTCGTTAACATTATGTTTTTCGTTAAATTTGTGTTTCGCACAATTTAATATGGGATCTCTCTTCGAACAATTCAGCTAACTTTCTATTAATTTTTTTCAATACGGAATCCTCCAAATATTACCAGCAATGCACAATCGCTGTCGCACAATGTTGTGGAGTTTGGCGCCGTTACATAGAGTCCCGCAATCAATCATAACATCCCTATAGCTGCAGTTTTCACGGTCCTGTTATTTGGAAGACATTTACATTCAATACTCTGCATATACAAGAATGCTTTGATAATTAAATAAAAAAAAAGACAAGGGATTCGAGTGAGAAACACATTTGTATTTTGTCAGGCTCTATCTACCTGTATACCAGGGGTTTTCCGAAAAGTACTCTATTGCCGAAGTCAAACTACATACTGAGTCTAACAACATTAAGTCCCCTGTAGTGGATGTTCAGGTTTAATTATATTTATTTCTTTTATTGGCACCATAATATTGTTTGCTCTGTATGAGGAACGTTTTTTGAACATTTTAAATAATCTCTTAACAATACATGCTGCTCCTTTATATTCGTGGTCATTACCTCACAGGCAGTCTACGTAAATCCGCGATTGTAAAATAAGACCCAAATATACGCAGTAATTCTCTTTCCTCAACTATCCATGACCTTAACAGGTAATTACTTCTGTTACTATTACTTGGGTTGTACACTTACCTTATCCGGAAGGATTTCCCGTCAGTCTCTAAACCTGAGATATTTGAGCTGCAAGAAGAAAAACAATAGCGTCTACAATAAAAGTAATTGTTGCTTGTCCCGCCGCTATGGACCACAAGAGAAAAGAAGAGGCGTCTACATCTCTGTTGTTACGACGCATCAAATACTGTAACATTCCGTGCCGTGACTATCTTCATTTACAAATGTGCTTTAATTACTACATACCTCAAAACTAGGTTGTATATTGAATGCATGTATAATTTTTTAAAGGCAATAATTATGCAGTCTGCTTCATTTAGCTGTCTGCCTTCAATGCATCTTTCTCACGCTTGTGGAGTGCTGGCAGGTACTGGTTTTTGTATTTCAATTCACGTTTCGGATTAGGTACTTGGGATTTTTTTTCTTTTAGACGGTTAAGTGGAAATACTTCAGATCACGTGATTTCTTTTGTTTTTAACAGAGAGATATTGATAGTTATTAAATTTAAAAATAAGAGCCAGAATTGCATCATAATTTAAATTGTGGTGATGGTCATATGTGTGGTCGCCGTGGCGTAGTGGTTAAGTGCGTTGACCCACACACCGCGTCTTCGATTCCCAGACGGGACACTTCGCAGTTTTTTACGGCACCACTTCTTTCGAGTTGGTGACAACATTCAAAGAGTATCAATTGTCTAAAAAAGCTTCTCAAATCTCGCCGTTCGAAGTCGGAAAAAATCTGTAGGTCCCCTCTACTCGTGAGAGAACAGTAGCACGCACAACACGATTTGTTGTTGTAGAAGCAAGGCCTTGCTCCCTTGTGGGCTGTAGTGCCACTTAGTTATTACTATTGGCGGTCATATGAAGAATGATTTTTATTAAAAGGGTTAGGGTTAGAATCTGTACAGCTTCCAGTGCCTGGGCAAGAATTCACCGCACAGAAAATTGTTTCCAAAATCTTCTTTGCGGGCAAACGTGCTTTCCTTCAGTAATGGAGAAAAATTGGAAACACGTGTCTATGTGATTTGATATGCACCTGGAATCTGCGATACTAATATGGAATCACCTTTCTCTTCTCCTGCAATATTCAGCACACACTGCATTTTTATCTTTTTTGCAGGCGAAAATAAAATGCTGCGCAATCAGTCCGACGCTGGTAATAAAGTTTGCATTAGTTACTTCGACTAAAGATCTTACTTTATGAGCACATAAAGTCCCTCGCAGCCTTTTTTCGGTTTGACGTTTATGAAATCGTAGGTTGTGGTCCTGTCTGTCACACTCGTACAAATTGTTGTTGTTTTTGTTTGTGTACATTTTGTCTATTACAATTATTTTTTTATCAATTATTTCTTCATCTTGTAAAAAACAATTCTTTTGTGCATTTTCAGTTAGTGCAGCAATAAAAAAACACATTTTGCGTGAAGGGTGCATTTCGTTTGTACCCTGTTAAGAATAAGTATGTGTATGTGTGTAAAGGTATCTACTGTGTAACATTTTAGGCGAATTTCTTCATATCTCAAGTTAAGCATCTACTTTTTGGTTTCAAACTTGTTTTTTATTTTTTGTAACACTCACACTTCAAAAGATTAAAATAGTAGTATAAACTTGGAACAAAGATTCTCCAGAAACCAGGACGTAAAAGTTAACTAGTCGTTTAGAAAAATTTAGCATTCCATTTGTCAGTTTTCAGTTTCATTTATCTTCAAAAACTTAACGTTCTATGCATTTACTTTTAAAACTGAGAACGATGAACGATAGCAAACGTCCGTATGCTATACCATTGCAGGTAAGCTCACATGGCTTAATCGTGACAACTTCTGTCCTGCAACATTAGTCCAAAATGGAGAGGAGTAGATCGTTTATAGATTAAAGTTAAATAAGTCTATTGATACCTCCAAAGAGTTGCCTGTCACATTGTTTTTATGTTTCAAAAAATGTACTTCTTTATTTCAGTCCGGGGTGGACCTGGGTCTCAAACTTTTCCAACAAGCACGATCTCTTGAAATCTTCTACTAATTTCGCAGTCTACGTTGGTTGAGGTCCTTCTGGATTGTATGCGCCATCTCAGACGAGATCATAATCGTTTGCCTTGTCCTAATGGCTAACATTCAATGACTTTTGACCTATGCAGTGTAATACATCGTTTCCACGTGACCTTGCCATCTTAAGCGCTATATCTGTAGATGCTTAACATGTCGCCGTACAGCCTATAGAGTTCGTGGCTGAATCTTCGACTCCAGATGCCATCAACACATAAACAAAAATCACTCGTAGCACTGTTCTCTGGACAAGACCTGGGTCTTTTCCCATCCGCTTTTAATAATGTCCAAGTTTCTGCGTCATAAGCAGGATAGGGTGATCGAGGTGTTATACAATGTCAGCTTCTTTTAAAACAAATTACATTAAGTATATAAAGGAGTGCGTTAATGAAAATGGATTAGAGCTTTCCTTTTTTTGTGTTGGGCAAAAAATTTCACAGGTCAGGCATATCGCTGTGTTTTTTTACCCATCAACTCTCACCTTTATTACCTAAATATGTTTTCAAAAATCTTTAAAACTAACCCAATTAAGACATAACTCTTTATTCATAATGTCTGTGACTTTCTGGTCAAGTTCTAGAACAGACTTCTGTCGCGTTCGTTTCATCCAGCAAAAGGTTGCCACAAACCACAATTAGTTCGCTAAAGAAATCTTGCCAATCTCAAAATGTCACTCCATAAATGTGGACTGCTAACTATTTGTCCATCTCTGGAACACAGTCCACATCCGATGAGTCGAAATTAAATTTTTAACGACTTTAAAATTAAGACAAAAATTACTAGTCCGCAATTCGGCAGTAAAAAGTTTTATTGCCATGCCACAGGAACACCCCTGTCTGCCTGGGATGGTTACAAACGCGTAGGGAGCTGGTAAATCATCACTCGTTTATGAGCAATCATATTTGGAAACTGGCAAAACGAAACTATCGGCTGTCTGAGCGGATGGGAAATGAAAAATGCCAAAAATATTTGTTTCGCTTCACCGGGGAATATTTTCGCCGCCTCCCTCTGTACACAGCGGCTACCAACAATCGCGTTCAGGTTTCAGTTTCAAAAAGCCGCGATTATCGTCGTTCTCCGGTACATTTTGCTAAATCCGACCCGCTTTCATTTTGAGTGGCTGGGTGCCTATCTCATTTCGCATCGTTTTTATTGTTGCCGTAGGGTGTATCTTATTCATGTGTACTTTCTCTTTTGTTTTATGGCGTCTAGAAGTTCTTCAAATGTTCTTTTATGATGGTGGATTCCTTGATAGTTTAAATGCTTCGAGAAGCAGTTGAAAAGTGAAGATGAGTGAGAGTGAACTATGTCTGCGTGCAGAAAGTCGCAATCTGTCTCCTGCTCATAAAATCAATCTGAGGTCTGAAGTCAATTGATTGGGGAGGATGAGGCTGATGTTCAATTTGTGGAACTCTTCTCATTCTGACGGAAAATTCTTTGGGAATGAATGTTTCATGCCGGAGCGGGTCGGTTTCACAATTTTGTGGAACGTTTGACCTTCTTAAAATGTAAATGTAGTTAAAGGCGTTGCAAGCAGAGTTTAAGTTGAAGAATACATTGCAGTGACGCTGTAAATTATTCGGAATTAGGATGATCATCAATTCAAAGAGGAATAGTCGGTCGAAGACAAGCATACCCGATGAGTGAGATCTCAGTGTGGTTTGACCGGTCTACAAGAGAGGACAGTCTTCCTAGCAAGATCCTCACTGTCGTTTTCTGTGAAAGCCAGAAATCGCTTTAGAGTAACCTGACCTTATCAATGTGGCTTCAGAGAAGGTACGTTCCACAATAGACCGCATTTTCACACGGTGGCAGATCCTGTAAAGGACCTAAGAAGTGCCAATCAGAACTCACTATTTATTTGTCGATCTCAGAACGGCATGTGACAACGTAAATAGAGACGACATAAAGCCCCATTATAATGTGATATTTATAATCAACTTAATTGCGTTACTTTAACTGGTGACATTCGGGGCTCTCATACTTGTTGTTATATTCTTAACAAGATGACCTAAGACGTCATCATACAAAGCCACTTGTGTGTTCCTCAAGTATCAGTCTTTGTTTGACCTTGACAGGCAAGCTGCAAATAAGTTTAAATTAAATAAAACTTTAGTAAGGTCCTACTTTTAAAGAATAGGAATACAGTACAGTGTCTAGTTTCGAAATCCTACCAAACTTGTCAGATTGTGTCGAGTGAGAGCTCCCACTGCTCCGTTAAGCCACACAAACGCGGAGAAGGCTGGCGAGAGACTGTCCTAGCTGGAGAGACATGTTTCTTATGGACCAGGTTTACCTCGTACTGTAGCGCTACATCATGAAAGCAAAGAAACATGAAGGTCAGCAATAAAGAAAATCGCTTTTTAATCTGACTGAAATTGATTCGTTAATTATTAGTTTATATTTGAAGAGCTATCTAAAACCTATCTAAACGTTGTTCAGGAATTGTTCCGATCTTAAGGTGCAGAACTTTTCAATGAACCAGTGTAGTCAACGGTTTCTTGTAGTTTTCACTTCTTGGTACAGCACGTAGAGTTCGCAGTTGTATTGTCACGCCATTCTCCTTTCCCACGGTTAGGACTATATATTCGTCAAAGATTTCGAAAATCAGAAGAATTCGCCCTGCCGTTTTGCCAGAATTCGCGGCTTTTTGAAACTGGTCCTTCGCCATAGGAGTTGTGACCCTAGCTGTTTCGACTGAAATAAAATTGGTTACAAAAGGCGTCAGGTCACCAATAGGTTGCCACTCGTGGAGCTAACTTTAGCCTCGACGTAATGAATCTCCGTAACAACCTTAAAATCATACATTACAGGTATAGATTTTTCTGTTTTCCTCTAATTTGTTCAGGGGGTCTACCACATAACTAGATTCTACCAAATTCTAGTTCTTATTTTCAAAATCGGCCAAATATGCAATTCTTATAGCAAATCTTCTAAACGGAGGTCGAGCAGCTGTCGTAATGCTAACTTTGTTTCATTTCGGTTCGTACTACGTAAATCGAAAGTGAATGTCAAAATCAATCAAATTCGGAAGGAGTAGATATGAAAAGTGTCCAACAGGATGTGCTAAATGTTATTATACTGTATGTAAAATATACATACAACTACTTGCAGCAGAGTAGTCGCCGTGGCGAAGTGGTAATTGCGTCGACCGCTACGCAAAAAGTCTAGGTTCGATTACCGGACAGAACACCTCGCATTTTTTCACGGCACCACCTCTTTCGAGTTGCTGACAACACTCAAAGAGTATCAATTGTCTATGAAAAGCTTCTCAAATCTCGCCGTTCGGAGTCGGCAAAAAACTGTAGGTCCCTTCTAATCGTGAGAGAACAGTAGCACGCTCAACATGAGTAGTTGCTATAGAAGCTAGGCCCTGGTTCCTTGTGGTCAATTATTACTTACAGCGGATCCTTGGCCTAGAACAATGAATCTGTCGAAAATTAAACAATAATCTGTCGAAACTAGAAAATTTTGCTGAAAAAACTAACGATTCGATTCTTCTTTTACCGGAAAAAAACAACCGGAAGCAATTTTTAAATCGTATCAAGAGTAGAATCGAGTCACGTAGTATGCCCCCCGGTACGGAATTTTTTTTTTTTAACTCAATAGATTGCATAACTTCAGTTACCACCAGCATCGTCTTCATATTTCTTATCATAAGCTGTAATAATTTCAACACACGGCACCTGGGCATTGCTCATCAAAAACGGACGTTAAACTATCAAAAATTTGTTGACGGTCTTGCGTTAATTTATTCCAAATACGCAATATTGGATCTTGCTGGTAAATGTTGTACTTTTCCCCCAGGAATCAGTTGACTTATTTACGCATTACGCGTTTTAAAATATTGGCTCTCAAACAAATATTTTTCCTGCCCCAAATGTACTCCAATCACCGCTATGTAGACGAACTTCTTAACTACCTCAAGGCCGGAGCTTTTCATAGTGACTTTTACCGGAGTGGTGGAATTGTGTGTGTTTGGTGTATATTCTTTTGCCTTGGAACTCGTTCGTTCCGGCTATCTGTAAATCAAAAATATGAATGTCTAACCATTACGCGAATTTTTTGGGCTAAAAACGCATATCCTCAAAAACAGAAATTGTGTGTATATTCGCTTTTTTACTGTCAATCTTTGATAAAACTGAAATGTTAAATAATCACTAAACTGCCAGGAATAATAATACCAGGTATGACCTTTCTAATGGTATTTTGTGTAGTCCTTTTATAGGAACTACACAAGGAAGGCTACAGATTATTGAAACCAAATATATACATAAATTGTAGATTTCTTTTTACCACTTCTTCTTCAGTGCAATGAAGAGGATGTAGATTTTGAACCCAAAAAATATTAAAACTTAAGCAAATCGTCAAAAAATAGAATGCTTCTAATGTCTTTTAATCTTTGCACTCTCCAATTAACTGCAAAACTGCAGTTATAAATTCAAGAAACAACCATCCCTAAATCTTATTTAATCAAAATATCACATGAAGATAACGCTTAACACTTGCCAAATGTACGTCTAAACACGAACTCTGAACAACATGTTGCTATTTGAAGTAAACAACCCTATCAGGGAAAGGAAAAAGTAATCCGATAGCACGACGACGAACAGTAACACCTCCCAGATAACACTGACACAAGTTTAATTGTACTTAAGCCTATAAAAATTACCTCATTTGATCTCTTTAATATTTTGCACCGAAGAGCACAAATTTCAACTCAGTCAGAGTGTATTTGCAGGGATTTCGCAAAGCTGGCAAACTGCATTCATAACTTTTGAGGTTACCCACCAAATACACCGACTGACCCCGCGCACCTCGCTCAAGAGTTCAATCGACATTCATCGGTGCGTTTAACAACCTCCCCACCGCACACTTAAACAACTTTGAACCGCCGTGAATCATTTTGCAAAACGAATTGAATAAGTTATTCAAATTCGCATATTTCACGGCTAGCGGAGTCATTGTTTCCGTAAATCATTATCACGCTTCAAGTAGAACACTTCATTGTCTTCGATTCAATGTCAATTGGAGCATTAAACGCCGAGTTTATTCATGAGTTCCACAAACAGTCGAAAAATTCGCATCAAATGGAGCAGAAAAACCATTCATTCGCACAGACGATTGACTCTGATGTAAATGGGGAGTTGGTGGGAGATTAAGAGGTATTCCAAATAAGTTGCAAAAAAAAAAAAGCATTCATAGGCAATCTTATTTCTGTTATCTCTTGTATACTCATAAACGAGTCGGCAGATAAGAGCTGTAATCTAATTGCGAGGACTGAAATAGAGGCAGTTAAACAAAGTTTATACAAAAAACAGTTTTCCTTTATTAACGATAACGAATAAGTAAAAAGAACATAGACAAACACCACGACATCCTCCCACAGTAACATTTCTTAAGCATACACGCAATCATCCCTGGAACGCGACGAGTTTACAACTTTGCAGCAATGTTTTTGAGGTCGACGTATGCCCCAGTGATGACTTCTTTTCCAGTCTCCACGACCAATGTGCGGAAGTAGACGCGTTTGCCCTCATTCCACATATCCACTTTCAAGGTCTGCCCAGGAAGGACCGGGCTGGCGAAACGAACCTTCACCGCCTTAAAGAGTGACGCGTCATTGCCGGCGTACTTTGCTAGAACTGCACGCACCGAGTACCCGAAAGAGCACAGTCCATGAAGAATTGGTGTTTTGAATCCAGCGATAGCGGCAAAGCTAGGATCAATGTGCAGAGGGTTGAGGTCTCCCGACAAGCGGTATAAAGCAGCCTGGTCTTCTGTGGTCTTATATTGCACCGATGAGTCGGGGGAACGCTTTGGTGGTGGCAGAGTTGGTACGACTCCCTCAATGGGTTGCTTCTTGCCACCGAATTTTCCAGCGCCGACGACAAATATTGCACTCTGATTCTTTACCAAAAGACTGCCGCTCTCGGTGTAAGAGTCGCAATTGGTCACCACCACGGCTCCGGAGCCTTTGTCCATGACGTCAAAAACTTTTCCATAAGTGGTCAGTTTGCCGGAAGTTGGAAGATTATCCATGATCTCGATGTACTGCTCTCCGTGTAGGATGTTGGTTAGGTCCGCCTTGCCACCGGGCAGAGCAGTACCGACAAGATTGCTTGTCATGCTGAGCATCAGGCCGGGCATGACAAAGAAAGAGGGAAGTGGGCTGAAATCGGCGTCGTTCTCGTATAGGAACCTCATGTCAGCAGAGTTCTTGACGCTGGCTCCAACTCCTAAGGCGTACAGAATCAATTCCTTGGATCCGAACTTGAACACGTCCTCCACGCCCACTCGTCCCTCCTTCACGTTGTCGAGAACAGCCAACAAAGTTGCGCTGGCCTCTGCAGAGCTGTTGAGGCGTTGCATATCGGACATGTCCGTAACCTTTGACCACACGCTCTTCACGTACTCTGGGGTAATGTTTGTGGTGTCCAAAGATGTGCGAAGTACTGAGCCTCGTCCTCGAACAAACTGCACTTTTGCGGCCCATCCAGCAGCACTCTCGATGATGCTGCCATTATCTTCACATGATTCGTGACACAGGTAGGCAACGACGGGGGCGATCAATTGCGGCTTCAACTCTTGGAACAGTAAATCGGGCAGAATGCCCTCAGTCATACGGGACGCCGCTGTTGGCACTATAACGTTGCAGAACACATTGTACTTCCTTCCCTCAATCGCCACAGTGTTTGCCAATCCAACCAATCCCAGCTTGGCCGCACTGTAGTTTGCCTGTCCGAAGTTACCGTACACTCCCGAGTTGCTGGTTGTCATAATAATGCGGCCGTATCCCTGCTTCTTGAAGTAGGGCCAAGCTGCCCGGGTGGTCATAAAGCTTCCCTTTAGATGCACATCGTGAACCAGATCCCAGTCCTGATCAGTGATGTTGGCGATACTTCTGTCGCGCAGAATACCGGCATTGTTTACCAAAATGTCGATTCTTCCGAAATTTTGAATTGCTGTCTCGATGATTTTCCCCCCATCGACGACGGAATTGTAATTGGCCACAGCAATACCGCCGAGTGCACGAATTTCATCAACCACAACATCAGCGGCGCGCTGTGAAGCTCCTTCTCCCTGGAAAGTTCCGCCCAGGTCATTGACCACAACCTTTGCCCCACGCGACCCAAAGAGGAGGGCGTATTCACGTCCCAAACCGGCTCCAGCGCCAGTAATTACCGCAACTTTTCCATCGTAGCGTAGCGAATCAGTGGAAGCCATTTTGTGCTAACGTTTGTTTCTTCTTTTCACTCTTGCCCTGACACTCAGCTGAAGACGGACGAGTAACAACTGAAAATAGTGGAAAAAAGTGAATTCTTTATTATTGCCAGTTGGGTTTATTTTAAAATTGATAAAAGTAATCATAACTCGCAGTGGAGGTGAACTGCGATAAACAGGGGTATATTTCGGATTTTAATCAGATCTGTTGAACTTTGTACATTTTGATTGCACACCTTTATGGGTGGGGGATGGAATGATTTTCACTTTTTCGTCTTACCGGGTTAATACTGATGTACTGCTGATTTGGTGTGAGTGCGAGTTGTCAAGAAATTTCTTCGGTTTGTGATTGGGTTTATTCTAATTTCAAATAACCGTAGGGAGAACGGATGTGATTGAATGGTTTCTTTATAAACTTTGCTGTTGGACTGACACTACTTTGACAATTGTCACAGTTCCGACAGCTGTTCCATAACAGCGCTTCTAAAACTGTTGGGTTTCGTTGTGTTCGTTGGGTTTTTGATAATGAGATTCTCTAGTTGGTTGTTGAATTGGCTAAGTTCTGTTGTAGAGGGAATACATTTGATTTCATTTGAATTGTGAATCGATTTGGAATTCCTTCGTATTTGGTATTCACTTAATTCTTCTTTAGCTGCAGGTTTTACCTTACACAGGTATACCTATATCATTAATGAAGCGGTTTATTTATACACGTCTGTGCAAAGATCATGCAGTGAAGTTCGCAATGAACGAAGATACGAGGACAATATAAGTTCAATTCTGGTATGAAAGAGAACCAGCAATCGTGTTAGTAATTATTGGCTCATCTCGGGCTATGCTGACTGGTTGAACAATTACCCCAGAAAAAAAGCTGTTAAGTAATTATTCCATGTTCCAAGTTTTGCTTTCATATAACAAATCTTGTCTCTGAGTCCTCTCTTTAATTGCAAATTCTACAGTAATAATTGTGGGGACCGTATAGTCGTCTTTGGCTTTGTTCTAAGGACTCTGGTCAGTCACAGGAAGTCTCTTTGATTTACACATGTTTCCAGCAAACAGTTGTAGAAGCATTCAAGGCTATTGAAGAGTAGGCGAAACGAGCTGGTCTTAGACTGGCAGAGGGATACAACAAAATATATGCTGTCGACAACGAATCAATCCGCCGAACAACATCTCATTTGAAATGGGACAATTGACCCCTAAAACTTTGAGGTAGTTAAGGAGTTTGTCTTCCTCGGAGCAAACGTGAACTCTATTGGAGATTTTGCTCAGAATCAACCTTGACAACCAGTGTTATTTTGTTTTGTCCAAACAGCTAGCGTCGAAACTTCTCACTCGAAGGACTAAGATGATGCTGTAGAAGACGCTTGTCCGACCCGTACTCTTGTATGGAGCCGAGTGCTGGACAATAAGCAAAACGGCGGAGCAGATTCTTGGTTCTTTTGAAAGAAAAATTCTGCGACGAAAATATGGTTCTGTATGCGTGGAAGGCGAATGGAGGAGAAGACACAGCTGCGAACTCTATGTACTGTACCAATATGTGGATGCAGTTCGAAAGGTAAAAATACGTCGACTACAGTGGCGCTTCAGCTAAGAGAGTTTTTAAATCCCAGCCCCAGGGTTTGAGAAGGAGAGCAAGGCCGAACCTCCGGTATAGATACCAAGTGATTGCGGACGCTAGAGAGCTTGGTCTTGACAACTGGAAGCAGTGTGCAGCCTGCACACACACATGTGGAAACTATATGTACTGACTTCTTGTTCTTGCTGTGGTCCGTAGGTTATTAAATGGATCGATATGTCTCTAACATACATTCTCCCCTTTGGTGACTTTGGCCTACTATAGGCTGGAGGTTTTGATTGTGTTCGGCCATCGGAATGTAGAATGATTGTCTTATCCGCTGTTAATTAAATTTTAACAAGAGTGAGTTTCCTGCATATGTTACTTATCCTGTTTTTGAAGCATAATTTTACAATGCAGCCTTACTCCCCTATTGGGAATTCATGTGTGGAAGTTTCACAGAAACGATAAGAAGAAGATAGTCTTGAAATATGCTTCATCACATAAAAAAATGAACGCATTCCCAAACAGTTTGTTTTCCACATCCTTGCTTCTCTTTCCCGTTTGACAGTTAAAACTGCCCTGGTATAAGAATAAAATCGAGAAAGTAACTATAATCTTAAAGGATGGGAATATTGATTAAAGAAAGACATGAAAAGAATCATTGGAAGAAAATGATGCATATTTCTTTCCCATTAAGAGATTATTGCCAACTGATGATCTTGTCAATCATTGGTAGTAGAAGAGGCATCGGTGGGAGATACGTTGTTGATGCTGTGCAGGCCGCTAAGAATTGAGTTGGCCAGGTATTTACATCTGAAGCTCACAAGTGCGCAGCAGGTGCAAGGAATATGAAGGACGGTTTTTGGTTCCTTCCTGCCCACTGAGATTTTGCAGAAATCCCAAAACACCTAGCAGATGCTCCTACCGCCGTTTCGAGTCTACGGCCGCTGAAGAGGGACGTAAATCAATAACCGAATATGAAAAGCTGATGTTACTTTCATCAGCAAAGTAGTAGATTGGATGAGAAGTAACAGACAAGAAAATATTTATAAAAATGAGTGTCTTAGACAAAACGAAACCCTGAGGAACACCAGCATTAATATGGCGAATATCAGATTTGGACCAATTCTTGGCCAGAAAGGCAATTTCTAATCCATTGAGGAAGAGATTCATCGATGCCATAAGCACGCGTTGTAAACAAGAGAGCCTGATGCCGGACACTGTCAAATGCCTTAGAAATATCTCAGATCTCAGTTTTCGATGAGATATGCCATCATCACAAGTAGACTTGCTGTTTTTCGTCGTGAGGGATTCTTAGATTTTTATAATAAAGCGCATGTGACGACGGCATGCGTTGGAGGAGTAATAAAATTTAAGAAAACGGCCTTAATGTATTGTGCACGCTTTGACTTGAATTTCGTTGTATTCAGGTGAAGGAGGTGTTTAGTTGTGGCGTACAGCATGAGAGTTGAAACTCTTTGAGTAGCAATGCGGTGCAGTGTTTTTTGATTTTATCATCTTCGTACTTAGACATCCTGTGAGGGGTGTAGCAGACATAATAATTATGTTTTACTTTCTTTCAAGAGACAATAACTTTTCCAGTTATTACATTCATTGACAGATTATGCTTTAAATTGAACGATTGAATGGTTGTTTCAGGGTGAGATCTAAATATTCTCATCCGTCTGCATCCGTCGCATCCAGCGATTGTGAGCTGGGCAATCTCAAATTAAACTCTTATTGGATTTTAAGAAACTAAAGAACTAAGTCGAATTTAGCGGATGATAGACTAATCGATTCGTTCACACGGCTCTTGCAGTTTTGTCAAAGTGCCCATGCAGAGGAGAGAAGAATCATCATGATCTTCACACGCTTGTTTCATTACTGAGTTTGCGCGGCAATGCACGCACAAGAGACCTCTAGGCCGGTCGATCCTCTGCCGTCAACTCCAACTCATCAGAAACTATTCCCAAGCGCAACCAGGCAAGTTTATGGGCTTGATCCAACCACTTCGCCCTGGGTCTGCTGAGCGGTCATCTACCTGATGGAATAGCATCTAAGGTACGCCTCGGAAATCGTGACTTTGGGGACATCTGTACCACGTGTCTAAATCAACGTACTAACGCCCTTTCAGTTCGAAGAAGTAGTAGTAGTAGAAATTCTCCACGAATCGTCGCGTTTCTCAGTCTATCCCGGCGAGTAACTCCCGTAACGGCAAGGAACATTTTCATCTCGAGAGCCTGTATTTGCGATCTTAATCTTTCGGTCATTTCCCAAATTTCATGACTTTAGGTAAGAGTTGGAATAAACACTAAGTTAAAGACCGCTAACTTGAATTTAACACTAAGCTCGACTTTCCTTATTGCTGATGTTCCAAGATGCTTTACAATGTAGCCAGTCTGGCCAATCCTTCAAGAAAGCTCAGTGTTGCTCCTGCCATTACTCGTGAAAAAGACCCCGAGATACTTAAACTTCTCCACCTGCTTCAATGGACTCCACTAACATGAAGAGTACATTGGGCAGGCGATTTGAGAAAGACCATTACTTCTAATTTGTCCATGATAGGCCACAAACCTATCGAGCGCGCGTAGGAGTTCTGTGTGGGAGAATGTGGCGACAACTGGGTCTTCTTTCTTACAGTATATACACGGAAAAATCCATCTTTCAATGCATGTGAGCTCTATATCAACAATTCCGAATCTAAATCTGGACCTAATGCTGACACCTTAATATTTGTTTAATCCTAAATGACAAACTAACTGTTTCATTTTTTTTCTTCAGACTGTGGGACGTTCGCAATCAAAATAAATGCATAAAAATCTACAGGGGGCACATAGCACACGTGAATTCAGTGAAATTCTCTCCGGATGGATTATGGATAGCATCTGCTGGAACAGAAGGATCCGTAATCATATGGGACATCCGCAAGAGCAAGCTGATCATGGAATTCACAGAAAAAGCGCCCGCGATCACCTGCATTCAGTTCCATCCGTTCGAATTTCTCTTGGCCGTGGGCCGCATCGACGGAAGTGTGTACATTTACGATTTAGAGAAGAAGATCTGCATCTCAAAAACGGACAAAACAAGTCCGTTTAGTGGCCATTCAATTAAGTGTATAACGTTTAGGTAAGTCTGAACTTCAGCATGTTATAAGACTTAAGGTTAAATGTATTTTTGGTAATCGTACAGTGAAAATGGAGAGTGCCTCTTCGTGGGAACCTCTGCCGGAATCTCTGTAATAGGATGGGAACCCGATCGAGAGTTCGACTATATTGAGTCGACATGGAGCGCCTTGGGTGACATGAAGATAGTAAACAGAAAGCTGGTGAGTGTGGCGCAAAACTGTGAGTTAACTGGGAAGTCACTAATTTTTGGTCGATTTCAGATTTGCGGTACAAGTGAGAAGGACTACGTGGCAATTCACGCACTGAGCATCGATCGGGTGATTCCATTCTTCAATCCCTCCAACGCGCCGTTTAGCCACAACCAAACTACACGAAAGAGTTTCTCACGGGGCCACCAGAAACTTCGCCTGTCCATAGGTCCGAAGCAGAGCCGCCTGATCGAGGAGAACGAAGAGCGTAGTCCTAGTTTGGATGGACAATCCTCACCGAACTTGAGTTTAGAATTAGTAGACGATATGGAGGACACACAAGGTGCTCCGCCTTTGAACGGAGGCGGTGTACATTTTGATTTGTACGCACCTGTGAAGAAAATCAGTCCGTACATATTCCCATCGCTGTCGTCGGGTACGACGAGCTACAGCAGTGGTGGATTCGATGGGCCTAGTTCCTTGAAAATGCCCGGCGAACGAGACGTGTACAAATTCAATAGGATAGCAGATGCATTTGCCAACGAGATCGAATATAATCTAAACGACAGCAATCCACCAATCATATCGAACTACAACGGTAGTGAGTTGGTTGAGGACTTCCCCGTGAACAACGCACAACCGCCCGACTATGCGCCAAAGCCCGAAGGTCCAACAACCAACAATCAATCGAATAACGTTCAGAAAACCGTTAAGACTAAGACGACTTCTCACATCCAAAAGCGAACCAGCCAAATAGCGATGTCAAATAAGAGTTCAAATATTCAGAATCGCGGAAAACTGACGAACGTGTCGTCAGTGAGTACAACCGATCTGCACAAGATCGATGACAACATGGTGATGCGGAAGTCCATATCGTCTACTATATCGTCGAAAGTGAAGCGGGACGCGAACTTGAACAAAGAAAACGCGAAGAATAAGAACATAACAGTGCAGATAATAACAAAAGCGCCAACGAGATCCAAGACGTCGTTGGATCTGAGATCACCACCAAACTCGGTGCCCGTCTCGCAGAGGCACACACAGAAGACTCCAGGATTCACAGTGGAAGTAAATAACTCCCAATCGCAGAATGTGACAAATGTAAGTGAGCAGTAGTATTTGTTTTCACTGTTTCCTTGACAATGCTTTCTTTGCAGATGTCATCCGCCTATCGGCCTGATCCACAACTCATAACACAGCCTCCGGTGAGTTAATTTGTCACAATACGTATCACTGCTGCCTTTGTCTCTGCTGCAAATATCGTGTTAGCCCCCACAAGAGTGTTATTACCATAAGCGAGAAATTTATTTTTGCGGTGTCATTTCCTGGCTATCGAATTTTCAAATTGTGAAACTGCATAAAGCCTCTATGAGCATTGATATCAATGAATGTTCATTTAAGTAGAAGAAACACATAGTCGTGTGGGCCTTGAGGTTGGTCTGGTTAAAACCTGTCTCAAAAGCACAGAGGAAGAGGGAAATACTATACGCAGTATGTGGCTGGCAATGTCATCGCTCTTCTTACAGTGAATTTCCATTCTAACCACGTACTGTGCCCCACATAGAGTGGCAGAGGCTTTTGTATGTTTCACACTCGATAAAGAAGAAGTGATCGTGATCACAGCTTCCGACTTATGCGAAGTGGTAACGGGTTTACACGCACTAGACGTAATGATGGGATATTTGTCAACCACATGTTGGTTAAATGCAGCACTCTTCTATATTGCACCAAAACAGTGACTTCTGTTGTGGATGATTGATGGTTAGGTGAGGTGGCTGCGTGGGTACAGTAACTGGAGAACACTTAGTACAGGAATGTGCCCATTCACCAAAGGATTTGTTTTCTTCAGGAATATTTTTTTTCAAATGAAACACAGTTTTCGCCTGACTATACAATAGGCTAACTTGTGAGAGTATCATTTTGGCTGTAGCTAAAGTCAGGTTATATCACGCAGGCCGTCATACTTGCTTATTGGAAATTTTATACGTGCAGAGTTGCTTTGTGCTGTGATCCAAAGAATAACAACTGTGTGAGAAAGGCATCACTCCCTACTAAAAGGAGTAACTACCCCTTAAATTAAAATTGTATTTGATATCTGGGACATTTCTAGGTATCAAGTCTTGCGTTATCTTTAATCTTGGTATAGGCACTCCTTGATCTTTAGCCCTAAAGACAGGTGGTTCCTTAAGCCCAAAGAGACATCGGCGTTTGATCCGTTTATTAAAAATGCAGACAGAGAGATTATTGGTCGATTCGAGAGGTAAATCTTTTGAATAAATTCGATCCCGATTGCGAAAAAGGAGTTTGGGGAAACGAATTAGCATCGTACTCTCAGCTTTTCGACTAGCCAGTCAATTGAATTCGATTATCTCCACTGAGACGGCTAACTCATATGGAAAGAATGGGATTAAGGGATCAAGGCAAAGCTTTTTCAGCAACTACTCGTGTGGTGTGTGCCTCTGTTCTCTCACGAGTAGAGGGTACCTGCAGTTTTTTGCCGATTCCGAACGGTGGAATTTGCGAAGCTTTTTATAGACAACTAGTACTCTTTGTTGTCAACAAGTCGAAAGAGGTGGTGGTGCTGAGGTGTTCATTCCGGAAATCGAACCTGAAACATTCGGCGTGTGAGTCGATGCACTTAACCACTACGCCACCGCTACCAGAGTGGTCACTAACGTTCGGAAAGTCTTCAAGTCCGACTCCCAGTAACTACGTTGTAGAGCAAGACCTCGCCTCCGATAGCGAAACCAGCTCTAAATCAGCTGTGTGTATGAGCTGGAAGAGCCTAGCCCGAGACCGTTGGGGGGGTATGATCACTAAGGCTGATGTTGAAAGCGGACTGTAGCGCCAATCAAAGAGAGGACTAAAATACCTCAACATACACGACAACAATAGCAGGTATTTTGTTTTAGTGCCTATTAGAGTGTTGCATTACACTCTTGTTGAGGAGGCGATATATTTTATTTGACTCTAGTTATCAGACAAGAAAATCTTCTTTGTGCGACTGGTTGCGGTCCTGCTTCACATAGGCCTAGAGGTCTTCTGTCGTAGGTTCTGAGTAATGTTCCATTGGAGCAGAAATAACAAGTGGGGTTGAACGCGTGAGGAAAGTCTACTTTTGTAGTTCATCTGCAGTCCCATTTCATTGGATGCCCTCATGACCAAGGACCCAATATAGAGAGAGTGTTGTTATTGCAGATAGCTTGTAGGGACTGATAGCAACGAAGACCTGACTTTGATTTCAGCGTTTAAATTTTGAGAGCTATCAGTGCTACTTGATTATCCTGTTTAATTTTTGTATCTTATGCTTCGGAATGGCAAAAAGCTTTGCTGCAAGTGTTATATAGCTTGTAAACTACAGATGGTACTTACAATCATGTATCTGTTCCTCTTAATTTCCAGGGCCAAAGAATGTATAACAATCGCATAGATGACAGTTCCGAAATTCAAATGTTATCGTCATCGCATGAACAAGTATATCAGGAGCTAAGCAACCGACATGCTACCTTACAGTTAATAAGGAATTCTACAAGGTACGTGTAACCTTAAACATTCCCGCATGTAAATATAGATTTTTAAGAGACAACAATTTTTTCCCCCAAAAACAAGGTCGCACGACATAATGGGTGCACTTCGACAAGCTATTAAAATGAATGGTCGGACGGTGTTTGTAGATCTTCTCGGAGCTATTCTAGAGAAAACGTAAGTTAATCATTTGGCTACAGCGAATTCCATATGATCATATATTTACCACTGCAGATCCGCTTGGAACCTTGATTTATGCTTACTACTCCTGCCAGAAATCTATGAACTCCTACAGAGTCAACACAAGTTGTAAGCTAACTCAGTTCGCGCACAAATTTCTCCATCCTTAACATTTCTTTTGTTTATTTTTTCAGTCACTATACCCGCGCATGTGATACTCTCCGAGTGATTCTCTCCAACTTCTTGCCAATTATCCAAGAGAACATCGATCCATGGTCAGCGAGCGGCCTTGGTGTTGATGTTACCCGGGAAGAACGCCAACGAAAATGCCTCGAGTGCCAACATTGGCTGCTAAGGATTCGCAACATATCCGAGCAACAGCATATTGGTTCCACGCTATCGCAGCTGCAGAATATGATCGTGAACATTTAACTCACCCAGCCGAAGTAGGTGACGACGACATAGGAAACCAATATCAATGCAATCTGGGAGAAGGATTGTTTTGTTGGGTCCGCGTTGGTTTTGTCGTTTTGTTTATGGTTTAATTTGTTCATTTCTTTTTTTTTTTGTTGTGAGAAGTTCGATGCGACGTGTATCTAACAAAATGGTAAAGAAATTAAACATCTTTTCAGGATACATATCGAAACGCAAAACTAATTCAATGAATTGAAATGAAACCTAACATAATGAGATGTGGAGGTGTTATGTGTAACTTTGATGGGATGCGATTGATATGTTGAGTGCATGGAAATGCTTGTTGTTTGAATTGTTCGTGTGAATGCGGGGGGAGGAATGTGGAAGCTTTAGTATTTAAGTGAGTCCAAAACGATAAAATTTGTTAACAAAACTATCCGAGTAGACTGAGATGTGGTTTGTGAGAGCGAGATCCCTAGGCCATAAGACACCCACAATATTTATTAGAAAATCCTTACAAGCCAGAAGAGGGAAACTGTTTGTAGATATATCCTTGTGGATGCAATTTGCAATGGAGGTGCACACTTAAAAATATTCTGACGGTGACTCACACATATTTGCAGGAAGGTGATCTTAAATTTCAACAAAACGACACACAATGTGATTATTTTCGTATAAAATACATTTGAATCCCTTTAATTTTGTCTTTTTCCAGTCAATGGATTGACTATCAAGATTGTTCTATAATTCTATATTTTTCTTCTATTCCGTTATTTTTCTTAATTTCTTATTCAGTTCTATTGTAGTATTAGTATTTTGTAAATAATATATGGTCTTCCAATTTTTAACGCAAAACAGTTCCGAAGAGGAATGTTCTGTTGCATTTTTCCTCGTTCCTGACATAACCAACAAGAGGTGTTTATACCGATTGGTACGAACACGATTTAGGATCTCAAATTTCACGCTGTTTCCAGTCATCGAGGCTTAGTTACTTTATGTCTGGGTTTTGGTCTATATTGGGTGGTCTTTACTGCAGGATAGGTTTTGAAGACACTCTTAGCAGGAGCGTTGTTGTCCGTTGCGTTCGATGTGACCGAAAAAAAGTCGACGGATTTATGCCTTTCGGGCAACGTGCACATTCTTCTACAGCTGAAAGAGCTCGCAGTTGTCTCTTCTTCATTCGCACTCCTCACAAATAGGACCGTGAACCGTTTTTCATTCTATTGTTACCATAAAAGCGTTCAGAAATTGTTCTTTTCCGTGAAATTCTTGCAGTTTCACGCAGAAGAGAAATTAAGAAATTTCCTCTCCCTACTATTTGCTGTTTGGTTTTTATTTTCAGCATTTTGTTGTGATTTTAAGCATCTGTAAAATCTGACTGTCGGTGACTGGCTGACGCAATATACATCCATATCAAAAGAAGAGTAGAGAGAAAGTACTTGAAAAGAAATTATAAAAGTCAGGACATTTTTAGACCGGCTTTACAGTCATGTAGTCCCTCTATTCCCTCTTCACTCATGTGTGGAAAACATCACATCCATGTATTGAGGAACTTTCCTGCATATTTTTTTTAAATGGGTTTTCCCAAGGAAAAAGCGTCTACTTGCCCATCAAAGCATGTATTCTTTTAAATTAGATATTTTCACCCTTGAAGAACGATCCGGAGCTCCGAGCTCCGATAATACGCAAGCCCTTTAAAATGTGATCGAATGTTTTTTAGCGACACATGCTGAGAAAGAAATAGGTTCCACATGAGTGTCATTAAACGACTACTGTAATACACTTATCCATTGTCTCCCAAATCAAGTTACAAATTTACCCCTGTTTTATAATTTCAACAAACTCTCCAATCCCTCCATCAACTACGCCAAGAGTTTATCATCATTTTACCGGCACGTTCCATTCGAAGCCTGAGGTCGAAATGCCATCTCCCTCAATCCTATAACCCAAGTTATAGTTACAAATATGAGCTGTAATTTGTTTAATCCACAAAACGTAACGCTGCGGATTATATGTGTCGTAGCCGTTAGTTCTTTTTGAACATGTTTCGTACCCTGCTATTACGTCAGATAACGTACCAAATAAAATAACGTGAAAAAACTTATAATCGTAATTCCCAATACATATTGGAGTTGTTTGACTTATTTAGTTTTCAAGCCAAAAATTCAGCCAACGCTTTCAAGAATAGCTCATTAAATAACAAAGGAATGACTTCTCGGGATACACGCATCATCTGCAGATATACAATTCACCGACCCTTGGGCATTTTTTCAATTCCATGGGCATATTGCGTAGGTTTAGAATGTATTCCACACATGAATGCGAAATGGAGTCTATTAATTCTTGAAAATTACATTAGTTTTAAAGTTAAAACTAGTCACTCAATTCATCAGATCACAAAAAGCTTATGAGGTGTGGTAATAGATGTAGGGATTTTTTATTCTGAAAACTGAAAGGAATGCTCTTGAATTACTGTCTCAGTTTGAAACCGAGTTCTTTTTATTGGTTATGCAGCCAAATGTCAAACCAAAGTTGAAGTGATGTGAGTCAATGCAATACAAAATCTGCAATCCATTTCAAAACTGCCTCGTTACACACACAACGTCGCCCCCAGTCTTATTTCCGCACCAAATTGCATCCAATATAATTCGTATGTCTAAACTGTGTCCTCTTGGAAAACTTCTGGCTCTGATGGTGAAACGAAAAACCATTAACTAAAAATAAACGAATTTTTAACGAAATCCAAAGTAATCAACGAACCTTAACGTAAAATTTTACAACAAACAAAATCCCCCCCAAATAGTTTTACATTCCCTTTTACGATAGTGTTTAAGACACAGAACTAATTTTCATTATCTCACCCACTAATGTATTTGCCCAACTTTACCCTACCATTCAACTAACAACAGACTACACTACCACCACTCTAAGTTAATAATTTACATATAAATGTAAGAAAGTGCCTTTAAAAAAGTAACAAACAGAAATTAAGAAATAATGTAAAAAAACCAAGCCTGGAATAAAAAAAAAATAAACAAAAGCAATGAAAACCGAAAAATTGACGAAGTAATTTTTGATACTAGTTTTAATAAACTATATATTGTACCACTCTCTCATTTCATATTTTAGCATAACCAAACTTTTGATGTGCAACAAGAATATTTTGAAACCTTTCTTTATTGTAAGAAAAATAAATAAAAACCGATGAGGCGTAACTGCAATGCAAACTTAAGCATGTGTGAAGAAAAATGTATAATAGGATATTTTTTCAAAGAAGGGAGAAACACCAGACAAATAACAAAACCTGTAGATAATAAAGAGAAAAACGAGATGAAATACTTAACACAAGCAAGATAATTCTGTAAATTTATTTTTGTACTTAAGAAACTAAAAGTTGTAGACGTAAGTGAACTAACATTAGTTAACAAGCAAAAAATTAATTTATCAATTTTTTGTACGTAATTCTAACCCCCCCTTCTCGCCACCAATTGACGGGTTATATGTCGTTATTCAAGTCAAATTAGTCGAAAAGATGTGCCGCCACATCTTTATTTACCAGTTTTACCCAATTTATCTAAAACGAAAAAACACGTGTACTTCCTAGATTTTAAGATTGAACAACCAAGACTCTCATTCAAGTGACTCATAGAAGTCATTTATTCACAGACCTGTTGGTAGATCGAGATGAAATTTGTCTTTTGACTTTGTTTACCAATCAGATCTGATAAAAACGTTGGACTGTTGATTCCGTCTAATGGCGATAACCCTCCAGAAAAGCGAAATACTACTCATTTTTAACAACGCAAACTCAATCCTAACCTTACTCTTGTATTTAATATTGCGATAATTCGTTGTTTTTTGTAAGAACTTATCACCTTCTTCTAATTACATAAAAACAAAATATAGTTTCTAGTTGTATTAACACAGAAGCACATATCAAAAACACTCTATAAGAAAAAACAAAACTAATATAGTTTTCTCAAATCGAAAGTAAAATAACATTTTGTGAATTTACTACCACACATTTTCTTATTAAAACAAGCAAAAAAAAAAATTATGAATTTTAAGCTTATAAGTATTTAATGGCTTCTCTACGAGCGAGAGACAGGCTTAAAACCTTAAATCCGAATTAATGCAATAGACGTTACTCTAAATTTAAGGCAACGCTTCTTCAAATTATCTTAGAATTAACTTAATTATCTTAGATTTGTGTGAAACGCAAAAACAACCGAACCGAAAACAGAAAAACAAACAAACTTTGTGTAAGATCCTAAAATTAGAATTGATTGTTAATTTCTTTTTCTTTTGATTGCGTTTGGTAACCATCTAATGACTCGTTTTGTTGTTAATAAGTTGGTAATTAATTTATATTTATGTTTAAGTAATTTAATTTTGTAAGAGACTCGTTTATAGTTAATAATCTTAATGATTTTATTTTACGGTAATGAACAAAGTTAATAAACAAATTTACAAACTTATGTTTGACTTTTGCTTACGTGAAGTCTCAAAAAATAATAATAAAATAAACTGAGCAAGTGTGAGTTAAACTAACATATAAAAGGTTTCGTTTTCATATTTGATACAAGCAAAAAAAAAAGTACAAACTGCTTGGTGAGCGGACTTAATTGTGGGGACTTTCTTGACACTCTTCGTCTGTCTGCTTCAGCTATACAATATGTTTATTTTTTTCTTGTCTCACAGTCAGGTTAATGACCTCCTAGTGATATACCTTCATTGATATCAATTTCGCGGCTTAATGGGTTTGGCAACAAATGAGGGCGAGAGTAAGTATATGTTCATCATTACGGAAGGACACACAACACTGACATCTCTTACAGAGTGTACTACTAGGCAGCAGAAACTTCCAGGTAGCCAATGACTTCGTCTACCTCGGCTCCGCGGTAAATAGGGAAACTAACACCAGTACCAAAATCAAACGCAGAATCACTCCTGCCAATCGCTGCTCGCTCGAAGGACTATACTGGCTTTGTATAGCAGGTTGATGATCCTAGTCCTCGTTTACAGCGCAGAAACTTGGACGCTACTTAAAGCGGGTGAGGGAGCCCTTAGTGTTTTTGAGAGAGAGGTTTTGAGTGCGATTTCTGATCCTGTTTGCGTTGATGGCGTCTGGAGGAGAAGATTTAAGGACGTCTTTGGATACAACGCTTAAGATGGCTAGTCCATGTAAAGCGTATGGACATCACTGCTCCGGCTCACAAAGTCTTCAAATCCGAGCAATTAGGACAACACAATAGAGCACGGTGTAGGTTGAGAGCCGCACACAAGTGGAGAAGGAGCTCAACCAAATTGGAGTGCGCAATTGGAGACAGTTGGCGAGAGATCGTGCTAGCTGGAGAGGCATGTTGGTTGAGGCCCAGGTTCACCCCAGACTGTAGCACTAGTAAAAGAAGAAGAAGAAGAAGAAAAAGAAGATATTTACTTCAGAAGGATCATTTACTTTACTTTTAAAAAAATTTTAATTTTTAACAATAAATGAATTTATCAAAAATATAATCTCCAAATCTTACGCATACCCCAAATACTTAAATAGTGTAAGGCTTTTTAGCTGCTGACAAATTTGGAGTTATGAGATAGGACCTCAATGCCTTTAAGGACGCTTATCTGTCTATAAAAAAGGTGATTCACGTATCCATTAGTTGCTCAGTCTGCGCGGTTTTACTTACGGCAAGGGTCACTGTTTAAAAGACAATGGAAAGTATAAGCGTGAATTATTTTACTCAAGTGCCCTGGGAAGATGTGTCCCTCAGCGAAGATGGCGGTGTCATTTCTGGTATAAAGATCATAAAGTGAAGTTTGTGAGTCACTTGGACTGATATGTCCTTGTGCAGTACTCAAAATGACATACAATTGAGCTCTTGTAATATGCACGAGGTCTGTTCAAGAAACAAGGGCATTTTCAAATTTCGTGCTCAGCGCACATATGATTTTTTATTTGGTTATGTTGGTACACTCGTCTCGAACATATGTTTACAGTTTCAGCTATATAGAATATTTATTTTGTTTGTGAGAGACATAAAAGTTAGACGCGCTTTGTGTGTTCGTCGATCAAAGAATTTGTATTCAATTTTGTTTGAAAAATGGAATTAACTGCTCAACACTTGAAATGTTAACAGTGGCATACTGTGAGTGTAGTCTGAGTGAAAATTGTTTACAAGTGGTACCACTTTTTCAAAAAAGGTCGAGAAGATGTGAATGCCGACGCTCGCCCTGGACGACCCAGCACATCAACTTGTTAGGAAGTGAAGAAAACTGTTATGGAGAATCGTCGAATCACAAGTAGAAAAGTTGCTGAAGATGCCGGCATATCAGTTGACTCATGCCATGCAATTTTTTTCGAAAATTTTAAGCATGAAGCCTAAACCCCGATAATGCACCTGCCTACTCGTCATTGCTTGTTCGAAATTTTTTGGCCAAAATTAACACCGTAATAATGCCTCAGGCACCATAATCACCAGATTTGATTCTATACAACTCTTTCCTGTTCTCAAGATTGAAGAGACCCATGAAAGGACGGCAGCGTTTTGCGGCGATTAAGGAGATACAAATCGCTAAAAAAGATCAAGGGTATACCACAAATTGCATTTCAGAACTGCTTCGAGGATTTGAAAAAACGCTGGAAAAAGTGTATTTTATCTGAAGTGTAATACTTTGAGGGGGATACAATAGCAATTTATTTCAAAAAAAGGAATTCACCTTAATTGTTGAACACACCTTGTATGATGTAAATTGTGCCTCAGTTTAAGAAAGACTTAAATACGTTTACATAACAATGGTGGAAGAAACCAACTGCTGATGTACACAAGGATCGAGTTTTATGAATATTTAATTTTGTATATTCATAACTGTTATTTAACCGTTAGAATGCTACGCGACGAAAAACTGAACCGATAGTTTGTATCAAAAATTGCGGCGCCGCGCAAATCTGATACACGCGTCAGTGTGTTTTTGGTGCTCCGCGTTTGTTTTTTAACCTCGCGTATAATCTGTTACTGGAGTGCATTCTTGTAGTCTTATAAATAATTTTCATACATATTTACAAGAATTGCTTAACACTCAAAAGGTTAATTTAATTACAGTTATAAATTTTCAGTTGCTTGATTTTGTAAGCACTTAAGCCCAACGCACGTAATCTGAATTCGCCATGATTCATTTCACCACAATAATATATTATATGTATATGTATTCATTTTTACTTGTGACTTCACCAGATACATAATTTCGAAAAGCTTTCTACGAAATATCCCTTAAACTCTCAACATAAGGACATGTTTCCAAGCGTTGCCCATAAAAATAAAAAAAACCTCCTTAAAAAGAGACAAAGATTTGCTATAATAAATGCCATGAAGCAGACTTATTGCATATCACAACCAAATGCTGCGTAGCAATTGACTCCGAAAATTTGAGAAACCTTATCAACATTCCAGTCCCGTCTTAAAGCTCACTTCATGCAGACAGAGGTGAGTTTGGATCAGATGCGTGCATTTGGCTTTTCACAAGCATCCATTCAGTTAGAGTCTTGACGCAAATTAGAAAACAGATGTGTATGCTCCAGCGTTCGTTAACTATTTGCATATTCATCCAATTAATTAGTTAAAGGATAACTGATGTCACAGCTGGCCAATATAGGAACAATTGCACCCAATAATCAAATGAGCTAGACTTTTTTGAAAATTCAGAAAAAGGAATGTGAATATGAACATAAAAAAGACGTTTTTCTCCCTGAAAAAATGATGAAATAGGAAATACTATTTTAATCATGAGAACACTTAAACTCTACCTGAATTACATTAGGAAGGTAAAGAACCCTAAGTTGGCAAAACTATGTGAACTGACGGCCATCTTATCAGCTGTCAAGTGATTTAATTTTAGTTTGAATTGGCATTTTAACATATATAGACTGATGCAATAACTCTACCAAATTGTGGAAATTTGGTTCAAAACAAGATTGCCGTTCATCCCAATTTTCAGAAGCAAATGAAGATTACTTTTAATTGAATGGATATATCAATTACGAAAAGTGCCGTATTTGGAGTGATGATAATCCCCAAGTGTATGTTCAGCCACCGTCATATCCACAACAACTGACTGTTTGGTGTGATTTATAGCTTGGTGGAATAATTGGTCCGTACTTCTTTAAAAACGATGTGGGCCAGAATGTTACAGTCAATGGTGACTGCAACAGAGTCATGATTACAGGCTTTTTCGTTCATCAACTAAGCAACCGTAATATGCAGGTCGCTTGGCCACCATAAGATAAGATAAGATATACAGGTCGCTTTGGCGACGCCAAAGGTCCAGGTTCGATTCCCTGTCTGTACACCTAGTATTTTTCACGTCACAACCTCTTTCGAGTTGCTGACAACACTCAAGAAAGTCTCGTCTTGCTTTTCAGTAAAGAGAAATTATCCCAAAACTTCACAATTCCAACGCAACTGTCACTCTTTTCGGGTGAGTTGGCTCCTCGAAAATAATGTGTGGATTTACCGATACGCCGATGTGCCAATATTGTTTGTTTCCGTAGCTGTCGAGATGAAAATTGCCTCGTTAAAGAAGAACATTTTTGGCCCAAAATCAAATTGCGATCATACAATAAAGCAGATAGTCTTGAGCCTTTAATTGCGAGTCCTTCATACTTTATAGACAAAATATCCGAAATCTTTAAAGTAGAATTGCTGTTTAGCTATTGTGGATCGTGAATTAAGTCTAACACTCTGCGTTACAGCAACCAGATTATATCCCAGCTCTTTGTACGATGACAGGGGCCATGAGTATTCTAACCTGCATACCAGTCTCACGAACTTTCTTCTTTTCAAAAAACGAACTTTTTGGCACCGCAGCACTCATTTTGGAGTTAAGTTTTCAATATTTTTCAACGTTGTTCAAGTGTAAAGGGACACATGTCGAAACAGAAAAACAAAGAACTATCTAAAAGTTCTGAGAAAGTTCAATGGATAATGGTAAAGTTAAGTATGGCAACAGCGGAAAATTACATAGTAGTCTTGGAGCAATATTATTAGTCTATTGTGTCCATTTAAAAGACAACTTTATACAAGCAGCCAGTAACTTGAATGAAATCTATATTCAATGTGGGCTACCTAATAGATGCTAAGCCAAAGAAAAGACTTTGGAAGAAGAAAGTTATAGTGGAATATTTTCCAATCAAAAAGAGAAATATCTTCGCACGTCGCTCACTTTATTTTTGAAGTGTAGTGTGTTTAGGAAACGTGAAATTATTATCAGTTATCTGCCATATATATTTATGACATAAACATCACTGATTCCCCGTTTAACTTATTTTTGGGTTACTTTAACAGATATGTACACTATTTTTTAACTTATATTTGAGTACACATTTGTATTGCTTGTATCAGACGCTGTTTGAACAAAAAGGATTGTGTGAATGTAACTCGCATTTGCCTAGTTTATTTTCTATTACCTTTAGCATGTAATGGAACATTGTTACAGAGCTACATATGTACCTACCTACATTGAAATATAAGTTTTGAAATGTACATAGAATGTATATGTAAAATTTACTGGCCTGCACTTTTTATTTTCTATAAACTTCGTCCCATCTTTCCGCCACTGTATATACAAGATGGGTCGAGTTCAATATACCCTATCAAAAGTTTATTCTTAAAAATTAATACGAGGTCTGTTCAAAAAATAAGATGAATTTTCAAATTTCACGGGCTGCGTACAATCGATTTAAAAATTAATTTTTTGTTATGATGGTGCACTCGTCTCGAACATATACATATTTACAGTTTCAGCTATAAAGCATATTTATTTTGTTTGTGAGAGGCATACAATGTAGAAGTGTTTTGCGTGTCCACAATCCAGTCCAGTCCACAAGGGACCAGGACCGAGCTTCTATAATTTTTTTACCGACTCCGAACGGCAAGATTTGAGAAGCTTTTTCATAGACAATTGATACTCTTTAAGTGTTTTCAGCAACTCGAAAGAGGTGGTGCCGTGGAATAAATGCGAGGTGTTCCGTACGGGAATCGAATCTAGACCTTCAGCGTGTGGGTCGACGCACTTACGCACTACGCCAAGGCGACCACAGTGTATGGCTTTAACACCACGATAATGCAACTTCTCACTCGTCATTGCTTTTTCGTAATTTGTTAGCCGAAAAAAACACCGTAATCACCCGACTTGCTCCCCTGCAACTCTTTTTTTTCAAGATTGATGAGACCCATGAAAGGACGGCGGCGTTTTACAACGATTGAGGAGATACAAACTGAATCGCTGAGAGAGCTCAAGGGCATGACTTCCGAACTGCTTCTAGGATTTAAAAAAACGTTGGAACAAGTGTATTTTATCTGAGGGGGACACAATAGAAATTGATGAATAAATAAATATTTTTTCGAAAAATGTGAAAATTCATGGGCCGGGTTCAATTTACACTCTCAAAAGTTTATTTCACGAAAATGTAATATAATATTTGCTTGAGTGACATTTTATTTGAAGCGATGTTGATTGTCCAATTGTTACTTGCTACAAAGTTACTGTCATCGAAATTTTCAAGTTACTCAAATAACGAGTGGAGCAAACAATAACTTGTTGATTAGTTTTGTGTACACAGAAGATGCCACAATCCTCTCTCAATAAGACAAAGACAGCGCTGACTTCAATATGAACATGTATTATGCTTTGATGAAACAGAAAACAACCTGGCCCTAATCGTCAACCTTGTCATACATTTATACAACGACTATTTGATTGCCTCATCGTCGCTCGCTAATCCACTTGTTCAGACCGAAATCTGAGTACAGACCTGATTACAATCGTGTGCCGCCACGTCGAACATCCCATTCTAATCTAATTTACATTCCGCCCCCGAACACAACACCACCGCCTCGAAGTACCCACCGACAAAAGGCTTCCGCGTTATCATTCTCAACTAGAACTCACGAAAAAATCAACAACTTCCCTGCTCACCGTATTTGCCGTCGCCATACACAAATGCGTCTGGCTGACAGGTTTGCTCCAGTGTCACAGCATATCGCCATCCATCCACAAATCCATTTGTACGCGTCAAATAAACATCGGTGGCTTGGCAACCATGCGATGGTGTGTTGGTGGGGCAAATCGTAGGGCCGGTCGTTGTCAGTGCGAAGTGGTAGGAAATTTATTTTTACCCATACCCCCCTAGTGCTTTAAAACGCACACTCTGACTGTTGTTTGCATTCGCCAGACCCGCCGCCCTGCTGGTGTGGGGTGGCAGCCCACTTAAAACGAATCGCGAGGCAACGGCACGGCAGTACGCCTCTGAATCTTGTTACGTTTGGATCGGTGAACAGCGCGTGCACGTGGCCATGGTTGACGACGACGAGAGGTATGTGGTCTTCGACTGCGACATTGGAACGGACGACGCTTGGGCGCTGATAATGCTTCTTAAAGCCGAGGAGACATTCAAGAAATTCAAAACAATTGCGGTTACCTGTGTATTCGGCAACACAGACGTGACCAACGTCACCAAGAATGCCATACGAGTGCTGGACAGTCTCGATAGAACCGACGTAAGAACTGCGCCGCATCGCAACTCATCTGCCGGTCATTCATGGTTTTCTCTTATTCCCGCAGATTCCCATCTACAGAGGCTGCTCCAAGGGGGTACTGCCGTTGCAGCATGTGCGAACAAGCTTCTTTCATGGACAGGACGGATTCGGTGATGTGGAGCACAGCTACGACGTTGACATGGATCTTATCGAGAAGACGCACGCGGTGACGGCGATGTACGAATTTGCATGCAAGGTGGGTTTCGTTACCCATGATCTGAAGACGGGCGTGTTTGTGAATGTGTTGAATTTGTTTGCAGTATCCGAAGAAAGTGAGCTACGTTCTGTTGGGGCCGCTGACTAACTTCGCCATGTGCATGAACATGTACGACGACTTCTTGGACAAGGTCAAGGACGTGTGGATTATGGGCGGAAATATAAGAGGTGAGTGTGGCAATGAAAGTTTTAAGTGAAAGGGAAGACACTTGGTGAAGGCCTTGGGCAACTGCTTACAATGAGATAAGATAGGGACGACTTATCTCGTTCTTTTTTGGGGGCACCTATAAACAGGGTGTGTTTTATGATTTTATGCTAAAGCTGGATGTAGGCAATTGAAGGTGTTGTTGCCACCTTTGCAGATTGATAAGATTAGAAGGATTTATGGTGCTCATTCGGTTAAGTTTCTGAATGGGGCATACACCCGAAACATTAATCTGAGTGGAGGCAATTTGTTTTCACAAGATGTGAAATTTGTTTTTATGTGGGTACTTGAATCTTAAACAATATGCTAAAATCTTTAAATTATACCTTTTGGCTTTCTTGGTGATACTTAATGAGCATAGAGATTATACTTAAGGAGTATATAGAGAAGGCACGTATGTTGTGACACATCCGAGGGGTGAAGCAGCGGCATCAGCCTACTCACGTTGTTCATTATTCCTTTCCAATCCTACCAGACAACAACATTTTGGTTGCTTTAAAGATTTCTTTGCGGTGGGTCTGAGGTTCTATTGAATTCGTTCTTCATCAAATCATGTGGGATACAAACATCAAACATCTTTAGATTGTCTTTTCATTTTAAGCGATTCCAAACAGTGGGTGATGTTTAAAGACGCTGATAGCTAATAAAACATGAAATTCGCCAGACCCGCCGCCCTGCTGGTGTGGGTTGGCAGCCCACTTAAAACGAATCGCGAGGCAACGGCACGGCAGTACGCCTCTGAATCTTGTTACGTTTGGATCGGTGAACAGCGCGTGCACGTGGCCATGGCTGACGACGACGAGAGGTATGTGGTCTTCGACTGCGACATTAGAACGGACGACGCTTGGGCGCTGATAATGCTTCTTAAAGCCGAGGAGACATTCAAGAAATTCAAAACAATTGCAACACTTCTAAGAGCAGGGTCCCGCGCCACAAATTCATCGTATATTTCACAAATTTGTCGTTATTTATAAGATATTATATTCTTAGCCTGTGGTCGAGTGGTCGCCATGGCGTAGTGAAAAGTGCGTCGACCGCCAAGCAGAAAGTCTAGGTTCGAATCCCGAACGGGACACCTCGCATTTTTTCACGGCACCACCTCTTTCTTTTCTTGCTGACAACATTCAGTTGTCTATGAAAAGCTTCTCAAATCTCCCCGGTCGGAGTCGGCAAACCACTGTAGGTCCCTTGTACTCGTGAGAGAACAGTAGCACGCACAACACGAGTAGTTGTTGTAGAAGCTAGGCCCTGGTCCGGTGTGGGATGTAGTGCCACCCAATTACAATCTTTCCAGCCTGTTAAGTGTAAAAAAGTATCGCATTATACGCCCCTATTCTAGAATCCTGAAGTGGAGGGAGTCATTAAACGCACCCTCACACCTACTTAATGTGTTGGTAATGACATTTACTATGAACGGGATGTTTAGTGTAGTCGGATCGGATCTTCTAATGGAAACAAATCTATTTCACTTCATTTCTTGAAAAGCGTAGTTAAGAAGACCCGCCAAGAGTAGTGTCTAAGCCTAGGATAATCTTACACCCCCTACGGCCTAAAGCACGCTACTTCCAGTCATTGAGATCAAACTGTCATGCCTCTGCAATGGATTGGTGTCTAGATTGGTCCCCTCGTTCTTGAACCGTAAGCCACAACATGTTATTGAAGTTTGCGTATTACGTAGGCAATGTGTAGAGAATATCTCACTAAGTTACTCTTCTTAGCTGCTGGTAGTCCCTGGTGTGCTCACGCGGCCATCGTCAAATCACATTTCTTTAGCTGCTGCAGCTATCAGGCTCTGAATCGTGCTGTAAAAAAGAAATAGTCACAATGGATGTTCGACCTCCTAAATGTTTAACCCTCCAAGATATTAAACGCCGATGAAAGCAATGTTCTACTGTCGAGAAATGAAGGCTATGATACCCGATCACACCCCCTTTTAGTTTTTAAAATTTTTAATCGATCTTTGCGTTATAGTCTCGATGTGCGATTTCATCTTCGTACTCCGGTAAGATTCATGAAGTCAAAGAAATACTCTTCAGGGTTTCGTTTGGAGGTGTTTGCACACATCAGGCTGGTATTGTACTCGTAGAATCTGTCTTGAATGGGAATGCCAACCAGACGAACACTAATTGGTTAAAGTTGATGGAATTCGATCCGCATCGCACTTGTTCTTGTCCACACCATTCTGTTACCTGTCCTAATTATTTCATAGACCGCAGTTATGTCTGATTGTGTATTTGTTCCAGTGGCACCTGAATACGAGTCAAATTTTTCAAATTCCAGGAACAACATTGTTACTCTCCCTGCACAATGCTTTCAACCTTATTGCATTTGTTCAACCATGTTATTGCAGTTTCCTCTTCTGTAACATATTAATGTGTGTTTCTGTGGGTGGGCTGTTGGCCCCTTTTCAGCCCCCGATCGGACTGGAAGGAGAAGTTACTTAAGGCGTTCGTTGCATACATTTTGTGTACATACATTTGTTAACCACCAAACGACTGTCGCGCAATGTATTCTGGGATTGTGCAATTTAAGGGAAGCATTGGTTTTCGCAGAAATCAATCACTTTACATTTATTACTGCCTTAGGGTCGTACCTTCATTACGTTAGTGCCAGCTTGAATGGTCTAACAACATCGCTTAGTAGGCTTTAATTTCATATTATTTAATTTTTCAACTTTGTACCTGTTGCAGAAACGTTATTTAAAATTTTGAACTTATCAAAGGCTGTGTTTGGTGTTACAGTCCGGGGTGGACCTCCAGCTAGCACGATCTCTTGCCAGCTGCTTCCAGTTGCGCACTCCAAGTTGGTTGAGGTCCTTTTCCACTTATGTGCGCCATCTCAGTCTAGGACGTCCTCTGTTGCGTTGTCCCTGTGGTTCGGATTCGAAGACTCTTCGGGCCGGAGTAGTATTGTCCATCCGCTCTACATGGCCTAGTCACCTTAAGCGTTGTATCCGTAGACGCTTGACTAGGTTCATGCCGCCATACAGCCCATACAATTCGTGGTTGAATCTTCTCCTCCAGATGCCATCAACGCAAACAGGATCAAAATCGCACGCAGAACTTTTCTCTTGAAGAGACCTCCTTCCTCATCCGCTTTTAGTAGCGTCTAGGTTTCTGCGCCGTAAAGCAGGACAGGGATGATATATTTGTCTCACTACTTTATTAAGACGTTGCGTTACGTCTTACGTGTGTACTTATCCCAATTGTTCATTGTCCGATGTGAGTTAACTCACAAGTCAACACCAGAGGCACGATCTTCCACGAGTCAGTGCAGTTGCTAGCTTACGCTGATGACATTGACGTGATTGGACGAACACAGCGAGCTGTCAACGAGGCGTTTGCTGGCATTGAAGCAGAAGCTGCTAAAATGGGTCTGGTGGTTAATGAGGGTAAAACGAAGTACATGCTGTCATAAAGGAAGGACACACAACATTGCCGCCTCGAGAGAGCGCCACACTAGGCAGCAGAAATTTCGAGGTAGTCAAGGACTTCGTCTACCTCGGTTCCGCGGTAAATAGAGATAAGATCATCAGTACCGAAATCAAACGTAGAATGACTATTGCCACTCGCTGCTTTTTTGGGCTCAAGAGGCAATTGAGTAATAAAGGCCTCTTTCGGAGGACTAAGCTGGTTTTATGTAACAGCTTGATCATCTTAGTCCTTCTTTACGATGCGGAAACTTAAACGCTGCTAAAAGCAGATGAGGAAGCCCTTAGTCTTTTCGAAAGAAAAGTTTTGCGTGTGATGTTTGGTCCTGTTTGCGTTGATGACATCTAGAGGAGAAGATTTAACGACGAACTCTATAGACTGTACTTCGGCATGCGCCTAGTCAAACGTCTTCGGATACAACGCTTAAGATCGCTAGGCCATGTAAAGCCTATGAACACCACTGCTCCGTCCCGAAAAGTCTTCGAATCTGAGCCATTGGGACAACACAACAGTGGGCGGCCTAGGCGGCAGTTGGCGGAAGATCATGCTGTCTGGAGAGACATATTGGTTGAGGCCCTGGTCCACCCCGGACTGTAACACCAGAAGAAGAAGAAAAAAAATTATGCCGAGGTATTTAAAGCTTTAAACACATTCTATCTTAAAGCAGTTGGTACAACTAGCTTGTCAAATGAAGTATCAATACAATCAGTATTAGATAACTGAAATCGTTGGCATTCGTGGGTGTGATACATTAGTTGTAAATTGTCAATATTCGAAAAAATAGTTTTAAGAAATCATTCATTTTGTCTCGTCACTAGCAATTTCTCAGTAAGTCAAGATCATGGTTTATATTCAAGAGCTCAGTTGAAAAACATTTACTTGAGTAAGAAATAGCAGTCTCGTTAGCAAATGCAGTAAATTCACCCTTAAATGGCAGAGCTAACAAGGAGTTCACATGAATCAAAAAACAAAATTGGACCTAGAACTGATCCTTACGGAACCCCTGCCGCAATATATTTTGGATCGCTAAAAATCAAAAGATCAATCTGACCATTTGCTGGTGCTTAGCTTAATAGGAAACAAACCAATTATGAATATTTCCTTGAAAGCCAGAAAGAAATAGGTTGTTTGTTAATTATTTATATCCATACGAGAGTCACCCCCCAAATGTTATCCAAGCACCAAAAATTGATTGCTAGGCGAAACGCATCTTACATCAAAACTTCATGAAAATCGATTACTGAATAAAAAAAAGGAGATATGTAGAGTGCGACAGACAGACGGACACACAAAAATTAAATGCTTTCGCAATGCTAAAGAAGACGATGTAAATCGAATTTTTTTTTCAGCTAAAGGAAATGTCACAAAGAGCGCTGAATTCAACTTTTTCTATGATCCCGAAGCGGCGCACATAGTCCTTGAGAGAGCGAAGGTGCCCATTGTTATTCTGCCGTGGGAGACCTGCATAGACGGAGACTTTGGTATAACATGGGTAATCCAATTAAAAATTTCCATTTCAAAACAAATCAGTGACTTTTTTTTTTACTTTAGAAATGGCGGAAAGAAGTTCTAGGTTCTGTGAAGAGTAAACCAGTGGATTTGATGAATTACGTGGAGAATGCTATTTTCGGACCGAAGGGCTTTCCGAATTGGGTTGTGTGTGACGCTCTCCTGATGGCTGCATTCCTCTTCCCGCAGCAGCTTATATCACGCGACCGTGAGTACCACGCAACAGTTGAATTGGTCGGCGCTCACACACGTGGCCAGCTGGTTTTGGATCATTTGCGGCGGAAGGATAACAATGTGCGCGTCATTGAAGTTCTCGATAAGGAGAACTGGAGGAAGGCAATCTCATGGACTGCTGGCCTGCCCGATGTTCAGATGGATTGGGAGTGCTTCGTTTAAATTTAAGTGCATCTTTTTCGTATTTTTTTTTAATGCTTAATAAAAGGAGTTCCTAAGGAACCTTGCATTAGCTACTGTTTGCGAATTTCAATGCATTGCAGAATATTTTTAATAACTGCGTTCGTCCTTGTCACTTAAGTGGCATAAGCATCCTCACAAGTGTAATGTAACCTTCGATTTGAAGGTGACACTTAAACGGGGACGGCACAGAACTGTTGTTCGTTATAACAAATATTATGGAAATTATATGTGTACTGGAAAAAACGTGTCATTGAGCCCTCATGACTTAGGACCTTTGGATTTGACCTTCTCAGTGTTCACTGGTGTTCTTTAAGAGGCTAACGGATGTTGAAAAGTGAATTTACTTTAAACATGGTTTGAAGCGTGATTTGAGAAGTAGAAGAACGAAACAACATGCACTAATAACATTTGACGGATAGTACAGTTCTCAAAAGTTTACAGAGAGTAATTATTTAAGATTTAAGCATTTTGCTCACCAAATTCAATTAACTATTTATGAAGATGTGGTAAGCCTGCCTTGGTGTTAAGCACAACTCCTTACACCATACTATAAAGGACAAATAAAACGAGAAAAGAAGATGGCCGTCTTCTTCCACATCTCTTTTCCATTTTTTCACAGCAGATTTAATATACGAATCAAATGTGCTCGCTTCCTTTAACAGTCACCCCTTTCAATGAATTGAGGTGAATTTAAATTAATTTAAAAGATCAATTCGATTTAAAAGTCAATCAATTTAAAAATCAACATACAATCGAATCTGTGAAAGTTTAAAAATTAACCTGGATGTATTAAATTAGTACGTTGTTACTTAAGTTTTCTTCTTCTTCTCTCCATGGACCTGGGCCTCCAACGATATGCCTCTCCAGCTAGCACGATCTCTCGCTAGCTGCCTTCAGTTGCGCACTCCAAGTTGGTTGAGATCCTTCTCCACTTGTGTGCGCCATGATGAGCCATTGTAGAAATGGATTCGAAGACTTTTCGGGCCGGAGCGGTGGTGTCCATACGCTCTTCATGGTCTAGGCATCTTAAGCGTTGCATCCGAAGACGCTTGACCAGGCGCATGCTGCGGTACAGGCTATAAGGTTCGTCTTTGAATCTTTTTCTCCAGATGTCATCAACGCAAACAGGACCAAAAATCGCAATCAGAACTTTTCTCTTCCTTCCTTATCCGCTTTTAGTATGTAAACGTCCAAGTTTCCGAGCCATAAAGGAGGACTGGTATGATCAAGTTATTGTAAAAAGCCAGTTTAGTTCTTCGAGAGAGGGCTTCATTACTCAATTGCCTCTTGAGCCCAAAAAAGCAGCGATTGACAAGAGTGATTCTGCATTTGATTTCGATACTGAAGTTGGTGTCTCTACTTACCGCAGAGCCGAGGTAGACGTCCGTAGAAAGTCCTTGATTATCTCGAAGTTTCTGCTGCCTAATGGTACGCAATGTCCGAGACGACGGTGTTGTGTGTCCTTACTCGATGACATCATATACTTCGTCTTCTCACTTATCCTTCATTAATCCTTATTTATTACCAAATTCATTTTAGCTGTTTCCGCTTCTATCCCAACAAACGCCTCATTAACGGCTCACTGGGTTCGCCAAACTACGTCAATGTCTTCTGTTGAGCCGACGACAATCTGACGAGTTTGGTAGAAATGCCAAAACTAGACATGGCACTGTATAGCTCCTCTCTATTCACACTGTTATATGCGGCCTCAAAAGCGACGAACAGGCGGTCCGTGTCGATCTATACTTCTTGGGTCTTTTTTAGGATATGCCATAGTGTGAAGATTTTGCCGATGGTGGACTACCCTGGCCTGAAATCATAGTGATGAGGACCTATCAGGTTGTCGATGAACGGTTTCAGGCATTCGCACAATACGGCAGAGATGATCTTGTACGCGATTTTGAGGAGACTGAACCGTTGACCCTCCACCCCGTCCAAATCGTTTTGCTTCCACCGAACAAGCAAGTAGTCGGAAGGAATAAGGCTTGGAGAATACGGTGAGTGGGGTTTACAGATAGGTTTTGACCGCTACGCTTGGGGCCGAGAGTTATCATGTTGCAAAATCACCTTGTCATGCCTTTCGGTTGTTTCTGATCGTTTTTTACGTAATGCACGGCTCAAACGTTTTAATTATAGTCGATAAGGTTTCCCATCAATGGCCGTTTTATCAGCTCATAGTATGTTACACCATCCCTGGCTGGTCCCACTATATAGCATGATCTTAAGAGCGTGCACGTCTTTCTTTGGCGTGGATGCAGACGATGGTGGAACGGGTTCACCATAGTAATTTTTCTTTTCAGGGTTTTCGTTGTGTATACACTTTTTCTCTCCAGTCACTATCCGATGTAAAAATCCCTACCTTTGATGTCTTTCAAGAAGCAGTTCCGAGGTAAAAAAAAATCGCCTTTCGACATCTCTCGGTTTCAACTTGTACAGCACCCCATTTCCTTGCTTTTGAATAAATCCAAATTTTTTTAAACGGAAATTGTGTTCTTAGTCACTTCCAAGATTCTACGACTTAACTTTGGGTTTGACACGGACCTTGATCCAGTAAAGCCTCCAATTCTTCATCTTAAAACTTTTTGAGCCAACAAAATGAAAATGCGTGATTTTTCGGTCGGAGCAGATTCACCATAAACTTCTTCTTCTTCTTCTTATGGCGCTACAGTCCGGGGTGGACCTGGGCCTCAACCAACATGCCTCTCCAGCCAGCACGATCTTTCGCCAGCTGCCGCCAGTTGCGCAGTCCAAGTTGGTTGAGGTCCTTCTCCACTTTTGTGCGCCACCTTATCCTGGGCCGTCCTCTGTTTCGTTGTCCCAATGGCTCGGATTCGAAGACTTTTCGGGCCGGAGCACTGGTGTCCATACGCTCTACATTGCCTAGCCATCTTAAGCGTTGTAGACTTCTACACCGAATTAAAATACAAAAAGAATGGGATATGTAATAAATAATGTATATTCCCTTATATCTGTCGTACTGTCGCTTATAGCAATGTAGTATGCATGTACAAAGATACACATTCATGTGTGCATTTGAAATATATAAAGTATTAGTTAAGCCTAGGTTTCTTGTTGAAATGTAACATTAGCTGAGTCATCTCAAATTTTATCTCAAACAAAGTCCTTAACGATAGTTCTGGTTTCAATCACTTTTTTATAGTACTCAGCGGATTTCTTTGGCGTTCTTTCTCGATTGGGGCTGGTCATGTTGACAGCGTACAGACCGAATTTTTCCCTGAAAATCCATTCTATGAAATTATTCTGTTCAGAATATACCCCCTCAGCACTCACGTATATCCTCTTTGCCATTCAAAATTATCGATCAAACTCCAAAAAGTGTATCCACTGACGTTGCATCCATCATTGACGGCATTAAGGACGGCTTGTAAGTGACTCTGAAAAAATGGAAATTTTCGTTTTGAAAGTAAGAACAGAGAAAGACTTAAAAATTAATTTTATATTTAGCTGGCTATTCTAAAAGTTGGCTTGGCTTACAGAAATTAAAATTATAATTTTGGAAAACTGGCTATTTATTTCTCAACACAGTCTCCTTGACCCTTGACTTCTTTAAGTCGTTTAAAAAATACATTTTATGGAGGTTTGAGGACTCCGTAGTGGTAATAATCTTCTCATTTAAATCAAATCTCTGCCCCTGCCCCTCTCTTCCCATTAAGAAATCAAACAAAAAATGGCAAGGCTTATAAAGCAGGTAGCTATCAGTTTGTATCATAAGTCCGTGAGTAAACGGCGAGGCCGTTTTTTCTTCGATTAGGTTTCGAATTGGCATAATAATCCGGTATAGTTAAGCTGGGACCGTTTTTCCATTCGAATTGAAGTGGACTTAGATTACACATGGTCGCCATGGCGTAGTGGGTATGTGCGTCGACTCACACGCCAAGCTCCCAGGTTCGATTCCCGAAGAGAACACCTCGCATTTTTTGACTTGACCGCCTCTTTCGAGTTGCTGACAATTAATTGTCTATGAAAAGCTTCACATATCTCACCGTTCGGATTCGCAAAAAATCTGTAGGTCTCCTCTACTTGTAAGAAAACAGTAACACGCACAACACGAGTAGTCGTTACAGAAGCTAGACCCTGGCCCCTTGTAAGCTGCAATGCCACTCAATTATTATTGATGTCCCACAATCCCACAAATCCTAAGAACCTGTGACAAACACTTTTTATTTACAGCTACGATTCGACACAGAAACTCCTTTGGATTGCGTTTAAACAGCGTCAAACACTATTCTGAGGTGGTTTTACGATTGTTGTGTGGAGTGAGCATACGCTGCGGCCTTCGCGCAAATATCTTTGTTATGCTCAACATTTCATGTAGGAAATGTTGGTTCCTTGAGCTTACCTCCCTATCTCTCAAACCAAAAATCGGGGGTCTGTCAATACGAGATCGTCGATTTTTGTCGCTTTATCGACCGTGGCAGCAGTTTTCGCGATACCTGGGACTGGCTCATCACGTTTAAATTAGTTACATTTAAGAACCAATATTCGATGGTCGCCATCAAAAGAGAGTCACTTAGAGGTCGGGAAAAATATTTTTTGATCTTGCCCTTGAGTTCACCCACATTATTGCAACCAAATTTTTTTTTTTTTTTAATCCCACGACAGGACCACCGGAAGTGATGGATAAATTCAACATTGTCGACTTGTGCAGAAGTCGTTGCTGGGAGGGCCAAATCTGGCAGCGTGCAATGACATGTGATAGCTCCTGTTCATTCGATCACGAGATCACTTTAGATATAGTTTCGGTCATAAAAGGTTGATGATTGAGCGTGTGGTACTTTCTTATTTAATAGAAAAAAAACACCGACCAGCGACAGAGAATTATCTTATACCGGTAGAGAAGCTATTTTCAAAAATAAGATAAGGTAGCCAGAGATCGCTGCCATGGGAGAAGAAATCAAGGTTTCTGAGGATGACAAAGTGTTTCCACCATGAAGAACTTAGTTTGTCGACATATCTCAGTGATTTCGATCATCGAGAATATTAGTTTGCCTAGTTGTGGAGTATGTTCTTGGAGTTAGTAGCAGTCAAGCAGCCAATTTTAAAATTGACGCTCACTAAAAGGTGTATTTGGTACCCTTAAGTCACCGGGATTACGTCACAGCATGGGGTGAAGGTATAGAGGAAGAGAGGGAGAGGAGGTATTGGTGCACATTGGTTTTAAATCTCTGTGGATTGTAGTGAGGAGGACCTGTTGAGCTGGAAAGAGCATTTCAAATTCTCCAAACTTAACTATACGTCCGAAAGTGGGATAAAGGGTGAATGGGTGGGCATTCCTAGCGAGGCGTGTACTGCGCGTAAATTCTTGAAGGTGATGAATGCATCTGGCTTGACGAAAAGTGATAAAAGAGTGATCAAGACGCATCCTTCCGTCGATATTCTATATTGACTGACGATATTGACTTCGGATGATAATTATTCCCAATAAGTTTTACTTGCTTGCTGTTGAATCATAACCAGTAGGTTCAGAGAGGTCTTGGTTGCTCCAGACCAGATAGAAAAGTTATACTCAAGCTTTGGGATATGTATATTGTTGCTAGATCAAAAGGAGTGAAATATTTCTTGCATTGCTTTTTAAAACCTAGACGATTGACTGCATTTTGGCGATCTCAAATATGTGATCGTTCCAACTTAGTGTTGAGTTGAAACACATACCGAGGATAGAAAGTCGTTTGGTTTCCACAACGCAAGAGCCATTCATGGATAATGTCTGATTATATTGAGAACGCGTAAATAGCTGAAGTCAGCACTGGGTTTTGGAAGCATTAAATTCCATTCTATTCTTTTTACCCTAAACTCTGTCAAAATCGGAATTTAATGAGCATAACCTACGCTGCCGTTCCAAGTCTGGCCGAAGAGGAGGAGCAAGAGCCTGGGGGTACTGTCAAATCGAAACAATAATCACAAATTTTCGACTAGATAAATGATGCATATATTGAGTCTATAACTTAATTCTTGCAGTTTGCTAAGAGATGGCGTAACTTGTATTATTCCATTGTTATTATTTCATTGGAACATGTGTTGGAAAGCTACTGTCATTGAACGTTATTTCAGTATACATACATATGTCATTCATTTGACGCTCAAAATTTTCCCTCAAATATGTCGAACCTTGTGCCTGAAAATGTGGTTTTGCGGGGAGTTCTCCTTCATTATTTTAATATTGCAAAAAGTACTGCCGAAAATCATCGCATTTTGGGGGAAATTTATGCTGATCGTGCGCTAGCTGAGCGTACGTGCCTAAAGTGGTTTGCACGATTTAAAAGTGGTAACTTTGAATTGGAAGACGATGAACGTCCTGGTCAGCCAAGATAATTTAAAGAAGAAGAACTGGAAGTATTGCTCTATGATGATTGTTGCCAAGCACAAGAAGATCTCACAGAATCTTTGGGTGCCGCACAAGCATTTCAAAACGATTCAAAGCAGCTGGATATATTCAAAAGCAAGGAAACTGGGTTCCACATGAACTCAAGCCGAGAGACGTCAAAAGTTGGTTTTGCATGTCCAAAATGCTGCTGGAACGTTGCAAAAGGAAATCATTTTTGCATCGGATTGTTTGAGGTTATAAAAATGGATCCATTACGACTACCCCAAGTGCAAAAACTCATATGTGACACCCGCCCAATTAGCCAAATTAACGGCAGAGCCGAATATCCATGGCGCGAAGGTGATGCTCTGTATTTGGTGGGATCAGAAGGGTGTGCTGTATTATGACCTGTTTAAACCGGGTGACACAACACAAGCAATCCGTTTGAAGAGAGCAGTAGCCGAAGAACACCCGGAATATGCGACACGAAACACGAGACAATAATTTTCCATCATGACAACGCTCGGCCGCACGTTGCTATTCCGGTTAAGAACTATTTGAAAAACAGTGGATGGAAAGTTTTACCCCACCCGCCTTATAGATCAGAACTTGCCCCTTCTGACTTCCATTTGTTCCGGTCGATGCAGAAAGCCGTCACTGAAATATAGTTCACATCAAAGTAGAATTTCAAAGATTGGCTTGATTCATTCTTGGCTGACAAGCCGGTGCAGTTCTTTTGTGATGCCAGAAAGATGCGAGAAAGTCATAGCTTCAGATGGGCAATTCTTTGAACAATACTATTGTACGGGTTTTTTGAAAAAAAAAAAAACTGCACGAACGTAGTTATGTACCCAATGTAACTTCTGGAGTTTAGACGAAAGGTGCAAAGAGCAAAAATTAGATGAGGAAGGGGTCTGTGAATGGAACCATCAAGTGAAGGGCGTACCTTCTAATTCCAAGGCTACAATTCCGTACAGGTTTAAGGTTATAAGGATGCTTCGTGATACTTGATTTTCAATCTACTTTTTTGACAGATCACGGGTGACTTCGATCAATCTGCTTTCTCATTTTTTTCAGTATCTTCTGGCAAGCTATCATTGAAAAATTCACACCACAGCATCGTCTCAAAATTTTTCAGATGTACTTTGTGCAGTCACAGAGTACCAGTGCGAAAAAGAATCACTTCTTGAGAAAGTTTACGCTCCTCTCTCATGTGTGACATGTGAAGATTTGCTGACGGTTCGCGACAAATCACCCTTGAATACACCCAAGGCACGAGATACAAATCAGATGGAACTCAAACAGGGAAAGATCATGAAAAGACCGTACACAACGACTGCAACTAATCCTCTCTCATGTCTCTCATTCGTTTTACAATGGAATGCTTTCCAAGTTCATCATTCGTCAACAACTTGCTTTGTGCCTCAATTACTCACTCAAAGCCCAAACAAATGCATCATCCCATCGTGCTGCTTTAAGCAGACGTTTAAATGTGTAGAATTCTACTTACACGCAAATAAGTAATTCTTCCGTCATCATCCAGACCGCCAGCATCCGACCAACCATTCTCCGTGATCACAACCTCAACGTTGTCGTACTCCTGACGAATGTACCTGCAAGCAACCGAATGAAATCCACACACGACTGTTGTACAACTGAATATACTTCAGGAGTCCCTCCAGGCCTTCTGGTACACAGTAGAGCCAAGTTGATTTGCCCCTAATCCAACTGGGATCAATTTCAGCGTCGCAGTCGAAATCTCTGTCCCAGGACGGATTCTCTCCCCTTGGTTTTTCGGCACGTTTTATGTATCTGGCTGTGTAGTAGTTGAGACCCAAGAAGTCTGCAGAATTTTTGACAGATCTTCTCCATCGTCCCTCGAGATTCGGCAATCGAGAGCGTATCCTCCCCTCTTTCAGACTGTTGCTGTTTATGTCCATCACCATCACCTCGGGATATCCTCCGGACTTGCTGAAGATTGGATACGCAAGCCAACCTAACTGAAGAAAATTCAATTAGGACTTGTTGCAGCCTAAATCGAATCCCGACTTACGTTGTATTTCATTCCACGATCAACTAGGTCGCTGTCATTCGTTTTCGAGAAGAAGAACCGACTGCTGATGGTGATGCCTACTTTGCCGCCTTGTGTTTTATGGAACTTGGTCTTGTACGCCCTGTATGTGGCCGCATGTGCCTTAAGAGTGTTGTCCATGCAGAGGTAGTCAGCTACGCCGGGGGCATGTACTCGCGGTGGGTAGTTTCCGTTCCCGTATCCGGGAACACAATAGTCGAAGGGCTCGTTGAAAGTTATCCACGTCTTCACCTGGAGAGATGGATTTAAAAGACTATCCTAGATGTGGCGAGAAGAGGTGTCTTACTCTGTCACCAAAAGCTTTGAACAGTTCCTTGGCATATGTGACGAAAAGGTCGATGAAGAGGGCGTTGGTGAAGCCACCGATCTTCTGAATCTCAGACGGTAGGTCGTAATGGAACATGGTGACCATGGGCTCGATGCCGTTGGCCAGAAGTTTGTCGATGATCCCGTTGTAGTAATCGATTCCCTTCTGATTTCTCGACGAGATATCTCCATTCGGGTAGATGCGCGCCCAAGAAATCGAGAAGCGGTAGTGGTTGACCTGCCAGACAGCACAGCTCATAAATGGATCACTGATAAGCGATGTTTGTTCGCCGGTTTCTACAGCGCTTATGTAATCGGATTCACTTACCTTGAGCTCCTTTAGAATCTGTAAGTCTTGCTCGAAGCGATGATAGGAGTCTGCAGCCACGTCTCCATTCGAACGATCGTCGATTAGCTCTGGATGATCGTGTGTGAAGTCATCCCAAATTGAGGGCCCCTTGCCGTCAGCATTCCATCCGCCTTCGATCTGGTAGGCTGCCGTGGACACGCCGAAGCTAAAGTTGCCTGGAAACTGTGGACTTCCCTTCGCTGCTAGTGTACACGGCTCCGTGTGCACCACAGCCACCGTGCAACCCAATCTGACAAGCAGTAGTCCACACACAACGAAAAAAACTAGAGGAACCGGCGGCCACATATCGATCTGTTCCCGTTGAGAGCTCTCGCTTCACTGAATTCTTCAAATGGAATCAAGGCGGCTCTCAATTGACATCTGAATTGATAAGATCGATGACGCGACTCGGACTGGAGGCGGTAATACCGACTATGTGCGCTGACATGGAGACTCCATACCCCCCAGGCCGGTGGAGATTATTCAATTACACCAATGCGGGATGTTGTCAATAAATCAAAATAAGTGAATGTGTTCAGGCAGGGCTATTGACTTCCCAAATAATCAGAAGTGCAATACACATTAGTGGTTGGGAAAATTGTTGCTTGTTGTTATTGAGGTTTGATGATCTTCAAACCTAGTGTTTATGTTTGGAAGATAACAAGCTACTCTGAAGAGCATTTCGTTGTAGCAAGGTCAAGAGGCACATAAATATATTAATTGATATGCTCAACCAACAGTTGTTGGAGAAGTTTACAGCAGAAAAATACAACTTTGAATGTAGCCAGTCATTTAATAACAAAGAAAAAAGAACAAAATATACAAACAAAAAAAGATTTGTTTACATGCGATCGGCAGAGTAGAGCGATATTATTGCAGGAATAAAGTAAGGAAGTTTTACCAAAGGGTAATGTAAACCAGTCAAGGTTATAAAGTCCGAACCGAAGCCTGTAAGAATGATCAAAGAAACATTGTAGTAGAGTCTAACTCGATGCTGAGGATGTGGAGAAACCATTTCTGCAGACTGTGTAACGGCGACGCAAAACCAAATCCCGCTGTCAGGCAGAAGAACTATTTATCCCCAATGAAAGGAACGATGAAGATCAATTCGCCCACCCGACCCGGATGAAGTGAGGACTGCCATATCTAAACTAAAATCCAACAAGGCTGCGGTAGCTGACGGCCTACCCGCCAGGCTTTTAAAAACCGCAAGCGATGATTTGGTAAGGGGCATGCACCAACTCACTCTTTTGAACTGCGTCAACTACAGAGGCATCAGTTTCCTAAGTATCGAATACAAGATCTTATTTGCCGTACTGTGTGAAGGCCTAAAGCCAGTCGACAACAACCTGGTCGTTCCATACCAGTGTGTCTTTAGGCGAGGAAAATTCACCATAGACCAAATATTTACACTATGGCAGATTTTAGACGAAACCCAGGAGCAACAAATCGATACCCACCAACTTTTCATCGATTTTAAGTCCGCGTATGATAGCATCGTGGCTGGGTGCTGTGGGAACAGGGTAGGCACTGATTGGTATCAACCTGGCGATGCCCAGCTGTTGTAACTGTTTCCCACACATCAACTGTGCTTATAGTACCTCCACGTCGGTAGCCACCGGATACTGGTTGTTGTTCATCCGAACTCAACTTGCTAAACCTATAAGTGCGACCTCCGCCCAAGAGGTATAAAAAAGGGTCCGGTCCTCCAGGTTGGGGGTGTGCGTCGGGGTAACTGCCCGGCCACTTTCAAAAACTCCCAGTTACGAACCAACCGAATGCCTCGGATACGGATGGATACACTGTTGACGACCCCCGTAAACGAACAAAGGACAATGATTTACGGATCTGCACGTGGAATGTGAGGTCCCTAAACAGACCACGTGCAGCCGATGAACTTGCGGAGGCCCTGGACTGCTATAAAGCAGACATTACCGCAATCCAGGAAATGCGGTGGGATGGGCCGGGCAAGAGAAGAGTGAGAAACTGCGACATATACCACGGCGACTGCTGCAGGGAGAGAGGGAAACGCTTATTTGGATGCGGTTTTGTTGTTCGAGGCAGACTTAGACAAAAAGTCTTAAGCTTCCAACACGTAAGCGAACGCCTCATAACAATCCGCATCAAGGCTAAATTCGGGAATATAAGCCTCATATGCGCCCACGCCCGGACAGAGGAGAAAGATGACAGCAGTAAAGAAGACTTCTATCACCTCCTAGAAAGGACATACGATCGTTGTCCCAGCTACGACACCAAGATCGTTCTAGGAGATTTCAACGCTCAGCTGGGAAGAGAAGAAGTCTTTGCTAAAGTCATCGGAAGACACAGCCTGCACGCCAACACCTCCGGAAACGGACTCAGGCTAGTTGACTTCGCCTCGGGGCGAAATCTCTCTGTGGCCAGCACGCGGTTCCCACACCTCACCATTCATAAATGGACCTGGCGATCACCTGATCAATCAACCGTCAACCAGATTGATCATGTTGCGATCGACGTCAGACACTCCTCCAGTATTCTCGATGTCCGAACCTTCCGAGGTGCAAACATCGACTCGGATCATTTCCTTGTTGTAGCCAAGGTAAGAACCCGGATATCGAGAGAGCAACGGAGTCGAGACAGGCCAAAACGGTTTGACGTCAGAAAGCTACAATCGCAGCCGATCGCTAGAGCCTTTACCGATCGATTCTCCCTGAAACTGTCTCAAAGTTCGATGCTGCCTGCACAAACAATAGAAGACAAATGGAAACGTTGTCAAGAAGCCATCAAAGAGGCCGCCACTGATGTGCTGGGTTTCATGCCACCACCTAAGAGGAACCCATGGTTTGACGACGAGTGCAGGCAGGCGCATGCAGCCAAACAGGAAGCTTACAAGGCAACGCTGCATCGAACGACGAGAGCTGTTTGTGAGCTCTACAAACAGAGAAGAAGGGAAGAGAACCGGCTTCTCAGAAGAAAAAAGAAAGAGCACGAGAAGCGCGCGGTCGAGGAAATGGAGAGGTGCTATGGCAGGAATGACGTCCGAAATTTTTACCGCAAGGTAAAACAGTTATCTGGCGGCTACAAGCCTCGAACTGAAGCCTGCCGGGACCAAAATGGACAACTGGTGGTAGAGTCGCAGTCGGTGCTGAAAATCTGGAAGGATCATTTCTGCAGACTCCTAAACGGCGATGACGACACAAATCCCGCTGTTAGGCAGAATGTTCCACTCAATTTGGACGACGATGGACAAGAATTCCGTCCCCCCGACCTCGACGAGGTCAAGATAGCAATATCGAGACTGAAGTCGAACAAAGCTGCTGGCGCGGATGGACTATCCGCAGAGCTGTTCAAAGCGGCTGGGGATGAGCTGGTTGGGTGCATGCACCAGCTCATCTGTGAGATATGGTCGGAGGAAAGCATGCCCGACGAGTGGAATCTCAGCATCGTATGTCCGGTCCACAAGAAAGGAGACCCCTTCGACTGCGCCAACTATCGAGGGATCAGTCTTCTTAATATCGCATATAAGATTCTCTCTGCCGTATTGTGTGAGCGCCTGAAACCGTTCGTCAACAACCTGATAGGTCCTTATCAGTGTGGTTTCAGGCCAGGGAAGTCCACAATCGACCAGATCTTCACACTGCGGCAAATCCTGGAGAAGTCCCAAGAAGTACAAATCGACACCCACCATCTATTTGTCGATTTCAAGGCCGCGTATGACAGCGTGCATAGAGACGAGCTATACAGTGCCATGTCTAGTTTTGGCATCCCTACCAAACTCGTCAGATTGTGTAGGATGACGATGGAGAACTCTCGCTGCTCCGTCAAGGTCGGTAGCGAACTCACCGAGACCTTCGATGTCAAAAAAGGATTTAGACAAGGCGACGCGCTGTCATGCGACTTCTTTAACATCATTCTTGAGGGGATCGTGCGTAACTCACACGTCAACACCAGAGGCACGATCTTCCACAAGTCCGTTCAACTGCTAGCTTACGCGGATGACATTGACGTGATCGGCCGAACTCAGCGAGCCGTCAATGAGGCATTTGCTAGCATCGAAGCGGAAGCGGCTAAAGTGGGACTGGTGGTAAACGAGGGCAAAACTAAGTATATGCTGTCATCGAACAAGGACGCAGAACATCGACGTCTCGGACAGAGCGTCACTATGGGCAGCAGACATTTCGAGGTAGTTAAGGACTTCGTCTATCTCGGCTCCGCGGTGAATAGGGACAATAACATCAGTACCGAAATCAAGCGCAGAATCACTCTTGCCAATCGCTGTTTCTTTGGGCTCAAGAGGCAATTGACTAATAAAGCCCTCTTTCGAAAGACTAAGCTTGCTTTATATAACACCTTAATCATCTCAGTTCTACTTTATGGCGCGGAAACTTCGACACTACTAAAAGCGGATGAGGATGCCCTTGGTCTCTTCGAGAGAAAAGTTCTGCGTGCGATTTTTGGTCCTGTTTGCGTTGATGGCATCTGGACGAGAAGATTCAACCACGAACTGTATGGGCTGTACGGTGGCATGAGCCTAGTCAAGCGTCTACGGATACAACGCTTAAGGTGGCTAGGCCATGTAGAGCGGATAGACAGCACTGCTCCGGCCCGAAGAGTCTTCGAATCCGAACCACAGGGACAACGCAACAGAGGACGTCCTAGACTGAGATGGCGCACACAAGTGGAAAAGGACCTCAACCAACTTGGAGTGCGCAACTGGAAGCAGCTGGCAAGAGATCGTGCTAGCTGGGGAGGCATGTTGGTTGAGGCTCAGGTCCACCCCGGACTGTAGCGCCATCCGAAGAAGAAGAAGAACACCGTTCTTGAAAGATTTGTTTAAAACTCGAACGCCAACATCAGAGGAACAATCTTTCCTTCCGTCCAACTACTCGCATATGCCGATGATATTGACATTATCGGATATTATGCCACTCAAAGAAGTATAGATGTGCTTTAAGTTAGTTACATGAAAGATAAGAAAATGACATTACATGCAATACATAAATAGTTATGCTGTGGTCAACGTGGCGTAGTGAGTAAGTGTGTCGACTCGCATGCCAAGATTCCAAGTCTGAACACCTCGTATTTATTTGAGTTGCTGACAACACTCAAAGAGTATCAATTGTTTATGAAAAGCTTCTCAAATCTCGGCGTTTGGAGTCGGCAAAAAAACTGTGTGTCCATTCTATTAGCGCCTTTAGGTCTATTGTGCGTTTTATTATTATTTTATTTGCTAAAGATTTGCGACACATTTTGATTTGAAACATATCACACGAATATACTACTGGAAGTGTCAAAGATCGAGCACGCGACCGTGTTTTTGCGACTTGGATGAAATCCTTCATCGAAATGACGCGGTCGCTTTCAATACGTGTATCACATGTTGGTGTAGTTTTTGATATGCTGTTGAAATAATCAGGAAAATAAAATTACACACGACAAGTTCTCATATCAGCAGTTTGAGCATAAGCAGCAAAGGCAAGCATCAGTTTCGCTCACAAGTATTATTGAGCCTATGATCGAATAACCAAACAGTAATTCCGATACGCACAACAATCAACTGACATGCGATGGATTGGGTCATCAATTAGTAAATATTTAGTTTACGCAGTAAGCGAAATTCGCTTCACGTTCGCGGTGGCGTAGTGGCTACGTGCGTCGACCCACACGCAGAAGGTCTAGGTTCGATTTCTGGACGGGGCACCTCACGTTTTTTCACGGTACCACTTCTTTCGAGTTGCCGACACCAAATTGTCTATGAAAAGCTTCTTAAATCTAACCATTTGGAATCGGCAAAAAACTGTTCGTCCCTTCTACTCGTGAGGGAACAGTAGCACGCACAACAACAGAAATTGTTGTAGAAGGTAGGCCCTGGTCCGTTGTGGGACCAGGGTAGCGCCACTTAATTATTAGTAAGCGAAATTCGTGTATAAATACTCGTAAAGGTGGCAAAATAAAATCTGTAAGCAGCGTGCAATTTCTTCAAATTTCTTCACTAGCTATCCCCTACCGTGTTTAGGTGACTGGTGAATATAAAGGGTGTCCCAACAAGAACGCAAGATTTAAATATTAAATAAAACGCAGATATTTAAAAAAATCGTGAATTCTTTATTGTATCGTAAAGTAGTCAGAATGAGGTTATGTGTGGAATAACACATCGGCCAGATGGCCGCCGCGGCTTTGCTGGCACATACGCGATCTTTTAATGCAATTTTCAATGACCGTTCTGCAGTCCAATTTCCTCTTTTAAGGCTTGAGTCGACTTCAAAAAACCCCAAAGAAAAAAGTCCAATGGTGTTAAATCGCACGATCTAGGCGGCCAATTCTGGTCTCCAAAACGCGAAATAACACGACCGGGAAATGACTGATGCAGCAATTGAATTGTTTCTCTGGCTGTATGAGATGTGGCGCCGTCTTGTTGAAGCCACATCCCCTCCACATTCATTTCTTCAATTCAAGGCACGCAAAAATTTGTTATCATTTCACGATACCGATCATCATTGACTGTTTGCGCTTGACCTGACTCATTTTCATAAAAAAAGGCCCAATGATTCCTCCAGCCAAAAATTCACACCACACAGTGACACGTTGAGGATGCATTTGCCTCTCGTGAATCACTCGAGGATTTTCCTCGACCCAAATGTGACAATTCTGTCTATTGACAAAGCCATCAAGATGGAAATGGGCCTCGTCACTAAAGATGATTTTATCGGCAAAATCAGCATTTTCATGTCTCTCCAATACCCAATTAACGAACTCCCTTCGCTGTGCATGGTCAGCTGGCTTCAGTCCCTGAGTCAATTGAACTTTGTATGCATGAAGATGCAAATCTTTCGTCAAAATTTCGGATTTGGAAACACCAATTTGCTGAGTTCGGTGTCGAATTGAGGTGGATGGAGTTTGAGCGACATCATCACGTACTATTGCGATATTTTCTGTCGACCGAACTGGTCTCTGGTCACTCCAAGTTGGTTTTCCATTTGTGTGTGCCATCTCAGTCTAGAACGTCCTCTGTTGCGTTGTCCCTGTGGTTCGGATTCGAAGACTCTTCGGGCCGGAGCAGTGCTGTCCATCCGCTCTACATGGCCTAGCCACCTTAAGCATTGTATCCGTAGACGCTTGACTAGGTTCATGCCGCCGTACAGCCCATACAGTTCGTGGTTGAATCTTCTCGTCCAGATGCCATCAACGCAAACAGGACCAAAAATCGCACGCAGAACTTTTCTCTCGAAGAGACCAAGGGCATCCTCATCCGCTTTTAGTAGTGTCGAAGTTTCCGCGCCATAAAGTAGAACTGAGATGATTAAGGTGTTATATAAAGCAAGCTTAGTCTTTCGAAAGAGGGCTTTATTACTCAATTGCCTCTTGAGCCCAAAGAAACAGCGATTGGCAAGAGTGATTCTGCGTTTGATTTCGGTACTGGTGTTATTGTCCCTGTTTACTGCGGAGCCGAGGTAGACGAAGTCCTTGACTACCTTGAAGTTTCTGCTGCCTAGTGTGACGCTCTGTCCGAGACGCCGATGTTGTGTGTCCTTCCTTGATGACAGCATGTACTTCGTTTTGCCCTCATTTACCACCAGACCCATTTTAGCCGCTTCCATCCGCATAAGCTAGCAGTTGAACGGACTTGGACGTGTGAGTTACGCACGATCCCCTCAAGAATGATGTTAAAGAAGTCGCATGACAGCGCGTCGCCTTGTCTAAATCCTTTTTTGACATAAAAGGTCTCGGTGAGTTCGCTACCAACCTTGACGGAGCAGCGAGAGTTCTCCATCGTCATCCTACACAATCTGACGAGTTTGGTAGGGATGCCAAAACTAGACATGGCACTGTATAGCTCGTCTCTATGCACGCTGTGATACGCCGCCTTGAAATCGACAAATATATGGTGGGTGTCGATTTGTACTTCTTGGGACCACTCCAGGATTTGCCGCAGTGTGAAGATCTGGTCGATTGTGGACTTCCCTTGTCTGAAACCACACTGATAAGGACCTATCAGGTTGTTGACGAACGGTTTCAGGCGCTCACACAATACGGCAGAGAGAATCTTATACGCGATATTAAGGAGACTGATCCCTCGATAGTTGGCGCAGTCGAAGGGGTCTCCTTTCTTGTGGACCGGACATACGATGCTGAGATTCCACTCGTCGGGCATGCTTTCCTCCGACCATATCTCACAGATGAGCTGGTGCATGCACCCAACCAGCTCATCCCCAGCCGCTTTGAACAGCTCTGCGGATAGTCCATCCGCGCCAGCAGCTTTGTTCGACTTCAGTCTCGATATTGCTATCTTGACCTCGTCGAGGTCGGGGGGACGGAATTCTTGTCCATCGTCGTCCAAATTGAGTGGAACATTCTGCCTAACAGCGGGATTTGTGTCGTCATCGCCGTTTAGGAGTCTGCAGAAATGATCCTTCCAGATTTTCAGCACCGACTGCGACTCTACCACCAGTTGTCCATTTTGGTCCCGGCAGGCTTCAGTCCGAGGCTTGTAACCGCCAGATAGCTGTTTTATCTTGCGGTAAAAATTTCGGACGTCATTCCTGCCATAGCACCTCTCCATTTCCTCGACCGCGCGCTTCTCGTGCTCTTTCTTTTTTCTTCTGAGAAGCCGGTTCTCTTCCCTTCTTCTCTGTTTGTAGAGCTCACAAACAGCTCTCGTTGTTCGATGCAGCGTTGCCTTGTAAGCTTCCTGTTTGGCTGCATGCGCCTGCCTGCACTCGTCGTCAAACCATGGGTTCCTCTTAGGTGGTGGCGTGAAACCCAGCACATCAGTGGCGGCCTCTTTGATGGCTTCTTGACAACGTTTCCATTTGTCTTCTATTGTTTGTGCAGGTAGCGTCGAACTTTGAGACAGTTTCAGGGAGAATCGATCGGTAAAGGCTCTAGCGATCGGCTGCGATTGTAGCTTTCCGACGTCAAACCGTTTCGGCCTATCTCGACTCCGTTGTTCTTTCGATATCCGGGTTCTTACCTTGGCAACAAGGTGATGATCCGAGTCGATGTTAGCGCCTCGGAATGTTCGGACATCGAGAATGTTGGAGGAGTGTCTGACGTCGATCGCAACGTGATCAATCTGGTTGACGGTTGATTGATCAGGTGATCGCCAGGTCCCCTTATGAATGTTAAGGTGTGGGAACCGCGTGCTGGCCACAGAGAGATTTCGCCCCGAGGCGAAGTCAACTAGCCTGAGTCCGTTTCCGGAGGTGTTGGCGTGCAGGTTGTGTCTTCCGATGACTTTAGCAAAGACTTCTTCTCTTCCCAGCTGAGCGTTGAAATCTCCTAGAACGATCTTGGTGTCGTAGCTGGGGCATCGATCGTATGTCCTTTCTAGGAGGTGATAGAAGTCTTCTTTACTGCTGTCATCTTTTTCCTCTGTCGGGGCATGGGCGCATATGAGGCTTATATTTCCGAACTTAGCCTTGATGCGGATTGTTATGAGGCGTTCGCTTATGTATTGGAAGCTTAAGACTTTTTGCCTAAGTCTGCCTCGAACAACAAAACCGCATCCAAATAAGCGTTTCCCTCTCTCCCGTAGCAGTCGCCGTGGTATATGTCGCAGTTTCTCAATCTTCTCTTGCCCGGCCCATCCCACCGCATTTCCTGGATTGCGGTAATGTCTGCTTTATAGCAGTCCAGGGCCTCCGCAAGTTCATCGGCTGCACGTGGTCTGTTTAGGGACCTCACATTCCACGTGCAAATCCGTAAGTCATTGTCCTTTGTATGACTTGAAAACTTAAAATTTGCAATTTCGGAAAAAAGTGCCTGGATGTGTTCTATGGCATCTGAGAACATGTGAGAAACCAACAAAACTGTATTTGGAGGCCTAGAACGGGCGCAGTGGCTGTCCGAAGGTGCCAGTCTCTTGCTTCGCAACTCCCCCCGATACCGGCCCTATGGAAATTGACCTGAAAACTTAAAATTTGCAATTGCGGAAAAAAGTGCCTGGATGTGTTCTATGGCATCTGAGAACATGTGAGAAACCAACAAAACTGTATTTGGAGGCCTAGAACGGGCGCAGTGGCTGTCCGAAGGTGCCAGTCTCTTGCTTCACAACTCCCCCCGAATGGCCGATACCGGCCCTATGGAAATTGACCTGAAAACTTAAAATTTGCAATTTTGGAAAAAAGTGCCTGGATGTGTTCTATGGCATCTGAGAACATGTGAGAAACCAACAAAACTGTATTTGGAGGCCTAGAACGGGCGCAGTGGCTGTCCGAAGGTGCCAGTCTCTTGCTTCGCAACTCCCCCCGAACGGCCGATACCGGCCCTATGGAAATTGACCTGAAAACTTAAAATTTGCCATTTCGGAAAAAAGTGCCTGGATGTGTTCTATGGCATCTGAGAACATGTGAGAAACCAACAAAACTGTATTTGGAGGCCTAGAACGGGCGCAGTGGCTGTCCGAAGGTGCCAGTCTCTTGCTTCGCAACTCCCCCCGAACGGCCGATACCGGCCCTATGGAAATTGACCTGAAAACTTAAAATTTGCAATTTCGAAAAAAAGTGCCTGGATGTGTTCTATGGCATCTGAGAACATGTGAGAAACCAACAAAACTGTATTTGGAGGCCTAGATCGGGCGCAGTGGCTGTCCGAAGGTGCCAGTCTCTTGCTTCGCAACTTCCCCCGATACCGGCCCTATGGAAATTGACCTGAAAACTTAAAATTTGCAATTTCGGAAAAAAGTGCCTGGATGTGTTCTATGGCATCTGAGAACATGTGAGAAACCAACAAAACTGTATTTGGAGGCCTAGAACGGGCGCAGTGGCTGTCCGAAGGTGCCAGTCTCTTGCTTCGCAACTCCCCCCGAACGGCCGATACCGGCCCTATGGAAATTGACCTGAAAACTTAAAATTTGCCATTTCGGAAAAAAGTGCCTGGATGTGTTCTATGGCATCTGAGAACATGTGAGAAACCAACAAAACTGTATTTGGAGGCCTAGAACGGGCGCAGTGGCTGTCCGAAGGTGCCAGTCTCTTGCTTCGCAACTCCCCCCGAACGGCCGATACCGGCCCTATGGAAATTGACCTGAAAACTTAAATTTTGCAATTTCGGAAAAAAGTGCCTGGATGTGTTCTATGGCATCTGAGAACATGTGAGAAACCAACAAAACTGTTTTTGGAGGCCTAGAACGGGCGCAGTGGCTGTCCGAAGGTGCCAGTCTCTTGCTTCGCAACTCCCCCCGAACGGCCGATACCGGGCCTATGGAAATTGACCTGAAAACTTAAAATTTGCAATTTCGGAAAAAAGTGCCTGGATGTGTTCTATGGCATCTGAGAACATGTGAGAAACCAACAAAACTGTATTTGGAGGCCTAGAACGGGCGCAGTGGCTGTCCGAAGGTGCCAGTCTCTTGCTTCGCAACTCCCCCCGAACGGCCGATACCGGCCCTATGGAAATCGACCTGAAAACTTAAAATTTTCAATTTCGAAAAAAGTGCCTGGATGTGTTCTATGGCATCTGAGAACATGTGAGACACCAACAAAACTGTATTTGGAGGCCTAGATCGGGCGCAGTGGCTGTCCGAAGGTGCCAGTCTCTTGCTTCGCAACTCCACCCGAACGGCCGATACCGGCCCTATGGAAATTGACCTGAAAACTTAAAATTTGCAATTTCGGAAAAAAGTGCCTGGATGTGTTCTATGGCATCTGAGAACATGTGAGAAACCAACAAAACTGTATTTGGAGGCCTAGAACGGGCGCAGTGGCTGTCCGAAGGTCCCAGTCTCTTGCTTCGCAACTTCCCCCGATACCGGCCCTATGGAAATTGACCTGAAAACTTAAAATTTGCAATTTCGGAAAAAAGTGCCTGGATGTGTTCTATGGCATCTGAGAACATGTGAGAAACCAACAAAACTGTATTTGGAGGCCTAGAACGGGCGCAGTGGCTGTCCGAAGGTGCCAGTCTCTTGCTTCGCAACTCCCCCCGAACGGCCGATACCGGCCCTGTGGAAATCGACCTGAAAACTTAAAATTTTCAATTTCGAAAAAAGTGCCTGGATGTGTTCTATGGCATCTGAGAACATGTGAGAAACCAACAAAACTGTATTTGGAGGCCTAGAACGGGCGCAGTGGCTGTCCGAAGGTGCCAGTCTCTTGCTTCGCAACTTCCCCCGATACCGGCCCTATGGAAATTGACCTGAAAACTTAAAATTTGCAATTTCGGAAAAAAGTGCCTGGATGTGTTCTATGGCATCTGAGAACATGTGAGAAACCAACAAAACTGTATTTGGAGGCCTAGAACGGGCGCAGTGGCTGTCCGAAGGTGCCAGTCTCTTGCTTCGCAACTTCCCCCGATACCGGCCCTGTGGAAATCGACCTGAAAACTTAAAATTTTCAATTTCGAAAAAAGTGCCTGGATGTGTTCTATGGCATCTGAGAACATGTGAGAAACCAACAAAACTGTATTTGGAGGCCTAGAACGGGCGCAGTGGCTGTCCGAAGGTGCCAGTCTCTTGCTTCGCAACTCCCCCCGAACGGCCGATACCGGCCCTATGGAAATTGACCTGAAAACTTAAAATTTGCAATTTCGGAAAAAAGTGCCTGGATGTGTTCTATGGCATCTGAGAACATGTGAGAAACCAACAAAACTGTATTTGGAGGCCTAGAACGGGCGCAGTGGCTGTCCGAAGGTGCCAGTCTCTTGCTTCGCAACTCCCCCCGATACCGGCCCTATGGAAATTGACCTGAAAACTTAAAATTTGCAATTTCGGAAAAAAGTGCCTGGATGTGTTCTATGGCATCTGAGAACATGTGAGAAACCAACAAAACTGTATTTGGAGGCCTAGAACGGGCGCAGTGGCTGTCCGAAGGTGCCAGTCTCTTGCTTCGCAACTCCCCCCGAACGGCCGATACCGGCCCTATGGAAATTGACCTGAAAACTTAAAATTTGCAATTTCGGAAAAAAGTGCCTGGATGTGTTCTATGGCATCTGAGAACATGTGAGAAACCAACAAAACTGTATTTGGAGGCCTAGAACGGGCGCAGTGGCTGTCCGAAGGTGCCAGTCTCTTGCTTCGCAACTTCCCCCGATACCGGCCCTATGGAAATTGACCTGAAAACTTAAAATTTGCAATTTCGGAAAAAAGTGCCTGGATGTGTTCTATGGCATCTGAGAACATGTGAGAAACCAACAAAACTGTATTTGGAGGCCTAGAACGGGCGCAGTGGCTGTCCGAAGGTGCCAGTCTCTTGCTTCGCAACTCCCCCCGATACCGGCCCTATGGAAATTGACCTGAAAACTTAAAATTTGCAATTTCGGAAAAAAGTGCCTGGATGTGTTCTATGGCATCTGAGAACATGTGAGAAACCAACAAAACTGTATTTGGAGGCCTAGAACGGGCGCAGTGGCTGTCCGAAGGTGCCAGTCTCTTGCTTCACAACTCCCCCGAATGGCCGATACCGGCCCTATGGAAATTGACCTGAAAACTTAAAATTTGCAATTTCGGAAAAAAGTGCCTGGATGTGTTCTATGGCATCTGAGAACATGTGAGAAACCAACAAAACTGTATTTGGAGGCCTAGAACGGGCGCAGTGGCTGTCCGAAGGTGCCAGTCTCTTGCTTCGCAACTCCCCCCGAACGGCCGATACCGGCCCTATGGAAATTGACCTGAAAACTTAAAATTTGCCATTTCGGAAAAAAGTGCCTGGATGTGTTCTATGGCATCTGAGAACATGTGAGAAACCAACAAAACTGTATTTGGAGGCCTAGAACGGGCGCAGTGGCTGTCCGAAGGTGCCAGTCTCTTGCTTCGCAACTCCCCCCGATACCGGCCCTATGGAAATTGACCTGAAAACTTAAAATTTGCAATTTCGGAAAAAAGTGCCTGGATGTGTTCTATGGCATCTGAGAACATGTGAGAAACCAACAAAACTGTATTTGGAGGCCTAGAACGGGCGCAGTGGCTGTCCGAAGGTGCCAGTCTCTTGCTTCACAACTCCCCCGAATGGCCGATACCGGCCCTATGGAAATTGACCTGAAAACTTAAAATTTGCAATTTCGGAAAAAAGTGCCTGGATGTGTTCTATGGCATCTGAGAACATGTGAGAAACCAACAAAACTGTATTTGGAGGCCTAGAACGGGCGCAGTGGCTGTCCGAAGGTGCCAGTCTCTTGCTTCGCAACTCCCCCCGAACGGCCGATACCGGCCCTATGGAAATTGACCTGAAAACTTAAAATTTGCCATTTCGGAAAAAAGTGCCTGGATGTGTTCTATGGCATCTGAGAACATGTGAGAAACCAACAAAACTGTATTTGGAGGCCTAGAACGGGCGCAGTGGCTGTCCGAAGGTGCCAGTCTCTTGCTTCGCAACTCCCCCCGAACGGCCGATACCGGCCCTATGGAAATTGACCTGAAAACTTAAAATTTGCAATTTCGAAAAAAAGTGCCTGGATGTGTTCTATGGCATCTGAGAACATGTGAGAAACCAACAAAACTGTATTTGGAGGCCTAGATCGGGCGCAGTGGCTGTCCGAAGGTGCCAGTCTCTTGCTTCGCAACTTCCCCCGATACCGGCCCTATGGAAATTGACCTGAAAACTTAAATTTTGCAATTTCGGAAAAAAGTGCCTGGATGTGTTCTATGGCATCTGAGAACATGTGAGAAACCAACAAAACTGTTTTTGGAGGCCTAGAACGGGCGCAGTGGCTGTCCGAAGGTGCCAGTCTCTTGCTTCGCAACTCCCCCCGAACGGCCGATACCGGCCCTATGGAAATTGACCTGAAAACTTAAAATTTGCAATTTCGGAAAAAAGTGCCTGGATGTGTTCTATGGCATCTGAGAACATGTGAGAAACCAACAAAACTGTATTTGGAGGCCTAGAACGGGCGCAGTGGCTGTCCGAAGGTGCCAGTCTCTTGCTTCGCAACTCCCCCCGAACGGCCGATACCGGCCCTATGGAAATCGACCTGAAAACTTAAAATTTTCAATTTCGAAAAAAGTGCCTGGATGTGTTCTATGGCATCTGAGAACATGTGAGACACCAACAAAACTGTATTTGGAGGCCTAGAACGGGCGCAGTGGCTGTCCGAAGGTGCCAGTCTCTTGCTTCGCAACTCCCCCCGAACGGCCGATACCGGCCCTGTGGAAATCGACCTGAAAACTTAAAATTTTCAATTTCGAAAAAAGTGCCTGGATGTGTTCTATGGCATCTGAGAACATGTGAGAAACCAACAAAACTGTATTTGGAGGCCTAGAACGGGCGCAGTGGCTGTCCGAAGGTGCCAGTCTCTTGCTTCGCAACTTCCCCCGATACTGGCCCTATGGAAATTGACCTGAAAACTTAAAATTTGCAATTTCGGAAAAAAGTGCCTGGATGTGTTCTATGGCATCTGAGAACATGTGAGAAACCAACAAAACTGTATTTGGAGGCCTAGAACGGGCGCAGTGGCTGTCCGAAGGTGCCAGTCTCTTGCTTCGCAACTCCCCCCGAACGGCCGATACCGGCCCTATGGAAATCGACCTGAAAACTTAAAATTTTCAATTTCGAAAAAAGTGCCTGGATGTGTTCTATGGCATCTGAGAACATGTGAGACACCAACAAAACTGTATTTGGAGGCCTAGATCGGGCGCAGTGGCTGTCCGAAGGTGCCAGTCTCTTGCTTCGCAACTCCACCCGAACGGCCGATACCGGCCCTATGGAAATTGACCTGAAAACTTAAAATTTGCCATTTCGGAAAAAAGTGCCTGGATGTGTTCTATGGCATCTGAGAACATGTGAGAAACCAACAAAACTGTATTTGGAGGCCTAGAACGGGCGCAGTGGCTGTCCGAAGGTGCCAGTCTCTTGCTTCGCAACTCCCCCCGATACCGGCCCTATGGAAATTGACCTGAAAACTTAAAATTTGCAATTTCGGAAAAAAGTGCCTGGATGTGTTCTATGGCATCTGAGAACATGTGAGAAACCAACAAAACTGTATTTGGAGGCCTAGAACGGGCGCAGTGGCTGTCCGAAGGTGCCAGTCTCTTGCTTCACAACTCCCCCGAATGGCCGATACCGGCCCTATGGAAATTGACCTGAAAACTTAAAATTTGCAATTTCGGAAAAAAGTGCCTGGATGTGTTCTATGGCATCTGAGAACATGTGAGAAACCAACAAAACTGTATTTGGAGGCCTAGAACGGGCGCAGTGGCTGTCCGAAGGTGCCAGTCTCTTGCTTCGCAACTCCCCCCGAACGGCCGATACCGGCCCTATGGAAATTGACCTGAAAACTTAAAATTTGCCATTTCGGAAAAAAGTGCCTGGATGTGTTCTATGGCATCTGAGAACATGTGAGAAACCAACAAAACTGTATTTGGAGGCCTAGAACGGGCGCAGTGGCTGTCCGAAGGTGCCAGTCTCTTGCTTCGCAACTCCCCCCGAACGGCCGATACCGGCCCTATGGAAATTGACCTGAAAACTTAAAATTTGCAATTTCGAAAAAAAGTGCCTGGATGTGTTCTATGGCATCTGAGAACATGTGAGAAACCAACAAAACTGTATTTGGAGGCCTAGATCGGGCGCAGTGGCTGTCCGAAGGTGCCAGTCTCTTGCTTCGCAACTTCCCCCGATACCGGCCCTATGGAAATTGACCTGAAAACTTAAATTTTGCAATTTCGGAAAAAAGTGCCTGGATGTGTTCTATGGCATCTGAGAACATGTGAGAAACCAACAAAACTGTTTTTGGAGGCCTAGAACGGGCGCAGTGGCTGTCCGAAGGTGCCAGTCTCTTGCTTCGCAACTCCCCCCGAACGGCCGATACCGGCCCTATGGAAATTGACCTGAAAACTTAAAATTTGCAATTTCGGAAAAAAGTGCCTGGATGTGTTCTATGGCATCTGAGAACATGTGAGAAACCAACAAAACTGTATTTGGAGGCCTAGAACGGGCGCAGTGGCTGTCCGAAGGTGCCAGTCTCTTGCTTCGCAACTCCCCCCGAACGGCCGATACCGGCCCTATGGAAATAGACCTGAAAACTTAAAATTTTCAATTTCGAAAAAAGTGCCTGGATGTGTTCTATGGCATCTGAGAACATGTGAGACACCAACAAAACTGTATTTGGAGGCCTAGAACGGGCGCAGTGGCTGTCCGAAGGTGCCAGTCTCTTGCTTCGCAACTCCCCCCGAACGGCCGATACCGGCCCTGTGGAAATCGACCTGAAAACTTAAAATTTTCAATTTCGAAAAAAGTGCCTGGATGTGTTCTATGGCATCTGAGAACATGTGAGAAACCAACAAAACTGTATTTGGAGGCCTAGAACGGGCGCAGTGGCTGTCCGAAGGTGCCAGTCTCTTGCTTCGCAACTTCCCCCGATACTGGCCCTATGGAAATTGACCTGAAAACTTAAAATTTGCAATTTCGGAAAAAAGTGCCTGGATGTGTTCTATGGCATCTGAGAACATGTGAGAAACCAACAAAACTGTATTTGGAGGCCTAGAACGGGCGCAGTGGCTGTCCGAAGGTGCCAGTCTCTTGCTTCGCAACTCCCCCCGAACGGCCGATACCGGCCCTATGGAAATCGACCTGAAAACTTAAAATTTTCAATTTCGAAAAAAGTGCCTGGATGTGTTCTATGGCATCTGAGAACATGTGAGACACCAACAAAACTGTATTTGGAGGCCTAGATCGGGCGCAGTGGCTGTCCGAAGGTGCCAGTCTCTTGCTTCGCAACTTCCCCTGACACCGGCCCTATGGAAATTGACCTGAAAACTTAAAATTTGCAATTTCGGAAAAAAGTGCCTGGATGTGTTCTATGGCATCTGAGAACATGTGAGAAACCAACAAAACTGTATTTGGAGGCCTAGAACGGGCGCAGTGGCTGTCCGAAGGTCCCAGTCTCTTGCTTCGCAACTTCCCCCGATACCGGCCCTATGGAAATTGACCTGAAAACTTAAAATTTGCAATTTCGGAAAAAAGTGCCTGGATGTGTTCTATGGCATCTGAGAACATGTGAGAAACCAACAAAACTGTATTTGGAGGCCTAGAACGGGCGCAGTGGCTGTCCGAAGGTGCCAGTCTCTTGCTTCGCAACTCCCCCCGAACGGCCGATACCGGCCCTGTGGAAATCGACCTGAAAACTTAAAATTTTCAATTTCGAAAAAAGTGCCTGGATGTGTTCTATGGCATCTGAGAACATGTGAGAAACCAACAAAACTGTATTTGGAGGCCTAGAACGGGCGCAGTGGCTGTCCGAAGGTGCCAGTCTCTTGCTTCGCAACTTCCCCCGATACCGGCCCTGTGGAAATCGACCTGAAAACTTAAAATTTTCAATTTCGAAAAAAGTGCCTGGATGTGTTCTATGGCATCTGAGAACATGTGAGAAACCAACAAAACTGTATTTGGAGGCCTAGAACGGGCGCAGTGGCTGTCCGAAGGTGCCAGTCTCTTGCTTCGCAACTTCCCCCGATACTGGCCCTATGGAAATTGACCTGAAAACTTAAAATTTGCAATTTCGGAAAAAAGTGCCTGGATGTGTTCTGTGGCATCTGAGAACCTGTGAGAAACCAACAAAACTGTATTTGGAGGCCTAGAACGGGCGCAGTGGCTGTCCGAAGGTGCCAGTCTCTTGCTTCGCAACTTCCCCCGAACGGCCGATACCGGCCCTATGGAAATTGACCTGAAAACTTAAAATTTGCAATTTCGGAAAAAAGTGCCTGGAAGTGTTCTATGGCATCTGAGAACATGTGAGAAACCAACAAAACTGTATTTGGAGGCCTAGAACGGGCGCAGTGGCTGTCCGAAGGTGCCAGTCTCTTGCTTCGCAACTCCCCCCGAACGGCCGATACCGGCCCTATGGAAATTGACCTGAAAACTTAAAATTTGCACTTACGGAAAAAAGTGCCTTGATGTGTTCTATGGCATCTGAGAACATGTGAGAAACCAACAAAACTGTATTTGGAGGCCTAGAACGGGCGCAGTGGCTGTCCGAAGGTGCCAGTCTCTTGCTTCGCAACTCCCCCCGAACGGCCGATACCGGCCCTATGGAAATTGACCTGAAAACTTAAAATTTGCACTTTCGGAAAAAAGTGCCTGGATGTGTTCTATGGCATCTGAGAACATGTGAGAAACCAACAAAACTGTATTTGGAGGCCTAGAACGGGCGCAGTGGCTGTCCGAAGGTGCCAGTCTCTTGCTTCGCAACTCCCCCCGAACGGCCGATACCGGCCCTATGGAAATCGACCTGAAAACTTAAAATTTTCAATTTCGAAAAAAGTGCCTGGATGTGTTCTATGGCATCTGAGAACATGTGAGACACCAACAAAACTGTATTTGGAGGCCTAGAACGGGCGCAGTGGCTGTCCGAAGGTGCCAGTCTCTTGCTTCGCAACTCCCCCCGAACGGCCGATACCGGCCCTGTGGAAATCGACCTGAAAACTTAAAATTTTCAATTTCGAAAAAAGTGCCTGGATGTGTTCTATGGCATCTGAGAACATGTGAGAAACCAACAAAACTGTATTTGGAGGCCTAGAACGGGCGCAGTGGCTGTCCGAAGGTGCCAGTCTCTTGCTTCGCAACTTCCCCCGATACTGGCCCTATGGAAATTGACCTGAAAACTTAAAATTTGCAATTTCGGAAAAAAGTGCCTGGATGTGTTCTATGGCATCTGAGAACATGTGAGAAACCAACAAAACTGTATTTGGAGGCCTAGAACGGGCGCAGTGGCTGTCCGAAGGTGCCAGTCTCTTGCTTCGCAACTCCCCCCGAACGGCCGATACCGGCCCTATGGAAATCGACCTGAAAACTTAAAATTTTCAATTTCGAAAAAAGTGCCTGGATGTGTTCTATGGCATCTGAGAACATGTGAGACACCAACAAAACTGTATTTGGAGGCCTAGATCGGGCGCAGTGGCTGTCCGAAGGTGCCAGTCTCTTGCTTCGCAACTCCACCCGAACGGCCGATACCGGCCCTATGGAAATTGACCTGAAAACTTAAAATTTGCAATTTCGGAAAAAAGTGCCTGGATGTGTTCTATGGCATCTGAGAACATGTGAGAAACCAACAAAACTGTATTTGGAGGCCTAGAACGGGCGCAGTGGCTGTCCGAAGGTCCCAGTCTCTTGCTTCGCAACTTCCCCCGATACCGGCCCTATGGAAATTGACCTGAAAACTTAAAATTTGCAATTTCGGAAAAAAGTGCCTGGATGTGTTCTATGGCATCTGAGAACATGTGAGAAACCAACAAAACTGTATTTGGAGGCCTAGAACGGGCGCAGTGGCTGTCCGAAGGTGCCAGTCTCTTGCTTCGCAACTCCCCCCGAACGGCCGATACCGGCCCTGTGGAAATCGACCTGAAAACTTAAAATTTTCAATTTCGAAAAAAGTGCCTGGATGTGTTCTATGGCATCTGAGAACATGTGAGAAACCAACAAAACTGTATTTGGAGGCCTAGAACGGGCGCAGTGGCTGTCCGAAGGTGCCAGTCTCTTGCTTCGCAACTTCCCCCGATACCGGCCCTGTGGAAATCGACCTGAAAACTTAAAATTTTCAATTTCGAAAAAAGTGCCTGGATGTGTTCTATGGCATCTGAGAACATGTGAGAAACCAACAAAACTGTATTTGGAGGCCTAGAACGGGCGCAGTGGCTGTCCGAAGGTGCCAGTCTCTTGCTTCGCAACTTCCCCCGATACTGGCCCTATGGAAATTGACCTGAAAACTTAAAATTTGCAATTTCGGAAAAAAGTGCCTGGATGTGTTCTGTGGCATCTGAGAACCTGTGAGAAACCAACAAAACTGTATTTGGAGGCCTAGAACGGGCGCAGTGGCTGTCCGAAGGTGCCAGTCTCTTGCTTCGCAACTTCCCCCGAACGGCCGATACCGGCCCTATGGAAATTGACCTGAAAACTTAAAATTTGCAATTTCGGAAAAAAGTGCCTGGAAGTGTTCTATGGCATCTGAGAACATGTGAGAAACCAACAAAACTGTATTTGGAGGCCTAGAACGGGCGCAGTGGCTGTCCGAAGGTGCCAGTCTCTTGCTTCGCAACTCCCCCCGAACGGCCGATACCGGCCCTATGGAAATTGACCTGAAAACTTAAAATTTGCACTTACGGAAAAAAGTGCCTTGATGTGTTCTATGGCATCTGAGAACATGTGAGAAACCAACAAAACTGTATTTGGAGGCCTAGAACGGGCGCAGTGGCTGTCCGAAGGTGCCAGTCTCTTGCTTCGCAACTCCCCCCGAACGGCCGATACCGGCCCTATGGAAATTGACCTGAAAACTTAAAATTTGCACTTTCGGAAAAAAGTGCCTGGATGTGTTCTATGGCATCTGAGAACATGTGAGAAACCAACAAAACTGTATTTGGAGGCCTAGAACGGGCGCAGTGGCTGTCCGAAGGTGCCAGTCTCTTGCTTCGCAACTCCCCCCGAACGGCCGATACCGGCCCTATGGAAATTGACCTGAAAACTTAAAATTTGCAATTTCGGAAAAAAGTGCCTGGATGTGTTCTATGGCATCTGAGAACATGTGAGAAACCAACAAAACTGTATTTGGAGGCCTAGAACGGGCGCAGTGGCTGTCCGAAGGTGCCAGTCTCTTGCTTCGCAACTTCCCCCGATACCGGCCCTATGGAAATTGACCTGAAAACTTAAAATTTGCAATTTCGGAAAAAAGTGCCTGGATGTGTTCTATGGCATCTGAGAACATGTGAGAAACCAACAAAACTGTATTTGGAGGCCTAGAACGGGCGCAGTGGCTGTCCGAAGGTGCCAGTCTCTTGCTTCGCAACTCCCCCCGAACGGCCGATACCGGCCCTATGGAAATTGACCTGAAAACTTAAAATTTGCAATTTCGGAAAAAAGTGCCTGGATGTGTTCTATGGCATCTGAGAACATGTGAGAAACCAACAAAACTGTATTTGGAGGCCTAGAACGGGCGCAGTGGCTGTCCGAAGGTGCCAGTCTCTTGCTTCGCAACTTCCCCCGATACCGGCCCTATGGAAATTGACCTGAAAACTTAAAATTTGCACTTTCGGAAAAAAGTGCCTGGATGTGTTCTATGGCATTTGAGAACATGTGAGAAACCAACAAAACTGTATTTGGAGGCCTAGAACGGGCGCAGTGGCTGTCCGAAGGTGCCAGTCTCTTGCTTCGCAACTCCCCCCGAACGGCCGATACCGGCCCTATGGAAATTGACCTGAAAACTTAAAATTTGCAATTTCGGAAAAAAGTGCCTGGATGTGTTCTATGGCATCTGAGAACATGTGAGAAACCAACAAAACTGTATTTGGAGGCCTAGAACGGGCGCAGTGGCTGTCCGAAGGTGTCAGTCTCTTGCTTCGTAACTTCCCCCGATACCGGCCCTGTGGAAATCGACCTGAAAACTTAAAATTTTCAATTTCGAAAAAAGTGCCTGGATGTGTTCTATGGCATCTGAGAACATGTGAGAAACCAACAAAACTGTATTTGGAGGCCTAGAACGGGCGCAGTGGCTGTCCGAAGGTGCCAATCTCTTGCTTCGCAACTCCCCCCGAACGGCCGATACCGGCCCTATGGAAATTGACCTGAAAACTTAAAATTTGCAATTTCGGAAAAAAGTGCCTGGATGTGTTCTATGGCATCTGAGAACATGTGAGAAACCAACAAAACTGTATTTGGAGGCCTAGAACGGGCGCAGTGGCTGTCCGAAGGTGCCAGTCTCTTGCTTCGCAACTCCCCCCGAACGGCCGATACCGGCCCTATGGAAATTGACCTGAAAACTTAAAATTTGCAATTTCGGAAAAAAGTGCCTGGATGTGTTCTATGGCATCTGAGAACATGTGAGAAACCAACAAAACTGTATTTGGAGGCCTAGAACGGGCGCAGTGGCTGTCCGAAGGTGCCAATCTCTTGCTTCGCAACTCCCCCCGAACGGCCGATACCGGCCCTATGGAAATTGACCTGAAAACTTAAAATTTGCAATTTCGGAAAAAAGTGCCTGGATGTGTTCTATGGCATCTGAGAACATGTGAGAAACCAACAAAACTGTATTTGGAGGCCTAGAACGGGCGCAGTGGCTGTCCGAAGGTGCCAGTCTCTTGCTTCGCAACTTCCCCCGATACCGGCCCTATGGAAATTGACCTGAAAACTTAAAATTTGCAATTTCGGAAAAAAGTGCCTGGATGTGTTCTATGGCATCTGAGAACATGTGAGAAACCAACAAAACTGTATTTGGAGGCCTAGAACGGGCGCAGTGGCTGTCTGAAGGTGCCAGTCTCTTGCTTCGCAACTTCCCCCGATACCGGCCCTATGGAAATTGACCTGAAAACTTAAAATTTGCAATTTCGGAAAAAAGTGCCTGGATGTGTTCTATGGCATCTGAGAACATGTGAGAAACCAACAAAACTGTATTTGGAGGCCTAGAACGGGCGCAGTGGCTGTCCGAAGGTGCCAGTCTCTTGCTTCGCAACTCCCCCCGAACGGCCGATACTGAACCTGAAAACTTAAAATTTGCCATTTCGGAAAAAAGTGCCTGGATGTGTTCTATGGCATCTGAGAACATGTGAGAAACCAACAAAACTGTATTTGGAGGCCTAGAACGGGCGCAGTGGCTGTCCGAAGGTGCCAGTCTCTTGCTTCGCAACTCCCCCCGAACGGCCGATACCGGCCCTATGGAAATTGACCTGAAAACTTAAAATTTGCAATTTCGGAAAAAAGTGCCTGGATGTGTTCTATGGCATCTGAGAACATGTGAGAAACCAACAAAACTGTATTTGGAGGCCTAGATCGGGCGCAGTGGCTGTCCGAAGGTGCCAGTCTCTTGCTTCGCAACTTCCCCCGATACCGGCCCTATGGAAATTGACCTGAAAACTTAAATTTTGCAATTTCGGAAAAAAGTGCCTGGATGTGTTCTATGGCATCTGAGAACATGTGAGAAACCAACAAAACTGTTTTTGGAGGCCTAGAACGGGCGCAGTGGCTGTCCGAAGGTGCCAGTCTCTTGCTTCGCAACTCCCCCCGAACGGCCGATACCGGCCCTATGGAAATTGACCTGAAAACTTAAAATTTGCAATTTCGGAAAAAAGTGCCTGGATGTGTTCTATGGCATCTGAGAACATGTGAGAAACCAACAAAACTGTATTTGGAGGCCTAGAACGGGCGCAGTGGCTGTCCGAAGGTGCCAGTCTCTTGCTTCGCAACTCCCCCCGAACGGCCGATACCGGCCCTATGGAAATTGACCTGAAAACTTAAAATTTGCAATTTCGAAAAAAGTGCCTGGATGTGTTCTATGGCATCTGAGAACATGTGAGAAACCAACAAAACTGTATTTGGAGGCCTAGAACGGGCGCAGTGGCTGTCCGAAGGTGCCAGTCTCTTGCTTCGCAACTCCCCCCGAACGGCCGATACCGGCCCTATGGAAATCGACCTGAAAACTTAAAATTTTCAATTTCGAAAAAAGTGCCTGGATGTGTTCTATGGCATCTGAGAACATGTGAGAAACCAACAAAACTGTATTTGGAGGCCTAGAACGGGCGCAGTGGCTGTCCGAAGGTGCCAGTCTCTTGCTTCGCAACTTCCCCCGATACTGGCCCTATGGAAATTGACCTGAAAACTTAAAATTTGCAATTTCGGAAAAAAGTGCCTGGATGTGTTCTATGGCATCTGAGAACATGTGAGAAACCAACAAAACTGTATTTGGAGGCCTAGAACGGGCGCAGTGGCTGTCCGAAGGTGCCAGTCTCTTGCTTCGCAACTCCCCCCGAACGGCCGATACCGGCCCTATGGAAATTGACCTGAAAACTTAAAATTTGCAATTTCGGAAAAAAGTACCTGGATGTGTTCTATGGCATCTGAGAACATGTGAGAAACCAACAAAACTGTATTTGGAGGCCTAGATCGGGCGCAGTGGCTGTCCGAAGGTGCCAGTCTCTTGCTTCGCAACTTCCCCCGATACCGGCCCTATGGAAATTGACCTGAAAACTTAAATTTTGCAATTTCGGAAAAAAGTGCCTGGATGTGTTCTATGGCATCTGAGAACATGTGAGAAACCAACAAAACTGTTTTTGGAGGCCTAGAACGGGCACAGTGGCTGTCCGAAGGTGCCAGTCTCTTGCTTCGCAACTCCCCCCGAACGGCCGATACCGGCCCTGTGGAAATCGACCTGAAAACTTAAAATTTTCAATTTCGAAAAAAGTGCCTGGATGTGTTCTATGGCATCTGAGAACATGTGAGAAACCAACAAAACTGTATTTGGAGGCCTAGAACGGGCGCAGTGGCTGTCCGAAGGTGCCAGTCTCTTGCTTCACAACTCCCCCGAATGGCCGATACCGGCCCTATGGAAATTGACCTGAAAACTTAAAATTTGCAATTTCGGAAAAAAGTGCCTGGATGTGTTCTATGGCATCTGAGAACATGTGAGAAACCAACAAAACTGTATTTGGAGGCCTAGAACGGGCGCAGTGGCTGTCCGAAGGTGCCAGTCTCTTGCTTCGCAACTCCCCCCGAACGGCCGATACCGGCCCTATGGAAATTGACCTGAAAACTTAAAATTTGCAATTTCGGAAAAAAGTGCCTGGATGTGTTCTATGGCATCTGAGAACATGTGAGAAACCAACAAAACTGTATTTGGAGGCCTAGATCGGGCGCAGTGGCTGTCCGAAGGTGCCAGTCTCTTGCTTCGCAACTTCCCCCGATACCGGCCCTATGGAAATTGACCTGAAAACTTAAAATTTGCAATTTCGGAAAAAAGTGCCTGGATGTGTTCTATGGCATCTGAGAACATGTGAGAAACCAACAAAACTGTATTTGGAGGCCTAGAACGGGCGCAGTGGCTGTCCGAAGGTGCCAGTCTCTTGCTTCGCAACTCCCCCCGAACGGCCGATACCGGCCCTATGGAAATTGACCTGAAAACTTAAAATTTGCAATTTCGGAAAAAAGTGCCTGGATGTGTTCTATGGCATCTGAGAACATGTGAGAAACCAACAAAACTGTATTTGGAGGCCTAGAACGGGCGCAGTGGCTGTCCGAAGGTGCCAGTCTCTTGCTTCGCAACTCCCCCCGAACGGCCGATACCGGCCCTATGGAAATTGACCTGAAAACTTAAAATTTGCAATTTCGGAAAAAAGTGCCTGGATGTGTTCTATGGCATCTGAGAACATGTGAGAAACCAACAAAACTGTATTTGGAGGCCTAGAACGGGCGCAGTGGCTGTCCGAAGGTGCCAGTCTCTTGCTTCGCAACTCCCCCCGAACGGCCGATACCGGCCCTATGGAAATCGACCTGAAAACTTAAAATTTTCAATTTCGAAAAAAGTGCCTGGATGTGTTCTATGGCATCTGAGAACATGTGAGAAACCAACAAAACTGTATTTGGAGGCCTAGAACGGGCGCAGTGGCTGTCCGAAGGTGCCAGTCTCTTGCTTCGCAACTCCCCCCGAACGGCCGATACCGGCCCTGTGGAAATCGACCTGAAAACTTAAAATTTTCAATTTCGAAAAAAGTGCCTGGATGTGTTCTATGGCATCTGAGAACATGTGAGAAACCAACAAAACTGTATTTGGAGGCCTAGAACGGGCGCAGTGGCTGTCCGAAGGTGCCAGTCTCTTGCTTCACAACTCCCCCGAATGGCCGATACCGGCCCTATGGAAATTGACCTGAAAACTTAAAATTTGCAATTTCGGAAAAAAGTGCCTGGATGTGTTCTATGGCATCTGAGAACATGTGAGAAACCAACAAAACTGTATTTGGAGGCCTAGAACGGGCGCAGTGGCTGTCCGAAGGTGCCAGTCTCTTGCTTCGCAACTCCCCCCGAACGGCCGATACCGGCCCTATGGAAATTGACCTGAAAACTTAAAATTTGCAATTTCGGAAAAAAGTGCCTGGATGTGTTCTATGGCATCTGAGAACATGTGAGAAACCAACAAAACTGTATTTGGAGGCCTAGATCGGGCGCAGTGGCTGTCCGAAGGTGCCAGTCTCTTGCTTCGCAACTTCCCCCGATACCGGCCCTATGGAAATTGACCTGAAAACTTAAATTTTGCAATTTCGGAAAAAAGTGCCTGGATGTGTTCTATGGCATCTGAGAACATGTGAGAAACCAACAAAACTGTTTTTGGAGGCCTAGAACGGGCGCAGTGGCTGTCCGAAGGTGCCAGTCTCTTGCTTCGCAACTCCCCCCGAACGGCCGATACCGGCCCTATGGAAATTGACCTGAAAACTTAAAATTTGCAATTTCGGAAAAAAGTGCCTGGATGTGTTCTATGGCATCTGAGAACATGTGAGAAACCAACAAAACTGTATTTGGAGGCCTAGAACGGGCACAGTGGCTGTCCGAAGGTGCCAGTCTCTTGCTTCGCAACTCCCCCCGAACGGCCGATACCGGCCCTATGGAAATCGACCTGAAAACTTAAAATTTTCAATTTCGAAAAAAGTGCCTGGATGTGTTCTATGGCATCTGAGAACATGTGAGAAACCAACAAAACTGTATTTGGAGGCCTAGAACGGGCGCAGTGGCTGTCCGAAGGTGCCAGTCTCTTGCTTCGCAACTCCCCCCGAACGGCCGATACCGGCCCTGTGGAAATCGACCTGAAAACTTAAAATTTTCAATTTCGAAAAAAGTGCCTGGATGTGTTCTATGGCATCTGAGAACATGTGAGAAACCAACAAAACTGTATTTGGAGGCCTAGAACGGGCGCAGTGGCTGTCCGAAGGTGCCAGTCTCTTGCTTCGCAACTTCCCCCGATACCGGCCCTATGGAAATTGACCTGAAAACTTAAAATTTGATATATCGGAAAAAAGTGCCTGGATGTGTTCTATGGCATCTGAGAACATGTGAGAAACCAACAAAACTGTATTTGGAGGCCTAGAACGGGCGCAGTGGCTGTCCGAAGGTGCCAGTCTCTTGCTTCGCAACTTCCCCCGATACCGGCCCTGTGGAAATCGACCTGAAAACTTAAAATTTTCAATTTCGAAAAAAGTGCCTGGATGTGTTCTATGGCATCTGAGAACATGTGAGAAACCAACAAAACTGTATTTGGAGGCCTAGAACGGGCGCAGTGGCTGTCCGAAGGTGCCAGTCTCTTGCTTCGCAACTTCCCCCGATACTGGCCCTATGGAAATTGACCTCTTAAAATTTGCAATTTCGGAAAAAAGTGCCTGGATGTGTTCTATGGCATCTGAGAACATGTGAGAAACCAACAAAACTGTATTTGGAGGCCTAGAACGGGCGCAGTGGCTGTCCGAAGGTGCCAGTCTCTTGCTTCGCAACTCCCCCCGAACGGCCGATACCGGCGCTATGGAAATTGACCTGAAAACTTAAAATTTGCAATTTCGGAAAAAAGTGCCTGGATGTGTTCTATGGCATCTGAGAACATGTGAGAAACCAACAAAACTGTATTTGGAGGCCTAGAACGGGCGCAGTGGCTGTCCGAAGGTGCCAGTCTCTTGCTTCACAACTCCCCCGAATGGCCGATACCGGCCCTATGGAAATTGACCTGAAAACTTAAAATTTGCAATTTCGGAAAAAAGTGCCTGGATGTGTTCTATGGCATCTGAGAACATGTGAGAAACCAACAAAACTGTATTTGGAGGCCTAGAACGGGCGCAGTGGCTGTCCGAAGGTGCCAGTCTCTTGCTTCGCAACTCCCCCCGAACGGCCGATACCGGCCCTATGGAAATTGACCTGAAAACTTAAAATTTGCAATTTCGGAAAAAAGTGCCTGGATGTGTTCTATGGCATCTGAGAACATGTGAGAAACCAACAAAACTGTATTTGGAGGCCTAGAACGGGCGCAGTGGCTGTCCGAAGGTGCCAGTCTCTTGCTTCGCAACTTCCCCCGATACTGGCCCTATGGAAATTGACCTGAAAACTTAAATTTTGCAATTTCGGAAAAAAGTGCCTGGATGTGTTCTATGGCATCTGAGAACATGTGAGAAACCAACAAAACTGTTTTTGGAGGCCTAGAACGGGCGCAGTGGCTGTCCGAAGGTGCCAGTCTCTTGCTTCGCAACTCCCCCCGAACGGCCGATACCGGCCCTGTGGAAATCGACCTGAAAACTTAAAATTTTCAATTTCGAAAAAAGTGCCTGGATGTGTTCTATGGCATCTGAGAACATGTGAGAAACCAACAAAACTGTATTTGGAGGCCTAGAACGGGCGCAGTGGCTGTCCGAAGGTGCCAGTCTCTTGCTTCACAACTCCCCCGAATGGCCGATACCGGCCCTATGGAAATTGACCTGAAAACTTAAAATTTGCAATTTCGGAAAAAAGTGCCTGGATGTGTTCTATGGCATCTGAGAACATGTGAGAAACCAACAAAACTGTATTTGGAGGCCTAGAACGGGCGCAGTGGCTGTCCGAAGGTGCCAGTCTCTTGCTTCGCAACTCCCCCCGAACGGCCGATACCGGCCCTATGGAAATTGACCTGAAAACTTAAAATTTGCAATTTCGGAAAAAAGTGCCTGGATGTGTTCTATGGCATCTGAGAACATGTGAGAAACCAACAAAACTGTATTTGGAGGCCTAGATCGGGCGCAGTGGCTGTCCGAAGGTGCCAGTCTCTTGCTTCGCAACTTCCCCCGATACCGGCCCTATGGAAATTGACCTGAAAACTTAAATTTTGCAATTTCGGAAAAAAGTGCCTGGATGTGTTCTATGGCATCTGAGAACATGTGAGAAACCAACAAAACTGTATTTGGAGGCCTAGAACGGGCGCAGTGGCTGTCCGAAGGTGCCAGTCTCTTGCTTCGCAACTTCCCCCGATACCGGCCCTATGGAAATTGACCTGAAAACTTAAATTTTGCAATTTCGGAAAAAAGTGCCTGGATGTGTTCTATGGCATCTGAGAACATGTGAGAAACCAACAAAACTGTTTTTGGAGGCCTAGAACGGGCGCAGTGGCTGTCCGAAGGTGCCAGTCTCTTGCTTCGCAACTCCCCCCGAACGGCCGATACCGGCCCTATGGAAATTGACCTGAAAACTTAAAATTTGCAATTTCGGAAAAAAGTGCCTGGATGTGTTCTATGGCATCTGAGAACATGTGAGAAACCAACAAAACTGTATTTGGAGGCCTAGAACGGGCGCAGTGGCTGTCCGAAGGTGCCAGTCTCTTGCTTCGCAACTCCCCCCGAACGGCCGATACCGGCCCTATGGAAATCGACCTGAAAACTTAAAATTTTCAATTTCGAAAAAAGTGCCTGGATGTGTTCTATGGCATCTGAGAACATGTGAGAAACCAACAAAACTGTATTTGGAGGCCTAGAACGGGCGCAGTGGCTGTCCGAAGGTGCCAGTCTCTTGCTTCGCAACTCCCCCCGAACGGCCGATACCGGCCCTGTGGAAATCGACCTGAAAACTTAAAATTTTCAATTTCGAAAAAAGTGCCTGGATGTGTTCTATGGCATCTGAGAACATGTGAGAAACCAACAAAACTGTATTTGGAGGCCTAGAACGGGCGCAGTGGCTGTCCGAAGGTGCCAGTCTCTTGCTTCGCAACTTCCCCCGATACCGGCCCTATGGAAATTGACCTGAAAACTTAAAATTTGCAATATCGGAAAAAAGTGCCTGGATGTGTTCTATGGCATCTGAGAACATGTGAGAAACCAACAAAACTGTATTTGGAGGCCTAGAACGGGCGCAGTGGCTGTCCGAAGGTGCCAGTCTCTTGCTTCGCAACTTCCCCCGATACCGGCCCTGTGGAAATCGACCTGAAAACTTAAAATTTTCAATTTCGAAAAAAGTGCCTGGATGTGTTCTATGGCATCTGAGAACATGTGAGAAACCAACAAAACTGTATTTGGAGGCCTAGAACGGGCGCAGTGGCTGTCCGAAGGTGCCAGTCTCTTGCTTCGCAACTTCCCCCGATACTGGCCCTATGGAAATTGACCTGAAAACTTAAAATTTGCAATTTCGGAAAAAAGTGCCTGGATGTGTTCTATGGCATCTGAGAACATGTGAGAAACCAACAAAACTGTATTTGGAGGCCTAGAACGGGCGCAGTGGCTGTCCGAAGGTGCCAGTCTCTTGCTTCGCAACTCCCCCCGAACGGCCGATACCGGCCCTATGGAAATTGACCTGAAAACTTAAAATTTGCAATTTCGGAAAAAAGTGCCTGGATGTGTTCTATGGCATCTGAGAACATGTGAGAAACCAACAAAACTGTATTTGGAGGCCTAGATCGGGCGCAGTGGCTGTCCGAAGGTGCCAGTCTCTTGCTTCGCAACTTCCCCCGATACCGGCCCTATGGAAATTGACCTGAAAACTTAAATTTTGCAATTTCGGAAAAAAGTGCCTGGATGTGTTCTATGGCATCTGAGAACATGTGAGAAACCAACAAAACTGTTTTTGGAGGCCTAGAACGGGCGCAGTGGCTGTCCGAAGGTGCCAGTCTCTTGCTTCGCAACTCCCCCCGAACGGCCGATACCGGCCCTATGGAAATTGACCTGAAAACTTAAAATTTGCAATTTCGGAAAAAAGTGCCTGGATGTGTTCTATGGCATCTGAGAACATGTGAGAAACCAACAAAACTGTATTTGGAGGCCTAGAACGGGCGCAGTGGCTGTCCGAAGGTGCCAGTCTCTTGCTTCGCAACTCCCCCCGAACGGCCGATACCGGCCCTATGGAAATCGACCTGAAAACTTAAAATTTTCAATTTCGAAAAAAGTGCCTGGATGTGTTCTATGGCATCTGAGAACATGTGAGAAACCAACAAAACTGTATTTGGAGGCCTAGAACGGGCGCAGTGGCTGTCCGAAGGTGCCAGTCTCTTGCTTCACAACTCCCCCCGAACGGCCGATACCGGCCCTGTGGAAATCGACCTGAAAACTTAAAATTTTCAATTTCGAAAAAAGTGCCTGGATGTGTTCTATGGCATCTGAGAACATGTGAGAAACCAACAAAACTGTATTTGGAGGCCTAGAACGGGCGCAGTGGCTGTCCGAAGGTGCCAGTCTCTTGCTTCGCAACTTCCCCCAATACCGGCCCTATGGAAATTGACCTGAAAACTTAAAATTTGCAATATCGGAAAAAAGTGCCTGGATGTGTTCTATGGCATCTGAGAACATGTGAGAAACCAACAAAACTGTATTTGGAGGCCTAGAACGGGCGCAGTGGCTGTCCGAAGGTGCCAGTCTCTTGCTTCGCAACTTCCCCCGATACCGGCCCTGTGGAAATCGACCTGAAAACTTAAAATTTTCAATTTCGAAAAAAGTGCCTGGATGTGTTCTATGGCATCTGAGAACATGTGAGAAACCAACAAAACTGTATTTGGAGGCCTAGAACGGGCGCAGTGGCTGTCCGAAGGTGCCAGTCTCTTGCTTCGCAACTTCCCCCGATACTGGCCCTATGGAAATTGACCTGAAAACTTAAAATTTGCAATTTCGGAAAAAAGTGCCTGGATGTGTTCTGTGGCATCTGAGAACCTGTGAGAAACCAACAAAACTGTATTTGGAGGCCTAGAACGGGCGCAGTGGCTGTCCAAAGGTGCCAGTCTCTTGCTTCGCAACTTCCCCCGAACGGCCGATACCGGCCCTATGGAAATTGACCTGAAAACTTAAAATTTGCAATTTCGGAAAAAAGTGCCTGGATGTGTTCTATGGCATCTGAGAACATGTGAGAAACCAACAAAACTGTATTTGGAGGCCTAGAACGGGCGCAGTGGCTGTCCGAAGGTGCCAGTCTCTTGCTTCGCAACTTCCCCCGATACCGGCCCTATGGAAATTGACCTGAAAACTTAAAATTTGCACTTTCGGAAAAAAGTGCCTGGATGTGTTCTATGGCATCTGAGAACATGTGAGAAACCAACAAAACTGTATTTGGAGGCCTAGAACGGGCGCAGTGGCTGTCCGAAGGTGCCAGTCTCTTGCTTCGCAACTCCCCCCGAACGGCCGATACCGGCCCTATGGAAATTGACCTGAAAACTTAAAATTTGCAATTTCGGAAAAAAGTGCCTGGATGTGTTCTATGGCATCTGAGAACATGTGAGAAACCAACAAAACTGTATTTGGAGGCCTAGAACGGGCGCAGTGGCTGTCCGAAGGTGTCAGTCTCTTGCTTCGTAACTTCCCCCGATACCGGCCCTGTGGAAATCGACCTGAAAACTTAAAATTTTCAATTTCGAAAAAAGTGCCTGGATGTGTTCTATGGCATCTGAGAACATGTGAGAAACCAACAAAACTGTATTTGGAGGCCTAGAACGGGCGCAGTGGCTGTCCGAAGGTGCCAGTCTCTTGCTTCGCAACTTCCCCCGATACCGGCCCTATGGAAATTGACCTGAAAACTTAAAATTTGCACTTTCGGAAAAAAGTGCCTGGATGTGTTCTATGGCATCTGAGAACATGTGAGAAACCAACAAAACTGTATTTGGAGGCCTAGAACGGGCGCAGTGGCTGTCCGAAGGTGCCAGTCTCTTGCTTCGCAACTTCCCCCGATACCGGCCCTATGGAAATTGACCTGAAAACTTAAAATTTGCAATTTCGGAAAAAAGTGCCTGGAAGTGTTCTATGGCATCTGAGAACATGTGAGAAACCAACAAAACTGTATTTGGAGGCCTAGAACGGGCGCAGTGGCTGTCCGAAGGTGTCAGTCTCTTGCTTCGTAAATTCCCCCGATACCGGCCCTGTGGAAATCGACCTAAAAACTTTAAAATTTTCAATTTCGAAAAAAGTGCCTGGATGTGTTCTATGGCATCTGAGAACATGTGAGAAACCAACAAAACTGTATTTGGAGGCCTAGAACGGGCGCAGTGGCTGTCCGAAGGTGCCAGTCTCTTGCTTCGCAACTCCCCCCGAACGGCCGATACCGGCCCTATGGAAATTGACCTGAAAACTTAAAATTTGCAATTTCGGAAAAAAGTGCCTGGATGTGTTCTATGGCATCTGAGAACATGTGAGAAACCAACAAAACTGTATTTGGAGGCCTAGAACGGGCGCAGTGGCTGTCCGAAGGTGCCAGTCTCTTGCTTCGCAACTTCCCCCGAACGGCCGATACCGGCCCTATGGAAATTGACCTGAAAACTTAAAATTTGCAATTTCGGAAAAAAGTGCCTGGATGTGTTCTATGGCATCTGAGAACATGTGAGAAACCAACAAAACTGTATTTGGAGGCCTAGAACGGGCGCAGTGGCTGTCCGAAGGTGCCAGTCTCTTGCTTCGCAACTTTCCCCGATACCGGCCCTGTGGAAATCGACCTGAAAACTTAAAATTTTCAATTTCGGAATAAAGTGCCTGGATGTGCTCTATGGCATCTGAGAACATGTGAGAAACCAACAAAACTGTATTTGGAGGCCTAGAACGGGCGCAGTGGCTGTCCGAAGGTGCCAGTCTCTTGCTTCGCAACTCCCCCCGAACGGCCGATACCGGCCCTATGGAAATTGACCTGAAAACTTAAAATTTGCAATTTCGGAAAAAAGTGCCTGGATGTGTTCTATGGCATCTGAGAACATGTGAGAAACCAACAAAACTGTATTTGGAGGCCTAGAACGGGCGCAGTGGCTGTCCGAAGGTGCCAGTCTCTTGCTTCGCAACTTCCCCCGATACCGGCCCTATGGAAATTGACCTGAAAACTTAAAATTTGCAACTTCGGAAAAAAGTGCCTGGATGTGTTCTATGGCATCTGAGAACATGTGAGAAACCAACAAAACTGTATTTGGAGGCCTAGAACGGGCGCAGTGGCTGTCCGAAGGTGCCAGTCTCTTGCTTCGCAACTTCCCCCGATACCGGCCCTATGGAAATTGACCTGAAAACTTAAAATTTGCAACTTCGGAAAAAAGTGCCTGGATGTGTTCTATGGCATCTGAGAACATGTGAGAAACCAACAAAACTGTATTTGGAGGCCTAGAACGGGCGCAGTGGCTGTCCGAAGGTGCCAGTCTCTTGCTTCGCAACTTCCCCCGATACCGGCCCTATGGAAATTGACCTGAAAACTTAAAATTTGCACTTTCGGAAAAAAGTGCCTGGATGTGTTCTATGGCATCTGAGAACATGTGAGAAACCAACAAAACTGTATTTGGAGGCCTAGAACGGGCGCAGTGGCTGTCCGAAGGTGCCAGTCTCTTGCTTCGCAACTCCCCCCGAACGGCCGATACCGGCCCTATGGAAATTGACCTGAAAACTTAAAATTTGCAATTTCGGAAAAAAGTGCCTGGATGTGTTCTATGGCATCTGAGAACATGTGAGAAACCAACAAAACTGTATTTGGAGGCCTAGAACGGGCGCAGTGGCTGTCCGAAGGTGTCAGTCTCTTGCTTCGTAACTTCCCCCGATACCGGCCCTGTGGAAATCGACCTGAAAACTTAAAATTTTCAATTTCGAAAAAAGTGCCTGGATGTGTTCTATGGCATCTGAGAACATGTGAGAAACCAACAAAACTGTATTTGGAGGCCTAGAACGGGCGCAGTGGCTGTCCGAAGGTGCCAGTCTCTTGCTTCGCAACTTCCCCCGATACCGGCCCTATGGAAATTGACCTGAAAACTTAAAATTTGCACTTTCGGAAAAAAGTGCCTGGATGTGTTCTATGGCATCTGAGAACATGTGAGAAACCAACAAAACTGTATTTGGAGGCCTAGAACGGGCGCAGTGGCTGTCCGAAGGTGCCAGTCTCTTGCTTCGCAACGTCCCCCGATACCGGCCCTATGGAAATTGACCTGAAAACTTAAAATTTGCAATTTCGGAAAAAAGTGCCTGGATGTGTTCTATGGCATCTGAGAACATGTGAGAAACCAACAAAACTGTATTTGGAGGCCTAGAACGGGCGCAGTGGCTGTCCGAAGGTGTCAGTCTCTTGCTTCGTAACTTCCCCCGATACCGGCCCTGTGGAAATCGACCTGAAAACTTTAAAATTTTCAATTTCGAAAAAAGTGCCTGGATGTGTTCTATGGCATCTGAGAACATGTGAGAAACCAACAAAACTGTATTTGGAGGCCTAGAACGGGCGCAGTGGCTGTCCGAAGGTGCCAGTCTCTTGCTTCGCAACTCCCCCCGAACGGCCGATACCGGCCCTATGGAAATTGACCTGAAAACTTAAAATTTGCAATTTCGGAAAAAAGTGCCTGGATGTGTTCTATGGCATCTGAGAACATGTGAGAAACCAACAAAACTGTATTTGGAGGCCTAGAACGGGCGCAGTGGCTGTCCGAAGGTGCCAGTCTCTTGCTTCGCAACTTCCCCCGAACGGCCGATACCGGCCCTATGGAAATTGACCTGAAAACTTAAAATTTGCAATTTCGGAAAAAAGTGCCTGGATGTGTTCTATGGCATCTGAGAACATGTGAGAAACCAACAAAACTGTATTTGGAGGCCTAGAACGGGCGCAGTGGCTGTCCGAAGGTGCCAGTCTCTTGCTTCGCAACTCCCCCCGAACGGCCGATACCGGCCCTATGGAAATTGACCTGAAAACTTAAAATTTGCAATTTCGGAAAAAAGTGCCTGGATGTGTTCTATGGCATCTGAGAACATGTGAGAAACCAACAAAACTGTATTTGGAGGCCTAGAACGGGCGCAGTGGCTGTCCGAAGGTGCCAGTCTCTTGCTTCGCAACTTCCCCCGATACCGGCCCTATGGAAATTGACCTGAAAACTTAAAATTTGCAACTTCGGAAAAAAGTGCCTGGATGTGTTCTATGGCATCTGAGAACATGTGAGAAACCAACAAAACTGTATTTGGAGGCCTAGAACGGGCGCAGTGGCTGTCCGAAGGTGCCAGTCTCTTGCTTCGCAACTTCCCCCGATACCGGCCCTATGGAAATTGACCTGAAAACTTAAAATTTGCAACTTCGGAAAAAAGTGCCTGGATGTGTTCTATGGCATCTGAGAACATGTGAGAAACCAACAAAACAGTATTTGGAGGCCTAGAACGGGCGCAGTGGCTGTCCGAAGGTGCCAGTCTCTTGCTTCGCAACTTCCCCCGATACCGGCCCTATGGAAATTGACCTGAAAACTTAAAATTTGCACTTTCGGAAAAAAGTGCCTGGATGTGTTCTATGGCATCTGAGAACATGTGAGAAACCAACAAAACTGTATTTGGAGGCCTAGAACGGGCGCAGTGGCTGTCCGAAGGTGCCAGTCTCTTGCTTCGCAACTCCCCCCGAACGGCCGATACCGGCCCTATGGAAATTGACCTGAAAACTTAAAATTTGCAATTTCGGAAAAAAGTGCCTGGATGTGTTCTATGGCATCTGAGAACATGTGAGAAACCAACAAAACTGTATTTGGAGGCCTAGAACGGGCGCAGTGGCTGTCCGAAGGTGCCAGTCTCTTGCTTCGCAACTTCCCCCGATACCGGCCCTATGGAAATTGACCTGAAAACTTAAAATTTGCAACTTCGGAAAAAAGTGCCTGGATGTGTTCTATGGCATCTGAGAACATGTGAGAAACCAACAAAACTGTATTTGGAGGCCTAGAACGGGCGCAGTGGCTGTCCGAAGGTGCCAGTCTCTTGCTTCGCAACTTCCCCCGATACCGGCCCTATGGAAATTGACCTGAAAACTTAAAATTTGCAACTTCGGAAAAAAGTGCCTGGATGTGTTCTATGGCATCTGAGAACATGTGAGAAACCAACAAAACAGTATTTGGAGGCCTAGAACGGGCGCAGTGGCTGTCCGAAGGTGCCAGTCTCTTGCTTCGCAACTTCCCCCGATACCGGCCCTATGGAAATTGACCTGAAAACTTAAAATTTGCACTTTCGGAAAAAAGTGCCTGGATGTGTTCTATGGCATCTGAGAACATGTGAGAAACCAACAAAACTGTATTTGGAGGCCTAGAACGGGCGCAGTGGCTGTCCGAAGGTGCCAGTCTCTTGCTTCGCAACTCCCCCCGAACGGCCGATACCGGCCCTATGGAAATTGACCTGAAAACTTAAAATTTGCAATTTCGGAAAAAAGTGCCTGGATGTGTTCTATGGCATCTGAGAACATGTGAGAAACCAACAAAACTGTATTTGGAGGCCTAGAACGGGCGCAGTGGCTGTCCGAAGGTGTCAGTCTCTTGCTTCGTAACTTCCCCCGATACCGGCCCTGTGGAAATCGACCTGAAAACTTAAAATTTTCAATTTCGAAAAAAGTGCCTGGATGTGTTCTATGGCATCTGAGAACATGTGAGAAACCAACAAAACTGTATCTGGAGGCCTAGAACGGGCGCAGTGGCTGTCCGAAGGTGCCAGTCTCTTGCTTCGCAACTCCCCCCGAACGGCCGATACCGGCCCTATGGAAATTGACCTGAAAACTTAAAATTTGCAATTTCGGAAAAAAGTGCCTGGATGTGTTCTATGGCATCTGAGAACATGTGAGAAACCAACAAAACTGTATTTGGAGGCCAAGAACGGCCGCAGTGGCTGTCCGAATGTGCCAGTCTCTTGCTTCGCAACTCCCCCCGAACGGCCGATACCGGCCCTATGGAAATTGACCTGAAAACTTAAAATTTGCAATTTCGGAAAAAAGTGCCTGGATGTGTTCTATGGCATCTGAGAACATGTGAGAAACCAACAAAACTGTATTTGGAGGCCTAGAACGGGCGCAGTGGCTGTCCGAAGGTGCCAGTCTCTTGCTTCGCAACTTCCCCCGATACCGGCCCTGTGGAAATCGACCTGAAAACTTAAAATTTTCAATTTCGAAAAAAGTGCCTGGATGTGTTCTATGGCATCTGAGAACATGTGAGAAACCAACAAAACTGTATTTGGAGGCCTAGATCGGGCGCAGTGGCTGTCCGAAGGTGCCAGTCTCTTGCTTCGCAACTCCCCCCGAATGGCCGATACCGGCCCTATGGAAATTGACCTGAAAACTTAAAATTTGCAATTTCGGAAAAAAGTGCCTGGATGTGTTCTATGGCATCTGAGAACATGTGAGAAACCAACAAAACTGTATTTGGAGGCCTAGAACGGGCGCAGTGGCTGTCCGAAGGTGCCAGTCTCTTGCTTCGCAACTTCCCCCGATACCGGCCCTATGGAAATTGACCTGAAAACTTAAAATTTGCAATTTTGGAAAAAAGTGCCTGGATGTGTTCTATGGCATCTGAGAACATGTGAGAAACCAACAAAACTGTATTTGGAGGCCTAGATCGGGCGCAGTGGCTGTCCGAAGGTGCCAGTCTCTTGCTTCGCAACTCCCCCCGAACGGCCGATACCGACCCTATGGAAATTGACCTGAAAACTTAAAATTTGCAATTTCGGAAAAAAGTGCCTGGATGTGTTCTATGGCATCTGAGAACATGTGAGAAACCAACAAAACTGTATTTGGAGGCCTAGAACGGGCGCAGTGGCTGTCCGAAGGTGCCAGTCTCTTGCTTCGCAACTTCCCCCGATACCGGCCCTATGGAAATTGACCTGAAAACTTAAAATTTGCAATTTCGGAAAAAAGTGCCTGGATGTGTTCTATGGCATCTGAGAACATGTGAGAAACCAACAAAACTGTATTTGGAGGCCTAGAACGGGCGCAGTGGCTGTCCGAAGGTGCCAGTCTCTTGCTTCGCAACTCCCCCCGAATGGCCGATACCGGCCCTATGGAAATTGACCTGAAAACTTAAAATTTGCAATTTCGGAAAAAAGTGCCTGGATGTGTTCTATGGCATCTGAGAACATGTGAGAAACCAACAAAACTGTATTTGGAGGCCTAGAACGGGCGCAGTGGCTGTCCGAAGGTGCCAGTCTCAGGCTTCGCAGCTTCCCCCGATACCGGCCCTATGGAAATTGACCTGAAAACTTAAAATTTGCAATTTCGGAAAAAAGTGCCTGGATGTGTTCTATGGCATCTGAGAACATGTGAGAAACCAACAAAACTGTATTTGGAGGCCTAGAACGGGCGCAGTGGCTGTCCGAAGGTGCCAGTCTCTTGCTTCGCAACTCCCCCCGAACGGCCGATACCGGCCCTATGGAAATTGACCTGAAAACTTAAAATTTGCAATTTCGGAAAAAAGTGCCTGGATGTGTTCTATGGCATCTGAGAACATGTGAGAAACCAACAAAACTGTATTTGGAGGCCTAGAACGGGCGCAGTGGCTGTCCGAAGGTGCCAGTCTCTTGCTTCGCAACTTCCCTCGATACCGGCCCTATGGAAATTGACCTGAAAACTTAAAATTTGCAATTTTGGAAAAAAGTGCCTGGATGTGTTCTATGGCATCTGAGAACATGTGAGAAACCAACAAAACTGTATTTGGAGGCCTAGATCGGGCGCAGTGGCTGTCCGAAGGTGCCAGTCTCTTGCTTCGCAACTCCCCCCGAACGGCCGATACCGACCCTATGGAAATTGACCTGAAAACTTAAAATTTGCAATTTCGGAAAAAAGTGCCTGGATGTGTTCTATGGCATCTGAGAACATGTGAGAAACCAACAAAACTGTATTTGGAGGCCTAGAACGGGCGCAGTGGCTGTCCGAAGGTGCCAGTCTCTTGCTTCGCAACTTCCCCCGATACCGGCCCTATGGAAATTGACCTGAAAACTTAAAATTTGCAATTTCGGAAAAAAGTGCCTGGATGTGTTCTATGGCATCTGAGAACATGTGAGAAACCAACAAAACTGTATTTGGAGGCCTAGAACGGGCGCAGTGGCTGTCCGAAGGTGCCAGTCTCTTGCTTCGCAACTTCCCCCGATACCGGCCCTATGGAAATTGACCTGAAAACTTAAAATTTGCAATTTCGTAAAAAAGTGCCTGGATGTGTTCTATGGCATCTGAGAACATGTGAGAAACCAACAAAACTGTATTTGGAGGCCTAGAACGGGCGCAGTGGCTGTCCGAAGGTGCCAGTCTCTTGCTTCGCAACTTCCCCCGATACCGGCCCTATGGAAATTGACCTGAAAACTTAAAATTTGCAATTTCGGAAAAAAGTGCCTGGATGTGTTCTATGGCATCTGAGAACATGTGAGAAACCAACAAAACTGTATTTGGAGGCCTAGAACGGGCGCAGTGGCTGTCCGAAGGTGCCAGTCTCTTGCTTCGCAACTTCCCCCGATACCGGCCCTATGGAAATTGACCTGAAAACTTAAAATTTGCAATTTCGGAAAAAAGTGCCTGGATGTGTTCTATGGCATCTGAGAACATGTGAGAAACCAACAAAACTGTATTTGGAGGCCTAGAACGGGCGCAGTGGCTGTCCGAAGGTGCCAGTCTCAGGCTTCGCAACTTCCCCCGATACCGGCCCTATGGAAATTGACCTGAAAACTTAAAATTTGCAATTTCGGAAAAAAGTGCCTGGATGTGTTCTATGGCATCTGAGAACATGTGAGAAACCAACAAAACTGTATTTGGAGGCCTAGAACGGACGCAGTGGCTGTCCGAAGGTGCCAGTCTCTTGCTTCGCAACTCCCCCCGAACGGGCGATACCGGCCCTATGGAAATTGACCTGAAAACTTAAAATTTGCAATTTCGGAAAAAAGTGCCTGGATGTGTTCTATGGCATCTGAGAACATGTGAGAAACCAACAAAACTGTATTTGGAGGCCTAGAACGGGCGCAGTGGCTGTCCGAAGGTGCCAGTCTCTTGCTTCGCAACTCCCCCCGAACGGCCGATACCGGCCCTATGGAAATTGACCTGAAAACTTAAAATTTGCAATTTCGGAAAAAAGTGCCTGGATGTGTTCTATGGCATCTGAGAACATGTGAGAAACCAACAAAACTGTATTTGGAGGCCTAGAACGGGCGCAGTGGCTGTCCGAAGGTGCCAGTCTCTTGCTTCGCAACTCCCCCCGAATGGCCGAAACCGGCCCTATGGAAATTGACCTGAAAACTTAAAATTTGCAATTTCGGAAAAAAGTGCCTGGATGTGTTCTATGGCATCTGAGAACATGTGAGAAACCAACAAAACTGTATTTGGAGGCCTAGAACGGGCGCAGTGGCTGTCCGAAGGTGCCAGTCTCTTGCTTCGCAACTCCCCCCGAATGGCCGATACCGGCCCTATGGAAATTGACCTGAAAACTTAAAATTTGCAATTTCGGAAAAAAGTGCCTGGATGTGTTCTATGGCATCTGAGAACATGTGAGAAACCAACAAAACTGTATTTGGAGGCCTAGAACGGGCGCAGTGGCTGTCCGAAGGTGCCAGTCTCTTGCTTCGCAACTTCCCCCGATACCGGCCCTATGGAAATTGACCTGAAAACTTAAAATTTGCAATTTTGGAAAAAAGTGCCTGGATGTGTTCTATGGCATCTGAGAACATGTGAGAAACCAACAAAACTGTATTTGGAGGCCTAGAACGGGCGCAGTGGCTGTCCGAAGGTGTCAGTCTCTTGCTTCGCAACTCCCCCCGAACGGCCGATACCGGCCCTATGGAAATTGACCTGAAAACTTAAAATTTGCAATTTCGGAAAAAAGTGCCTGGATGTGTTCTATGGCATCTGAGAACATGTGAGAAACCAACAAAACTGTATTTGGAGGCCTAGAACGGGCGCAGTGGCTGTCCGAAGGTGCCAGTCTCTTGCTTCGCAACTTCCCCCGATACCGGCCCTATGGAAATTGACCTGAAAACTTAAAATTTGCAATTTCGGAAAAAAGTGCCTGGATGTGTTCTATGGCATCTGAGAACATGTGAGAAACCAACAAAACTGTATTTGGAGGCCTAGAACGGGCGCAGTGGCTGTCCGAAGGTGCCAGTCTCTTGCTTCGCAACTTCCCCCGATACCGGCCCTATGGAAATTGACCTGAAAACTTAAAATTTGCAATTTCGGAAAAAAGTGCCTGGATGTGTTCTATGGCATCTGAGAACATGTGAGAAACCAACAAAACTGTATTTGGAGGCCTAGAACGGGCGCAGTGGCTGTCCGAAGGTGCCAGTCTCTTGCTTCGCAACTTCCCCCGATACCGGCCCTATGGAAATTGACCTGAAAACTTAAAATTTGCAATTTCGGAAAAAAGTGCCTGGATGTGTTCTATGGCATCTGAGAACATGTGAGAAACCAACAAAACTGTATTTGGAGGCCTAGAACGGGCGCAGTGGCTGTCCGAAGGTGCCAGTCTCTTGCTTCGCAACTTCCCCCGATACCGGCCCTATGGAAATTGACCTGAAAACTTAAAATTTGCAATTTCGGAAAAAAGTGCCTGGATGTGTTCTATGGCATCTGAGAACATGTGAGAAACCAACAAAACTGTATTTGGAGGCCTAGAACGGGCGCAGTGGCTGTCCGAAGGTGCCAGTCTCTTGCTTCGCAACTCCCCCCGAATGGCCGATACCGGCCCTATGGAAATTGACCTGAAAACTTAAAATTTGCAATTTCGGAAAAAAGTGCCTGGATGTGTTCTATGGCATCTGAGAACATGTGAGAAACCAACAAAACTGTATTTGGAGGCCTAGAACGGGCGCAGTGGCTGTCCGAAGGTGCCAGTCTCTTGCTTCACAACTCCCCCCGAATGGCCGATACCGGCCCTATGGAAATTGACCTGAAAACTTAAAATTTGCAATTTCGGAAAAAAGTGCCTGGATGTGTTCTATGGCATCTGAGAACATGTGAGAAACCAACAAAACTGTATTTGGAGGCCTAGAACGGGCGCAGTGGCTGTCCGAAGGTGCCAGTCTCTTGCTTCACAACTCCCCCCGAATGGCCGATACCGGCCCTATGGAAATTGACCTGAAAACTTAAAATTCCCAATTTCGGAAAAAAGTGCCTGGATGTGTTCTATGGCATCTGAAAACATGTGAGAAACCAACAAAACTGTATTTGGAGGCCTAGAACGGGCGCAGTGGCTGTCCGAAGGTGCCAGTCTCTTGCTTCGCAACTCCCCCCGATACCGGCCCTATGGAAATTGACCTGAAAACTTAAAATTTGCAATTTCGGAAAAAAGTGCCTGGATGTGTTCTATGGCATCTGAGAACATGTGAGAAACCAACAAAACTGTATTTGGAGGCCTAGAACGGGCGCAGTGGCTGTCCGAAGGTGCCAGTCTCTTGCTTCGCAACTTCCCCCGATACCGGCCCTATGGAAATTGACCTGAAAACTTAAAATTTGCAATTTCGGAAAAAAGTGCCTGGATGTGTTCTATGGCATCTGAGAACATGTGAGAAACCAACAAAACTGTATTTGGAGGCCTAGAACGGGCGCAGTGGCTGTCCGAAGGTGCCAGTCTCTTGCTTCACAACTCCCCCCGAATGGCCGATACCGGCCCTATGGAAATTGACCTGAAAACTTAAAATTCCCAATTTCGGAAAAAAGTGCCTGGATGTGTTCTATGGCATCTGAAAACATGTGAGAAACCAACAAAACTGTATTTGGAGGCCTAGAACGGGCGCAGTGGCTGTCCGAAGGTGCCAGTCTCTTGCTTCGCAACTCCCCCCGATACCGGCCCTATGGAAATTGACCTGAAAACTTAAAATTTGCAATTTCGGAAAAAAGTGCCTGGATGTGTTCTATGGCATCTGAGAACATGTGAGAAACCAACAAAACTGTATTTGGAGGCCTAGAACGGGCGCAGTGGCTGTCCGAAGGTGCCAGTCTCTTGCTTCGCAACTTCCCCCGATACCGGCCCTATGGAAATTGACCTGAAAACTTAAAATTTGCAATTTCGGAAAAAAGTGCCTGGATGTGTTCTATGGCATCTGAGAACATGTGAGAAACCAACAAAACTGTATTTGGAGGCCTAGAACGGGCGCAGTGGCTGTCAAAAGGGGCCAGTCTCTTGCTTCACAACTCCCCCCGAATGGCCGATACCGGCCCTATGGAAATTGACCTGAAAACTTAAAATTCCCAATTTCGGAAAAAAGTGCCTGGATGTGTTCTATGGCATCTGAAAACATGTGAGAAACCAACAAAACTGTATTTGGAGGCCTAGAACGGGCGCAGTGGCTGTCCGAAGGTGCCAGTCTCTTGCTTCGCAACTCCCCCCGATACCGGCCCTATGGAAATTGACCTGAAAACTTAAAATTTGCAATTTCGGAAAAAAGTGCCTGGATGTGTTCTATGGCATCTGAGAACATGTGAGAAACCAACAAAACTGTATTTGGAGGCCTAGAACGGGCGCAGTGGCTGTCCGAAGGTGCCAGTCTCTTGCTTCGCAACTTCCCCCGATACCGGCCCTATGGAAATTGACCTGAAAACTTAAAATTTGCAATTTCGGAAAAAAGTGCCTGGATGTGTTCTATGGCATCTGAGAACATGTGAGAAACCAACAAAACTGTATTTGGAGGCCTAGAACGGGCGCAGTGGCTGTCCGAAGGTGCCAGTCTCTTGCTTCACAACTCCCCCCGAATGGCCGATACCGGCCCTATGGAAATTGACCTGAAAACTTAAAATTTGCAATTTCGGAAAAAAGTGCCTGGATGTGTTCTATGGCATCTGAGAACATGTGAGAAACCAACAAAACTGTATTTGGAGGCCTAGAACGGGCGCAGTGGCTGTCCGAAGGTGCCAGTCTCTTGCTTCACAACTCCCCCCGAATGGCCGATACCGGCCCTATGGAAATTGACCTGAAAACTTAAAATTTGCAATTTCGGAAAAAAGTGCCTGGATGTGTTCTATGGCATCTGAGAACATGTGAGAAACCAACAAAACTGTATTTGGAGGCCTAGAACGGGCGCAGTGGCTGTCCGAAGATGCCAGTCTCTTGCTTCGCAACTTCCCCCGATACCGGCCCTATGGAAATTGACCTGAAAACTTAAAATTTGCAATTTCGGAAAAAAGTGCCTGGATGTGTTCTATGGCATCTGAGAACATGTGAGAAACCAACAAAACTGTATTTGGAGGCCTAGAACGGGCGCAGTGGCTGTCCGAAGGTGCCAGTCTCTTGCTTCGCAACTTCCCCCGATACCGGCCCTATGGAAATTGACCTGAAAACTTAAAATTTGCAATTTCGGAAAAAAGTGCCTGGATGTGTTCTATGGCATCTGAGAACATGTGAGAAGCCAACAAAACTGTATTTGGAGGCCTAGAACGGGCGCAGTGGCTGTCCGAAGGTGCCAGTCTCTTGCTTCGCAACTTCCCCCGATACCGGCCCTATGGAAATTGACCTGAAAACTTAAAATTTGCAATTTCGGAAAAAAGTGCCTGGATGTGTTCTATGGCATCTGAGAACATGTGAGAAACCAACAAAACTGTATTTGGAGGCCTAGAACGGGCGCAGTGGCTGTCCGAAGATGCCAGTCTCTTGCTTCGCAACTCCCCCCGAATGGCCGATACCGGCCCTATGGAAATTGACCTGAAAACTTAAAATTTGCAATTTCGGAAAAAAGTGCCTGGATGTGTTCTATGGCATCTGAGAACATGTGAGAAACCAACAAAACTGTATTTGGAGGCATAGAACGGGCGCAGTGGCTGTCCGAAGGTGCCAGTCTCTTGCTTCGCAACTTCCCCCGATACCGGCCCTATGGAAATTGACCTGAAAACTTAAAATTTGCAATTTCGGAAAAAAGTGCCTGGATGTGTTCTATGGCATCTGAGAACATGTGAGAAACCAACAAAACTGTATTTGGAGGCCTAGAACGGGCGCAGTGGCTGCCCGAAGGTGCCAGTCTCTTGCTTCACAACTCCCCCCGAATGGCCGATACCGGCCCTATGGAAATTGACCTGAAAACTTAAAATTTGCAATTTCGGAAAAAAGTGCCTGGATGTGTTCTATGGCATCTGAGAACATGTGAGAAACCAACAAAACTGTATTTGGAGGCCTAGAACGGGCGCAGTGGCTGTCCGAAGGTGCCAGTCTCTTGCTTCGCAACTTCCCCCGATACCGGCCCTATGGAAATTGACTTGAAAACTTAAAATTTGCAATTTCGGAAAAAAGTGCCTGGATGTGTTCTATGGCATCTGAGAACATGTGAGAAACCAGCAAAACTGTATTTGGAGGCCTAGAACGGGCGCAGTGGCTGTCCGAAGGTGCCAGTCTCTTGCTTCACAACTCCCCCCGAATGGCCGATACCGGCCCTATGGAAATCGACCTGAAAACTTAAAATTTGCAATTTCGGAAAAAAGTGCCTGGATGTGTTCTATGGCATCTTTCATTCTATGGAAATTGACCTGAAAACTTAAAATTTGCAATTTCGGAAAAAAGTGCCTGGATGTGTTCTATGGCATCTGAGAACATGTGAGAAACCAACAAAACTGTATTTGGAGGCCTAGAACGGGCGCAGTGGCTGTCCGAAGGTGCCAGTCTCTTGCTTCGCAACTTCCCCCGATACCGGCCCTATGGAAATTGACCTGAAAACTTAAAATTTGCAATTTCGGAAAAAAGTGCCTGGATGTGTTCTATGGCATCTTTCATTCTATGGAAATTGACCTGAAAACTTAAAATTTGCAATTTCGGAAAAAAGTGCCTGGATGTGTTCTATGGCATCTTTCATTCTATGGAAATTGACCTGAAAACTTAAAATTTGCAATTTCGGAAAAAAGTGCCTGGATGTGTTCTATGGCATCTGAGAACATGTGAGAAACCAACAAAACTGTATTTCGAGGCCTAGAACGGGCGCAGTGGCTGTCCGAAGGTGCCAGTCTCTTGCTTCGCAACTTCCCCCGATACCGGCCCTATGGAAATTGACTTGAAAACTTAAAATTTGCAATTTCGGAAAAAAGTGCCTGGATGTGTTCTATGGCATCTGAGAACATGTGAGAAACCAACAAAACTGTATTTGGAGGCCTAGAACGGGCGCAGTGGCTGTCCGAAGGTGCCAGTCTCTTGCTTCGCAACTTCCCCCGATACCGGCCCTATGGAAATTGACTTGAAAACTTAAAATTTGCAATTTCGGAAAAAAGTGCCTGGATGTGTTCTATGGCATCTGAGAACATGTGAGAAACCAACAAAACTGTATTTGGAGGCCTAGAACGGGCGCAGTGGCTGTCCGAAGGTGCCAGTCTCTTGCTTCACAACTCCCCCCGAATGGCCGATACCGGCCCTATGGAAATTGACCTGAAAACTTAAAATTTGCAATTTCGGAAAAAAGTGCCTGGATGTGTTCTATGGCATCTGAGAACATGTGAGAAACCAACAAAACTGTATTTGGAGGCCTAGAACGGGCGCAGTGGCTGTCCGAAGGTGCCAGTCTCTTGTTTCGCAACTCCCCCCGAACGGCCGATACCGGCCCTATGGAAATTGACCTGAAAACTTAAAATTTGCAATTTCGGAAAAAAGTGCCTGGATGTGTTCTATGGCATCTGAGAACATGTGAGAAACCAACAAAACTGTATTTGGAGGCCTAGAACGGGCGCAGTGGCTGTCCGAAGGTGCCAGTCTCTTGCTTCGCAACTTCCCCCGATACCGGCCCTATGGAAATTGACCTGAAAACTTAAAATTTGCAATTTCGGAAAAAAGTGCCTGGATGTGTTCTATGGCATCTGAGAACATGTGAGAAACCAACAAAACTGTATTTGGAGGCCTAGAACGGGCGCAGTGGCTGTCCGAAGGTGCCAGTCTCTTGCTTCGCAACTTCCCCCGATACCGGCCCTATGGAAATTGACTTGAAAACTTAAAATTTGCAATTTCGGAAAAAAGTGCCTGGATGTGTTCTATGGCATCTGAGAACATGTGAGAAACCAACAAAACTGTATTTGGAGGCCTAGAACGGGCGCAGTGGCTGTCCGAAGGTGCCAGTCTCTTGCTTCGCAACTTCCCCCGAATGGCCGATACCGGCCCTATGGAAATTGACCTGAAAACTTAAAATTTGCAATTTCGGAAAAAAGTGCCTGGATGTGTTCTATGGCATCTGAGAACATGTGAGAAACCAACAAAACTGTATTTGGAGGCCTAGAACGGGCGCAGTGGCTGTCCGAAGGTGCCAGTCTCTTGCTTCGCAACTTCCCCCGATACCGGCCCTGTGGAAATCGACCTGAAAACTTAAAATTTTCAATTTCGAAAAAAGTGCCTGGATGTGTTCTATGGCATCTGAGAACATGTGAGAAACCAACAAAACTGTATTTGGAGGCCTAGAACGGGCGCGGTGGCTGTCCGAAGGTGCCAGTCTCTTGCTTCGCAACTCCCCCCGAACGGCCGATACCGGCGCTATGGAAATTGACCTGAAAACTTAAAATTTGCAATTTCGGAAAAAAAGTGCCTGGATGTGTTCTATGGCATCTGAGAACATGTGAGGAACCAACAAAACTGTATTTGGAGGCCTAGAACAGGCGCAGTGGCTGTCCGAAGGTGCCAGTCTCTTGCTTCGCAACTCCCCCCGAACGGCCGATACCGGCCCTATGGAAATTGACCTGAAAACTTAAAATTTGCAATTTCGGAAAAAAGTGCCTGAATGTGTTCTATGGCATCTGAGAACATGTGAGAAACCAACAAAACTGTATTTGGAGGCCTAGAACGGCCGCAGTGGCTGTCCGAAGGTGCCAGTCTCTTGCTTCGCAACTCCCCCCAAATGGCCGATACCGGCCCTATGGAAATTGACCTGAAAACTTAAAATTTGCAATTTCGGAAAAAAGTGCCTGGATGTGTTCTATGGCATCTGAGAACATGTGAGAAACCAACAAAACTGTATTTGGAGGCCTAGAACGGGCGCAGTGGCTGTCCGAAGGTGCCAGTCTCTTGCTTCACAACTCCCCCCGAATGGCCGATACCGGCCCTATGGAAATTGACCTGAAAACTTAAAATTTGCAATTTCGGATAAAAGTGCCTGGATGTGTTCTATGGCATCTGAGAACATGTGAGAAACCAACAAAACTGTATTTGGAGGCCTAGAACGGGCGCAGTGGCTGTCCGAAGGTGCCAATCTCTTGCTTCGCAACTTCCCCCGATACCGGCCCTATGGAAATTGACCTGAAAACTTAAAATTTGCAATTTCGGAAAAAAGTGCCTGGATGTGTTCTATGGCATCTGAGAACATGTGAGAAACCAACAAAACTGTATTTGGAGGCCTAGAACGGGCGCAGTGGCTGTCCGAAGGTGCCAATCTCTTGCTTCGCAACTCCCCCCGAACGGCCGATACCGGCCCTATGGAAATTGACTTGAAAACTTAAAATTTGCAATTTCGAAAAAAAGTGCCTGGATGTGTTCTATGGCATCTGAGAACATGTGAGAAACCAACAAAACTGTATTTGGAGGCCTCGAACGGGCGCAGTGGCTGTCCGAAGGTGCCAGTCTCTTGCTTTGCAACTTCCCCCGATACCGGCCCTATGGAAATTGACCTGAAAACTTAAAATTTGCAATTTCGGAAAAAAGTGCCTGGATGTGTTCTATGGCATCTGAGAACATGTGAGAAACCAACAAAACTGTATTTGGAGGCCTCGAACGGGCGCAGTGGCTGTCCGAAGGTGCCAGTCTCTTGCTTTGCAACTTCCCCCGATACCGGCCCTATGGAAATTGACCTGAAAACTTAAAATTTGCAATTTCGGAAAAAAGTGCCTGGATGTGTTCTATGGCATCTGAGAACATGTGAGAAACCAACAAAACTGTATTTGGAGGCCTAGAACGGGCGCAGTGGCTGTCCGAAGGTGCCAATCTCTTGCTTCGCAACTCCCCCCGAACGGCCGATACCGGCCCTATGGAAATTGACTTGAAAACTTAAAATTTGCAATTTCGAAAAAAAGTGCCTGGATGTGTTCTATGGCATCTGAGAACATGTGAGAAACCAACAAAACTGTATTTGGAGGCCTAGAACGGGCGCAGTGGCTGTCCGAAGGTGCCAATCTCTTGCTTCGCAACTCCCCCCGAACGGCCGATACCGGCCCTATGGAAATTGACCTGAAAACTTAAAATTTGCAATTTCGGAAAAAAGTGCCTGGATGTGTTCTATGGCATCTGAGAACATGTGAGAAACCAACAAAACTGTATTTGGAGGCCTAGAACGGGCGCAGTGGCTGTCCGAAGGTGCCAGTCTCTTGCTTCGCAACTCCCCCCGAACGGCCGATACCGGCCCTATGGAAATTGACCTGAAAACTTAAAATTTGCAATTTCGAAAAAAAGTGCCTGGATGTGTTCTATGGCATCTGAGAACATGTGAGAAACCAACAAAACTGTATTTGGAGGCCTAGAACGGGCGCAGTGGCTGTCCGAAGGTGCCAGTCTCTTGCTTCGCAACTCCCCCCGAACGGCCGATACCGGCCCTATGGAAATTGACCTGAAAACTTAAAATTTGCAATTTCGGAAAAAAGTGCCTGGATGTGTTCTATGGCATCTGAGAACATGTGAGAAACCAACAAAACTGTATTTGGAGGCCTAGAACGGGCGCAGTGGCTGTCCGAAGGTGCCAGTCTCTTGCTTCGCAACTCCCCCCGAACGGCCGATACCGGCCCTATGGAAATTGACCTGAAAACTTAAAATTTGCAATTTCGGAAAAAAGTGCCTGGATGTGTTCTATGGCATCTGAGAACATGTGAGAAACCAACAAAACTGTATTTGGAGGCCTAGATCGGGCGCAGTGGCTGTCCGAAGGTGCCAGTCTCTTGCTTCGCAACTCCCCCCGAACGGCCGATACCGGCCCTATGGAAACTGACCTGAAAACTTAAAATTTGCAATTTCGGAAAAAAGTGCCTGGATGTGTTCTATGGCATCTGAGAACATGTGAGAAACCAACAAAACTGTATTTGGAGGCCTAGAACGGGCGCAGTGGCTGTCCGAAGGTGCCAGTCTCTTGCTTCGCAACTTCCCCCGATACCGGCCCTATGGAAATTGACCTGAAAACTTAAAATTTGCAATTTCGGAAAAAAGTGCCTGGATGTGTTCTATGGCATCTGAGAACATGTGAGAAACCAACAAAACTGTATTTGGAGGCCTAGAACGGGCGCAGTGGCTGTCCGAAGGTGCCAGTCTCTTGCTTCGCAACTTCCCCCGATACCGGCCCTATGGAAATTGACCTGAAAACTTAAAATTTGCAATTTCGGAAAAAAGTGCCTGGATGTGTTCTATGGCATCTGAGAACATGTGAGAAACCAACAAAACTGTATTTGGAGGCCTAGAACGGCCGCAGTGGCTGTCCGAAGGTGCCAGTCTCTTGCTTCGCAACTTCCCCCGATACCGGCCCTATGGAAATTGACCTGAAAACTTAAAATTTGCAATTTCGAAAAAAAGTGCCTGGATGTGTTCTATGGCATCTGAGAACATGTGAGAAACCAACAAAACTGTATTTGGAGGCCTAGAACGGGCGCAGTGGCTGTCCGAAGGTGCCAGTCTCTTGCTTCGCAACTCCCCCCGAACGGCCGATACCGGCCCTATGGAAATTGACCTGAAAACTTAAAATTTGCAATTTCGGAAAAAAGTGCCTGGATGTGTTCTATGGCATCTGAGAACATGTGAGAAACCAACAAAACTGTATTTGGAGGCCTAGAACGGGCGCAGTTTCTGTCCGAAGGTGCCAGTCTCTTGCTTCGCAACTTCCCCCGATACCGGCCCTATGGAAATTGACCTGTAAACTTAAAATTTGCAATTTCGGAAAAAAGTGCCTGGATGTGTTCTATGGCATCTGAGAACATGTGAGAAACCAACAAAACTGTATTTGGAGGCCTAGAACGGGCGCAGTGGCTGTCCGAAGGTGCCAGTCTCTTGCTTCGCAACTCCCCCCGAACGACCGATACCGGCCCTATGGAAATTGACCTGAAAACTTAAAATTTGCAATTTCGGAAAAAAGTGCCTGGATGTGTTCTATGGCATCTGAGAATATGTGAGAAACCAACAAAACTGTATTTGGAGGCCTAGATCGGGCGCAGTGGCTGTCCGAAGGTGCCAGTCTCTTGCTTCGCAACTTCCCCCGATACCGGCCCTATGGAAATTGACCTGAAAACTTAAAATTTGCAATTTCGGAAAAAAGTGCCTGGATGTGTTCTATGGCATCTGAGAACATGTGAGAAACCAACAAAACTGTATTTGGAGGCCTAGAACGGGCGCAGTGGCTGTCCGAAGGTGCCAGTCTCTTGCTTCGCAACTCCCCCCGAACGACCGATACCGGCCCTATGGAAATTGACCTGAAAACTTAAAATTTGCAATTTCGGAAAAAAGTGCCTGGATGTGTTCTATGGCATCTGAGAACATGTGAGAAACCAACAAAACTGTATTTGGAGGCCTAGAACGGGCGCAGTGGCTGTCCGAAGGTGCCAGTCTCTTGCTTCGCAACTCCCCCCGAACGACCGATACCGGCCCTATGGAAATTGACCTGAAAACTTAAAATTTGCAATTTCGGAAAAAAGTGCCTGGATGTGTTCTATGGCATCTGAGAATATGTGAGAAACCAACAAAACTGTATTTGGAGGCCTAGATCGGGCGCAGTGGCTGTCCGAAGGTGCCAGTCTCTTGCTTCGCAACTTCCCCCGATACCGGCCCTATGGAAATTGACCTGAAAACTTAAAATTTGCAATTTCGGAAAAAAGTGCCTGGATGTGTTCTATGGCATCTGAGAACATGTGAGAAACCAACAAAACTGTATTTGGAGGCCTAGAACGGGCGCAGTGGCTGTCCGAAGGTGCCAGTCTCTTTCTTCGAAACTTCACCCGATACCGGCCCTATGGAAATTGACCTGAAAACTTAAAATTTGCAATTTCGGAAAAAAGTGCCTGGATGTGTTCTATGGCATCTGAGAACATGTGAGAAACCAACAAAACTGTATTTGGAGGCCTAGAACGGGCGCAGTGGCTGTCCGAAGGTGCCAATCTCTTGCTTCGCAACTCCCCCCGAACGGCCGATACCGGCCCTATGGAAATTGACCTGAAAACTTAAAATTTGCAATTTCGAAAAAAGTGCCTGGATGTGTTCTATGGCATCTGAGAACATGTGAGAAACCAACAAAACTGTATTTGGAGGCCTAGAACGGGCGCAGTGGCTGTCCGAAGGTGCCAGTCTCTTGCTTCGCAACTCCCCCCGAACGGCCGATACCGGCCCTATGGAAATTGACCTGAAAACTTAAAATTTGCAATTTCGGAAAAAAGTGCCTGGATGTGTTCTATGGCATCTGAGAACATGTGAGAAACCAACAAAACTGTATTTGGAGGCCTAGAACGGGCGCAGTGGCTGTCCGAAGGTGCCAGTCTCTTGCTTCGCAACTTCCCCCGATACCGGCCCTATGGAAATTGACCAGAAAACTTAAAATTTGCAATTTCGGAAAAAAGTGCCTGGATGTGTTCTATGGCATCTGAGAACATGTGAGAAACCAACAAAACTGTATTTGGAGGCCTAGAACGGGCGCAGTGGCTGTCCGAAGGTGCCAGTCTCTTGCTTCGCAACTCCCCCCGAACGGCCGATACCGGCCCTATGGAAATTGACCTGAAAACTTAAAATTTGCAATTTCGGAAAAAAGTGCCTGGATGTGTTCTATGGCATCTGAGAACATGTGAGAAACCAACAAAACTGTATTTGGAGGCCTAGAACGGGCGCAGTGGCTGTCCGAAGGTGCCAGTCTCTTTCTTCGAAACTTCACCCGATACCGGCCCTATGGAAATTGACCTGAAAACTTAAAATTTGCAATTTCGGAAAAAAGTGCCTGGATGTGTTCTATGGCATCTGAGAACATGTGAGAAACCAACAAAACTGTATTTGGAGGCCTAGAACGGGCGCAGTGGCTGTCCGAAGGTGCCAGTCTCTTGCTTCGCAACTCCCCCCGAACGACCGATACCGGCCCTATGGAAATTGACCTGAAAACTTAAAATTTGCAATTTCGGAAAAAAGTGCCTGGATGTGTTCTAGGGCATCTGAGAACATGTGAGAAACCAACAAAACTGTATTTGGAGGCCTAGAACGGGCGCAGTGGCTGTCCGAAGGTGCCAGTCTCTTGCTTCGCAACTCCCCCCGAACGGCCGATACCGGCCCTATGGAAATTGACCTGAAAACTTAAAATTTGCAATTTCGGAAAAAAGTGCCTGGATGTGTTCTATGGCATCTGAGAATATGTGAGAAACCAACAAAACTGTATTTGGAGGCCTAGAACGGGCGCAGTGGCTGTCCGAAGGTGCCAGTCTCTTGCTTCGCAACTCCCCCCGAACGGCCGATACCGGCCCTATGGAAATTGACCTGAAAACTTAAAATTTGCAATTTCGGAAAAAAGTGCCTGGATGTGTTCTATGTCATCTGAGAATATGTGAGAAACCAACAAAACTGTATTTGGAGGCCTAGATCGGGCGCAGTGGCTGTCCGAAGGTGCCAGTCTCTTGCTTCGCAACTCCCCCCGAACGGCCGATACCGGCCCTATGGAAATTGACCTGAAAACTTAAAATTTGCAATTTCGGAAAAAAGTGCCTGGATGTGTTCTATGGCATCTGAGAACATGTGAGAAACCAACAAAACAGTATTTGGAGGCCTAGAACGGGCGCAGTGGCTGTCCGAAGGTGCCAGTCTCTTGCTTCGCAACTTCCCCCGATACCGGCCCTATGGAAATTGACCTGAAAACTTAAAATTTGCAATTTCGGAAAAAAGTGCCTGGATGTGTTCTATGGCATCTGAGAACATGTGAGAAACCAACAAAACTGTATTTGGAGGCCTAGAACGGGCGCAGTGGCTGTCCGAAGGTGCCAGTCTCTTGCTTCGCAACTCCCCCCGAACGGCCGATACCGGCCCTATGGAAATTGACCTGAAAACTTAAAATTTGCAATTTCGGAAAAAAGTGCCTGGATGTGTTCTATGGCATCTGAGAACATGTGAGAAACCAACAAAACTGTATTTGGAGGCCTAGAACGGGCGCAGTGGCTGTCCGAAGGTGCCAGTCTCTTGCTTCGCAACTTCCCCCGATACCGGCCCTATGGAAATTGACCTGTAAACTTAAAATTTGCAATTTCGGAAAAAAGTGCCTGGATGTGTTCTATGGCATCTGAGAACATGTGAGAAACCAACAAAACTGTATTTGGAGGCCTAGAACGGGCGCAGTGGCTGTCCGAAGGTGCCAGTCTCTTGCTTCGCAACTCCCCCCGAACGGCCGATACCGGCCCTATGGAAATTGACCTGAAAACTTAAAATTTGCAATTTCGGAAAAAAGTGCCTGGATGTGTTCTATGGCATCTGAGAACATGTGAGAAACCAACAAAACTGTATTTGGAGGCCTAGAACGGGCGCAGTGGCTGTCCGAAGGTGCCAGTCTCTTGCTTCGCAACTCCCCCCGAACGACCGATACCGGCCCTATGGAAATTGACCTGAAAACTTAAAATTTGCAATTTCGGAAAAAAGTGCCTGGATGTGTTCTATGGCATCTGAGAATATGTGAGAAACCAACAAAACTGTATTTGGAGGCCTAGATCGGGCGCAGTGGCTGTCCGAAGGTGCCAGTCTCTTGCTTCGCAACTTCCCCCGATACCGGCCCTATGGAAATTGACCTGAAAACTTAAAATTTGCAATTTCGGAAAAAAGTGCCTGGATGTGTTCTATGGCATCTGAGAACATGTGAGAAACCAACAAAACTGTATTTGGAGGCCTAGAACGGGCGCAGTGGCTGTCCGAAGGTGCCAATCTCTTGCTTCGCAACTCCCCCCGAACGGCCGATACCGGCCCTATGGAAATTGACCTGAAAACTTAAAATTTGCAATTTCGAAAAAAGTGCCTGGATGTGTTCTATGGCATCTGAGAACATGTGAGAAACCAACAAAACTGTATTTGGAGGCCTAGAACGGGCGCAGTGGCTGTCCGAAGGTGCCAGTCTCTTGCTTCGCAACTCCCCCCGAACGGCCGATACCGGCCCTATGGAAATTGACCTGAAAACTTAAAATTTGCAATTTCGGAAAAAAGTGCCTGGATGTGTTCTATGGCATCTGAGAACATGTGAGAAACCAACAAAACTGTATTTGGAGGCCTAGAACGGGCGCAGTGGCTGTCCGAAGGTGCCAGTCTCTTGCTTCGCAACTTCCCCCGATACCGGCCCTATGGAAATTGACCAGAAAACTTAAAATTTGCAATTTCGGAAAAAAGTGCCTGGATGTGTTCTATGGCATCTGAGAACATGTGAGAAACCAACAAAACTGTATTTGGAGGCCTAGAACGGGCGCAGTGGCTGTCCGAAGGTGCCAGTCTCTTGCTTCGCAACTCCCCCCGAACGGCCGATACCGGCCCTATGGAAATTGACCTGAAAACTTAAAATTTGCAATTTCGGAAAAAAGTGCCTGGATGTGTTCTATGGCATCTGAGAACATGTGAGAAACCAACAAAACTGTATTTGGAGGCCTAGAACGGGCGCAGTGGCTGTCCGAAGGTGCCAGTCTCTTGCTTCGCAACTCCCCCCGAACGACCGATACCGGCCCTATGGAAATTGACCTGAAAACTTAAAATTTGCAATTTCGAAAAAAGTGCCTGGATGTGTTCTATGGCATCTGAGAACATGTGAGAAACCAACAAAACTGTATTTGGAGGCCTAGATCGGGCGCAGTGGCTGTCCGAAGGTGCCAGTCTCTTGCTTCGCAACTCCCCCCGAACGGCCGATACCGGCCCTATGGAATTTGACCTGAAAACTTAAAATTTGCAATTTCGGAAAAAAGTGCCTGGATGTGTTCTATGGCATCTGAGAACATGTGAGAAACCAACAAAACTGTATTTGGAGGCCTAGAACGGGCGCAGTGGCTGTCCGAAGGTGCCAGTCTCTTTCTTCGAAACTTCACCCGATACCGGCCCTATGGAAATTGACCTGAAAACTTAAAATTTGCAATTTCGGAAAAAAGTGCCTGGATGTGTTCTATGGCATCTGAGAACATGTGAGAAACCAACAAAACTGTATTTGGAGGCCTAGAACGGGCGCAGTGGCTGTCCGAAGGTGCCAGTCTCTTGCTTCGCAACTCCCCCCGAACGACCGATACCGGCCCTATGGAAATTGACCTGAAAACTTAAAATTTGCAATTTCGGAAAAAAGTGCCTGGATGTGTTCTAGGGCATCTGAGAACATGTGAGAAACCAACAAAACTGTATTTGGAGGCCTAGAACGGGCGCAGTGGCTGTCCGAAGGTGCCAGTCTCTTGCTTCGCAACTCCCCCCGAACGGCCGATACCGGCCCTATGGAAATTGACCTGAAAACTTAAAATTTGCAATTTCGGAAAAAAGTGCCTGGATGTGTTCTATGTCATCTGAGAATATGTGAGAAACCAACAAAACTGTATTTGGAGGCCTAGATCGGGCGCAGTGGCTGTCCGAAGGTGCCAGTCTCTTGCTTCGCAACTCCCCCCGAACGGCCGATACCGGCCCTATGGAAATTGACCTGAAAACTTAAAATTTGCAATTTCGGAAAAAAGTGCCTGGATGTGTTCTATGGCATCTGAGAACATGTGAGAAACCAACAAAACAGTATTTGGAGGCCTAGAACGGGCGCAGTGGCTGTCCGAAGGTGCCAGTCTCTTGCTTCGCAACTTCCCCCGATACCGGCCCTATGGAAATTGACCTGAAAACTTAAAATTTGCAATTTCGGAAAAAAGTGCCTGGATGTGTTCTATGGCATCTGAGAACATGTGAGAAACCAACAAAACTGTATTTGGAGGCCTAGAACGGGCGCAGTGGCTGTCCGAAGGTGCCAGTCTCTTGCTTCGCAACTCCCCCCGAACGGCCGATACCGGCCCTATGGAAATTGACCTGAAAACTTAAAATTTGCAATTTCGGAAAAAAGTGCCTGGATGTGTTCTATGGCATCTGAGAACATGTGAGAAACCAACAAAACTGTATTTGGAGGAATAGAACGGGCGCAGTGGCTGTCCGAAGGTGCCAGTCTCTTGCTTCGCAACTCCCCCCGAACGGCCGATACCGGCCCTATGGAAATTGACCTGAAAACTTAAAATTTGCAATTTTGGAAAAAAGTGCCTGGATGTGTTCTATGGCATCTGAGAACATGTGAGAAACCAACAAAACTGTATTTGGAGGCCTAGAACGGGCGCAGTGGCTGTCCGAAGGTGCCAGTCTCTTGCTTCGCAACTTCCCCCGATACCGGCCCTATGGAAATTGACCTGAAAACTTAAAATTTGCAATTTTGGAAAAAAGTGCCTGGATGTGTTCTATGGCATCTGAGAACATGTGAGAAACCAACAAAACTGTATTTGGAGGCCTAGAACGGGCGCAGTGGCTGTCCGAAGGTGCCAGTCTCTTGCTTCGCAACTTCCCCCGATACCGGCCCTATGGAAATTGACCTGAAAACTTAAAATTTGCAATTTTGGAAAAAAGTGCCTGGATGTGTTCTATGGCATCTGAGAACATGTGAGAAACCAACAAAACTGTATTTGGAGGCCTAGAACGGGCGCAGTGGCTGTCCGAAGGTGCCAGTCTCTTGCTTCGCAACTCCCCCCGAACGGCCGATACCGGCCCTATGGAAATTGACCTGAAAACTTAAAATTTGCAATTTTGGAAAAAAGTGCCTGGATGTGTTCTATGGCATCTGAGAACATGTGAGAAACCAACAAAACTGTATTTGGAGGCCTAGAACGGGCGCAGTGGCTGTCCGAAGGTGCCAGTCTCTTGCTTCGCAACTTCCCCCGATACCGGCCCTATGGAAATTGACCTGAAAACTTAAAATTTGCAATTTCGGAAAAAAGTGCCTGGATGTGTTCTATGGCATCTGAGAACATGTGAGAAACCAACAAAACTGTATTTGGAGGCCTAGAACGGGCGCAGTGGCTGTCCGAAGGTGCCAGTCTCTTGCTTCGCAACTTCCCCCGATACCGGCCCTATGGAAATTGACCTGAAAACTTAAAATTTGCAATTTCGGAAAAAAGTGGCTGGATGTGTTCTATGGCATCTGAGAACATGTGAGAAACCAACAAAACTGTATTTGGAGGCCTAGAACGGGCGCAGTGGCTGTCCGAAGGTGCCAGTCTCTTGCTTCGCAACTTCCCCCGATACCGGCCCTGTGGAAATCGACCTGAAAACTTAAAATTTGCAATTTTGGAAAAAAATGCATGGATGTGTTCTATGGCATCTGAGAACATGTGAGAAACCAACAAAACTGTATTTGGAGGCCTAGAACGGGCGCAGTGGCTGTCCGAAGGTGCCAGTCTCTTGCTTCGCAACTCCCCCCGAATGGCCGATACCGGCCCTATGGAAATTGACCTGAAAACTTAAAATTTGCAATTTTGGAAAAAAATGCCTGGATGTGTTCTATGGCATCTGAGAACATGTGAGAAACCAACAAAACTGTATTTGGAGGCCTAGAACGGGCGCAGTGGCTGTCCGAAGGTGCCAGTCTCTTGCTTCGCAACTCCCCCCGAATGGCCGATACCGGCCCTATGGAAATTGACCTGAAAACTTAAAATTTGCAATTTTGGAAAAAAATGCCTGGATGTGTTCTATGGCATCTGAGAACATGTGAGAAACCAACAAAACTGTATTTGGAGGCCTAGAACGGGCGCAGTGGCTGTCCGAAGGTGCCAGTCTCTTGCTTCGCAACTTCCCCCGATACCGGCCCTATGGAAATTGACCTGAAAACTTAAAATTTGCAATTTCGGAAAAAAGTGCCTGGATGTGTTCTCTGGCATCTGAGAACATGTGAGAAACCAACAAAACTGTATTTGGAGGCCTAGATTGGGCGCAGTGGCTGTCCGAAGGTGCCAGTCTCTTGCTTCGCAACTCCCCCCGAACGGCCGATACCGGCCCTATGGAAATTGACCTGAAAACTTAAAATTTGCAATTTCGGAAAAAAGTGCCTGGATGTGTTCTATGGCATCTGAGAACATGTGAGAAACCAACAAAACTGTATTTGGGGGCCTAGAACGGGCGCAGTGGCTGTCCGAAGGTGCCAGTCTCTTGCTTCGCAACTTCCCCCGATACCGGCCCTATGGAAATTGACCTGAAAACTTAAAATTTGCAATTTCGGAAAAAAGTGCCTGGATGTGTTCTATGGCATCTGAGAACATGTGAGAAACCAACAAAACTGTATTTGGAGGCCTAGAACGGGCGCAGTGGCTGTCCGAAGGTGCCAGTCTCTTGCTTCGCAACTCCCCCCGAACGGCCGATACCGGCCCTATGGAAATTGACCTGAAAACTTAAAATTTTCAGTTTCGAAAATAGTGCCTGGATGTGTTCTATGGCATCTGAGAACATGTGAGAAACCAACAAAACTGTATTTGGAGGCCTAGAACGGGCGCAGTGGCTGTCCGAAGGTGCCAGTCTCTTGCTTCGCAACTCCCCCCGAACGGCCGATACCGGCCCTATGGAAATTGACCTGAAAACTTAAAATTTGCAATTTCGGAAAAAAGTGCCTGGATGTGTTCTATGGCATCTGAGAACATGTGAGAAACCAACAAAACTGTATTTGGAGGCCTAGAACGGGCGCAGTGGCTGTCCGAAGGTGCCAGTCTCTTGCTTCGCAACTTCCCCCGATACCGGCCCTATGGAAATTGACCTGAAAACTTAAAATTTGCAATTTTGGAAAAAAGTGCCTGGATGTGTTCTATGGCATCTGAGAACATGTGAGAAACCAACAAAACTGTATTTGGAGGCCTAGAACGGGCGCAGTGGCTGTCCGAAGGTGCCAGTCTCTTGCTTCGCAACTCCCCCTGAATGGCAGATACCGGCCCTATGGAAATTGACCTGAAAACTTAAAATTTGCAATTTTGGAAAAAAATGCCTGGATGTGTTCTATGGCATCTGAGAACATGTGAGAAACCAACAAAACTGTATTTGGAGGCCTAGAACGGGCGCAGTGGCTGTCCGAAGGTGCCAGTCTCTTGCTTCGCAACTTCCCCCGATACCGGCCCTGTGGAAATCGACCTGAAAACTTAAAATTTGCAATTTTGGAAAAAAATGCCTGGATGTGTTCTATGGCATCTGAGAACATGTGAGAAACCAACAAAACTGTATTTGGAGGCCTAGAACGGGCGCAGTGGCTGTCCGAAGGTGCCAGTCTCTTGCTTCGCAACTCCCCCTGAATGGCAGATACCGGCCCTATGGAAATTGACCTGAAAACTTAAAATTTGCAATTTTGGAAAAAAATGCCTGGATGTGTTCTATGGCATCTGAGAACATGTGAGAAACCAACAAAACTGTATTTGGAGGCCTAGAACGGGCGCAGTGGCTGTCCGAAGGTGCCAGTCTCTTGCTTCGCAACTCCCCCCGAATGGCCGATACCGGCCCTATGGAAATTGACCTGAAAACTTAAAATTTGCAATTTTGGAAAAAAATGCCTGGATGTGTTCTATGGCATCTGAGAACATGTGAGAAACCAACAAAACTGTATTTGGAGGCCTAGAACGGGCGCAGTGGCTGTCCGAAGGTGCCAGTCTCTTGCTTCGCAACTTCCCCCGATACCGGCCCTGTGGAAATTGACCTGAAAACTTAAAATTTGCAATTTCGGAAAAAAGTGCCTGGATGTGTTCTATGGCATCTGAGAACATGTGAGAAACCAACAAAACTGTATTTGGAGGCCTAGAACGGGCGCAGTGGCTGTCCGAAGGTGCCAGTCTCTTGCTTCGCAACTTCCCCCGATACCGGCCCTATGGAAATTGACCTGAAAACTTAAAATTTTCAATTTCGAAAATAGTGCCTGGATGTGTTCTATGGCATCTGAGAACATGTGAGAAACCAACAAAACTGTATTTGGAGGCCTAGAACGGGCGCAGTGGCTGTCCGAAGGTGCCAGTCTCTTGCTTCGCAACTCCCCCCGAACGGCCGATACCGGCCCTATGGAAATTGACCTGAAAACTTAAAATTTGCAATTTCGAAAAAAGTGCCTGGATGTGTTCTATGGCATCTGAGAACATGTGAGAAACCAACAAAACTGTATTTGGAGGCCTAGATCGGGCGCAGTGGCTGTCCGAAGGTGCCAGTCTCTTGCTTCGCAACTCCCCCCGAACGGCCGATACCGGCCCTATGGAAATTGACCTGAAAACTTAAAATTTGCAATTTCGGAAAAAAGTGCCTGGATGTGTTCTATGGCATCTGAGAACATGTGAGAAACCAACAAAACTGTATTTGGAGGCCTAGAACGGGCGCAGTGGCTGTCCGAAGGTGCCAGTCTCTTGCTTCGCAACTCCCCCCGAACGACCGATACCGGCCCTATGGAAATTGACCTGAAAACTTAAAATTTGCAATTTCGGAAAAAAGTGCCTGGATGTGTTCTAGGGCATCTGAGAACATGTGAGAAACCAACAAAACTGTATTTGGAGGCCTAGAACGGGCGCAGTGGCTGTCCGAAGGTGCCAGTCTCTTGCTTCGCAACTCCCCCCGAACGGCCGATACCGGCCCTATGGAAATTGACCTGAAAACTTAAAATTTGCAATTTCGGAAAAAAGTGCCTGGATGTGTTCTATGGCATCTGAGAATATGTGAGAAACCAACAAAACTGTATTTGGAGGCCTAGAACGGGCGCAGTGGCTGTCCGAAGGTGCCAGTCTCTTGCTTCGCAACTCCCCCCGAACGGCCGATACCGGCCCTATGGAAATTGACCTGAAAACTTAAAATTTGCAATTTCGGAAAAAAGTGCCTGGATGTGTTCTATGTCATCTGAGAATATGTGAGAAACCAACAAAACTGTATTTGGAGGCCTAGATCGGGCGCAGTGGCTGTCCGAAGGTGCCAGTCTCTTGCTTCGCAACTCCCCCCGAACGGCCGATACCGGCCCTATGGAAATTGACCTGAAAACTTAAAATTTGCAATTTCGGAAAAAAGTGCCTGGATGTGTTCTATGGCATCTGAGAACATGTGAGAAACCAACAAAACAGTATTTGGAGGCCTAGAACGGGCGCAGTGGCTGTCCGAAGGTGCCAGTCTCTTGCTTCGCAACTTCCCCCGATACCGGCCCTATGGAAATTGACCTGAAAACTTAAAATTTGCAATTTCGGAAAAAAGTGCCTGGATGTGTTCTATGGCATCTGAGAACATGTGAGAAACCAACAAAACTGTATTTGGAGGCCTAGAACGGGCGCAGTGGCTGTCCGAAGGTGCCAGTCTCTTGCTTCGCAACTCCCCCCGAACGGCCGATACCGGCCCTATGGAAATTGACCTGAAAACTTAAAATTTGCAATTTCGGAAAAAAGTGCCTGGATGTGTTCTATGGCATCTGAGAACATGTGAGAAACCAACAAAACTGTATTTGGAGGCCTAGAACGGGCGCAGTGGCTGTCCGAAGGTGCCAGTCTCTTGCTTCGCAACTTCCCCCGATATCGGCCCTATGGAAATTGACCTGAAAACTTAAAATTTGCAATTTTGGAAAAAAGTGCCTGGATGTGTTCTATGGCATCTGAGAACATGTGAGAAACCAACAAAACTGTATTTGGAGGAATAGAACGGGCGCAGTGGCTGTCCGAAGGTGCCAGTCTCTTGCTTCGCAACTCCCCCCGAACGGCCGATACCGGCCCTATGGAAATTGACCTGAAAACTTAAAATTTGCAATTTTGGAAAAAAGTGCCTGGATGTGTTCTATGGCATCTGAGAACATGTGAGAAACCAACAAAACTGTATTTGGAGGCCTAGAACGGGCGCAGTGGCTGTCCGAAGGTGCCAGTCTCTTGCTTCGCAACTTCCCCCGATACCGGCCCTATGGAAATTGACCTGAAAACTTAAAATTTGCAATTTCGGAAAAAAGTGCCTGGATGTGTTCTATGGCATCTGAGAACATGTGAGAAACCAACAAAACTGTATTTGGAGGCCTAGAACGGGCGCAGTGGCTGTCCGAAGGTGCCAGTCTCTTGCTTCGCAACTTCCCCCGATACCGGCCCTATGGAAATTGACCTGAAAACTTAAAATTTGCAATTTCGGAAAAAAGTGCCTGGATGTGTTCTATGGCATCTGAGAACATGTGAGAAACCAACAAAACTGTATTTGGAGGCCTAGAACGGGCGCAGTGGCTGTCCGAAGGTGCCAGTCTCTTGCTTCGCAACTTCCCCCGATACCGGCCCTATGGAAATTGACCTGAAAACTTAAAATTTGCAATTTCGGAAAAAAGTGGCTGGATGTGTTCTATGGCATCTGAGAACATGTGAGAAACCAACAAAACTGTATTTGGAGGCCTAGAACGGGCGCAGTGGCTGTCCGAAGGTGCCAGTCTCTTGCTTCGCAACTTCCCCCGATACCGGCCCTGTGGAAATCGACCTGAAAACTTAAAATTTGCAATTTTGGAAAAAAATGCATGGATGTGTTCTATGGCATCTGAGAACATGTGAGAAACCAACAAAACTGTATTTGGAGGCCTAGAACGGGCGCAGTGGCTGTCCGAAGGTGCCAGTCTCTTGCTTCGCAACTCCCCCCGAATGGCCGATACCGGCCCTATGGAAATTGACCTGAAAACTTAAAATTTGCAATTTTGGAAAAAAATGCCTGGATGTGTTCTATGGCATCTGAGAACATGTGAGAAACCAACAAAACTGTATTTGGAGGCCTAGAACGGGCGCAGTGGCTGTCCGAAGGTGCCAGTCTCTTGCTTCGCAACTCCCCCCGAATGGCCAATACCGGCCCTATGGAAATTGACCTGAAAACTTAAAATTTGCAATTTTGGAAAAAAATGCCTGGATGTGTTCTATGGCATCTGAGAACATGTGAGAAACCAACAAAACTGTATTTGGAGGCCTAGAACGGGCGCAGTGGCTGTCCGAAGGTGCCAGTCTCTTGCTTCGCAACTTCCCCCGATACCGGCCCTATGGAAATTGACCTGAAAACTTAAAATTTGCAATTTCGGAAAAAAGTGCCTGGATGTGTTCTATGGCATCTGAGAACATGTGAGAAACCAACAAAACTGTATTTGGAGGCCTAGATTGGGCGCAGTGGCTGTCCGAAGGTGCCAGTCTCTTGCTTCGCAACTCCCCCCGAACGGCCGATACCGGCCCTATGGAAATTGACCTGAAAACTTAAAATTTGCAATTTCGGAAAAAAGTGCCTGGATGTGTTCTATGGCATCTGAGAACATGTGAGAAACCAACAAAACTGTATTTGGGGGCCTAGAACGGGCGCAGTGGCTGTCCGAAGGTGCCAGTCTCTTGCTTCGCAACTTCCCCCGATACCGGCCCTATGGAAATTGACCTGAAAACTTAAAATTTGCAATTTCGAAAAAAAGTGCCTGGATGTGTTCTATGGCATCTGAGAATATGTGAGAAACCAACAAAACTGTATTTGGAGGCCTAGAACGGGCGCAGTGGCTGTCCGAAGGTGCCAGTCTCTTGCTTCGCAACTCCCCCCGAACGGCCGATACCGGCCCTATGGAAATTGACCTGAAAACTTAAAATTTGCAATTTCGGAAAAAAGTGCCTGGATGTGTTCTATGGCATCTGAGAACATGTGAGAAACCAACAAAACTGTATTTGGAGGCCTAGAACGGGCGCAGTGGCTGTCCGAAGGTGCCAGTCTCTTGCTTCGCAACTTCCCCCGATACCGGCCCTATGGAAATTGACCTGAAAACTTAAAATTTGCAATTTTGGAAAAAAGTGCCTGGATGTGTTCTATGGCATCTGAGAACATGTGAGAAACCAACAAAACTGTATTTGGAGGCCTAGATCGGGCGCAGTGGCTGTTCGAAGGTGCCAGTCTCTTGCTTCGCAACTCCCCCCGAACGGCCGATACCGGCCCTATGGAAATTGACCTGAAAACTTAAAATTTGCAATTTCGGAAAAAAGTGCCTTGATGTGTTCTATGGCATCTGAGAACATGTGAGAAACCAACAAAACTGTATTTGGAGGCCTAGAACGGGCGCAGTGGCTGTCCGAAGGTGCCAGTCTCTTGCTTCGCAACTCCCCCTGAATGGCAGATACCGGCCCTATGGAAATTGACCTGAAAACTTAAAATTTGCAATTTTGGAAAAAAATGCCTGGATGTGTTCTATGGCATCTGAGAACATGTGAGAAACCAACAAAACTGTATTTGGAGGCCTAGAACGGGCGCAGTGGCTGTCCGAAGGTGCCAGTCTCTTGCTTCGCAACTTCCCCCGATACCGGCCCTGTGGAAATCGACCTGAAAACTTAAAATTTGCAATTTTGGAAAAAAATGCCTGGATGTGTTCTATGGCATCTGAGAACATGTGAGAAACCAACAAAACTGTATTTGGAGGCCTAGAACGGGCGCAGTGGCTGTCCGAAGGTGCCAGTCTCTTGCTTCGCAACTCCCCCTGAATGGCAGATACCGGCCCTATGGAAATTGACCTGAAAACTTAAAATTTGCAATTTTGGAAAAAAATGCCTGGATGTGTTCTATGGCATCTGAGAACATGTGAGAAACCAACAAAACTGTATTTGGAGGCCTAGAACGGGCGCAGTGGCTGTTCGAAGGTGCCAGTCTCTTGCTTCGCAACTCCCCCCGAACGGCCGATACCGGCCCTATGGAAATTGACCTGAAAACTTAAAATTTGCAATTTCGGAAAAAAGTGCCTTGATGTGTTCTATGGCATCTGAGAACATGTGAGAAACCAACAAAACTGTATTTGGAGGCCTAGAACGGGCGCAGTGGCTGTCCGAAGGTGCCAGTCTCTTGCTTCGCAACTTCCCCCGATACCGGCCCTATGGAAATTGACCTGAAAACTTAAAATTTGCAATTTCGGAAAAAAGTGCCTGGATGTGTTCTATGGCATCTGAGAACATGTGAGAAACCAACAAAACTGTATTTGGAGGCCTAGAACGGGCGCAGTGGCTGTCCGAAGGTGCCAGTCTCTTGCTTCGCAACTCCCCCCGAATGGCAGATACCGGCCCTATGGAAATTGACCTGAAAACTTAAAATTTGCAATTTTGGAAAAAAATGCCTGGATGTGTTCTATGGCATCTGAGAACATGTGAGAAACCAACAAAACTGTATTTGGAGGCCTAGAACGGGCGCAGTGGCTGTCCGAAGGTGCCAGTCTCTTGCTTCGCAACTCCCCCCGAATGGCCGATACCGGCCCTATGGAAATTGACCTGAAAACTTAAAATTTGCAATTTTGGAAAAAAATGCCTGGATGTGTTCTATGGCATCTGAGAACATGTGAGAAACCAACAAAACTGTATTTGGAGGCCTAGAACGGGCGCAGTGGCTGTCCGAAGGTGCCAGTCTCTTGCTTCGCAACTTCCCCCGATACCGGCCCTATGGAAATTGACCTGAAAACTTAAAATTTGCAATTTTGGAAAAAAGTGCCTGGATGTGTTCTATGGCATCTGAGAACATGTGAGAAACCAACAAAACTGTATTTGGAGGCCTAGAACGGGCGCAGTGGCTGTCCGAAGGTGCCAGTCTCTTGCTTCGCAACTTCCCCCGATACCGGCCCTGTGGAAATTGACCTGAAAACTTAAAATTTGCAATTTCGGAAAAAAGTGCCTGGATGTGTTCTATGGCATCTGAGAACATGTGAGAAACCAACAAAACTGTATTTGGAGGCCTAGAACGAGCGCAGTGGCTGTCCGAAGGTGCCAGTCTCTTGCTTCGCAACTCCCCCCGAACGGCCGATACCGGCCCTATGGAAATTGACCTGAAAACTTAAAATTTTCAATTTCGGAAAAAAGTGCCTGGATGTGTTCTATGGCATCTGAGAACATGTGAGAAACCAACAAAACTGTATTTGGAGGCCTAGAACGGGCGCAGTGGCTGTCCGAAGGTGCCAGTCTCTTGCTTCGCAACTTCCCCCGATACCGGCCCTATGGAAATTGACCTGAAAACTTAAAATTTGCAATTTCGGAAAAAAGTGCCTGGATGTGTTCTATGGCATCTGAGAACATGTGAGAAACCAACAAAACTGTATTTGGAGGCCTAGAACGGGCGCAGTGGCTGTCCGAAGGTGCCAGTCTCTTGCTTCGCAACTCCCCCCGAACGGCCGATACCGGCCCTATGGAAATTGACCTGAAAACTTAAAATTTGCAATTTCGGAAAAAAGTGCCTGGATGTGTTCTATGGCATCTGAGAACATGTGAGAAACCAACAAAACTGTATTTGGAGGCCTAGAACGGGCGCAGTGGCTGTCTGAAGGTGCCAGTCTCTTGCTTCGCAACTCCCCCCGAACGGCCGATACCGGCCCTATGGAAATTGACCTGAAAACTTAAAATTTGCAATTTTGGAAAAAAATGCCTGGATGTGTTCTATGGCATCTGAGAACATGTGAGAAACCAACAAAACTGTATTTGGAGGCCTAGAACGGGCGCAGTGGCTGTCCGAAGGTGCCAGTCTCTTGCTTCGCAACTCCCCCCGAATGGCCGATACCGGCCCTATGGAAATTGACCTGAAAACTTAAAATTTGCAATTTTGGAAAAAAGTGCCTGGATGTGTTCTATGGCATCTGAGAACATGTGAGAAACCAACAAAACTGTATTTGGAGGCCTAGAACGGGCGCAGTGGCTGTCCGAAGGTGCCAGTCTCTTGCTTCGCAACTTCCCCCGATACCGGCCCTGTGGAAATTGACTTGAAAACTTAAAATTTGCAATTTCGGAAAAAGTGCCTGGATGTGTTCTATGGCATCTGAGAACATGTGAGAAACCAACAAAATTGTATTCGGAGGCCTAGAACGGGCGCAGTGGCTGTCCGAAGGTGCCAGTCTCTTGCTTCGCAACTCCCCCCGAACGGCCGATACCGGCCCTATGGAAATTGACCTGAAAACTTAAAATTTGCAATTTCGGAAAAAAGTGCCTGGATGTGTTCTATGGCATCTGAGAACATGTGAGAAACCAACAAAACTGTATTTGGAGGCCTAGAACGGGCGCAGTGGCTGTCCGAAGGTGCCAGTCTCTTGCTTCGCAACTTCCCCCGATACCGGCCCTATGGAAATTGACCTGAAAACTTAAAATTTGCAATTTCGGAAAAAAGTGCCTGGATGTGTTCTATGGCATCTGAGAACATGTGAGAAACCAACAAAACTGTATTTGGAGGCCTAGAACGGGCGCAGTGGCTGTCCGAAGGTGCCAGTCTCTTGCTTCGCAACTCCCCCCAAATGGCAGATACCGGCCCTATGGAAATTGACCTGAAAACTTAAAATTTGCAATTTCGGAAAAAAGTGCCTGGATGTATTCTATGGCATCTGAGAACATGTGAGAAACCAACAAAACTGTATTTGGAGGCCTAGAACGGGCGCAGTGGCTGTCCGAAGGTGCCAGTCTCTTGCTTCGCAACTTCCCCCGATACCGGCCCTATGGAAGTTGACCTGAAAACTTAAAATTTGCAATTTCGGAAAAAAGTGCCTGGATGTGTTCTATGGCATCTGAGAACATGTGAGAAACCAACAAAACTGTATTTGGAGGCCTAGAACGGGCGCAGTGGCTGTCCGAAGGTGCCAGTCTCTTGCTTCGCAACTCCCCCCGAATGGCAGATACCGGCCCTATGGAAATTGACCTGAAAACTTAAAATTTGCAATTTCGGAAAAAAGTGCCTGGATGTGTTCTATGGCATCTGAGAACATGTAAGAAACCAACAAAACTGTATTTGGAGGCCTAGAACGGGCGCAGTGGCTGTCCGAAGGTGCCAGTCTCTTGCTTCGCAACTCCCCCCGAATGGCAGATACCGGCCCTATGGAAATTGACCTGAAAACTTAAAATTTGCAATTTCGGAAAAAAGTGCCTGGATGTATTCTATGGCATCTGAGAACATGTGAGAAACCAACAAAACTGTATTTGGAGGCCTAGAACGGGCGCAGTGGCTGTCCGAAGGTGCCAGTCTCTTGCTTCGCAACTTCCCCCGATACCGGCCCTATGGAAGTTGACCTGAAAACTTAAAATTTGCAATTTCGGAAAAAAGTGCCTGGATGTGTTCTATGGCATCTGAGAACATGTGAGAAACCAACAAAACTGTATTTGGAGGCCTAGAACGGGCGCAGTGGCTGTCCGAAGGTGCCAGTCTCTTGCTTCGCAACTCCCCCCGAATGGCAGATACCGGCCCTATGGAAATTGACCTGAAAACTTAAAATTTGCAATTTCGGAAAAAAGTGCCTGGATGTGTTCTATGGCATCTGAGAACATGTGAGAAACCAACAAAACTGTATTTGGAGGCCTAGATCGGGCGCAGTGGCTGTTCGAAGGTGCCAGTCTCTTGCTTCGCAACTCCCCCTGAACGGCCGATACCGGCCCTATGGAAATTGACCTGAAAACTTAAAATTTGCAATTTCGGAAAAAAGTGCCTGGATGTATTCTATGGCATCTGAGAACATGTGAGAAACCAACAAAACTGTATTTGGAGGCCTAGAACGGGCGCAGTGGCTGTCCGAAGGTGCCAGTCTCTTGCTTCGCAACTTCCCCCGATACCGGCCCTATGGAAGTTGACCTGAAAACTTAAAATTTGCAATTTCGGAAAAAAGTGCCTGGATGTGTTCTATGGCATCTGAGAACATGTGAGAAACCAACAAAACTGTATTTGGAGGCCTAGAACGGGCGCAGTGGCTGTCCGAAGGTGCCAGTCTCTTGCTTCGCAACTCCCCCCAAATGGCAGATACCGGCCCTATGGAAATTGACCTGAAAACTTAAAATTTGCAATTTCGGAAAAAAGTGCCTGGATGTGTTCTATGGCATCTGAGAACATGTGAGAAACCAACAAAACTGTATTTGGAGGCCTAGAACGGGCGCAGTGGCTGTCCGAAGGTGCCAGTCTCTTGCTTCGCAACTTCCCCCGATACCGGCCCTATGGAAATTGACCTGAAAACTTAAAATTTGCAATTTCGGAAAAAAGTGCCTGGATGTGTTCTATGGCATCTGAGAACATGTGAGAAACCAACAAAACTGTATTTGGAGGCCTAGAACGGGCGCAGTGGCTGTCCGAAGGTGCCAGTCTCTTGCTTCGCAACTCCCCCCAAATGGCAGATACCGGCCCTATGGAAATTGACCTGAAAACTTAAAATTTGCAATTTCGGAAAAAAGTGCCTGGATGTATTCTATGGCATCTGAGAACATGTGAGAAACCAACAAAACTGTATTTGGAGGCCTAGAACGGGCGCAGTGGCTGTCCGAAGGTGCCAGTCTCTTGCTTCGCAACTTCCCCCGATACCGGCCCTATGGAAGTTGACCTGAAAACTTAAAATTTGCAATTTCGGAAAAAAGTGCCTGGATGTGTTCTATGGCATCTGAGAACATGTGAGAAACCAACAAAACTGTATTTGGAGGCCTAGAACGGGCGCAGTGGCTGTCCGAAGGTGCCAGTCTCTTGCTTCGCAACTCCCCCCGAATGGCAGATACCGGCCCTATGGAAATTGACCTGAAAACTTAAAATTTGCAATTTTGGAAAAAAATGCCTGGATGTGTTCTATGGCATCTGAGAACATGTGAGAAACCAACAAAACTGTATTTGGAGGCCTAGATCGGGCGCAGTGGCTGTTCGAAGGTGCCAGTCTCTTGCTTCGCAACTCCCCCTGAACGGCCGATACCGGCCCTATGGAAATTGACCTGAAAACTTAAAATTTTCAATTTCGGAAAAAAGTGCCTGGATGTGTTCTATGGCATCTGAGAACATGTGAGAAACCAACAAAACTGTATTTGGAGGCCTAGAACGGGCGCAGTGGCTGTCCGAAGGTGCCAGTCTCTTGCTTCGCAACTTCCCCCGATACCGGCCCTGTGGAAATCGACCTGAAAACTTAAAATTTTCAATTTCGAAAAAAGTGCCTGGATGTGTTCTATGGCATCTGAGAACATGTGAGAAACCAACAAAACTGTATTTGGAGGCCTAGAACGGGCGCAGTGGCTGTCCGAAGGTGCCAGTCTCTTGCTTCGCAACTTCCCCCGATACCGGCCCTGTGGAAATCGACCTGAAAACTTAAAATTTGCAATTTCGGAAAAAAGTGCCTGGATGTGTTCTATGGCATCTGAGAACATGTGAGAAACCAACAAAACTGTATTTGGAGGCCTAGAACGGGCGCAGTGGCTGTCCGAAGGTGCCAGTCTCTTGCTTCGCAACTTCCCCCGATACCGGCCCTGTGGAAATCGACCTGAAAACTTAAAATTTTCAATTTCGAAAAAAGTGCCTGGATGTGTTCTATGGCATCTGAGAACATGTGAGAAACCAACAAAACTGTATTTGGAGGCCTAGAACGGGCGCAGTGGCTGTCCGAAGGTGCCAGTCTCTTGCTTCGCAACTTCCCCCGATACCGGCCCTATGGAAATTGACCTGAAAACTTAAAATTTGCAATTTCGGAAAAAAGTGCCTGGATGTGTTCTATGGCATCTGAGAACATGTGAGAAACCAACAAAACTGTATTTGGAGGCCTAGAACGGGCGCAGTGGCTGTCCGAAGGTGCCAGTCTCTTGCTTCGCAACTTCCGCCGATACCGGCCCTATGGAAATTGACCTGAAAACTTAAAATTTGCAATTTCGGAAAAAAGTGCCTGGATGTGTTCTATGGCATCTGAGAACATGTGAGAAACCAACAAAACTGTATTTGGAGGCCTAGAACGGGCGCAGTGGCTGTCCGAAGGTGCCAGTCTCTTGCTTCGCAACTCCCCCCGAATGGCAGATACCGGCCCTGTGGAAATCGACCTGAAAACTTAAAATTTGCAATTTCGGAAAAAAGTGCCTGGATGTGTTCTATGGCATCTGAGAACATGTGAGAAACCAACAAAACTGTATTTGGAGGCCTAGAACGGGCGCAGTGGCTGTCCGAAGGTGCCAGTCTCTTGCTTCGCAACTTCCCCCGATACCGGCCCTGTGGAAATCGACCTGAAAACTTAAAATTTTCAATTTCGAAAAAAGTGCCTGGATGTGTTCTATGGCATCTGAGAACATGTGAGAAACCAACAAAACTGTATTTGGAGGCCTAGAACGGGCGCAGTGGCTGTCCGAAGGTGCCAGTCTCTTGCTTCGCAACTTCCCCCGATACAGGCCCTATGGAAATTGACCTGAAAACTTAAAATTTGCAATTTCGGAAAAAAGTGCCTGGATGTGTTCTATGGCATCTGAGAACATGTGAGAAACCAACAAAACTGTATTTGGAGGCCTAGAACGGGCGCAGTGGCTGTCCGAAGGTGCCAGTCTCTTGCTTCGCAACTCCCCCCGAATGGCCGATACCGGCCCTATGGAAATTGACCTGAAAACTTAAAATTTGCAATTTCGGAAAAAAGTGCCTGGATGTGTTCTATGGCATCTGAGAACATGTGAGAAACCAACAAAACTGTATTTGGAGGCCTAGAACGGACGCAGTGGCTGTCCGATGGTGCCAGTCTCTTGCTTCGCAACTCCCCCCGAACGGCCGATACCGGCCCTATGGAAATTGACCTGAAAACTTAAAATTTGCAATTTCGGAAAAAAGTGCCTGGATGTGTTCTATGGCATCTGAGAACATGTGAGAAACCAACAAAACTGTATTTGGAGGCCTAGAACGGGCGCAGTGGCTGTCCGAAGGGGCCAGTCTCTTGCTTCGCAACTCCCCCCGAACGGCCGATACCGGCCCTATGGAAATTGACCTGAAAACTTAAAATTTGCAATTTCGGAAAAAAGTGCCTGGATGTGTTCTATGGCATCTGAGAACATGTGAGAAACCAACAAAACTGTATTTGGAGGCCTAGAACGGGCGCAGTGGCTGTCCGAAGGTGCCAGTCTCTTGCTTCGCAACTCCAACCGAACGGCCGATACCGGCCCTATGGAAATTGACCTGAAAACTTAAAATTTGCAATTTCGGAAAAAAGTGCCTGGATGTGTTCTATGGCATCTGAGAACATGTGAGAAACCAACAAAACTGTATTTGGAGGCCTAGAACGGGCGCAGTGGCTGTCCGAAGGTGCCAGTCTCTTGCTTCGCAACTTCCCCCGATACCGGCCCTATGGAAATTGACCTGAAAACTTAAAATTTGCAATTTCGGAAAAAAGTGCCTGGATGTGTTCTATGGCATCTGAGAACATGTGAGAAACCAACAAAACTGTATTTGGAGGCCTAGAACGGGCGCAGTGGCTGTCCGAAGGTGCCAGTCTCTTGCTTCGCAACTTCCCCCGATACCGGCCCTATGGAAATTGACCTGAAAACTTAAAATTTGCAATTTCGGAAAAAAGTGCCTGGATGTGTTCTATGGCATCTGAGAACATGTGAGAAACCAACAAAACTTTATTTGGAGGCCTAGAACGGGCGCAGTGGCTGTCCGAAGGTGCCAGTCTCTTGCTTCGCAACTTCTCCCGATACCGGCCCTACGGAAATTGACCTGAAAACTTAAAATTTGCAATTTCGGAAAAAAGTGCCTGGATGTGTTCTATGGCATCTGAGATCATGTGAGAAACCAACAAAACTGTATTTGGAGGCCTAGAACGGGCGCAGTGGCTGTCCGAAGGTGCCAGTCTCTTGCTTCGCAACTCCCCCCGAACGGCCGATACCGGCCCTATGGAAATTGACCTGAAAACTTAAAATTTGCAATTTCGGAAAAAAGTGCCTGGATGTGTTCTATGGCATCTGAGAACATGTGAGAAACCAACAAAACTGTATTTGGAGGCCTAGAACGGGCGCAGTGGCTGTCCGAAGGTGCCAGTCTCTTGCTTCGCAACTTCCCCCGATACCGGCCCTATGGAAATTGACCTGAAAACTTAAAATTTGCAATTTCGGAAAAAAGTGCCTGGATGTGTTCTATGGCATCTGAGAACATGTGAGAAACCAACAAAACTGTATTTGGAGGCCTAGAACGGGCGCAGTGGCTGTCCGAAGGTGCCAGTCTCTTGCTTCACAACTCCCCCCGAATGGCCGATACCGGCCCTACGGAAATTGACCTGAAAACTTAAAATTTGCAATTTTGGAAAAAAGTGCCTGGATGTGTTCTATGGCATCTGAGAACATGTGAGAAACCAACAAAACTGTATTTGGAGGCCTAGAACGGGCGCAGTGGCTGTCCGAAGGTGCCAGTCTCTTGCTTCGCAACTTCCCCTGACACCGGCCCTATGGAAATTGACCTGAAAACTTAAAATTTGCAATTTCGGAAAAAAGTGCCTGGATGTGTTCTATGGCATCTGAGAACATGTGAGAAACCAACAAAACTGTATTTGGAGGCCTAGAACGGGCGCAGTGTCTGTCCGAAGGTGCCAGTCTCTTGCTTCGCAACTCCCCCCGAACGGCCGATACCGGCCCTATGGAAATTGACCTGAAAACTTAAAATTTGCAATTTCGGAAAAAAGTGCCTGGATGTGTTCTATGGCATCTGAGAACATGTGAGAAACCAACAAAACTGTATTTGGAGGCCTAGAACGGACGCAGTGGCTGTCCGATGGTGCCAGTCTCTTGCTTCGCAACTCCCCCCGAACGGCCGATACCGGCCCTATGGAAATTGACCTGAAAACTTAAAATTTGCAATTTCGGAAAAAAGTGCCTGGATGTGTTCTATGGCATCTGAGAACATGTGAGAAACCAACAAAACTGTATTTGGAGGCCTAGAACGGGCGCAGTGGCTGTCCGAAGGGGCCAGTCTCTTGCTTCGCAACTCCCCCCGAACGGCCGATACCGGCCCTATGGAAATTGACCTGAAAACTTAAAATTTGCAATTTCGGAAAAAAGTGCCTGGATGTGTTCTATGGCATCTGAGAACATGTGAGAAACCAACAAAACTGTATTTGGAGGCCTAGAACGGGCGCAGTGGCTGTCCGAAGGTGCCAGTCTCTTGCTTCGCAACTCCAACCGAACGGCCGATACCGGCCCTATGGAAATTGACCTGAAAACTTAAAATTTGCAATTTCGGAAAAAAGTGCCTGGATGTGTTCTATGGCATCTGAGAACATGTGAGAAACCAACAAAACTTTATTTGGAGGCCTAGAACGGGCGCAGTGGCTGTCCGAAGGTGCCAGTCTCTTGCTTCGCAACTTCCCCCGATACCGGCCCTGTGGAAATTGACCTGAAAACTTAAAATTTGCAATTTCGGAAAAAAGTGCCTGGATGTGTTCTATGGCATCTGAGATCATGTCAGAAACCAACAAAACTGTATTTGGAGGCCTAGAACGGGCGCAGTGGCTGTCCGAAGGTGCCAGTCTCTTGCTTCGCAACTCCCCCCGAACGGCCGATACCGGCCCTATGGAAATTGACCTGAAAACTTAAAATTTGCAATTTCGGAAAAAAGTGCCTGGATGTGTTCTATGGCATCTGAGAACATGTGAGAAACCAACAAAACTGTATTTGGAGGCCTAGAACGGGCGCAGTGGCTGTCCGAAGGTGCCAGTCTCTTGCTTCGCAACTTCCCCCGATACCGGCCCTATGGAAATTGACCTGAAAACTTAAAATTTGCAATTTCGGAAAAAAGTGCCTGGATGTGTTCTATGGCATCTGAGAACATGTGAGAAACCAACAAAACTGTATTTGGAGGCCTAGAACGGGCGCAGTGGCTGTCCGAAGGTGCCAGTCTCTTGCTTCACAACTCCCCCCGAATGGCCGATACCGGCCCTATGGAAATTGACCTGAAAACTTAAAATTTGCAATTTTGGAAAAAAGTGCCTGGATGTGTTCTATGGCATCTGAGAACATGTGAGAAACCAACAAAACTGTATTTGGAGGCCTAGAACGGGCGCAGTGGCTGTCCGAAGGTGCCAGTCTCTTGCTTCGCAACTTCCCCTGACACCGGCCCTATGGAAATTGACCTGAAAACTTAAAATTTGCAATTTCGGAAAAAAGTGCCTGGATGTGTTCTATGGCATCTGAGAACATGTGAGAAACCAACAAAACTGTATTTGGAGGCCTAGAACGGGCGCAGTGGCTGTCCGAAGGTGCCAGTCTCTTGCTTCGCAACTCCCCCCGAACGGCCGATACCGGCCCTATGGAAATTGACCTGAAAACTTAAAATTTGCAATTTCGGAAAAAAGTGCCTGGATGTGTTCTATGGCATCTGAGAACATGTGAGAAACCAACAAAACTGTATTTGGAGGCCTAGAACGGGCGCAGTGTCTGTCCGAAGGTGCCAGTCTCTTGCTTCGCAACTTCCCCCGATACCGGCCCTACGGAAATTGACCTGAAAACTTAAAATTTGCAATCTCGGAAAAAAGTGCCTGGATGTGTTCTATGGCATCTGAGATCATGTGAGAAACCAACAAAACTGTATTTGGAGGCCTAGAACGGGCGCAGTGGCTGTCCGAAGGTGCCAGTCTCTTGCTTCGCAACTCCCCCCGAACGGCCGATACCGGCCCTATGGAAATTGACCTGAAAACTTAAAATTTGCAATTTCGGAAAAAAGTGCCTGGATGTGTTCTATGGCATCTGAGAACATGTGAGAAACCAACAAAACTGTATTTGGAGGCCTAGAACGGGCGCAGTGGCTGTCCGAAGGTGCCAGTCTCTTGCTTCGCAACTTCCCCCGATACCGGCCCTATGGAAATTGACCTGAAAACTTAAAATTTGCAATTTCGGAAAAAAGTGCCTGGATGTGTTCTATAGCATCTGAGAACATGTGAGAAACCAACAAAACTGTATTTGGAGGCCTAGAACGGGCGCAGTGGCTGTCCGAAGGTGCCAGTCTCTTGCTTCGCAACTTCCCCTGACACCGGCCCTATGGAAATTGACCTGAAAACTTAAAATTTGCAATTTCGGAAAAAAGTGCCTGGATGTGTTCTATGGCATCTGAGAACATGTGAGAAACCAACAAAACTGTATTTGGAGGCCTAGAACGGGCGCAGTGGCTGTCCGAAGGTGCCAGTCTCTTGCTTCGCAACTCCCCCCGAACGGCCGATACCGGCCCTATGGCAATTGACCTGAAAACTTAAAATTTGCAATTTCGGAAAAAAGTGCCTGGATGTGTTCTATGGCATCTGAGAACATGTGAGAAACCAACAAAACTGTATTTGGAGGCCTAGAACGGGCGCAGTGTCTGTCCGAAGGTGCCAGTCTCTTGCTTCGCAACTTCCCCCGATACCGGCCCTACGGAAATTGACCTGAAAACTTAAAATTTGCAATTTCGGAAAAAAGTGCCTGGATGTGTTCTATGGCATCTGAGAACATGTGAGAAACCAACAAAACTGTATTTGGAGGCCTAGAACGGGCGCAGTGGCTGTCCGAAGGTGCCAGTCTCTTGCTTCGCAACTCCCCCCGAACGGCCGATACCGGCCCTATGGAAATTGACCTGAAAACTTAAAATTTGCAATTTCGGAAAAAAGTGCCTGGATGTGTTCTATGGCATCTGAGAACATGTGAGAAACCAACAAAACTGTATTTGGAGGCCTAGAACGGGCGCAGTGGCTGTCCGAAGGTGCCAGTCTCTTGCTTCGCAACTTCCCCTGATACCGGCCCTATGGAAATTGACCTGAAAACTTAAAATTTGCAATTTCGGAAAAAAGTGCCTGGATGTGTTCTATGGCATCTGAGAACATGTGAGAAACCAACAAAACTGTATTTGGAGGCCTAGAACGGGCGCAGTGGCTGTCCGAAGGTGCCAGTCTCTTGCTTTGCAACTCCCCCCGATACCGGCCCTATGGAAATTGACCTGAAAACTTAAAATTTGCAATTTCGGAAAAAAGTGCCTGGATGTGTTCTATGGCATCTGAGAACATGTGAGAAACCAACAAAACTGTATTTGGAGGCCTAGAACGGGCGCAGTGGCTGTCCGAAGGTGCCAGTCTCTTGCTTCGCAACTTCCCCTGATACCGGCCCTATGGAAATTGACCTGAAAACTTAAAATTTGCAATTTCGGAAAAAAGTGCCTGGATGTGTTCTATGGCATCTGAGAACATGTGAGAAACCAACAAAACTGTATTTGGAGGCCTAGAACGGGCGCAGTGGCTGTCCGAAGGTGCCAGTCTCTTGCTTTGCAACTCCCCCCGATACCGGCCCTATGGAAATTGACCTGAAAACTTAAAATTTTCAATTTCGAAAAAAGTGCCTGGATGTGTTCTATGGCATCTGAGAACATGTGAGAAACCAACAAAACTGTATTTGGAGGCCTAGAACGGGCGCAGTGGCTGTCCGAAGGTGCCAGTCTCTTGCTTCGCAACTCCCCCCGAACGGCCGATACCGGCCCTATGGAAATTGACCTGAAAACTTAAAATTTGCAATTTCGGAAAAAAGTGCCTGGATGTGTTCTATGGCATCTGAGAACATGTGAGAAACCAACAAAACTGTATTTGGAGGCCTAGAACGGGCGCAGTGGCTGTCCGAAGGTGCCAGTCTCTTGCTTTGCAACTCCCCCCGATACCGGCCCTATGGAAATTGACCTGAAAACTTAAAATTTTCAATTTCGAAAAAAGTGCCTGGATGTGTTCTATGGCATCTGAGAACATGTGAGAAACCAACAAAACTGTATTTGGAGGCCTAGAACGGGCGCAGTGGCTGTCCGAAGGTGCCAGTCTCTTGCTTCGCAACTCCCCCCGAACGGCCGATACCGGCCCTATGGAAATTGACCTGAAAACTTAAAATTTGCAATTTCGGAAAAAAGTGCCTGGATGTGTTCTATGGCATCTGAGAACATGTGAGAAACCAACAAAACTGTATTTGGAGGCCTAGAACGGGCGCAGTGGCTGTCCGAAGGTGCCAGTCTCTTGCTTCGCAACTCCCCCCGAATGGCCGATACCGGCCCTATGGAAATTGACCTGAAAACTTAAAATTTGCAATTTCGGAAAAAAGTGCCTGGATGTGTTCTATGGCATCTGAGAACATGTGAGAAACCAACAAAACTGTATTTGGAGGCCTAGAACGGGCGCAGTGGCTGTCCGAAGGTGCCAGTCTCTTGCTTCGCAACTTCCCCCGATACCGGCCCTGTGGAAATTGACCTGAAAACTTAAAATTTGCAATTTCGGAAAAAAGTGCCTGGATGTGTTCTATGGCATCTGAGATCATGTGAGAAACCAACAAAACTGTATTTGGAGGCCTAGAACGGGCGCAGTGGCTGTCCGAAGGTGCCAGTCTCTTGCTTCGCAACTCCCCCCGAATGGCCGATACCGGCCCTATGGAAATTGACCTGAAAACTTAAAATTTGCAATTTCGGAAAAAAGTGCCTGGATGTGTTCTATGGCATCTGAGAACATGTGAGAAACCAACAAAACTGTATTTGGAGGCCTAGAACGGGCGCAGTGGCTGTCCGAAGGTGCCAGTCTCTTGCTTCGCAACTTCCCCCGATACCGGCCCTGTGGAAATTGACCTGAAAACTTAAAATTTGCAATTTCGGAAAAAAGTGCCTGGATGTGTTCTATGGCATCTGAGAACATGTGAGAAACCAACAAAACTGTATTTGGAGGCCTAGAACGGGCGCAGTGTCTGTCCGAAGGTGCCAGTCTCTTGCTTCGCAACTTCCCCCGATACCGGCCCTACGGAAATTGACCTGAAAACTTAAAATTTGCAATTTCGGAAAAAAGTGCCTGGATGTGTTCTATGGCATCTGAGAACATGTGAGAAACCAACAAAACTGTATTTGGAGGCCTAGAACGGGCGCAGTGGCTGTCCGAAGGTGCCAGTCTCTTGCTTCGCAACTTCCCCCGATACCGGCCCTGTGGAAATTGACCTGAAAACTTAAAATTTGCAATTTCGGAAAAAAGTGCCTGGATGTGTTCTATGGCATCTGAGAACATGTGAGAAACCAACAAAACTGTATTTGGAGGCCTAGAACGGGCGCAGTGGCTGTCCGAAGGTGCCAGTCTCTTGCTTCGCAACTCCCCCCGAACGGCCGATACCGGCCCTATGGAAATTGACCTGAAAACTTAAAATTTGCAATTTCGGAAAAAAGTGCCTGGATGTGTTCTATGGCATCTGAGAACATGTGAGAAACCAACAAAACTGTATTTGGAGGCCTAGAACGGGCGCAGTGGCTGTCCGAAGGTGCCAGTCTCTTGCTTCGCAACTTCCCCTGATACCGGCCCTATGGAAATTGACCTGAAAACTTAAAATTTGCAATTTCGGAAAAAAGTGCCTGGATGTGTTCTATGGCATCTGAGAACATGTGAGAAACCAACAAAACTGTATTTGGAGGCCTAGAACGGGCGCAGTGGCTGTCCGAAGGTGCCAGTCTCTTGCTTCGCAACTCCCCCCGAACGGCCGATACCGGCCCTACGGAAATTGACCTGAAAACTTAAAATTTGCAATTTCGGAAAAAAGTGCCTGGATGTGTTCTATGGCATCTGAGAACATGTGAGAAACCAACAAAACTGTATTTGGAGGCCTAGAACGGGCGCAGTGGCTGTCCGAAGGTGCCAGTCTCTTGCTTCGCAACTTCCCCTGATACCGGCCCTATGGAAATTGACCTGAAAACTTAAAATTTGCAATTTCGGAAAAAAGTGCCTGGATGTGTTCTATGGCATCTGAGAACATGTGAGAAACCAACAAAACTGTATTTGGAGGCCTAGAACGGGCGCAGTGGCTGTCCGAAGGTGCCAGTCTCTTGCTTTGCAACTCCCCCCGATACCGGCCCTATGGAAATTGACCTGAAAACTTAAAATTTTCAATTTCGGAAAAAAGTGCCTGGATGTGTTCTATGGCATCTGAGAACATGTGAGAAACCAACAAAACTGTATTTGGAGGCCTAGAACGGGCGCAGTGGCTGTCCGAAGGTGCCAGTCTCTTGCTTCGCAACTTCCCCCGATACCGGCCCTGTGGAAATCGACCTGAAAACTTAAAATTTTCAATTTCGAAAAAAGTGCCTGGATGTGTTCTATGGCATCTGAGAACATGTGAGAAACCAACAAAACTGTATTTGGAGGCCTAGAACGGGCGCAGTGGCTGTCCGAAGGTGCCAGTCTCTTGCTTCGCAACTCCCCCCGAACGGCCGATACCGGCCCTATGGAAATTGACCTGAAAACTTAAAATTTTCAATTTCGAAAAAAGTGCCTGGATGTGTTCTATGGCATCTGAGAACATGTGAGAAACCAACAAAACTGTATTTGGAGGCCTAGAACGGGCGCAGTGGCTGTCCGAAGGTGCCAGTCTCTTGCTTCGCAACTTCCCCCGAACGGCCGATACCGGCCCTGTGGAAATCGACCTGAAAACTTAAAATTTTCAATTTCGGAAAAAAGTGCCTGGATGTGTTCTATGGCATCTGAGAACATGTGAGAAACCAACAAAACTGTATTTGGAGGCCTAGAACGGGCGCAGTGGCTGTCCGAAGGTGCCAGTCTCTTGCTTCGCAACTTCCCCCGATACCGGCCCTATGGAAATTGACCTGAAAACTTAAAATTTGCAATTTCGGAAAAAAGTGCCTGGATGTGTTCTATGGCATCTGAGAACATGTGAGAAACCAACAAAACTGTATTTGGAGGCCTAGAACGGGCGCAGTGGCTGTCCGAAGGTGCCAGTCTCTTGCTTCGCAACTTCCCCCGATACCGGCCGTATGGAAATTGACCTGAAAACTTAAAATTTGCAATTTCGGAAAAAAGTGCCTGGATGTGTTCTATGGCATCTGAGAACATGTGAGAAACCAACAAAACTGTATTTGGAGGCCTAGAACGGGCGCAGTGGCTGTCCGAAGGTGCCAGTCTCTTGCTTCGCAACTTCCCCCGATACCGGCCCTATGGAAATTGACCTGAAAACTTAAAATTTGCAATTTCGGAAAAAAGTGCCTGGATGTGTTCTATGGCATCTGAGAACATGTGAGAAACCAACAAAACTGTATTTGGAGGCCTAGAACGGGCGCAGTGGCTGTCCGAAGGTGCCAGTCTCTTGCTTCGCAACTCCCCCCGAACGGCCGATACCGGCCCTATGGAAATTGACCTGAAAACTTAAAATTTGCAATTTCGGAAAAAAGTGCCTGGATGTGTTCTATGGCATCTGAGAACATGTGAGAAACCAACAAAACTGTATTTGGAGGCCTAGAACGGGCGCAGTGGCTGTCCGAAGGTGCCAGTCTCTTGCTTCGCAACTCCCCCCCTAACGGCCGATACCGGCCCTGTGGAAATCGACCTGAAAACTTAAAATTTTCAATTTCGAAAAAAGTGCCTGGATGTGTTCTATGGCATCTGAGAACATGTGAGAAACCAACAAAACTGTATTTGGAGGCCTAGAACGGGCGCAGTGGCTGTCCGAAGGTGCCAGTCTCTTGCTTCGCAACTTCCCCCGATACCGGCCCTATGGAAATTGACCTGAAAACTTAAAATTTTCAATTTCGGAAAACAGTGCCTGGATGTGTTCTATGGCATCTGAGAACATGTGAGAAACCAACAAAACTGTATTTGGAGGCCTAGAACGGGCGCAGTGGCTGTCCGAAGGTGCCAGTCTCTTGCTTCGCAACTTCCCCCGATACCGGCCCTGTGGAAATCGACCTGAAAACTTAAAATTTTCAATTTCGAAAAAAGTGCCTGGGTGTGTTCTATGGCGCAGTGGCTGTCCGAAGGTGCCAGTCTCTTGCTTCGAAACTTCCCCCGATACCGGCCCTATGGAAATTAACCTGAAAACTTAAAATTTTCAATTTCGGAAAACAGTGCCTGGATGTGTTCTATGGCATCTGAGAACATGTGAGAAACCAACAAAACTGTATTTGGAGGCCTAGAACGGGCGCAGTGGCTGTCCGAAGGTGCCAGTCTCTTGCTTCGCAACTTCCCCCGATACCGGCCCTGTAGAAATCGACCTGCAAACTTAAAATTTTCAATTTCGAAAAAAGTGCCTGGGTGTGTTCTATGGCATCTGAGAACATGTGAGAAACCAACAAAACTGTATTTGGAGGCCTAGAACGGGCGCAGTGGCTGTCCGAAGGTGCCAGTCTCTTGCTTCGCAACTCCCCCCGAACGGCCGATACCGGCCCTGTGGAAATCGACCTGAAAACTTAAAATTTTCAATTTCGAAAAAAGTGCCTGGATGTGTTCTATGGCATCTGAGAACATGTGAGAAACCAACAAAACTGTATTTGGAGGCCTAGAACGGGCGCAGTGGCTGTCCGAAGGTGCCAGTCTCTTGCTTCGCAACTCCCCCCGAACGGCCGATACCGGCCCTGTGGAAATCGACCTGAAAACTTAAAATTTTCAATTTCGAAAAAAGTGCCTGGATGTGTTCTATGGCATCTGAGAACATGTGAGAAACCAACAAAACTGTATTTGGAGGCCTAGATCGGGCGCAGTGGCTATCCGAAGGTGCCAGTCTCTTGCTTCGCAACTCCCCCCGAACGGCCGATACCGGCCCTATGGAAATTGACCTGAAAACTTAAAATTTTCAATTTCGAAAAAAGTGCCTGGATGTGTTCTATGGCATCTGAGAACATGTGAGAAACCAACAAAACTGTATTTTTTAACTTCCCCCGATACCGGCCCTATGGAAATTGACCTGAAAACTTAAAATTTGCAATTTCGGAAAAAAGTGCCTGGATGTGTTCTATGGCATCTGAGAACATGTGAGAAACCAACAAAACTGTATTTGGAGGCCTAGAACGGGCGCAGTGGCTGTCCGAAGGTGCCAGTCTCTTGCTTCGCAACTTCCCCCGATACCGGCCCTATGGAAATTGACCTGAAAACTTAAAATTTGCAATTTCGGAAAAAAGTGCCTGGATGTGTTCTATGGCATCTGAGAACATGTGAGAAACCAACAAAACTGTATTTGGAGGCCTAGAACGGGCGCAGTGGCTGTCCGAAGGTGCCAGTCTCTTGCTTCGCAACTCCCCCCGAACGGCCGATACCGGCCCTATGGAAATTGAACTGAAAACTTAAAATTTGCAATTTCGGAAAAAAGTGCCTGGATGTGTTCTATGGCATCTGAGAACATGTGAGAAACCAACAAAACTGTATTTGGAGGCCTAGATCGGGCGCAGTGGCTATCCGAAGGTGCCAGTCTCTTGCTTCGCAACTCCCCCCGAACGGCCGATACCGGCCCTATGGAAATTGACCTGAAAACTTAAAATTTGCAATTTCGAAAAAAAGTGCCTGGATGTGTTCTATGGCATCTGAGAACATGTGAGAAACCAACAAAACTGTATTTGGAGGCCTAGATCGGGTGCAGTGGCTATCCGAAGGTGCCAGTCTCTTGCTTCGCAACTCCCCCCGAACGGCCGATACCGGCCCTATGGAAATTGACCTGAAAACTTAAAATTTTCAATTTCGAAAAAAGTGCCTGGATGTGTTCTATGGCATCTGAGAACATGTGAGAAACCAACAAAACTGTATTTTTTAACTTCCCCCGATACCGGCCCTATGGCAATTGACCTGAAAACTTAAAATTTGCAATTTCGGAAAAAAGTGCCTGGATGTGTTCTATGGCATCTGAGAACATGTGAGAAACCAACAAAACTGTATTTGGAGGCCTAGAACGGGCGCAGTGGCTGTCCGAAGGTGCCAGTCTCTTGCTTCGCAACTTCCCCCGATACCGGCCCTATGGAAATTGACCTGAAAACTTAAAATTTGCAATTTCGGAAAAAAGTGCCTGGATGTGTTCTATGGCATCTGAGAACATGTGAGAAACCAACAAAACTGTATTTGGAGGCCTAGAACGGGCGCAGTGGCTGTCCGAAGGTGCCAGTCTCTTGCTTCGCAACTTCCCCCGATACCGGCCCTATGGAAATTGACCTGAAAACTTAAAATTTTCAATTTCGGAAAAAAGGGCCTGGATGTGTTCTATGGCATCTGAGAACATGTGAGAAACCAACAAAACTGTATTTGGAGGCCTAGAACGGGCGCAGTGGCTGTCCGAAGGTGCCAGTCTCTTGCTTCGCAACACCCCCCGAACGGCCGATACCGGCCCTATGGAAATTGACCTGAAAACTTAAAATTTGCAATTTCGGAAAAAAGGGCCTGGATGTGTTCTATGGCATCTGAGAACATGTGAGAAACCAACAAAACTGTATTTGGAGGCCTAGAACGGGCGCAGTGGCTGTCCGAAGGTGCCAGTCTCTTGCTTCGCAACTCCCCCCGAACGGCCGATACCGGCCCTATGGAAATTGACCTGAAAACTTAAAATTTTCAATTTCGAAAAAAGTGCCTGGATGTGTTCTATGGCATCTGAGAACATGTGAGAAACCAACAAAACTGTATTTGGAGGCCTAGATCGGGCGCAGTGGCTATCCGAAGGTGCCAGTCTCTTGCTTCGCAACTCCCCCCGAACGGCCGATACCGGCCCTATGGAAATTGACCTGAAAACTTAAAATTTGCAATTTCGAAAAAAAGTGCCTGGATGTGTTCTATGGCATCTGAGAACATGTGAGAAACCAACAAAACTGTATTTGGAGGCCTTGAACGGGCGCAGTGGCTGTCCGAAGGTGCCAGTCTCTTGCTTCGCAACTTCCCCCGAACGGCCGATACCGGCCCTATGGAAATTGACCTGAAAACTTAAAATTTGCAATTTCGGAAAAAAGTGCCTGGATGTGTTCTATGGCATCTGAGAACATGTGAGAAACCAACAAAACTGTATTTGGAGGCCTAGAACGGGCGCAGTGGCTGTCCGAAGGTGCCAGTCTCTTGCTTCGCAACTCCCCCCGAACGGCCGATACCGGCCCTATGGAAATTGACCTGAAAACTTAAAATTTGCAATTTCGGAAAAAAGTGCCTGGATGTGTTCTATGGCATCTGAGAACATGTGAGAAACCAACAAAACTGTATTTGGAGGCCTAGAACGGGCGCAGTGGCTGTCCGAAGGTGCCAGTCTCTTGCTTCGCAACTCCCCCCGAACGGCCGATACCGGCCCTATGGAAATCGACCTGAAAACTTAAAATTTGCAATTTCGGAAAAAAGTGCCTGGATGTGTTCTATGGCATCTGAGAACATGTGAGAAACCAACAAAACTGTATTCGGAGGCCTAGAACGGGCGCAGTGGCTGTCCGAAGGTGCCAGTCTCTTGCTTCGCAACTTCCCCCGATACCGGCCCTGTGAAAATCGACCTGAAAACTTAAAATTTGCAATTTCGAAAAAAAAAGTGCCTGGATGTGTTCTATGGCATCTGAGAACATGTGAGAAACCAACAAAACTGTATTTGGAGGCCTAGAACGGGCGCAGTGGTTGTCCGAAGGTGCCAGTCTCTTGCTTCGCAACTCCCCCCGAACGGCCGATACCGGCCCTATGGAAATTGACCTGAAAACTTAAAATTTGCAATTTCGGAAAAAAGTGCCTGGATGTGTTCTATGGCATCTGAGAACATGTGAGAAACCAACAAAACTGTATTCGGAGGCCTAGAACGGGCGCAGTGGCTGTCCGAAGGTGCCAGTCTCTTGCTTCGCAACTCCCCCCGAACGGCCGATACCGGCCCTATGGAAATTGACCTGAAAACTTAAAATTTGCAATTTCGGAAAAAAGTGCCTGGATGTGTTCTATGGCATCTCAGAACATGTGAGAAACCAACAAAACTGTATTTGGAGGCCTAGAACGGGCGCAGTGGCTGTCCGAAGGTGCCAGTCTCTTGCTTCGCAACTTCCCCCGATACCGGCCCTGTGGAAATCGACCTGAAAACTTAAAATTTTCAATTTCGAAAAAAGTGCCTGGATGTGTTCTATGGCATCTGAGAACATGTGAGAAACCAACAAAACTGTATTTGGAGGCCTAGAACGGGCGCAGTGGCTGTCCGAAGGTGCCAGTCTCTTGCTTCGCAACTCCCCCCGAACGGCCGATACCGGCCCTATGGAAATTGACCTGAAAACTTAAAATTTGCAATTTCGGAAAAAAGTGCCTGGATGTGTTCTATGGCATCTGAGAACATGTGAGAAACCAACAAAACTGTATTTGGAGGCCTAGAACGGGCGCAGTGGCTGTCCGAAGGTGCCAGTCTCTTGCTTCGCAACTTCCCCCGATACCGGCCCTATGGAAATTGACCTGAAAACTTAAAATTTGCAATTTCGGAAAAAAGTGCCTGGATGTGTCCTATGGCATCTGAGAACATGTAAGAAACCAACAAAACTGTATTTGGAGGCCTAGAACGGGCGCAGTGGCTGTCCGAAGGTGCCAGTCTCTCGCTTCGCAACTCCCCCCGAACGGCCGATACCGGCCCTATGGAAATTGACCTGAAAACTTAAAATTTGCAATTTCGGAAAAAGTGCCTGGATGTGTTCTATGGCATCTGAGAACATGTGAGAAACCAACAAAACTGTATTTGGAGGCCTAGAACGGGCGCAGTGGCTGTCCGAAGGTGCCAGTCTCTTGCTTCGCAACTTCCCCCGATACCGGCCCTATGGAAATTGACCTGAAAACTTAAAATTTTCAATTTCGGAAAAAAGTGCCTGGATGTGTTCTATGGCATCTGAGAACATGTGAGAAACCAACAAAACTGTATTTGGAGGCCTAGAACGGGCGCAGTGGCTGTCCGAAGGTGCCAGTCTCTAGCTTCGCAACTCCCCCCGAACGGCCGATTGATTGACCTGAAAACTTAAAATTTGCAATTTCGAAAAAAAGTGCCTGGATGTGTTCTATGGCATCTGAGAACATGTGAGAAACCAACAAAACTGTATTTGGAGGCCTAGAACGGCCGCAGTGGCTGTCCGAAGGTGCCAATCTCTTGCTTCGCAACTTCCCCCGATACCGGCCCTGTGGAAATCGACCTGAAAACTTAAAATTTTCAATTTCGAAAAAAGTGCCTGGATGTGTTCTATGGCATCTGAGAACATGTGAGAAACCAACAAAACTGTATTTGGAGGCCTAGAACGGGCGCAGTGGCTGTCCGAAGGTGCCAGTCTCTTGCTTCGCAACTCCCCCCGAACGGCCGATACCGGCCCTATGGAAATTGACCTGAAAACTTAAAATTTGCAATTTCGGAAAAAAGTGCCTGGATGTGTTCTATGGCATCTGAGAACATGTGAGAAACCAACAAAACTGTATTTGGAGGCCTAGAACGGGCGCAGTGGCTGTCCGAAGGTGCCAGTCTCTTGCTTCGCAACTCCGCCCGAACGGCCGATACCGGCCCTATGGAAATTGACCTGAAAACTTAAAATTTGCAATTTCGAAAAAAAGTGCCTGGATGTGTTCTATGGCATCTGAGAACATGTGAGAAACCAACAAAACTGTATTTGGAGGCCTAGAACGGGCGCAGTGGCTGTCCGAAGGTGCCAGTCTCTTGCTTCGCAACTCCCCCCCTTCGCAACAAAACTGTATTTGGAGGCCTAGAACGGGCGCAGTGGCTGTCCGAAGGTGCCAGTCTCTTGCTTCGCAACTCCCCCCGAACGGCCGATACCGGCCCTATGGAAATTGACCTGAAAACTTAAAATTTGCAATTTCGGAAAAAAGTGCCTGGATGTGTTCTATGGCATCTGAGAACATGTGAGAAACCAACAAAACTGTATTTGGAGGCCTAGAACGGCCGCAGTGGCTGTCCGAAGGTGCCAATCTCTTGCTTCGCAACTTCCCCCGATACCGGCCCTGTGGAAATCGACCTGAAAACTTAAAATTTTCAATTTCGAAAAAAGTGCCTGGATGTGTTCTATGGCATCTGAGAATATGTGAGAAACCAACAAAACTGTATTTGGAGGCCTAGAACGGGCGCAGTGGCTGTCCGAAGGTGCCAGTCTCTTGCTTCGCAACTCCCCCCGAACGGCCGATACCGGCCCTATGGAAATTGACCTGAAAACTTAAAATTTGCAATTTCGAAAAAAAGTGCCTGGATGTGTTCTATGGCATCTGAGAACATGTGAGAAACCAACAAAACTGTATTTGGAGGCCTAGAACGGGCGCAGTGGCTGTCCGAAGGTGCCAGTCTCTTGCTTCGCAACTCCCCCCCTTCGCAACAAAACTGTATTTGGAGGCCTAGAACGGGCGCAGTGGCTGTCCGAAGGTGCCAGTCTCTTGCTTCGCAACTTCCCCCGATACCGGCCCTATGGAAATTGACCTGAAAACTTAAAATTTGCAATTTCGGAAAAAAGTGCCTGGATGTGTTCTATGGCATCTGAGAACATGTGAGAAACCAACAAAACTGTATTTGGAGGCCTAGAACGGGCGCAGTGGCTGTCCGAAGGTGCCAGTCTCTTGCTTCGCAACTCCCCCCGATACCGGCCCTATGGAAATTGACCTGAAAACTTAAAATTTGCAATTTCGGAAAAAAGTGCCTGGATGTGTTCTATGGCATCTGAGAACATGTGAGAAACCAACAAAACTGTATTTGGAGGCCTAGAACGGGCGCAGTGGCTGTCCGAAGGTGCCAGTCTCTTGCTTCGCAACTCCCCCCGAACGGCCGATACCGGCCCTATGGAAATTGACCTGAAAACTTAAAATTTGCAATTTCGGAAAAAAGTGCCTGGATGTGTTCTATGGCATCTGAGAACATGTGAGAAACCAACAAAACTGTATTTGGAGGCCTAGAACGGGCGCAGTGGCTGTCCGAAGGTGCCAGTCTCTTGCTTCGCAACTTCCCCCGAACGGCCGATACCGGCCCTATGGAAATTGACCTGAAAACTTTAAATTTGCAATTTCGGAAAAAAGTGCCTGGATGTGTTCTATGGCATCTGAGAACATGTGAGAAACCAACAAAACTGTATTTGGAGGCCTAGAACGGGCGCAGTGGCTGTCCGAAGGTGCCAGTCTCTTGCTTCGCAACTCCCCCCGAACGGCCGATACCGGCCCTATGGAAATTGACCTGAAAACTTAAAATTTGCAATTTCGGAAAAAAGTGCCTGGATGTGTTCTATGACATCTGAGAACATGTGAGAAACCAACAAAACTGTATTTGGAGGCCTAGAACGGGCGCAGTGGCTGTCCGAAGGTGCCAGTCTCTTGCTTCGCAACTCCCCCCGAACGGCCGATACCGGCCCTATGGAAATTGACCTGAAAACTTAAAATTTGCAATTTCGGAAAAAAGTGCCTGGATGTGTTCTATGGCATCTGAGAACATGTGAGAAACCAACAAAACTGTATTTGGAGGCCTAGAACGGGCGCAGTGGCTGTCCGAAGGTGCCAGTCTCTTGCTTCGCAACTTCCCCCGAACGGCCGATACCGGCCCTATGGAAATTGACCTGAAAACTTAAAATTTGCAATTTCGGAAAAAAGTGCCTGGATGTGTTCTATGGCATCTGAGAACATGTGAGAAACCAACAAAACTGTATTTGGAGGCCTAGAACGGGCGCAGTGGCTGTCCGAAGGTGCCAGTCTCTTGCTTCGCAACTCCCCCCGAACGGCCGATACCGGCCCTATGGAAATTGACCTGAAAACTTAAAATTTGCAATTTCGGAAAAAAGTGCCTGGATGTGTTCTATGGCATCTGAGAACATGTGAGAAACCAACAAAACTGTATTTGGAGGCCTAGAACGGGCGCAGTGGCTGTCCGAAGGTGCCAGTCTCTTGCTTCGCAACTCCCCCCGAACGGCCGATACCGGCCCTATGGAAATTGACCTGAAAACTTAAAATTTGCAATTTCGGAAAAAAGTGCCTGGATGTGTTCTATGGCATCTGAGAACATGTGAGAAACCAACAAAACCGTATTTGGAGGCCTAGAACGGGCGCAGTGGCTGTCCGAAGGTGCCAGTCTCTTGCTTCGCAACTCCCCCCGAACGGCCGATACCGGCCCTATGGAAATTGACCTGAAAACTTAAAATTTGCAATTTCGGAAAAAAGTGCCTGGATGTGTTCTATGGCATCTGAGAACATGTGAGAAACCAACAAAACTGTATTTGGAGGCCTAGAACGGGCGCAGTGGCTGTCCGAAGGTGCCAGTCTCTTGCTTCGCAACTCCCCCCGAACGGCCGATACCGGCCCTATGGAAATTGACCTGAAAACTTAAAATTTGCAATTTCGGAAAAAAGTGCCTGGATGTGTTCTATGGCATCTGAGAACATGTGAGAAACCAACAAAACTGTATTTGGAGGCCTAGAACGGGCGCAGTGGCTGTCCGAAGGTGCCAGTCTCTTGCTTCGCAACTCCCCCCGAACGGCCGATACCGGCCCTATGGAAATTGACCTGAAAACTTAAAATTTGCAATTTCGGAAAAAAGTGCCTGGATGTGTTCTATGGCATCTGAGAACATGTGAAAAACCAACAAAACTGTATTTGGAGGCCTAGAACGGGCGCAGTGGCTGTCCGAAGGTGCCAGTCTCTTGCTTCGCAACTCCCCCCGAACGGCCGATACCGGCCCTATGGAAATTGACCTGAAAACTTAAAATTTGCAATTTCGGAAAAAAGTGCCTGGATGTGTTCTATGGCATCTGAGAACATGTGAGAAACCAACAAAACTGTATTTGGAGGCCTAGAACGGGCGCAGTGGCTGTCCGAAGGTGCCAGTCTCTTGCTTCGCAACTCCCCCCGAACGGCCGATACCGGCCCTATGGAAATTGACCTGAAAACTTAAAATTTGCAATTTCGGAAAAAAGTGACTGGATGTGTTCTATGGCATCTGAGAACATGTGAGAAACCAACAAAACTGTATTTGGAGGCCTAGAACGGGCGCAGTGGCTGTCCGAAGGTGCCAGTCTCTTGCTTCGCAACTCCCCCCGAACGGCCGATACCGGCCCTATGGAAATTGACCTGAAAACTTAAAATTTGCAATTTCGGAAAAAAGTGCCTGGATGTGTTCTATGGCATCTGAGAACATGTGAGAAACCAACAAAACTGTATTTGGAGGCCTAGAACGGGCGCAGTGGCTGTCCGAAGGTGCCAGTCTCTTGCTTCGCAACTTCCCCCGATACCGGCCCTATGAAAATTGACCTGTATGTGTTCTATGGCATCTGAGAACATGTGAGAAACCAACAAAACTGTATTTGGAGGCCTAGAACGGGCGCAGTGGCTGTCCGAAGGTGCCAGTCTCTTGCTTCGCAACTCCCCCCGAACGGCCGATACCGGCCCTATGGAAATTGACCTGAAAACTTAAAATTTGCAATTTCGGAAAAAAGTGCCTGGATGTGTTCTATGGCATCTGAGAAAATGTGAGAAACCAACAAAACTGTATTTGGAGGCCTAGAACGGGCGCAGTGGCTGTCCGAAGGTGCCAGTCTCTTGCTTCGCAACTCCCCCCGAACGGCCGATACCGGCCCTATGGAAATTGACCTGAAAACTTAAAATTTGCAATTTCGGAAAAAAGTGCCTGGATGTGTTCTATGGCATCTGAGAACATGTGAGAAACCAACAAAACTGTATTTGGAGGCCTAGAACGGGCGCAGTGGCTGTCCGAAGGTGCCAGTCTCTTGCTTCGCAACTCCCCCCGAACGGCCGATACCGGCCCTATGGAAATTTACCTGAAAACTTAAAATTTGCAATTTCGGAAAAAAGTGCCTGGATGTGTTCTATGGCATCTGAGAACATGTGAGAAACCAACAAAACTGTATTTGGAGGCCTAGAACGGGCGCAGTGGCTGTCCGAAGGTGCCAGTCTCTTGCTTCGCAACTCCCCCCGATACCGGCCCTATGGAAATTGACCTGAAAACTTAAAATTTGCAATTTCGGAAAAAAGTGCCTGGATGTGTTCTATGGCATCTGAGAACATGTGAGAAACCAACAAAACTGTATTTGGAGGCCTAGAACGGGCGCAGTGGCTGTCCGAAGGTGCCAGTCTCTTGCTTCGCAACTCCCCCCGAACGGCCGATACCGGCCCTATGGAAATTGACCTGAAAACTTAAAATTTGCAATTTCGGAAAAAAGTGCCTGGATGTGTTCTATGGCATCTGAGAACATGTGAGAAACCAACAAAACTGTATTTGGAGGCCTAGAACGGGCGCAGTGGCTGTCCGAAGGTGCCAGTCTCTTGCTTCGCAACTTCCCCCGATACCGACCCTGTGGAAATCGACCTGAAAACTTAAAATTTTCAATTTCGAAAAAAGTGCCTGGATGTGTTCTATGGCATCTGAGAACATGTGAGAAACCAACAAAACTGTATTTGGAGGCCTAGAACGGGCGCAGTGGCTGTCCGAAGGTGCCAGTCTCTTGCTTCGCAACTCCCCCCGAACGGCCGATACCGGCCCTATGGAAATTGACCTGAAAACTTAAAATTTGCAATTTCGGAAAAAAGTGCCTGGATGTGTTCTATGGCATCTGAGAAAATGTGAGAAACCAACAAAACTGTATTTGGAGGCCTAGAACGGGCGCAGTGGCTGTCCGAAGGTGCCAGTCTCTTGCTTCGCAACTCCCCCCGAACGGCCGATACCGGCCCTATGGAAATTGACCTGAAAACTTAAAATTTGCAATTTCGGAAAAAAGTGCCTGGATGTGTTATATGGCATCTGAGAACATGTGAGAAACCAACAAAACTGTATTTGGAGGCCTAGAACGGGCGCAGTGGCTGTCCGAAGGTGCCAGTCTCTTGCTTCGCAACTCCCCCCGAACGGCCGATACCGGCCCTATGGAAATTTACCTGAAAACTTAAAATTTGCAATTTCGGAAAAAAGTGCCTGGATGTGTTCTATGGCATCTGAGAACATGTGAGAAACCAACAAAACTGTATTTGGAGGCCTAGAACGGGCGCAGTGGCTGTCCGAAGGTGCCAGTCTCTTGCTTCGCAACTCCCCCCGAACGGCCGATACCGGCCCTATGGAAATTGACCTGAAAACTTAAAATTTGCAATTTCGGAAAAAAGTGCCTGGATGTGTTCTATGGCATCTGAGAACATGTGAGAAACCAACAAAACTGTATTTGGAGGCCTAGAACGGGCGCAGTGGCTGTCCGAAGGTGCCAGTCTCTTGCTTCGCAACTCCCCCCGATACCGGCCCTATGGAAATTGACCTGAAAACTTAAAATTTGCAATTTCGGAAAAAAGTGCCTGGATGTGTTCTATGGCATCTGAGAACATGTGAGAAACCAACAAAACTGTATTTGGAGGCCTAGAACGGGCGCAGTGGCTGTCCGAAGGTGCCAGTCTCTTGCTTCGCAACTTCCCCCGATACCGACCCTGTGGAAATCGACCTGAAAACTTAAAATTTTCAATTTCGAAAAAAGTGCCTGGATGTGTTCTATGGCATCTGAGAACATGTGAGAAACCAACAAAACTGTATTTGGAGGCCTAGAACGGGCGCAGTGGCTGTCCGAAGGTGCCAGTCTCTTGCTTCGCAACTCCCCCCGATACCGGCCCTATGGAAATTGACCTGAAAACTTAAAATTTGCAATTTCGGAAAAAAGTGCCTGGATGTGTTCTATGGCATCTGAGAACATGTGAGAAACCAACAAAACTGTATTTGGAGGCCTAGAACGGGCGCAGTGGCTGTCCGAAGGTGCCAGTCTCTTGCTTCGCAACTTCCCCCGATACCGGCCCTGTGGAAATCGACCTGAAAACTTAAAATTTTCAATTTCGAAAAAAGTGCCTGGATGTGTTCTATGGCATCTGAGAACATGTGAGAAACCAACAAAACTGTATTTGGAGGCCTAGAACGGGCGCAGTGGCTGTCCGAAGGTGCCAGTCTCTTGCTTCGCAACTTCCCCCGATACCGGCCCTATGGAAATTGACCTGAAAACTTAAAATTTGCAATTTCGGAAAAAAGTGCCTGGATGTGTTCTATGGCATCTGAGAACATGTGAGAAACCAACAAAACTGTATTTGGAGGCCTAGAACGGGCGCAGTGGCTGTCCGAAGGTGCCAGTCTCTTGCTTCGCAACTCCCCCCGAACGGCCGATACCGGCCCTATGGAAATTGACCTGAAAACTTAAAATTTGCAATTTCGGAAAAAAGTGCCTGGATGTGTTCTATGGCATCTGAGAACATGTGAGAAACCAACAAAACTGTATTTGGAGGCCTAGAACGGGCGCAGTGGCTGTCCGAAGGTGCCAGTCTCTTGCTTCGCAACTCCCCCCGAACGGCCGATACCGGCCCTATGGAAATTGACCTGAAAACTTAAAATTTGCAATTTCGGAAAAAAGTGCCTGGATGTGTTCTATGGCATCTGAGAACATGTGAGAAACCAACAAAACTGTATTTGGAGGCCTAGAACGGGCGCAGTGGCTGTCCGAAGGTGCCAGTCTCTTGCTTCGCAACTCCCCCCGAACGGCCGATACCGGCCCTATGGAAATTGACCTGAAAACTTAAAATTTGCAATTTCGGAAAAAAGTGCCTGGATGTGTTCTATGGCATCTGAGAACATGTGAGAAACCAACAAAACTGTATTTGGAGGCCTAGAACGGGCGCAGTGGCTGTCCGAAGGTGCCAGTCTCTTGCTTCGCAACTTCCCCCGATACCGACCCTGTGGAAATCGACCTGAAAACTTAAAATTTTCAATTTCGAAAAAAGTGCCTGGATGTGTTCTATGGCATCTGAGAACATGTGAGAAACCAACAAAACTGTATTTGGAGGCCTAGAACGGGCGCAGTGGCTGTCCGAAGGTGCCAGTCTCTTGCTTCGCAACTCCCCCCGATACCGGCCCTATGGAAATTGACCTGAAAACTTAAAATTTGCAATTTCGGAAAAAAGTGCCTGGATGTGTTCTATGGCATCTGAGAACATGTGAGAAACCAACAAAACTGTATTTGGAGGCCTAGAACGGGCGCAGTGGCTGTCCGAAGGTGCCAGTCTCTTGCTTCGCAACTTCCCCCGATACCGGCCCTGTGGAAATCGACCTGAAAACTTAAAATTTTCAATTTCGAAAAAAGTGCCTGGATGTGTTCTATGGCATCTGAGAACATGTGAGAAACCAACAAAACTGTATTTGGAGGCCTAGAACGGGCGCAGTGGCTGTCCGAAGGTGCCAGTCTCTTGCTTCGCAACTCCCCCCGAACGGCCGATACCGGCCCTATGGAAATTGACCTGAAAACTTAAAATTTGCAATTTCGGAAAAAAGTGCCTGGATGTGTTCTATGGCATCTGAGAACATGTGAGAAACCAACAAAACTGTATTTGGAGGCCTAGAACGGGCGCAGTGGCTGTCCGAAGGTGCCAGTCTCTTGCTTCGCAACTCCCCCCGAACGGCCGATACCGGCCCTATGGAAATTGACCTGAAAACTTAAAATTTGCAATTTCGGAAAAAAGTGCCTGGATGTGTTCTATGGCATCTGAGAACATGTGAGAAACCAACAAAACTGTATTTGGAGGCCTAGAACGGGCGCAGTGGCTGTCCGAAGGTGCCAGTCTCTTGCTTCGCAACTCCCCCCGAACGGCCGATACCGGCCCTATGGAAATTGACCTGAAAACTTAAAATTTGCAATTTCGGAAAAAAGTGCCTGGATGTGTTCTATGGCATCTGAGAACATGTGAGAAACCAACAAAACTGTATTTGGAGGCCTAGAACGGGCGCAGTGGCTGTCCGAAGGTGCCAGTCTCTTGCTTCGCAACTCCCCCCGAACGGCCGATACCGGCCCTATGGAAATTGACCTGAAAACTTAAAATTTGCAATTTCGGAAAAAAGTGCCTGGATGTGTTCTATGGCATCTGAGAACATGTGAGAAACCAACAAAACTGTATTTGGAGGCCTAGAACGGGCGCAGTGGCTGTCCGAAGGTGCCAGTCTCTTGCTTCGCAACTTCCCCCGATACCGGCCCTATGGAAATTGACCTGAAAACTTAAAATTTGCAATTTCGGAAAAAAGTGCCTGGATGTGTTCTATGGCATCTGAGAACATGTGAGAAACCAACAAAACTGTATTTGGAGGCCTAGAACGGGCGCAGTGGCTGTCCGAAGGTGCCAGTCTCTTGCTTCGCAACTCCCCCCGAACGGCCGATACCGGCCCTATGGAAATTGACCTGAAAACTTAAAATTTGCAATTTCGGAAAAAAGTGCCTGGATGTGTTCTATGGCATCTGAGAACATGTGAGAAACCAACAAAACTGTATTTGGAGGCCTAGAACGGGCGCAGTGGCTGTCCGAAGGTGCCAGTCTCTTGCTTCGCAACTCCCCCCGATACCGGCCCTATGGAAATTGACCTGAAAACTTAAAATTTGCAATTTCGGAAAAAAGTGCCTGGATGTGTTCTATGGCATCTGAGAACATGTGAGAAACCAACAAAACTGTATTTGGAGGCCTAGAACGGGCGCAGTGGCTGTCCGAAGGTGCCAGTCTCTTGCTTCGCAACTTCCCCCGATACCGGCCCTATGGAAATTGACCTGAAAACTTAAAATTTGCAATTTCGGAAAAAAGTGCCTGGATGTGTTCTATGGCATCTGAGAACATGTGAGAAACCAACAAAACTGTATTTGGAGGCCTAGAACGGGCGCAGTGGCTGTCCGAAGGTGCCAGTCTCTTGCTTCGCAACTCCCCCCGATACCGGCCCTATGGAAATTGACCTGAAAACTTAAAATTTGCAATTTCGGAAAAAAGTGCCTGGATGTGTTCTATGGCATCTGAGAACATGTGAGAAACCAACAAAACTGTATTTGGAGGCCTAGAACGGGCGCAGTGGCTGTCCGAAGGTGCCAGTCTCTTGCTTCGCAACTCCCCCCGATACCGGCCCTAAGGAAATTGACCTGAAAACTTAAAATTTGCAATTTCGGAAAAAAGTGCCTGGATGTGTTCTATGGCATCTGAGAACATGTGAGAAACCAACAAAACTGTATTTGGAGGCCTAGAACGGGCGCAGTGGCTGTCCGAAGGTGCCAGTCTCTTGCTTCGCAACTTCCCCCGATACCGGCCCTATGGAAATTGACCTGAAAACTTAAAATTTGCAATTTCGGAAAAAAGTGCCTGGATGTGTTCTATGGCATCTGAGAACATGTGAGAAACCAACAAAACTGTATTTGGAGGCCTAGAACGGGCGCAGTGGCTGTCCGAAGGTGCCAGTCTCTTGCTTCGCAACTTCCCCCGATACCGGCCCTGTGGAAATCGACCTGAAAACTTAAAATTTTCAATTTCGAAAAAAGTGCCTGGATGTGTTCTATGGCATCTGAGAACATGTGAGAAACCAACAAAACTGTATTTGGAGGCCTAGAACGGGCGCAGTGGCTGTCCGAAGGTGCCAGTCTCTTGCTTCGCAACTCCCCCCGAACGGCCGATACCGGCCCTATGGAAATTGACCTGAAAACTTAAAATTTGCAATTTCGGGAAAAAGTGCCTGGATGTGTTCTATGGCATCTGAGAACATGTGAGAAACCAACAAAACTGTATTTGGAGGCCTAGAACGGGCGCAGTGGCTGTCCGAAGGTGCCAGTCTCTTGCTTCGTAACTTCCCCCGATACCGGCCCTATGGAAATTGACCTGAAAACTTAAAATTTGCAATTTCGGAAAAAAGTGCCTGGATGTGTTCTATGGCATCTGAGAACATGTGAGAAACCAACAAAACTGTATTTGGAGGCCTAGAACGGGCGCAGTGGCTGTCCGAAGGTGCCAGTCTCTTGCTTCGCAACTTCCCCCGATACCGGCCCTATGGAAATTGACCTGAAAACTTAAAATTTGCAATTTCGGAAAAAAGTGCCTGGATGTGTTCTATGGCATCTGAGAACATGTGAGAAACCAACAAAACTGTATTTGGAGGCCTAGAACGGGCGCAGTGGCTGTCCGAAGGTGCCAGTCTCTTGCTTCGCAACTTCCCCCGATACCGGCCCTATGGAAATTGACCTGAAAACTTAAAATTTGCAATTTCGGAAAAAAGTGTCTGGATGTGTTCTATGGCATCTGAGAACATGTGAGAAACCAACAAAACTGTATTTGGAGGCCTAGAACGGGCGCAGTGGCTGTCCGAAGGTGCCAGTCTCTTGCTTCGCAACTTCCCCCGATACCGGCCCTATGGAAATTGACCTGAAAACTTAAAATTTGCAATTTCGGAAAAAAGTGCCTGGATGTGTTCTATGGCATCTGAGAACATGTGAGAAACCAACAAAACTGTATTTGGAGGCCTAGAACGGGCGCAGTGGCTGTCCGAAGGTGCCAGTCTCTTGCTTCGCAACTTCCCCCGAACGGCCGATACCGGCCCTATGGAAATTGACCTGAAAACTTAAAATTTGCAATTTCGGAAAAAAGTGCCTGGATGTGTTCTATGGCATCTGAGAACATGTGAGAAACCAACAAAACTGTATTTGGAGGCCTAGAACGGGCGCAGTGGCTGTCCGAAGGTGCCAGTCTCTTGCTTCGCAACTTCCCCCGATACCGGCCCTGTGGAAATCGACCTGAAAACTTAAAATTTTGAATTTCGAAAAAAAGTGCCTGGATGTGTTCTATGGCATCTGAGAACATGTGAGAAACCAACAAAACTGTATTTGGAGGCCTAGAACGGGCGCAGTGGCATTCCGAAGGTGCCAGTCTCTTGCTTCGCAACTCCCCCCGAACGGCCGATACCGGCCCTATGGAAATTGACCTGAAAACTTAAAATTTGCAATTTCGGAAAAAAGTGCCTGGATGTGTTCTATGGCATCTGAGAACATGTGAGAAACCAACAAAACTGTATTTGGAGGCCTAGAACGGGCGCAGTGGCTGTCCGAAGGTGCCAGTCTCTTGCTTCGCAACTCCCCCCGAACGGCCGATACCGGCCCTATGGAAATTGACCTGAAAACTTAAAATTTGCAATTTCGGAAAAAAGTGCCTGGATGTGTTCTATGGCATCTGAGAACATGTGAGAAACCAACAAAACTGTATTTGGAGGCCTAGAACGGGCGCAGTGGCTGTCCGAAGGTGCCAGTCTCTTGCTTCGCAACTCCCCCCGAACGGCCGATACCGGCCCTATGGAAATTGACCTAAAAACTTAAAATTTGCAATTTCGGAAAAAAGTGCCTGGATGTGTTCTATGGCATCTGAGAACATGTGAGAAACCAACAAAACTGTATTTGGAGGCCTAGAACGGGCGCAGTGGCTGTCCGAAGGTGCCAGTCTCTTGCTTCGCAACTCCCCCCGAACGGCCGATACCGGCCCTATGGAAATTGACCTGAAAACTTAAAATTTGCAATTTCGGAAAAAAGTGCCTGGATGTGTTCTATGGCATCTGAGAACATGTGAGAAACCAACAAAACTGTATTTGGAGGCCTAGAACGGGCGCAGTGGCTGTCCGAAGGTGCCAGTCTCTTGCTTCGCAACTTCCCCCGATACCGGCCCTATGGAAATTGACCTGAAAACTTAAAATTTGCAATTTCGGAAAAAAGTGCCTGGATGAGTTCTATGGCATCTGAGAACATGTGAGAAACCAACGAAACTGTATTTGGAGGCCTAGAACGGGCGCAGTGGCTGTCCGAAGGTGCCAGTCTCTTGCTTCGCAACTCCCCCCGAACGGCCGATACCGGCCCTATGGAAATTGACCTGAAAACTTAAAATTTGCAATTTCGGGAAAAAGTGCCTGGATGTGTTCTATGGCATCTGAGAACATGTGAGAAACCAACAAAACTGTATTTGGAGGCCTAGAACGGGCGCAGTGGCTGTCCGAAGGTGCCAGTCTCTTGCTTCGCAACTTCCCCCGATACCGGCCCTATGGAAATTGACCTGAAAACTTAAAATTTGCAATTTCGGAAAAAAGTGCCTGGATGAGTTCTATGGCATCTGAGAACATGTGAGAAACCAACAAAACTGTATTTGGAGGCCTAGAACGGGCGCAGTGGCTGTCCGAAGGTGCCAGTCTCTTGCTTCGCAACTTCCCCCGATACCGGCCCTATGGAAATTGACCTGAAAACTTAAAATTTGCAATTTCGGAAAAAAGTGCCTGGATGAGTTCTATGGCATCTGAGAACATGTGAGAAACCAACGAAACTGTATTTGGAGGCCTAGAACGGGCGCAGTGGCTGTCCGAAGGTGCCAGTCTCTTGCTTCGCAACTCCCCCCGATACCGGCCCTATGGAAATTGACCTAAAAACTTAAAATTTGCAATTTCGGAAAAAAGTGCCTGGATGTGTTCTATGGCATCTGAGAACATGTGAGAAACCAACAAAACTGTATTTGGAGGCCTAGAACGGGCGCAGTGGCTGTCCGAAGGTGCCAGTCTCTTGCTTCGCAACTCCCCCCGAACGGCCGATACCGGCCCTATGGAAATTGACCTGAAAACTTAAAATTTGCAATTTCGGAAAAAAGTGCCTGGATGTGTTCTATGGCATCTGAGAACATGTGAGAAACCAACAAAACTGTATTTGGAGGCCTAGAACGGGCGCAGTGGCTGTCCGAAGGTGCCAGTCTCTTGCTTCGCAACTTCCCCCGATACCGGCCCTATGGAAATTGACCTGAAAACTTAAAATTTGCAATTTCGGAAAAAAGTGCCTGGATGAGTTCTATGGCATCTGAGAACATGTGAGAAACCAACGAAACTGTATTTGGAGGCCTAGAACGGGCGCAGTGGCTGTCCGAAGGTGCCAGTCTCTTGCTTCGCAACTCCCCCCGAACGGCCGATACCGGCCCTATGGAAATTGACCTGAAAACTTAAAATTTGCAATTTCGGAAAAAAGTGCCTGGATGTGTTCTATGGCATCTGAGAACATGTGAGAAACCAACAAAACTGTATTTGGAGGCCTAGAACGGGCGCAGTGGCTGTCCGAAGGTGCCAGTCTCTTGCTTCGCAACTCCCCCCGAACGGCCGATACCGGCCCTATGGAAATTGACCTGAAAACTTAAAATTTGCAATTTCGGAAAAAAGTGCCTGGATGTGTTCTATGGCATCTGAGAACATGTGAGAAACCAACAAAACTGTATTTGGAGGCCTAGAACGGGCGCAGTGGCTGTCCGAAGGTGCCAGTCTCTTGCTTCGCAACTTCCCCCGATACCGGCCCTATGGAAATTGACCTGAAAACTTAAAATTTGCAATTTCGGAAAAAAGTGCCTGGATGTGTTCTATGGCATCTGAGAACATGTGAGAAACCAACAAAACTGTATTTGGAGGCCTAGAACGGGCGCAGTGGCTGTCCGAAAGTGCCAGTCTCTTGCTTCGCAACTTCCCCCGATACCGGCCCTATGGAAATTGACCTGAAAACTTAAAATTTGCAATTTCGGAAAAAAGTGCCTGGATGTGTTCTATGGCATCTGAGAACATGTGAGAAACCAACAAAACTGTATTTGGAGGCCTAGAACGGGCGCAGTGGCTGTCCGAAGGTGCCAGTCTCTTGCTTCGCAACTCCCCCCGATACCGGCCCTATGGAAATTGACCTGAAAACTTAAAATTTGCAATTTCGGAAAAAAGTGCCTGGATGTGTTCTATGGCATCTGAGAACATGTGAGAAACCAACAAAACTGTATTTGGAGGCCTAGAACGGGCGCAGTGGCTGTCCGAAGGTGCCAGTCTCTTGCTTCGCATCTCCCCCCGAACGGCCGATACCGGCCCTATGGAAATTGACCTGAAAACTTAAAATTTGCAATTTCGGAAAAAAGTGCCTGGATGTGTTCTATGGCATCTGAGAACATGTGAGAAACGAACAAAACTGTATTTGGAGGCCTAGAACGGGCGCAGTGGCTGTCCGAAGGTACCAGTCTCTTGCTTCACAACTTCCCCCGATACCGGCCCTATGGAAATTGACCTGAAAACTTAAAATTTGCAATTTCGGAAAAAAGTGCCTGGATGTGTTCTATGGCATCTGAGAACATGTGAGAAACCAACAAAACTGTATTTGGAGGCCTAGAACGGGCGCAGTGGCTGTCCGAAGGTGCCAGTCTCTTGCTTCGCAACTCCCCCCGATACCGGCCCTATGGAAATTGACCTGAAAACTTAAAATTTGCAATTTCGGAAAAAAGTGCCTGGATGTGTTCTATGGCATCTGAGAACATGTGAGAAACCAACAAAACTGTATTTGGAGGCCTAGAACGGGCGCAGTGGCTGTCCGAAGGTGCCAGTCTCTTGCTTCGCAACTCCCCCCGAACGGCCGATACCGGCCCTATGGAAATTGACCTGAAAACTTAAAATTTGCAATTTCGGAAAAAAGTGCCTGGATGTGTTCTATGGCATCTGAGAACATGTGAGAAACCAACAAAACTGTATTTGGAGGCCTAGAACGGGCGCAGTGGCTGTCCGAAGGTGCCAGTCTCTTGCTTCGCAACTTCCCCCGAACGGCCGATACCGGCCCTATGGAAATTGACCTGAAAACTTAAAATTTGCAATTTCGGAAAAAAGTGCCTGGATGTGTTCTATGGCATCTGAGAACATGTGAGAAACCAACAAAACTGTATTTGGAGGCCTAGAACGGGCGCAGTGGCTGTCCGAAGGCGCCAGTCTCTTGCTTCGCAACTCCCCCCGAACGGCCGATACCGGCCCTATGGAAATTGACCTGAAAACTTAAAATTTGCAATTTCGGAAAAAAGTGCCTGGATGTGTTCTATGGCATCTGAGAACATGTGAGAAACCAACAAAACTGTATTTGGAGGCCTAGAACGGGCGCAGTGGCTGTCCGAAGGTGCCAGTCTCTTGCTTCGCAACTCCCCCCGAACGGCCGATACCGGCCCTATGGAAATTGACCTGAAAACTTAAAATTTGCAATTTCGGAAAAAAGTGCCTGGATGTGTTCTATGGCATCTGAGAACATGTGAGAAACCAACAAAACTGTATTTGGAGGCCTAGAACGGGCGCAGTGGCTGTCCGAAGGTGCCAGTCTCTTGCTTCGCAACTCCCCCCGAACGGCCGATACCGGCCCTATGGAAATTGACCTGAAAACTTAAAATTTGCAATTTCGGAAAAAAGTGCCTGGATGTGTTCTATGGCATCTGAGAACATGTGAGAAACCAACAAAACTGTATTTGGAGGCCTAGAACGGGCGCAGTGGCTGTCCGAAGGTGCCAGTCTCTTGCTTCGCAACTCCCCCCGAACGGCCGATACCGGCCCTATGGAAATTGACCTGAAAACTTAAAATTTGCAATTTCGGAAAAAAGTGCCTGGATGTGTTCTATGGCATCTGAGAACATGTGAGAAACCAACAAAACTGTATTTGGAGGCCTAGAACGGGCGCAGTGGCTGTCCGAAGGTGCCAGTCTCTTGCTTCGCAACTCCCCCCGAACGGCCGATACCGGCCCTATGGAAATTGACCTGAAAACTTAAAATTTGCAATTTCGGAAAAAAGTGCCTGGATGTGTTCTATGGCATCTGAGAACATGTGAGAAACCAACAAAACTGTATTTGGAGGCCTAGAACGGGCGCAGTGGCTGTCCGAAGGTGCCAGTCTCTTGCTTCGCAACTTCCCCCGATACCGGCCCTATGGAAATTGACCTGAAAACTTAAAATTTGCAATTTCGGAAAAAAGTGCCTGGATGTGTTCTATGGCATCTGAGAACATGTGAGAAACCAACAAAACTGTATTTGGAGGCCTAGAACGGGCGCAGTGGCTGTCCGAAGGTGCCAGTCTCTTGCTTCGCAACTCCCCCCGAACGGCCGATACCGGCCCTATGGAAATTGACCTGAAAACTTAAAATTTGCAATTTCGGAAAAAAGTGCCTGGATGTGTTCTATGGCATCTGAGAACATGTGAGAAACCAACAAAACTGTATTTGGAGGCCTAGAACGGGCGCAGTGGCTGTCCGAAGGTGCCAGTCTCTTGCTTCGCAACTCCCCCCGAACGGCCGATACCGGCCCTATGGAAATTGACCTGAAAACTTAAAATTTGCAATTTCGGAAAAAAGTGCCTGGATGTGTTCTATGGCATCTGAGAACATGTGAGAAACCAACAAAACTGTATTTGGAGGCCTAGAACGGGCGCAGTGGCTGTCCGAAGGTGCCAGTCTCTTGCTTCGCAACTCCCCCCGAACGGCCGATACCGGCCCTATGGAAATTGACCTGAAAACTTAAAATTTGCAATTTCGGAAAAAAGTGCCTGGATGTGTTCTATGGCATCTGAGAACATGTGAGAAACCAACAAAACTGTATTTGGAGGCCTAGAACGGGCGCAGTGGCTGTCCGAAGGTGCCAGTCTCTTGCTTCGCAACTTCCCCCGAACGGCCGATACCGGCCCTATGGAAATTGACCTGAAAACTTAAAATTTGCAATTTCGGAAAAAAGTGCCTGGATGTGTTCTATGGCATCTGAGAACATGTGAGAAACCAACAAAACTGTATTTGGAGGCCTAGAACGGGCGCAGTGGCTGTCCGAAGGTGCCAGTCTCTTGCTTCGCAACTCCCCCCGAACGGCCGATACCGGCCCTATGGAAATTGACCTGAAAACTTAAAATTTGCAATTTCGGAAAAAAGTGCCTGGATGTGTTCTATGGCATCTGAGAACATGTGAGAAACCAACAAAACTGTATTTGGAGGCCTAGAACGGGCGCAGTGGCTGTCCGAAGGTGCCAGTCTCTTGCTTCGCAACTTCCCCCGAACGGCCGATACCGGCCCTATGGAAATTGACCTGAAAACTTAAAATTTGCAATTTCGGAAAAAAGTGCCTGGATGTGTTCTATGGCATCTGAGAACATGTGAGAAACCAACAAAACTGTATTTGGAGGCCTAGAACGGGCGCAGTGGCTGTCCGAAGGTGCCAGTCTCTTGCTTCGCAACTCCCCCCGAACGGCCGATACCGGCCCTATGGAAATTGACCTGAAAACTTAAAATTTGCAATTTCGGAAAAAAGTGCCTGGATGTGTTCTATGGCATCTGAGAACATGTGAGAAACCAACAAAACTGTATTTGGAGGCCTAGAACGGGCGCAGTGGCTGTCCGAAGGTGCCAGTCTCTTGCTTCGCAACTTCCCCCGATACCGGCCCTATGGAAATTGACCTGAAAACTTAAAATTTGCAATTTCGGAAAAAAGTGCCTGGATGTGTTCTATGGCATCTGAGAACATGTGAGAAACCAACAAAACTGTATTTGGAGGCCTAGAACGGGCGCAGTGGCTGTCCGAAGGTGCCAGTCTCTTGCTTCGCAACTCCCCCCGAACGGCCGATACCGGCTCTATGGAAATTGACCTGAAAACTTAAAATTTGCAATTTCGGAAAAAAGTGCCTGGATGTGTTCTATGGCATCTGAGAACATGTGAGAAACCAACAAAACTGTATTTGGAGGCCTAGAACGGGCGCAGTGGCTGTCCGAAGGTGCCAGTCTCTTGCTTCGCAACTCCCCCCGAACGGCCGATACCGGCCCTATGGAAATTGACCTGAAAACTTAAAATTTGCAATTTCGGAAAAAAGTGCCTGGATGTGTTCTATGGCATCTGAGAACATGTGAGAAACCAACAAAACCGTATTTGGAGGCCTAGAACGGGAGCAGTGGCTGTCCGAAGGTGCCAGTCTCTTGCTTCGCAACTTCCCCCGATACCGGCCCTGTGGAAATCGACCTGAAAACTTGAAATTTTTAATTTCGAAAAAAAGTGCCTGGATGTGTTCTATGGCATCTGAGAACATGTGAGAAACCAACAAAACTGTATTTGGAGGCCTAGAACGTGCGCAGTGGCTGTCCGAAGGTGCCAGTCTCTTGCTTCGCAACTTCCCCCGATACTGGCCCTATGGAAATTGACCTGAAAACTTAAAATTTGCAATTTCGGAAAAAAGTGCCTGGATGTGTTCTATGGCATCTGAGAACATGTGAGAAACCAACAAAACTGTATTTGGAGGCCTAGAACGGGCGCAGTGGCTGTCCGAAGGTGCCAGTCTCTTGCTTCGCAACTCCCCCCGAACGGCCGATACCGGCCCTATGGAAATTGACCTGAAAACTTAAAATTTGCAATTTCGGAAAAAAGTGCCTGGATGTGTTCTATGGCATCTGAGAACATGTGAGAAACCAACAAAACTGTATTTGGAGGCCTAGAACGGGCGCAGTGGCTGTCCGAAGGTGCCAGTCTCTTGCTTCGCAACTTCCCCCGATACCGGCCCTATGGAAATTGACCTGAAAACTTAAAATTTGCAATTTCGGAAAAAAGTGCCTGGATGTGTTCTATGGCATCTGAGAACATGTGAGAAACCAACAAAACTGTATTTGGAGGCCTAGAACGGGCGCAGTGGCTGTCCGAAGGTGCCAGTCTCTTGCTTCGCAACTTCCCCCGATACCGGCCCTATGGAAATTGACCTGAAAACTTAAAATTTGCAATTTCGGAAAAAAGTGCCTGGATGTGTTCTATGGCATCTGAGAACATGTGAGAAACCAACAAAACTGTATTTGGAGGCCTAGAACGGGCGCAGTGGCTGTCCGAAGGTGCCAGTCTCTTGCTTCGCAACTCCCCCCGAACGGCCGATACCGGCCCTATGGAAATTGACCTGAAAACTTAAAATTTGCAATTTCGGAAAAAAGTGCCTGGATGTGTTCTATGGCATCTGAGAACATGTGAGAAACCAACAAAACTGTATTTGGAGGCCTAGAACGGGCGCAGTGGCTGTCCGAAGGTGCCAGTCTCTTGCTTCGCAACTTCCCCCGATACCGGCCCTATGGAAATTGACCTGAAAACTTAAAATTTGCAATTTCGGAAAAAAGTGCCTGGATGTGTTCTATGGCATCTGAGAACATGTGAGAAACCAACAAAACTGTATTTGGAGGCCTAGAACGGGCGCAGTGGCTGTCCGAAGGTGCCAGTCTCTTGCTTCGCAACTTCCCCCGATACCGGCCCTATGGAAATTGACCTGAAAACTTAAAATTTTCAATTTCGGAAAAAAGTGCCTGGATGTGTTCTATGGCATCTGAGAACATATGAGAAACCAACAAAACTGTATTTGGAGGCCTAGAACGGGCGCAGTGGCTGTCCGAAGGTGCCAGTCTCTTGCTTCGCAACTCCCCCCGAACGGCCGATACCGGCCCTATGGAAATTGACCTGAAAACTTAAAATTTGCAATTTCGGAAAAAGTGCCTGGATGTGTTCTATGGCATCTGAGAACATGTGAGAAACCAACAAAACTGTATTTGGAGGCCTAGAACGGGCGCAGTGGCTGTCCGAAGGTGCCAGTCTCTTGCTTCGCAACTCCCCCCGAACGGCCGATACCGGCCCTATGGAAATTGACCTGAAAACTTAAAATTTGCAATTTCGGAAAAAAGTGCCTGGATGTGTTCTATGGCATCTGAGAACATGTGAGAAACCAACAAAACTGTATTTGGAGGCCTAGAACGGGCGCAGTGGCTGTCCGAAGGTGCCAGTCTCTTGCTTCGCAACTTCCCCCGATACCGGCCCTATGGAAATTGACCTGAAAACTTAAAATTTGCAATATCGGAAAAAAGTGCCTGGATGTGTTCTATGGCATCTGAGAACATGTGAGAAACCAACAAAACTGTATTTGGAGGCCTAGAACGGGCGCAGTGGCTGTCCGAAGGTGCCAGTCTCTTGCTTCGCAACTTCCCCCGATACCGGCCCTATGGAAATTGACCTGAAAACTTAAAATTTGCAATTTCGGAAAAAAGTGCCTGGATGTGTTCTATGGCATCTGAGAACATGTGAGAAACCAACAAAACTGTATTTGGAGGCCTAGAACGGGCGCAGTGGCTGTCCGAAGGTGCCAGTCTCTTGCTTCGCAACTCCCCCCGAACGGCCGATACCGGCCCTATGGAAATTGACCTGAAAACTTAAAATTTGCAATTTCGGAGAAAAGTGCCTGGATGTGTTCTATGGCATCTGAGAACATGTGAGAAACCAACAAAACTGTATTTGGAGGCCTAGAACGGGCGCAGTGGCTGTCCGAAGGTGCCAGTCTCTTGCTTCGCAACTCCCCCCGAACGGCCGATACCGGCCCTATGGAAATTGACCTGAAAACTTAAAATTTGCAATTTCGGAGAAAAGTGCCTGGATGTGTTCTATGGCATCTGAGAACATGTGAGAAACCAACAAAACTGTATTTGGAGGCCTAGAACGGGCGCAGTGGCTGTCCGAAGGTGCCAGTCTCTTGCTTCGCAACTTCCCCCGATACCGGCCCTATGGAAATTGACCTGAAAACTTAAAATTTGCAATTTCGGAAAAAAGTGCCTGGATGTGTTCTATGGCATCTGAGAACATGTGAGAAACCAACAAAACTGTATTTGGAGGCCTAGAACGGGCGCAGTGGCTGTCCGAAGGTGCCAGTCTCTTGCTTCGCAACTTCCCCCGATACCGGCCCTATGGAAATTGACCTGAAAACTTAAAATTTGCAATTTCGGAAAAAAGTGCCTGGATGTGTTCTATGGCATCTGAGAACATGTGAGAAACCAACAAAACTGTATTTGGAGGTCTAGAACGGGCGCAGTGGCTGTCCGAAGGTGCCAGTCTCTTGCTTCGCAACTTCCCCCGATACCGGCCCTATGGAAATTGACCTGAAAACTTAAAATTTGCAATATCGGAAAAAAGTGCCTGGATGTGTTCTATGGCATCTGAGAACATGTGAGAAACCAACAAAACTGTATTTGGAGGCCTAGAACGGGCGCAGTGGCTGTCCGAAGGTGCCAGTCTCTTGCTTCGCAACTCCCCCCGAACGGCCGATACCGGCCCTATGGAAATTGACCTGAAAACTTAAAATTTGCAATTTCGGAAAAAAGTGCCTGGATGTGTTCTATGGCATCTGAGAACATGTGAGAAACCAACAAAACTGTATTTGGAGGCCTAGAACGGGCGCAGTGGCTGTCCGAAGGTGCCAGTCTCTTGCTTCGCAACTTCCCCCGATACCGGCCCTATGGAAATTGACCTGAAAACTTAAAATTTGCAATTTCGGAAAAAAGTGCCTGGATGTGTTCTATGGCATCTGAAAACATGTGAGAAACCAACAAAACTGTATTTGGAGGCCTAGAACGGGCGCAGTGGCTGTCCGAAGGTGCCAGTCTCTTGCTTCGCAACTTCCCCCGATACCGGCCCTGTGGAAATCGACCTGAAAACTTAAGATTTTCAATTTCGAAAAAAGTGCCTGGATGTGTTCTATGGCATCTGAGAACATGTGAGAAACCAACAAAACTGTATTTGGAGGCCTAGAACGGGCGCAGTGGCTGTCCGAAGGTGCCAGTCTCTTGCTTCGCAACTCCCCCCGAACGGCCGATACCGGCCCTATGGAAATTGACCTGAAAACTTAAAATTTGCAATTTCGGAAAAAAGTGCCTGGATGTGTTCTATGGCATCTGAGAACATGTGAGAAACCAACAAAACTGTATTTGGAGGCCTAGAGGGCGCAGTGGCTGTCCGAAGGTGCCAGTCTCTTGCTTCGCAACTCCCCCCGAACGGCCGATACCGGCCCTATGGAAATTGACCTGAAAACTTAAAATTTGCAATTTCGGAAAAAAGTGCCTGGATGTGTTCTATGGCATCTGAGAACATGTGAGAAACCAACAAAACTGTATTTGGAGGCCTAGAACGGGCGCAGTGGCTGTCCGAAGGTGCCAGTCTCTTGCTTCGCAACTCCCCCCGAACGGCCGATACCGGCCCTATGGAAATTGACCTGAAAACTTAAAATTTGCAATTTCGGAAAAAAGTGCCTGGATGTGTTCTATGGCATCTGAGAACATGTGAGAAACCAACAAAACTGTATTTGGAGGCCTAGAACGGGCGCAGTGGCTGTCCGAAGGTGCCAGTCTCTTGCTTCGCAACTCCCCCCGAACGGCCGATACCGGCCCTATGGAAATTGACCTGAAAACTTAAAATTTGCAATTTCGGAGAAAAGTGCCTGGATGTGTTCTATGGCATCTGAGAACATGTGAGAAACCAACAAAACTGTATTTGGAGGCCTAGAACGGGCGCAGTGGCTGTCCGAAGGTGCCAGTCTCTTGCTTCGCAACTCCCCCCGAACGGCCGATACCGGCCCTATGGAAATTGACCTGAAAACTTAAAATTTGCAATTTCGGAAAAAAGTGCCTGGATGTGTTCTATGGCATCTGAGAACATGTGAGAAACCAACAAAACTGTATTTGGAGGCCTAGAACGGGCGCAGTGGCTGTCCGAAGGTGCCAGTCTCTTGCTTCGCAACTCCCCCCGAACGGCCGATACCGGCCCTATGGAAATTGACCTGAAAACTTAAAATTTGCAATTTCGGAAAAAAGTGCCTGGATGTGTTCTATGGCATCTGAGAACATGTGAGAAACCAACAAAACTGTATTTGGAGGCCTAGAACGGGCGCAGTGGCTGTCCGAAGGTGCCAGTCTCTTGCTTCGCAACTCCCCCCGAACGGCCGATACCGGCCCTATGGAAATTGACCTGAAAACTTAAAATTTGCAATTTCGGAAAAAAGTGCCTGGATGTGTTCTATGGCATCTGAGAACATGTGAGAAACCAACAAAACTGTATTTGGAGGCCTAGAACGGGCGCAGTGGCTGTCCGAAGGTGCCAGTCTCTTGCTTCGCAACTTCCCCCGATACCGGCCATATGGAAATTGACCTGCATGTGTTCTATGGCATCTGAGAACATGTGGGAAACCAACAAAACTGTATTTGGAGGCCTAGAACGGGCGCAGTGGCTGTCCGAAGGTGCCAGTCTCTTGCTTCGCAACTCCCCCCGAACGGCCGATACCGGCCCTATGGAAATTGACCTGAAAACTTAAAATTTGCAATTTCGGAAAAAAGTGCCTGGATGTGTTCTATGGCATCTGAGAACATGTGAGAAACCAACAAAACTGTATTTGGAGGCCTAGAACGGGCGCAGTGGCTGTCCGAAGGTGCCAGTCTCTTGCTTCGCAACTTCCCCCGATACCGGCCCTATGGAAATTGACCTGAAAACTTAAAATTTGCAATTTCGGAAAAAAGTGCCTGGATGTGTTCTATGGCATCTGAGAACATGTGAGAAACCAACAAAACTGTATTTGGAGGCCTAGAACGGGCGCAGTGGCTGTCCGAAGGTGCCAGTCTCTTGCTTCGCAACTTCCCCCGATACCGGCCCTGTGGAAATCGACCTGAAAACTTAAAATTTTCAATTTCGAAAAAAGTGCCTGGATGTGTTTTATGGCATCTGAGAACATGTGAGAAACCAACAAAACTGTATTTGGAGGCCTAGAACGGGCGCAGTGGCTGTCCGAAGGTGCCAGTCTCTTGCTTCGCAACTTCCCCCGATACCGGCCCTATGGAAATTGACCTGAAAACTTAAAATTTGCAATTTCGGAAAAAAGTGCCTGGATGTGTTC